>OY292277.1:9796281-10421281 GCA_958496175.1 Sisyra terminalis | reverse complement strand
TTTTGTAAAATAAATATAAAATTTACAATAAAAGTGCAAAAGTGGAGACGAAAATTATCGTTAAAATTATCCTGTAGGGGGCATTCCATGAGAAATAGGAAAATGACTTTGAATTAATAATTCCTCTTATTATTTTAAATTTAGCCCTTACTTATAATAAAAATTATAAATTTTACTAATATCAAAAGAATTTTTTTTAAAACGATAAAAAATCGATTTTTTGGTTTGGCTAACATTCGAGTACAAGTTAGTACATGTATTCATGGGAAATGTTTCTGTTAGCAACATTGGTTTTAACCATCTAATTAATTTCAGTAAGTTTATTATTATATTCAGAAGAACAATAACATTATAAACAAAAGGGCTATGATTTGTTTAATCGAAAAGATACGTTAGTTTTTGTATATTTCGTGTTTGAATATAAGATAATTACATGTCCCCCTAGTCACACAAAAAGATACAAAAGTTGGTTTTTTAACCTCAAACCGTCCTAATTCATTTTTTTTTCTTGGTAAAACTAAAAATAAACATGTCTTTAAAAAATTTAAACTTCTTATGATTGTTAAAAAGTCTATATTATAGTCTCTAGGTTATTTTCGAATATGTACCACCAGTCACATGTGACTGGTAGGACTATATACTATTCCCGGTACTTCTAGTAAATTTTTAAAAGAAATCATTTGCGATATTTCAAACGAAAAATGTATAGCTGGTGAATGTTGAAAATGTTACAAAATTTTGGATATTCTTCCCCTAATGTTAGATGCAACAATGAAAGTTACATGGAACCAGTGGAAATCTATTGAAAAAAGGTGTCAAATTGTAACTATAACTGGAACATTAAAGGATCTTCTAGACGAGCTCAATAGTAAGACACTCAAATTTAAGTATCATACATTTTCAAGAAATGAATAATCGAAATTCTTTGAGACAAAAATCAAAGAAAGTACAGGGACCGAAGAAGTATTACAAATAGATTTCGCAGAAAATTTCACTATTTTGAACCAGGATGAAATTCAATCCGCTCCATCTGGAACCATGGTCAAGTAACTTTGTTTACGGGATGTTCATGGGCTAATCGAGGCCAAAAAAAACATTCATACATCATAGTGAGCGACAAATTATCCCACAATAAATATTCTGTTTGGTTTTTTATAAAAATGATTATAGATGATGATTTAAAATTTCGAAATAAGGACCTCAAAAAAGTGACAATTTGCTCTGATAATTGTGCTGCACAGTTTAAAAATCGATTTAAACTATCGATACTGTGTTTTTCCAAACTGGAGTGGGGTGTTGAAATAAATTGGAGTTTTTTTGCTTCTGGTCATGGTAAAGGAGCAGTTGATGGTATCGGAGCAATAGCAAAACGAACTCTTTGGTCTGCTATTATGACAAGAAAAGCAGTAATTAAAAATAGTAAAGACTGCCAGGACTATTTAGTGTTAAACGGTATCAATGGGTTCCATTTTTTCTTTACTGGAGCAGATGATATTAAAAAAATCATTCACATTTTAACAAACAGTGGAAAAACATTAAAAAAATTCCATACATTAGAAAACACCATTATTTTAAAGCTGATGACAATAAAAGCATTAGTTATTATTTGACGGCAACATTATCAGACTCCAATAATGTAAGACACTGAACTTTATTCTTCAAGGATAATGATTGAATAAAAATTAATTCAATGTTTATTCGGAAACTATAGAAAAAATTTAAGTCTAAACGATATTCTTGTGTTACCGAAAATATATAAATGTATAAAAATAAATAAAATTCTACCTTAAATCAAAAACCTCCACCAATACTTTGCCCAATTAACAATACAAAGATAGAAAAAATATAAAAGAGTTTGTACTTGTCCCACCAGTCATAATATTTTTTTTTAATTTCTTCTATGTAAGTAATTAGTCTAATACTTGATGAAAATGAAATAAGGTGAGATAAATATAGTAGAAGGAAGAAAATCTCCATTGAAAATTTAGTAGTCGAACTGAAATTTGTCTTTAAGTGCGCCATAGTAAGAGAGAAGGATTTTTTGGTGTCCCACTAGTCACACTAATTCAAGTGACAATTACAAGAAACTAAGAAAAAAAAAGATTTTTTTGAATTAAGTGATGTTGTTAATTGGTTATTTTTCTATAAAATGTGATACATTTTATGATTATACTAGTTTCAATCATCTAATTATAGTTCATAATAAGTCGAAATTCAAAGTCAAATGTCCCACCAGTCACCATGGAATGCTCCTCAGATAACCAAACCTATAATTTTTAAGTAGAATCAACTGTAAACTAATCTTCTTTGATTTTTGGGTCCTTTTTTTCGACATAAAAAAAAAACAGAGAATTTGATATTTTTAATTTTTACTTTTAAATTTTATTTTCCATACCATAGATTGCGCTTAATATTAACTTCGTTTTTAATATGAACTTTATCGCTTTAATTATGATATAAAAAGTACAAAAACAACTACAAAGAATAAAGTGAATTATATTTTGTAAATTAAATAAAATATTTACATGGAAAGTGGAAAACTGAAGACGAGAATCATCGTTAAAATTATACATTAGATAACCAATCCTATAAGTCTTAAGCAGAATGAACTGTTAACCAATATCGTGGGTTTTTCTCTTTGGGTATTTTTTTCCAAAAATAAATCAAAGAATTTAATATTTTTAATTTTTACTTTTAAATTTATTTTGTAGGAAGGAAAGAGCTACTGCTCGGGCTTTTAAAATTTTATAAATGTTGAGTTAAAAAAAAAGTTTATGGGATCAGTCCAAATAAAGTGCTCCAAAAATAAATGAAATGGTTGCTCGACCATTTTAAAAAAAAAATTTTTTTGTGCTATCAACCCAACATGTTGTTAGTTCAAATTCATCATTATTTTAATTTTATTGCTTTTAGTTTTCCAGTGGTGGCCATATTAGTTTTACTGGGCGCAGACATTTTTGCATTTTTAAGGGTTTGCGGAAACTTGATTATCTCAGGCCCTATTTGTCTTATCAAAATGAAACTAAAAGCAGTAAGTTTATAAAAATATAAGCTATAAGGTTGTAAAAAGACGTTTTCACCTAAATGTAATGCTAAGGGGTGAAATTTCAGCCTAAATTTTTAGCTCTCATTTGTAAAAACTCCAAATTTCACGGAAAGATTGTGAAAGAAGGGAAAGAGTCTACACGTTAAAACGTTTTTTTCAAAAATTTAGGTACTAGTTGTATTCAAAAACAAAATTTGAAGTCTGAGACTTGAAGTCTTTTTAAAATAAAAAATAACAAAATTTGGAAATTTTCAAAATTTTCAATTTTCTGAGCTCAATATCTTTGGTGGGGGACCAGATAAAAATTTGAAATATCACTTCAATGTAGTACTGTATGATAGTAGTATGCACCTAAAATTTGGAGTTGGAGATTTGACTAGGAGCAGAGGTATTGCAAGCACAAAATGTCAAAATAATGCTTATTTCAGTAGGTGAATATAATGTATTTAACCATTTAATATGTAACATATACTTGGCAAAAAGGGCATTTTACACAAAACAACATATACTTTGGGCTAAATGTTGTTCATATCTTAAATTTAAAACATATACTTCTTTCTGAAAGCTAATAATGCAAGTACGTACCCAAATTATTAGCTTTATTATTATATTATTAGTTTTCTTGTGACCCACAATAGATACTAATATGAACACATGTCTTGAAATTTTTAATTGTGAAACAATTACGCGTTCGAATTTACCTTTTTCATAAAAAATTGCATTAGCAGATCGTATTTCTGGGCTAATTTTGTCAACTTTTCCCATTTTAAAAGACATTTGGTTAGTAAAAACTTCAATTTTAAAATAAAAAAAAAATTTTTTGTAAGAAAGATACGACAACGTAAATGAATCAGAAATAATAACACACCAATACAAAAAGATTAATTTTAAGCAATTTAAACAATCAATTAATGTGATCGGAGTAAAATGATTTTTTTTTTCGTTTCCCTAAACTATAGAAGAATACTCTTTAATGTTTCGAAACAAAATGCATTTATTGCACTTAATTTCGTGAAATAAATAAAATTATACCTTCTTAGACATCTATTTATAATAAATGTACCAAATGTGGTTCAACGCTCTTTCTAATTAGCACCATTTGAATTAAATTCAAGAAAGTAATCACAAGGGTGGTCCTTAATAGGGATGTTTTTGAATTTCGTTGCTCCCAGGAGCTCAAATTCTTTCAAATTGATAAAAAAAAATCCCTGAAAATTTGAGCTCTTAATATTAACTTTAAGATAGTCCACTTTCCAACGTAAGATTCTCATTGAAATAACGTGAAAAAAAAATAATTTGTTCTTTAGAATTCCATATTTTAGCGACAAATCAATCGAAAGTACAAATCGCGTCATGTTTATTGTAAATTTAATGTTCTACAAAAAAGGACTCTCATGATTTTTCGCTAAATCTATTGGCTTAAGAATGCAGCACTAATGGTCAATGAAAATATAAGCCAATAGATTTAGCGAAAAATCATAAGAGCTCTTTTTTGTAGAGCGTTAAATTTACAATTTACATGACGTCATAAGTTACTTTTGATTTATTTTTCGCTGAGTTATGGAATTCTTAAGAAAAAATTTAATTTTCCCACATTATTTCCATAAGAAACTTAAGTTGGAAATCGGACTGTTTTAAAATTAATACTCAGTGCTCAAATTTTCAGGGATTTTTTTTTATCAATTTGGAAACATTTGAGCCCCTGGGAGCAACGAAATTCAAAAACACCCCTATTAAAGACCACCCTAATAATCACACATATACAACCGATCTCAAACTTTAGAGTTCCATTGTATATATATCGGGTATATCGGATATACCACTGTATCTTAAAAACAAGAGCTAAAAGATTATTTTAAAGATCGTTTTTGTATTTAGTGGGTAAAATTTTATAAAAATATATTAACATTAAAGTAGTTCTAATCAAAAAACATTTTTCACCACTTAAGATTTGGGTGAATTTCTCAAACAAACATCTTTACTTTTGATATTAAAAAAAAATTAATAAAAAGTAAGACAATTGCAATCTTATGAAGGTTGGGAATCCTTTGATTCATTTTCCGTTATTTTGACTTACGAGACAACTTTAATAATATGAAAATTATAAGAATTTTTTTGCTTTTTTAGTTTTTGAAATTAACCCCATTTTCACCACTTTTTGCTTCGTTAACTAGACATGTTTAATTTTCGCCAACCGTTCTATTGTTGTCTTGTTCTTCATGTTATTTATGGTTTTTTTTCCAACAAAAGGGACTTAGTTAATAAAATTGTGATGATATCTTCGTATTGTGTATACTTTAATTGGTTCTACTGATGCAAGTTCAACAACAGCAATTTGCAAAGTTGGTTGAAAACCAAAAGTTAATGCTCTTATTAATTTGTTCACTTCATTTAAAGTTTCTTGAAACTTTTTACAGAGTGTTGCAATTTGTATGAGGAGTTCTTGTTTTTGTAGTTAGTATGCATTTTAGAAAATTCACCTCAAGTTATAATAAGCTAACGTTCATGTTAACTCTCTTATAGTCTCGGTGGTATAAGGCAAAAAACGCCAGGAGTTTTATGCCAATGAACCTTTGGATTATACCGGCTGGGTCTTAAAGATAATTCCGGTGGGAATTAAACTGTTACCTAATATTATTTATTTACCGTGCTTGGAATGTTTAAAATTGAATAAGGCCCTGATTTTTCCGGATTTTTTTTTTGGTTTTTATATTGTATTTTTTTATGTTTAATCCTTAAAAAAATGGAATTTAAGGCTAAAAAAATATTTTTTTTATCTAATTTTAGAAAGAAATTTTTAATAAGGAAAAATTATCAATATTGAGGCTAATATCTCGTTTAACAATTGAAATAATTGAGAACTTTTTATAAATATATACAAAAGGGTGATTTTTTTTTTGGCTTTTTTTGGTCCCATCGTGAAATTTTGTTGGAAATACCAAAAAAAAAAAAATCTCTGAAAGTTTGAGCCCTTAATATTAATTTTAAGTCCTCGATCAAGACGTGTAAAGATTTCCCATTGAAAATACACGGAAACTCTGATTTTTTATTTTTAAATTTCTATATCTCAGCGGCATTTCATGGGATCGCATTTACCAAAGATGGTTTTTTCTCATAATTAAACGCTCTATAAAAGTGCCCATTGCGACAAAGTCGTAACTCACACCGGTCAGGTAGTACGGGCCACTGAACCTGATTTTTCCATAAAATTCAAGGCTTAATATCTCGTTTAATATTGATCTTCGCGATTTGGTCTACAGGAACTTTTTTGTAGGAAATAAAATTCTCTACAAGTTTTTCGTTTATAATTTTTCCGCAGCTCTTGTTATTTACGAGATAAATGCAAAAAAAAATGCGAATTTTATGGAAAAATCAGGTTCAGTGGCCCGTACTACCTCACCGGTGTGAGTTACGACTTTGTCGCAATGGGCACTTTTGTAGAGCTTTTAATTCTGAGAAAAAACCATCTTCGGTAAAAGCGATCCCACGAAATGCCGCTGAGATATAGATATTTAAAAATAAAAAATCAGAGTTTCCGTGTATTTTCAATGGGAAATCTTTACACGTCTTGGTCGAGGACTTAAAATTAATATTAAGGGCTCAAACTTCCAGAGAATTTTTTTTTGGTATTTCCAACAAAATTTCACGGTGGGACCAAAAAAAAAAGTAAAAAAAAAACACCCTAATATATATATATATATAATATAATATATATATATGATTTTTTTTAATTGTTACTTCTTAAAAGATGGAGTCTAAGACTGAATTTAAACGGAAAAAAAAGAAAAATATTTTAAAAAATTTTTTTCAAGTCAACGAAAGCAATTTAAAAGCTATAGAAAGTTTTAGAAAGGAATTTTTATTAAGGAAAAAATATCAATACTTAGGCTAATATCTCGTTTAACAAATGAAATAATTGAGAATTTTTTATAAATATATACAAAGTATATGAGATATTTGAAATGATTAATTTAACTATCTACTATTTTTAAAGAAGGTTTATTTTCGATTGGAATTACCAACTAACGTAAATTGTAACTATATTATATAAAAATTCCCAAAGCCGTCATTTACCTACAATATAATATAATCCCTGAAATCGAATTCAAATTTTTCTATCAGATCTTTATTCTCTTTTTATTAAAACCAACATTCGAGCAAAATATAATTTTTAATAAAGAATTCGAAGGACTGCCTTTGAAATCCTACAAATATATACATGAAAAGAAGCAAATAATTTTTTGTTCAAATTATTTTCATACATTTTTTTGCCACTGATATTAACAGTACAAATAAATAAGTGAAAAATGGTACAAGAGTGAAAAAAAAATCGGTTTCATCAAAGTAACACAAAATAAGGATTCGGTTTTTCATTTCAATGATTAAACGTTTTTTAACATTGACTCTTTTATATTTTATTTCTTTTTTAATATATTTATTTTTAAATTTTTCCCTTTACATTAATTTTCAAGGACCATATCGTGACACAAATACTTTTCATGGTACCTAGTCCTTTTTACGCCGTTGCTTCATGAAATAGGCAGTTGATTAAACGATTGGAAACAACCTTGACATTTGGATAATTTGCAATTGAGAAATTTCATTTTTAACTATAATATAAAGCTAAGGGTATAAGGTATGGTATAAGAGAATATTGGCCATTTAATGAAATCTTGTTTCGTGTTTCGAGAAAATGGCCAAATGGAGCTATTGGGAATAAAGTAAAATTAAACTTTTTGTCCCTTGCATTAAGTGGAAAGTTTTAGGAAAATTAAAATTTGAATGGAAAATTTTTGTGGTTCACAATGAAATTTTTAATAAGGCTGAAGGTGAAACATAAAAATTACATTACTTGACATTGTCAAGTTATGCATAAAAGTTCCTATCGAAGAAACAATCAAGATTGTGGAATATAATGTAGTAACATTAAAAATATAACTTTATGATAGTCAACGATGTTATAAACTTACTAAAAAGCATTTTTTTTTTTCACTTTTAAGTACAAATTATTCCCCCAGAGGAAAAACTTGACCATGGGTTCCACTTTACCAGGACTAAAAGTCGATATTTATATGAACCACTTCGAATATTTAAAAAAAATAGTGTATAACGGCTGATATATTGATGAAACCTTTATATCATTTAACTTAGAGAAATAATTTATAAATATAATAAGAGCAATAAATTTTATTTTATTCATTTTATCAAGACGCCTTTAAGACGTCTTAAAGAACTCATTTTTCAAAATTCTTGACAAAATTTTTTCTTCTGAGGTTTAGTTGAATTACATTTGATGCATGCATATTAGGGTGTCCGTTATTTCTCAAATTGATTTCTTTACAGCAATCGCCCCCTAAATTTTTAGTTTAAGATATAAAAAAAAATTATCCAATACAATTAAGCTCTTAATTTTTTGATTAAACCGTGCCGGAATCATGTTATTTTTACCATTTAAATAACATGGGATTATTTGACTTTTTACTTTTATTTTTTTTTTCTCAGAAACAAATGGATAAAAAGATTTAAGGTCAAATTATTCTGACGTGAAATTTAACACTCTACAAAAAATGTCTCTTATGAATTTTCGATTATATCACTCCATTAAAAGTTATTCAACATTTAACTTGTGCCTAATATTTTCAACTTTTTGCTCATTTTTACTATTTTTAACTATAAAATCATTGGAAGAGAAGATAAAAATTATTATCAATAGAGTGGAAGTGAATATTTATGTTAATTTGATGGCTTGAACTGAAAATTAAACAAAAAAACATTTTTTGACAGTTAAAACAGGTGATATAAGATCCGATTTCGCTATAGTCGTGAAATTCAATTTAACCAGGATAACTGTATATACAATATATAGGATATATTCCGGTTAAATTAATGTAGTATTATTTAATATAATAATATATAAAAATCATACCATAAACATACATTTGAACAGAAGTTCAAACAAAAAAAATCGTGACGTATTGCCCAGATACGTATTTCGATTGCCAAGCAATCTTCCTCAGTGGTCATCAAGTAGTTTGGATCACTCTTTTCACATGAATCATCACAAAGCAGTTACGGAGTGATTCAAACTACTTGATGACCACTGAGGAAGGTTGCTTGACAATCGAAATACGTATCTCGGCAATACGTCACGAATATTTTTGTTTGAACTTCGGTTCAAATTTATGTTTACAGTATCATTTTTATATATTATTACATTAAATTATACTACATAAATTGGACCTTAATATATTCTATATATTGTATACACAGTATAACTGTTCAAAGTGAGCGAAAAAATCTTATTTTGATTATCCAGTATAAATTTTCGTACTTTAATCAATATTTTGTACCTACGAAGTGAATTTCATACTAATTAATGAGACTATCGACAAAAGTTCAATTAAAATTCGAATTTTTACCATTTCACCTGACGCCATCAATGAGAAATTTCTTAGAACTTGTAGTCAACATAATTTCTATTGCGTCTATATTCGATTAAGTTGTCGTTAAAAAGTTAAATGTTGAATAACTTTTAATAGATTGATTTAATCAAAAATTCATAAGAGACCTTTTTTGTAGAGCGTTAAATTTTACGTCAGAATAATTTAGTCTTAAATATTTTCATTCATTTGTTTCTGAGAAAAAAAAATTAATTGGTAAAAAGTCAAATAATCCCATGTTACTTAAATAGTAAAAGTAACATGATACCGGCACGGTTTAATCAAGAAATTAAGAGCTTAATTGTATTGGATATTTTTTTAATATCTTAAATTAAAAATTTAGGGGGCGATTGCTGTAAAAAAATCAATTTGGGAAATAACGGACACCCTAATGTAACATTTACACATTTTTCTTTGTTTATTTTTACTTTCCATTTTTGACTCCATACTGTCAGAAGATCAAGGTGCTGTTGCAAACTTTTTGTCGCTTAAAGGGGGTTGGGATCCGAGAAAAGGATTGTTGTATCATCAGCATAGGCTGTTAATATGGTCTTAGAATATCAGCGGTCTAAATACTGTAAAGTACTGGCCCCAATATGCTACCTTGAGGAACACCAGCCTGAATTTGTGTTAGTAGAGAGAATTCGTTGATCCACCTCACTTTAAAACATCTGTTGGAGAAGTAAGACTTGGGGATAAGGTAGTATTGAGTGGGAAGAACTTTTTTGGGCTTATATAACAGTTTTGGATGCCACATTCTATCGAAAGCTTGTATAACATCCAGAAATGCTCCTTGGCAAAAATATTTGTTTTTGAGGGCCGATAATATTTCATCCACAACTCTGAATCATTGTTGAGTTGTAGAATGATGAGGCCTTAAACCAAATTGGTGAGAAGGGATGATGTTTTTATTTTCAAGATATGGAATTATTCTTTTAAGAAGGGTTTTTCAAGAATTTTTGAAAACAATAGGAGTAAGTTTATGGGTTTGTAAAATAATAGGTCCGATATAGGCTTGTTGGGTTTAGGAATGAGTTTAGTTATAAAGTAGGAGATATGGTAAATCTAACAGTTAATATTAATAATGATTTTCATAAAATAATATTTAATTAACCAAAAGAAACCTTACATTTTTATGAAAAATTTGACTTTTACCCCAAACCAATTTCTTCTCCTACTTACCCTAGCTTTGTTGAATTTTAGATGTATGTAGGTACGTGCAATTGCAGTTTTTGCTTAAATATATTAATATTTCATGCCACGTTTTATCCTCCATTCGATTGAAGTTTCTAGTCGCCAAGTTTTTCAATAATGACATTGAGTTGACATAAAATTGGATTACGATATGAATGCGACGTATTTTCTTTGATCTTTTTAGAGGGACTTCAATTGAAAACTTTGACTTGTAACCGAAATATATCATCTTTAAACTATTGTTGACAATAGTTTCGACTATTGTAAATTACAGTTCAATATTTGTTCGGTTTCGACTCATAAAACAATTAATCATATTTTCGTTTGCAAAGACCAAAGTTTGATTACTTTAGTTCATGAAAATTCCAATTTGTTTCCAGAGTTTCGAAAAGCTAATTTTCCAAAAGTCTTTGTCATTTCTTTGCAGACTTTTTCTCCGTTTTTTGTGTGTCGTTTTGATTCGATGTAGAAATTCAGAGGGAAATTAGCTTTGTACGTTTGTGAAATGTCTTTCCAGGAATTTTCTCAGTGTTGAATGTATATTTAACGATATAGAGGCATTTTCAGTAGCGTGGAGAATATTGATTTTTCTCATCTAAAAATTATTAGGGATGTTTATAGTTCATTCTTTGCAAATATCTGCAAACGTAAATATTGACTGTATGTTCAATATTGGCTTATTGTATTTAACTTGTCTTCGATTTTGTCGCTCCGAATGTTACATTTTTGCCAGCTAGAACAGCCGGTGCACTAGAAAATTGTAATGTCAACGGAATAAAATTGCATTTTTTTAACATTAAGAAATTTTTGATAAATTTAAAGAAAATATTTTTTTTTTTGGGAACATTTTCTTTGATCCTTTCTACTAATATTATACAAGAAAATTTCATGCAATTTTGTTTTGTGTGACCTTTTTCCAAACGAAAATGGACTTGATGTCGAAAACCTTTTTTTCTATTATAAAAATATTTCTTTAGGTTCGTTATCTGAATTTTTTGCGTAGGTGATAACCATAATTTCTGCAGGCTTCATGCTCAAAATTGCCTGCTTTCTTTTTCAAGTTGAAAACGATATGTGGTTCAATAGAATGTCTAATATTTGTGGAAATATTTACAAAAGTGACCTACTTTTCTCTATGGTTCATGACCTGAAAACATCAAATTTTGTCAAAAAAAGAGAAAAATATATATTCAAATGCTTTTCTTGTGTAAATATCTTTTTCTTTATTAGTTATTGCAACTTAAACATTCTTTAAAAGGTCTTAAATCTTTAAAAAAATATATTCACTTCAAACTAAGAGTATGCTTAGTTCCATAACTGATAGAATTATAAGGGTAAAGAGTTATTAATTTTTATCCATAAAAGTTTTTTTTCACTGAATAACCAAACAAAATTGAAAATGAACCAATTACTTTTTGAATACCACTTTAATTTTAAAGTAATAAATCTTTTACAATCCTACCGAATATCCTTGAAAATTGTCCTTGAACTTTTGGTGGAAAACTATGCGAAATTTAACAGCACAATGACTAAAATATTGCAAAATTGAGGACAAAGGTGACATTCCTCAATGTAAGTTATTATTATAGCTAACAAGTCAGTGATAGGGAGAGTGGCCACAAAAATTCATTCAACCCTTAGCCACGGGGTTGTAGCTTGTTTATGAAGTGGTTACTGAAATATGCAAGAATTTACCTCCGAGACTTTGAGATGTAAACTTCTAAACAGCAAAATTTCTCAAATTTCAAATACGTAATTTGCAATGCAAGATAAAAATTCGGCATTTTCTTGACTAGGAAAATAAAGTTTAACAATGATTTTTTTAAGTATCGAATTATTTGGTTTAGAATAACAAGAATTGAAGTGTTTACTTTATTTACAAAGAAATCTCAAGATTTTTTTTTTTTTGGATGAGAAAAACTATTCTTTACTGATTCTTAAGGAAAGTTTACTCAAGAAATCTATCAAATTTAAGAGTTAAATAATCTTTTATTATTGGGGCAAAGTTTTTGACTTTACAAACAATTCTTCAATCGACTAAAATCACTAACAATTTTGCTTTGAATTTTTATCGTCAATTTTTTAGTAGAAAATTCGTTTTTATTGGTAAAATATTGATTAATCCTTTAATTTCCAGAGATATTCTCCACATGACGATTTTGGCTACAGTGGTACCACAACAATGGCGAACGTCAGCGGCTCTCATTTCAACACAACAAATTCGACTGATATAAACGAATCAGAACCGCTATTTTACAATAGTCGTCCACCCACCAATTATAAACAAGAATATAGCAGGTTAGTACCAAAAAAAAAAGCACCTCAATAACCAAATAACAAGGATCTGTAACAAAGATGCTGTTAATTGATTTCTATGCATTTAAGTGTTCTGAAACCTAAAAAAAAATAATAAAAAATTTCCAAAATGGCAAGTTATTTTGCAAACCCCAAATTTTATTACAAAAAGGGTATTTTTTTGGGTTAACGTAGATACCTACATAGTTAGAAAACATGACGTTCCATAATAAAATGAAAGTCATTTTTGGATTCAGTAAACCCAAAAAAACCCTATAGGTACAGATTAGCCAGCAAAATTTTAAATTTTGAATTTTTATAATATTTTTTGTCAATCGATGGAAATCGTTTGCAGAAGTTTGTGAAAGAAACCAGAGGTTTGTGGCAAAGTAGTTTAGTAATAATTAATTAATAAAAAAGGGTATTTATAAGAATTTTGTCTTTCTGAAATTGTATTTTCACGAAATTTTCCAAAAAAACAAAAATCAAGACATAATTAAACACGCTTTCTACCCAAATATTTTCATCGTTTGTGAAAATCAATTTTCTTCACAGTTAATTTGTTAATTTTTGAATACAAATATGTGAAATGTAAGATTACGTGTTTTTGAAGACTTGGAAAATATTCTCCATACTGTGATCACTAGACATCGGATTATATGCACTATCAAAATGCCAAAATATGCACCACCAAAAAACTATTTATTATTAGAATTTATGTTTATTTTTAACATTAGATTTTTATTTATCTTACACCACTTTCATCAATTTTATGAGAAAATTTTATAGGACATTTTTGTAGAGCACTTTTTTTTCTATAACTTATCTCTATAAAAGTTTATAGAGATATAGAGATAAACGTTTATAGAGATAAGTTATAGAAAAAAAAGTGCTCTACAAAAAATGTCCTATAACATTTTCTAATAAAATTGATGGTGGCGTCAAAAAATTGAAAAAATATTCAAATTTCTCTTTAGTTTAACTTTGACCTTGAATAACTTTTGAAGGAATAAATATATCAAAAACTTGTTCGAGACCTTTTTTGTAGATCGTTCAATTTTTTACAAAAATATACCTTAGTCATTCCGAAATATTGTCACCAACGTGAGCTATAAAATTCCAAAATGCAAGAGAATATTGTTGCCATGTTATTTAAATGGAAAATCGAAATTTGCGATGCGGCACCTCTTAATATTAATATTAAGAGCTTAAACTTTCACAGGATTTTTTTTTGTGATTCCCAATAATATTTTTGATATAATTAAGAAAAAAAAATCATCATTTTTTTTGAATCAGTTTAATATATATATATAATTCTTCTGTACGTGTGTACAGGACTGAACTCCTCCTAAATCGTCGAACCTTTTCTACTTAAATTTTCTGCGTATATTTGAATGGCATCCTGAATAGTTTAAATTCACAATTGGACCATAAAGGTGAAAAAGTTGAAAAGTTGAAAATTATCTTTCGACGTCAACTGACATTATGAGGCAAAACTTGAACTTTGGAGAAATTTTCAGAGATTTTTTTAGGATTTCTTCAGGAAAAGTTTGTCCGGTGCTAAATGCGTTAATTTAAATTTGCCTGGATTTTTGTTATTATATGACTCGTTTATTTTGAAAGTGGCGTAAGTCCATTTCAAGGACAACCTATATGGTGATTCTTCTTCTTGTAACTAGAACAAAGTATGTTAATTATTTAACTGCTAAGTTTTCAGAAATTACTATGGTTAAAAATGATAACACTATAGGGATTGTTCTTGAAATGAATTTAACTCACTTTCAAAATAAACGGCGCATTTGTTGCTTAAAACTCTTTTTCTCGACATTTTTCATTTAATTCTATTTTTATAGCGTTATTGCATATTTTGATACTTTGTCACTGTAATAGCTTATTTCGGTTGTTATTCGTGTTTGGTGGGTTGTATTATGTCGTCGATACGTCCCCCTTACGTCAAGTTCTGAAAGTATTGTACCCAATATTCCTTCACATCATCTGTCTAGCCCACGAATTATATGGAGTTGTGGAATAGATCAGAAACGAGTTTGGGTTAGTCAATAAATTGATTTATTTTACAAAAAAAGGTTTTTTAAAAACACTATGGCGACTATAAGCGTATAAAGAGTAACTACCAAACATAGCACTACCCCCAGAACCAATATTAACTTGGTGGGGTACTTAGTAGAAAGATTTATTATTTTATGCTGAATATTTCGAAGCCATAAAAGAAGTAGTTGGAAAACTTGAAAGATCAGATAAAATTGCAATCAATTCAAACCAACCGACGTTTAAGGATTCGCCAATAAAAAAATATTGGTCTTAATGAAATAAATTTCTGCAATATACTTGATGCAATTGATAAACTAGAAACATTCCTCGATGCAAGTTCATGGAAATATTTGAAAAAATTATTAATCAGAATAACGCCCTTTCGAGTTAAATATTGCAATAGGTTCGTGGAAAATTAAATGCAGTTTTGTTTAAAAACCCTCGTCCTGAAAGAATAAAAAAAATTGATGCATTTATCAACGGCACTTCTGAAGAGATCTCCGAAAATTCCACCAAATTTCAAATTCTATCCGGTAACGTAAGTTGACATCGAAAGTTCATTTTCAATTTTTCTTTTTTTTCTCGTATATGGTCCAATTGTGGATCTAAACCATCCTGGATCCCATTCAAATATACATAGACAATTTTTGGAGAATAGGTCTGGAGTTTAGGAGAAGTTCAGTACTGTATATAAGTACAGAAGAATTATATATATTAAGATAATTATAATGTGGAAATAAACGTTAATTCTAAAAAATAATTGGTTTTTTGATTGTGCATATTTTGCCCATTTTTAGTGCATATTTGCATGCATATTTTGGCATTTGGATAGAGCATATAATACGATGATTATTTTTGACTAAATTATTAATTTTTCTTAATCAGTTAAATACTTTCTTAAATATTTTATCATTTTGTCTTTCACGAACTTCTGCGAATAACTTCTCATCGATTGACAATAAAATTTCTGGAAAAATCAAACTTTAAAATTTTGTTTGGCTAATCGGTATAGGGTCCCAAAAACATTAAAATTATGCAAATAAACAAATACATTTCTTATTTTTTTGCAGACTTGTATAATCTAAAGTAAATTAACCTTAATTTTTCTTTCATTATACTTGAAACAGTTACGAGAATCTATACATATTTTACGATATTTTGCCCGTTTTGAATGCATATTTGTATGCATATTTTGGCATTTTGATAGTGCATATAATTCGATGTCTATTTATGACTAAATAATTAATTTTTCGCAGGTAATTATATACTTTTTAAGCTATTTTGTCTTTCACAAACTTCTACAAATGATTTTCCATCGATTGATAAAAAATTTTTTTTGGAAAAATCGAACTTTAAAATTTTATTGGCTAATCGGTATAAGGCCCCAAAAACATTGAAATTATGCAAATAAACAAATACATTTCTTATTTTTTGCAGACTTATCTAATCTAAAGCCAATTAACGTAAATGTTTCTTTCGTTAAACTTGAAACAGTTACGCGAATCCAAATATTTTTTACAATTATTGAGCCAAAATTTTTAAGTTCATTTTTCTATTTAATTAAGACAATTAAGTAATTATTTTGATGAAATATTTTTTTATTATTCTATTGTAATTGTCATGATGAAAAATAATTAAAGAAAACTCCGGTTTATTGCTGGTAGTATTGTTAGAAACTACATAAAAAAAGTATCTTCTAGGCGTTTTTCCAACAAAAACATTCCTTTGATTCTTATCAAGGATTTTATTTTTTTTTTCTGTCGCTTATATAAACGTTTAAATCAGACTAATTTTCCATTATATTCTTTTGCTGTGTCTTATTTGAAATGCTAATGTGACCAATTTTCAAATATTCAATTCAAAAGTGATCACACAAAGACTACAAAAGAGGCAAAAATCGTTTTTTTTTTCTTTTTTTTTTGTTCAACATAAATGATTAATGACAATCGTTTGAGTGATTTATTTTTAATATCTCTCGTAAACATTCAAAGACAGAATGTAAAACTGAACAAAAAAAAAAAAACACTGACACATTAAAGTTGAGATGTATATTTTTTATTTACTGATATATCTCTATATATATTTTTTCCTTTTTTCATTTTTCTTTTGCGTTTATTTCAGACGGCGAAAGTACAACTGGGACACGGAGGAAAGGTGAGGGAATACTGTTTTTTTTGTTGTTGTTGTTATTATTATTTATCTTGGAAGCAATTTCGATATTAATTTTTCAAATTTTTCAGCCAAGACAGCTCGTGGTATGGCAGTTGTTATGGGGATAGTATGTATGGACAACAATCTGTAGATAGTGTGGATACCGAATTTTATCCTGCAAATAGTCAACCGCCTTCTCGAAAGATTCGAGGTAGCTACAAATTGAAATATCGACTTTTATTACAATAAGAAAGAGAAGTATAAATATTGAAGGCTGTAAAGTAGAAGAGTAATAATAATCGGTCATGAGGGCTTTCAAATAGTATGAAATTTTATAAAATGACATTAATGTAAATCGGTTTCGGGATATATTTTAATGATACTTTCTAGATATGAAGAAACTATTCATATTTAAAAAAGTCTTTGATATAAATAAATTATCAACAGTAAAACTCTAGGGTCAGTCCAATTCAGTCGGTCCAGCACTGGTCGCTTGACTATTTTTTTTTCTTTCTGATTTTTTTTTTGCTATCACCCCAACATGTTGGTAGTTCAAATTCATCATTATTTTGATTTCATTGTTTTTAGTTTTCCAGTGGTGGCCATATTAGTTTTACTAGGCGCAGACATTTTCGCACTTTTAAGGGTTTGCGGAAACTTGGTTATCTCAGAGCCTATTTGTCCTATCAAAATGAAACAAAAAGCAGTGTGTTTATGAAAATATAAGCTATAAGGTTGTAATAAAACGTTTTCACCTAATTGTAATTCTAAGGGGTGAAATTTCAGCCTAAAGTTTTAGCTCTCATTTGTAAAAACTTCAATTTTCACGGAAAAATTGTGAAGGAAGGGAAAGAGTCTACACGTTAAAACTTTTTTTACAAACAATTAGGTACTAGTTGTATCCGAAAACAAAGTTTGAAGTCTGAGACTTTAAGCCTTTTTAAAATAAAAAATAACAAAAATTGGAAATTTTCAAAATTTGCAATTTTTTTAGCTGAATATCTCTGGTGGGGGACAAGATAAAAATTTGAAATATCACCTCATTATAGTACGATATGATAGCATAATGCACCCAAAATTTGGAGTTTGAGATTTGACTAGGAGCAGAGGTATTGCATGCACAAAATGTCAAAATAATGCATACTTCAGTAGGTGAATATAATGTATTTAACCATTTAATATGTAATATACTTGGCAAAAAGGGCATTTTTACACAAAACAACATATATATACTTTGGGCTAACTGTTGTTTTTTTGTGTAAAAATGCCCTTTTTGCCAAGTATTTTACATATTAAATGGTTAAATATATTATATTCACCTACTGAGTATGCATTATTTTGACATTTTGTGCTTGCAATACCTCTGGTCCCAGTCAAATCTCAAACTCCAAATTTTAGGTGCATAATGCTTTCATATCGTACTATAATGAGGTGATATTTCAAATATTTATCTGGTCCTCCACCAGAGATATTAAGCTCAGAAAATTGCAAATTTTGAAAATTTCCAAATTTTGTAATTTTTTATTTAAAAAAGGCTTAAAGTCTCAGACTTCAAACTTTGTTTTTGAATACAACTAGTACCTAATTGTTTGTAAAAAAAGTTTTAACGTGTAGACTCTTTCCCTTCCTTCACAATCTTTCCGTGAAAATTGAAGTTTTTACAAATGAGAGCTAAAAATTTAGGCTGATATTTCACCCCTTAGAATTACATTTAGGAGAAAACGTCTTATTAGAACCTTATAGATTATATTTTCATGAACCCACTGCTTTTAGTTTCAATTTGATAGGACAAATAGGACCTGAGATAATCAAGTTTCCGCAAACTCTTAAAAGTGTGAAAATGTTTGCGCCTAGTAAAACTAATATGGCCACCACTGGAAAACTGAAAACAATAAAATTAAAATAATGATGAATTTGAACTACCAACATGTTGGGGTCATAGCACACAAACAATTTTTTTTTAAATGGTCGAGCAACTGTTTCATTATTTTTGGACCACTTTATTTGGACTGACCCTCTATAAAGCTTTTAGAAATTAATTTGATTTTTTTTTTATCCTTGGAACCGTTTAAGTACTGCTCTAATTTTTTTTATGTTTTATTTACTTCTTTTATAATCCCTGATTTTTTTCAAATTTTTTAAAAGACCACTTTTTAGTGAAAACAAAAAATAAATTCCTTTTCCACGCTTAATGGCAATTGCTTTAAATTTTCTTGTCTAACTTTAACATGAAAATGTTAGATGGTATTGTCCTAGCTTGAAAATTTTTTATAATTTCAATAATCAAAACAAATGACTATTATTAAATCTCGAAATCTCATTGGCTAATAGCCATGTACATTGACGTATGTCAAATGCCATCAGATATTAGTGGATTGCTTGATTTATTCATACTTAATTTGTTCTTAATTGCTTAAATATATTTGATTAAAAGCTAACAAGTGGTCATTTGATAATTTAAATAGTTTTCAATTATTCAGGGTAACAATTATTTTATTCAAATAAGTGAAATGTTATTACGTTTTAAAAATTATAAACTTGTTATTAGTAACTTTACACCTATTAACTATCGTTAAAATATTTTTTCCTGGACCGATTTACCTTACTTATGCCCCTCGACTTTTGGTTATTATTAGAAGAATTATTATGTTAAGTGATTAGAATAAATATTTTTATTCTAAGACGTAATGCAAAATGGTAACAATCATATGAAAACATAGAGCAATAGTGTAATTAAAAAAAATTTATAATTATTTCTATTGTTTCAAAAGATAAGTGCTTAAAGTAGCTATTTAAATTTTGTAAAAGCAAAGTTATCGTTTATATGAGACATTGTTAAAAGTAATGGGTTTTTTTAAGGTTTTAGTTTTTATAAAACATAATTTTTAATATTAAAAATGTTATAATTATTAAGATAGAAAAATGTTCGAGAAAAAAAAAGGTTTGTACATATGTAAGACATTTGCTTTAATGTTTACGGATTAGTACTAATCTTTGGTTATGGTTAAGTAGCGAATTAAAATTATTAATAGTTTTTATTTTTTTTACATAATAATAGTAATGGTAATGGCTATACTCTAACAAAAAATGGAACCAATGGAACTTTCTAAACTTGAAATTATCTTGGACCAAATTTTATTAAAGTTATGATTGGAAGAAATCTCGAAAATAAAAAAGAAGGAATTTTCACTTATTAATTATCAATTCGAAACAAGTGTGAATATTTTTTTCGAAAAAAAAAACATTTTCTGAGATTTCTTGGTAGTATATACATATATATAATAGGGTGATTTTTTTTTGATTTTTTTTTTTGGTCCCATCGTAAAATTTTGTTGGAAATACCAAAAAAAAATCCCTGAAAGTTTGAGCCCTTAATATTAATTTTAAGTCCTCGACCAAGACGTGCAAAGATTTCCCATTGAAAATACACGGAAACTCTGATTTTTTATTTTTAAATTTCTATATCTCAGCGGCATTTCATGAGATCGCTTTTACCAAAGATGGTTTTTTCTCAGAATTAATACACTCTACAAAAGTGCCCATTGCGACAAAGTCGTAACTCACACCGGTGAGGTAGTACGGGCCACTGAACCTGGTTTTTCCATAAAATTCGCATTTTTTTTGCATTTATCTCGTAAATAACAAGAGCTACGGAAAAAATATAAATAAAAAACTTGTAGAAAATTTGATTTCCTACAAAAAAATTCCTGTAGCCCAAATCGCGAGGATGAATATTAAACGAGATATTAAGCCTGGAATTGATTTTTCTGTGAAATTTTTGCCGATCATTGATTTAAACTTATAAATTGATATAAAAAATATATATTGATATAAACTTAATATCTCGTTTAATATTGATCTTAGCGATTTGGTCTACTGGACCTTTTTTGTAGGAAATCAAATTCTCTGCAAGTTTTTTATTTATAATTTTTCCGTAGCTCTTGTTATTTACGAGATAAATGCAAAAAAAACGCGAATTTTATGGAAAAATCAGGTACAGTGGCCCGTACTACCTCACCGGTGTGAGTTACGACTTTGTCGCAATGGGCACTTTTGTAGAACGTTTAATTCTGAGAAAAAATCATCTTCGGTAAAAGCGATCCCATGAAATACCGCTGACATATAGAAATTTTGAAATAAAAAATCAGAGTTTCCGTGTATTTTCAATGGGAAATCTTTACACGTCTTGGTCGAGGACTTAAAATTAATATTAAGGGCTCAAATTTTCAGGGATTTTTTTTTTTGGTATTTCCAACAAAATTTCACGATGGGACCAAAAAAAAATCACCCTAATATATAAGTTAAACAGGATATAACCGATAAGCTTTTGAAAATTGCACTTACGTGTAATGAAAAATATTTTCCTTATTTTCATTTAAGATAACCGTACATTTAATCTCATATCCCTAGTTCTTGTAAATGATGGAGGTGCAACCCTTAAAGTAAATATTTTTTTCTCAGAATTAATTGAAAATATCTTCATGAAATTGAGACTACATGACTATCAATAAATTAATTAAAATAATTTTTTTTAAGAATTTTTGTAATATTAGAAACTGTAAAAAATGAGAAGTATATAGTTTGGGGGTGGTTTTTTTTATACCAACACTCAAATTGACACCTAACAAAAGAAATTATCTTATTTGTTAAATAGTTTGCTGTTACATGTTAAAGTTAGAATTGGTGAAACGAAAGAAATTCATGAAACTAAATCTAATTAAAATTTTCAAGATATGATTGAAAGGAAATTAAAAATTTTCTTCCAAAAATTGATTTTTGTGAAATCCAATATTTAAATTAAAAGATCTCGTTAATATTTAAGAAGCTTATAAATTATCTAATTTCTAAAAGGCTAATATGATTCTGGCGAAAGGATCTAATTAAGAGAGATTAATTATAAGGGTTAATAAGGAAATATGGGAAGTAATCTATCTAGATTGAATCATTATTCGTTTTGAATATAATTACATAATTTTTATTTTTATTTCATTTTTTTGTACAGAGCTATCTAACCAATTTTAATTTCGTTTTCAATTTTAAGATTTATGTATATTTAAGTATATGATTAAAATTAGTTTTATATGATTCTTATTTATTTTCAAGAAACTCAAATAACAAACAATTTTGATCTTGCTTTGGGCTACTATGTTTGATTATGAAATAGTTAATCAATGAAATGTAATTGTAATATTGTTGGACTGCAATAGTATTTATAAATTTAAAGAATTGCATTTTATGAGGACTCATATTAACGCCAAAAATTTTTAAATCAATCAATTACAATGATGAAAAATTAAGCAACAATTATTCTTTTTACTCATATTCACGTGTAGTAATAATGGTTCACTAATACAACAAAATTTATTTGTTACGCTTTAAGATTGCTTTTATGTAAAATAACTTTTAATAAACAAAAACGTAGACCGAAAAATGGTTTACTATAAGTAGTATAATTAATGTGGCCACCTGTTTAAGTACCTTTTAAATGAAATTATGTTGTAAAAAAGCACACTAATGGTATTTTTCAAAAGAAATTTCGAACTGAAAAAAATTTGTTAGTTACCGAATTTAAATCCAGCATATGCCAGCACCACTTCATCCACTAAAGAGCTTCTTATTATTCAAATATTTAACTTTAAAAATATTAATTAGAAATTTACTTTTAGCTGCAAAAAAAGTCTTTAAATGAAATCAAAGTTTATACTTATTTTATAAACTTTGAATAAAGCATTAAAATATGAAAATGTAGACTCATATCGACGTTCCTTAAAGAAAGTTAAATGATTTTAACTTTAAGATTTATCAGACTCATTTAATTGAATCCCAAAGATTTGGAAGTCTTATAAATTTCTAAGATCATAATTTTTAAATTGGTATATTAATATTAAAGTAATTATTGTAGAGTTTCAGATCCTCGATGATGATAAATTGGTAAAAAATATTCCGAGGATTAGGATCAAATAATAATCAGTCAAAACTATGCGCATGTAATAAATAGTTTTGACTGATTATTATTTAATCCTAGTCCTCTGAATATTTTTACCAATTAAAGTAATGTTTAAAAAAAATAAACAGTATTTACCATTGGTTTTGGTTTCATACAAAAGGCTTAGAATTTAGGGGTCTAAGCATGATTAATCGGTTATGGAAAGATATTTTAATAATTCTTTAAGACGTGGTAGGTACTTATATAATACTAGTTTCCTGGAAGTTTCAAATCTCTCATTTAGCTTTAGTAAAAAAATATATAAGTTTACAAAAGCAAATTTTATTTCTTTTAAAAATTTAGTTAATAATTGATCTAAAATTCATCATTATTTGAGGGTTGATAGTTTTTACAACAAATTACCAACTCTTTGGTGTATGGGAAAATAATTTCGTTTTTTTCAATTTACAATTAAAACTAAATGTAAATTTGCTATTGAACGATGTATAATACCATAAAGTTTGGTAGGTATTTTATTTAAAAAAATGCACCAAAAATTACATGCAATAAAACGTTCGGAACTTTCATTGCAACGTTATATAAGGTATGTCTCTTAAAAAATTCAGTTGAAATAAGCATTTGGTTAAAAAGCTCTTTTTTCACTCAAATAAACTTCTACAGTAAAATTGAAAATTTATGATCTAAGAAATTTTGAAGCTCTGTAATATATTACCACGTTTTATTGAGAACAAATACATTTTTCAATCTTATTTGCAAAATAAGCAGTTTTTGAATTTTACATTAGAAAAATGTGCATAAAAATTAACGAAAAAATAAGGTTTACATTTTAAAAATTGTTTACATCACGAGACTTTAAAGAAGTTTTATCATATTTTTAATGAAATCAAAAGCTTTAATGCAAATTAATCCAGTAAATCCAAGAGAAATATAAACTTAAGCTTCAATGAATCTTGATTATAGACGATGTATTTTGTGGATAATTTTTTTCTTATTTCAAAAATATAAAATATTTGGAGCTTTAAGCTCATTCTGCCAAACTCATTTTGCTAAAAATTACAGAACTCCAAAAATAAGGAGTCCCTCTTAGGGATAACAATGTATTATGAATTCTTAACCAATTATAACTTTACAAACTATACTCAGTAGTACTAACAATAAACGGCCCCAAATTTGTATGTAGCATTGAAGCCAATACTTCAAACTCTTGTTAATGATTAAGATATTGAAATATTGACTTTTGATAAACTTTATAAATTGGGAAATTGAAATACTTTTTCATTTTTGGTTCGTTTTATAAATCATGATTTGACAGAAAAATACCAAAAGAGGTAAATGCATCATTTAATTATATAAAATTTTGAAATAAAACAGTTTTTTTACTGAAGCTTAAAGTCTTATCATAGAATTTTACATAAAAAAGTTTTTTGAATTATACTTTCCATTGCCTTAAAGCGTTACTAAAAAATGTTAGTTTATCGAAAGAAAAATATTTTCTATTCAGCTGAAAGTATAATAATAAAAACTATTTTGAATTAGGTCATTAAATTCATTAAAAAATTAGTGCCTATAATCTTTAGTTAAAAGCTTAATCAGTTATAAAATTACCTTTTAAAAGTTCACGACAAAAAATTACTAAAATTTTGATGTTTTTCCTGAAGAAAATTGTATAAAACATTGAAAATTATTTACTAAGACATTCTTTGTATAAATTAAGCCAACAAATAATGCATAATTCCCATTGAAAGCTCCGTAAACGATTCACTTACCATAAGCTTTATTCAATAAAACAGTTCGTTTAAATTTGATTTATTGAATAATTGTTTGCAATTCTTTCGCTTTGAAATTTTACGATTTATTGATATTGAATTTGTGAAAATAATAAGTTCAAGTTTTCACCCATAAATTGTGCAACTTTGCTCAAATATTTTATTTTCAAAGTATTTCAATGGAAAAACTTTTCATTTTCTTCTGCTTTCACATAAAATCAAGTTACTTGGAAAAGCATTTGAAAATGAAATACATTTTCAACCTTTTTTTTCGATATTTATTTTAGTCTGCAATTTTAAAGGTAAACATAAGAAGAAAAGTTTCAAAAACGATTTTGATCATATTAAGAACATTGGATTCATTAGGGGAATATTTTTAAGGGTGGATCACTATCAGTCGTAAAAAAAAATGACTTTTTTAAACTGCTGCCATTTTTTTTAAAGATATTTAAAAACGGTTTTCGGCATTTAAAAGTTGAAGTTTTGAACTATTTTTTGGTACGTCTTCGGCGTCTTCTTGGTACTGAACCTCGAAAATCCGAAAAAAGTTGAAAATTCACAAAATGGCGCGACTTTGAAAAAAAAGTTTAAAAAACGACCTTTTTTTGGACCTTTCCCCCACTCCCACTTTAAGGGGGGATGTTTGGCCAATTCCAGAGATTCAGTACCAAGAAGACGTGTTGAACTATAACACTCTCTAGTTTCAAGTCAATCCGTCGGATAGTTTCTGAGAAATCTTGTCTCCCAGTTTTAAAGAGTTGATTTCGAGAAAAACGCATTTAAAGTTTTTTTCAGATATTTTTTTATGTTATTATCAATTTATTCAATTTTTATTAGTGAAAATATATTAGTCAGCTATTCCAATCTTTGTAACCCGTTATACTTGAATGTTATAAGAAGACATTTATGAAAAAAAAAAATCTATTTTTTTTTTCTGACAGTGATCCACCCTTAAGAGTAAAAATACCAAAGTTTTGAAGTATTAAATTTTTTTTTTTTTTAATAAATTGCCAATAATCAGCATTTTTAGCAAATGTTCTTATCATTGGTTTATATAATACAATATTAAATGAATCTTTACAATTAATCAGTGAAAATTTAATTAACAGATTAAACTAAACTAATTGAAGTATGATATGATTATTTTTACATTAGTTTAAACTGTTAATTACATTTTCACTGATTAATTATGTATATTTATATAATTATCTTATATGAACTGTTTATTTTGAAAGTGAGTTAAGTCCATTTCAAGAACAATCCCTTTAGTATTATCTTTTTTAACCATAGGAACATAAGATACTAAGGAGGAGGGGATAATTGGCGTTTTTGTTAACAACTAAAATGAAATCAGTAATTTCTGAAAACTTAGCAGTTAAATAATTAACATACTTTGTTCTAGTTACAAAAATAATAATCACCATATAGTATGTTCTTGAAATGGACTAACGCCACTTTCAAAATAAACGAGTCATATATTTTATATTTCATATATTGTCCAAAGATTAAAATAAAACACTGAGTATTAAGTATCCAAAAAAAAAGTTCATTTACTGTTATATTGCTAATAATATTCAACAGATTCAACTATAAGGATTATCATAGAAACAAACCAGTGTATCCTTCATTTATAAAGATGTTATGTTAAAGTTTCAAAATACTTTGAATGTGTAATTTTCCTTATGTAATTGTTACACGGAAATTCCTCCTTGATTCCTGTACATGCAAAATGAAATATTTTGCATAGTTCCCAATAATTTCCTCTTGTAAACTATGTAGGAAAGTGAATGGAATGCCTTTCTTGGTAAAGTCAATGTCTTATAAAAACGATAATCAAATATCTACGAAAGTTAAACTTTCATAGTTGTCCCTCATTTTTGTATTGGTAGAATTTAGATGACAAAAGTTTATGGTTTTATTAATTTTATAATTGGTTTTAGGTACAACGTCGCGACGTCCAAGTTTAGAACGGCAAACGACATTATATGATGATCAATATTTTGGTGATAATAGTTCATATTATTCTACAGCAGATACCACCACAATGCAAGCACAAGTTGTTCCAAGGTATTCAAAAGAAAATGCTTAAGAGAAAAATGATTAATAAAAATGTATTTTTTTAGTGCACATACGTACAATCAGTCGAAAAGTTACGATGAGTATTTCGATTCGTCGACATATCCATATCAGGACGATCGATATGGTCAGGACGAGGAGGATCGGCAATGGGACTCCGGGGGGTACTACTACCAGCAAAACGACGAAGAAGTATCCTCCATAAAAGCTGCGAAACTGCCGAGTGTACCTGGAACGACGCAACCGGGCAAACGTCGCTCCGCCACGTCCGTAGCACTGCCACAGATTCCAACCGTAAAAATCGACCAGAACACGACGGACGTATCCCAGTTTCGGCATAGTTTCGAGGACGAAACCTATCCCCAGTCGGACTATGGCGGCACGCAACCCACATCAGCCGCCGCGGCTCGGCGCCGAAAGCTCCTCGCGTACAAACGCTCGACCAGCCGCCAAAGCTCCTTCGACGACTACGACGGCTACCACGACGGCTATCGCACCCCCGAGTCGTCGTCGCATCGCGGCGCCAGCCTCCCCGCAACGCCTTCCACCACGCCGAAACTGCTCGCCCGAATCGCCGCCGTCGGCGGCAAAGTCACGGCCAGCTTGCCACCAACACCGGGACGCCAACTCCCGCAACCGAATCTCAATCACCGCAGTGCCAAGTTCCACAGAAACAATCATCACCATATGAAACGAACTGCTTCCGCCGAATATGCCGATCCCGAAATGGACGATAGCTACATGTACATGCGCCCGGGCGCAATTAGTGCGAGAGAGACCTACAATGAAGACTACAATTATGCATATCAAAGTATAGATAATTTGCCAGCACAACAAAACAGTATGACGATGCCCCAACCGATTAGCGCTAGTGTTTCTAATATCAGTGATCGAAGGACTAGTGTGTCGCGAACTTTACCACAAATCCAGCCGCATATGATCCAGCAGCAGCCGCAACCGCAACCGCAACCACAGCCGCCATTCGCCGAGCCGCCTAGTTCTTTCACCAAACAACCATCGGAAGATTACTACTATAACGCTCAAGATACCATTTCGGATTATGTGGAAGATACCACTTACTATGACCCGAAACCAGTGGCTAGCGTTAATCGGAAGAATAAGCTATTCGGACGTCACGGTGATAGTGCGCTAGGTCAACCTAGTGCGGAAAGTTTTGAATCGCGTGAAGATAACTTTAAGGATTCATTCGAGACGGCCGTATCATCGATGAGTAGTTCGTTACAACACCAACGTCGTATTAGCACCGCGTACGGTGATTATGGTGACCAGATGACCGATAAATCGGTCACCATTCCGGCCACCTCAGGAACATCGGTGACGATATCGGCCACAATGACGTCACACTTACCAACTGCAACCACCACCACAATGCCACAATACTGCCGGGACCAAGCAGAAATTCCTCAAGCAATACTGACAGTGAATGGTAGTGATAAATTAATAAAAAATGGTGCTCAATCCACGCTAACCAGATCAAATTCACGTCGTGGTTTTATGAAACAAGAAACGATCGATCGTTATTTGCCCCAGCAAGAAACAATTGACATACCGACGTCATACACCGTACAAAAGCAAGAAACGATCGATTACACGAACAATTATCTCCCCGATGCATTAGACTATTTAGATAATAATAATAAATCTTTAGATATTTACGCGAATAGTACACTAGCCAGTAAGAAGCCGGATACCAATGGCTATTTGCAGCAGCAGGATTCGATCGACAGTTTTGCCGATGAAACGATGCTGGCGAATGGC
Source organism: Sisyra terminalis (assembly GCA_958496175.1). NCBI lineage: Eukaryota > Metazoa > Arthropoda > Insecta > Neuroptera > Sisyridae > Sisyra > Sisyra terminalis. The sequence goes on along the minus strand of OY292277.1, from coordinate 10,392,538 downwards.
CTGGACGAGTACAATAATAGTAGTAAGACCCTTAGTCGGGAATCGCCCGTTTCTGTCATACACGTGGACAAGTTCGAGCCGTCGATTGTCGACGAGGACCAAGATTTACCGTATTCGCAACACGTGAACAGTTTAGTGGAGCCGTACCATCCGGCCGCGCCACGTGGCAGCGTTGTGGGCACCGCAGAAGGTTATATCACATCACCGCCGCGTCGATCTTCGATAATCGATACTCCGTATCGATCATCCCTGTCGTCGTCGCCGCCGCCGCCGCGTCGTCCATCCAACGATCTATATCCGGGATCGCGAAAAGCCTCCGTGGAACCGTACGTGTCGACACCCCCGCGAAAAACCTCCGTCGAACCCACATCCCCGTATCAAGCGACATCAGTGCCTCCCCACGTGTCCACACCCCCGCAAAATGACATTATGAGTCCCACGGCCAGTTTAGAACAACCACCAAGTGATAAAGCAAAAAGTGTCTCTTTCGAGGAAGAAGACGAGCAGAAGAGCGCCGAACGGCGCGAAGTAACCGCCAAACAACGCTGGCACTGGGCCTACAACAAAATCATCATGCAAATGAACGTAAGTAAAAATGCATCTGTTTTATTTATACTAATATATAAAATTCTTACATTTCGATTTTGAACCCAATTTTAAGGTAAATATTTGTTTCAAAAGGCCCAAATTATTCCAAATTTAACATTTTTAAAATTTTTGTCTGTCTGTCTGTCTGTGTGTCCCGATTTAACTAAAGAACGGAACAACCGAATTTAATGAAATTTGGTATTATGATACAACACAATTTTCCACAGATTATAGGCTACTTATTATTCCAAAAAAATAATAAGGGAAGGTATTTTCTAGGGATGAAAACAGAAATTTTTACACTAGACAGATGAGTTATATATCATTGGAAAAATAATTTAAAGTTAGAAAATAATCTGTAAAAATATATTTTTAGTTGAACTGATAAAAAGCAAAGAAATTCAATTTAAATTTTAAAAAATTGCTTCTGAAATATAAACCTTTATAAACTAGGGTGATTTTTTTTTTGGTCTAATCGTGAAATTTTGTTGGAAATACCAAAAAAAAAATTCTCTGAAAGTTTGGGCCCTTAATATTAATTTTAAGTCCTCGACCAAGACGTGTAAAGATTTACCATTGAAAATACACGGAAAGTCTGATTTTTATTTTTAAATTTCTATATCTCAGCGGAATTTCATGGGATCGCTTTTACCGAAGATGGTTTTTTCTCAAAATTAAACGCTCTGCAAAAGAGCCCATTACGACAAAGTTGTAACTCACACCGGTGAGGTAGTACGGGCCACAGAACCTGATTTTTCCATAAAATACAAGGCTTAATATCTCGTTTAATATTGATCTTCGCGATTTGGTCTACAGGAACTTTTTTGTAGAAAATCAAATTCTCTACAAGTTTTTTATTCATAATTTTTCCGTAGCTCTTGTTATTTACGAGATAAATGCAAAAAAAACGCGAATTTTATGGAAAAATCAGGTTCAGTAGCCCGTACTACCTCACCGGTGTGAGTTACGACTTTACCGCAATGGGCGCTTTTGTAGAGCGTTTAATTTTGAGAAAAAACCATCTTCGGTAAAAGCGATCTCATGACATGCCGCTGAGATATAGAAATTTAAAAATAAAAAATCAGAGTTTCCGTGTATTTTCAATGGAAAATCTTTACACGTCTTGGTCGAAGACTTAAAATTAATATTACGGGCTCAAATTGTCAGGGATTTTTTTTTTGGTATTTCCAACAAAATTTCACGATGGGATCAAAAAAAAAACAAAAAAAAAATCACCCTATTATATACATAACACACATTAGGGTGGATCAAAAAATCGATTATTTTTTTTTTTACAAGTGACGCGGAAAAATGGGTTAGACACCTTAAACAACTTCTCACCAAGTATGAGATCTTAATTTTAATAGGAAGATCCTCCGCATCGCAGCTTTGTATTTTTTTCTCAGTTCAATAGAAAAAATTCATACCTCATCATTTATCGATTTTACAGGAAAATGTTTTGAAAGAATTTTTTAGGAAATTTAATGCTCTACAAAAAAGGTATTCTATATTTTTTCCGTAAGCCTCACCATTTGAAAGATATTAAGGTTTTAATTTTGATTATTTTAAGACATATTTCATTTTTATTTATGAATTTTATAACTCGACAAAAAATGACTCTTATACAATGCGCAATACACCTTTTTTTTGGAAATTAACTGCTCTATAAAAATGGTTTCTTATGTTTTGGCGATTAAATTAACCGTTCAAAAGATATGCATCATCAAACTTTCATGTGTACGGGTTTTAAAAGTTTTTGATGAGATATTCGAAAAATTTCAATTTAATTTATAATTTTTGAGAAAATTTACACGAATTTTAGTTTGTATCTACTGAGAAACTTCAAAATATTTTTCAAGTTTTTTTTTTATGCTTAAGTATATTTGTCTCCATTTAAAGAAATAAATTGTACATTATTTATCGCTTAGTTAAATATTTATTAATAAAAAAAGTAAAGTTTTCATTATACATATATTATGATATATTTCAGTATTAGAGAAAAACAATGTCCAATTAGTTATATAAAAGTTTTTTATTTCAATTTTCAAACAAATATTTTATAACAATTTTCTCAAAAATTATAAATTAAATTGAAATTATTCGAATATCTCATCAAAAACTTTTAAAACCCGTACACATGAAAGTTTGATGATGAATATCTTTTGAAGGGTTAATTTAATCGCCAAAACATAAGAAACCATTTTTATAGAACAGTTAATTTCCAACAAAAATTTCTATTGCGCATTGTATAAGAGTCATTTATTGTTGAGTTATAAAATTCATAAACAAAAATAAAATTTGTCTTAAAATAATCAAAATTAAATCCTTAATATCTTTCAAACGGTGAGGCTTTAAATTTAAAAAGAAAATATAATCAACACCTACTTTACGCAGACGAAGTCGCGGGGATCAGCTAGTTTTTTTTCCAAATTCAAGGGTGTCCTTCCACCCGCATCTTACTTGGCCCCAATTATCCAGGAAAAATTTCAATGCACCAATATTAAAAATTATACGGGTAGCGTTTACAACGCGGAGATTACGTTAAGGTCAAAAATAATGTAGAGGAAGTTAATGAAGGTTCGGACTTTTAATAAACTGCAATTAAACAGTCGAGAAGTTAAGGTTGTCGAAAGTCTGCCCTTAGAATGTTAAATTTCATTGATTTTTTGTGGTCATTAAAATTTAGTCACGTAAAGTGGGACATTGGATCAGTTATGGTAAGCCTTAAGGTTTTTGAGACTATATAGAAGTTGGGAAGTTTTGTTTTTAAAAGCTTTTGCTATGTGGAAACTAGTTTCTAATATTTATTCAAAAAGAAATAAGTATGAAAATTAACATATTCATGCCCAAATGGCTCACTGGTGAGTCATTACAATGGTAAAACTGGGTCAATGACTTGGACGTTGCAATGTTATGAAATTAAAATACATAAAATGGTTGGTTATCTAGAAGGTGTTTTGCTAATTTTTTTTTTATCTATTTGAAAATTAATTGTTCTGAATTCTTTTAAATATAAAACAGAGACGTATCAGTTAAAAATTATGTCCGTAAATATTTCTATATTCAATTGAAAACTTTTAGATTCAATGTGGTCATTGTTTTGATATGAAAATCGATTATTTCTTAGTGATCCAGTGAATAAAATCATTGAAAATTATTCTCATCTAAGTTCTTATCCGTAAAAAGGATACTTTCTTCGTATTTCCAATTCTAAGGGAAAGAAACAAGGGGTTGAAATTCAGCTCTCAAAATTCTTGTTTCCTCAGAGTTTTAAAATTTTTTATTTGACATCTATTAAGCTAAATAAAGTATTAGGTAATAAAAACTACTTGGTATCTTTATATATTTTATAAGTAATAGGCATCTTAGTATAAAGGCACCGAGGTCCTTTTTTAATATTTAAGTGGTCTTATAGGACAAGTAGGTAATAAATTTAAAGCTTTAAATTCATTGTTCTTCATTGAAGTTTTATATCAAATAGTGTATGGTGCACTATTGCAAGACCTCATTCTACGTATTTGTAACCAATTTACTATTTCTACATTAAAGCCATTCTATATTATAGTTGCAACTTTAAATTATAGAAAATCTGGAGATCGTATAACTAAATCCGGAGAATTGCATTCAATAAAAAGTATATAAAAAAAAGGACTTTCACAAGTATAATTAACTCATTTTATATACTAAGGTCCGGTACTTTCACATCTAGATAGTGATACTTATCTTCTAGATAAAATTTTATTCAGAGGATAGAGAAATCATGCGTATCTTCACCTAAAAATAGTGTTATATAAATAGAATTTATCAAACAGATAAATTTATATCTAATAAGTAGCTTATCTTATTAGTATATCGTAGGGGTATGGCCTATCTATTTATGAGTGAAAATATCGACCCTAAATATAATAAATAAATATTTTTTTGACTATTAAATGAATTGTTATCGCAGAAGAGTAGTGAAGAAACTTGTTTTTTAATAAAATCAAAAAATGTAGAAATTGGTTTTTGTAAACTGAAGTCCAGAGAAAATGTATTTTTTCTGGAGATTTCCGGCTAAAACTGGAGTGTTGGTAATCTAAAACATTTAGTTGTTTTATATTTAAAATATTACTACTTCGTGCCGCACGCCTATGGCTTAACTAGCACTTAATCTGGAGCCCGAAAAATCATCGCTTAACCCGGAGTCTTCGGATGAAAATACCTATGTTGGCAACCCTATGTTCATGAAATCAACAAATTTGAGTTAAAAAATGAGTCCTACGATTTTTGATTTGAATAAAAAAAATGAGATTAACTTTGGGGTATTAGAACTACTGAAAAACCATTTTTTATATTTTTTTATTGCATAATTTTTGATCAGTATACATCTGAAATCAATAATTGATCAATTTCATATTTGTACGTAAAAGGCTCTAGCTTATCACTTAAAATAGATATTGAAGTGGTTGCTTTATTTAATAGGGTAGTAATTGTACTATCTACAAAATATTTAAGATTTTGATTGGTAAAATTAGAAACAACTTGACAACCATATGAATTTTGTACAATTTTTACTCATTTTCAGTTGGGTTCTGTGATTAACCAGGTGTAGATTAAGAACTGATATTTTTTATGGATTAATTGTTAACTCTTTTGTAAATTGTAATCGTAAACTCCCGTAAAAAGCTCAACTTTAAGCCCGAAAACAGTTTTGTGGAGAAAAAAATATAAATTTAATAATTTAAGAAAACATAATCTGTATCAATATTAATCATTTTCAGTTAGTGCCATTCTGTTATTCTCAGCTCTTTAGAAAATATTATTTTTTTACAGTAACATTATAACAAAAAAATTATGTTGGTTTTGGAGTGTAAATATTTATAGAACTTATTTAAACTTTTGAAGTTTAACGCAGAAGTATCAATTTCCAATTTCATCACGTAAGAAAGTTAGCCAGGAAAATTTGCTGTTTACAATGCTTGAAGAGCTTATTTAGAGCTTCATAATTTTCTATAGTTCTTAACAATTCGCTTGGTTGTATCTAAAGCATCATCACATGAATGATAAAGTTTAATCAAGAGAAGTGACGAAAAAATTCTACTCTACTTGAAACCCAAAATTTTCGCCCTGATAATCCAATTTCACAAAATTCTATATTTTTGATTTTGTCAAGCTCCACGATTACTAAAACAATGTATCTGTATCTACTTTACGAGTTAAGTTTTCATGAAATCAAAAAATATCTTTTGAAAAACAAAAGAAGATACAGTACTATCTGTTGAACAGTAGGTAATTTATATAACAACTTTGACAGTAGATATAGGGATTTCAATACCGGACCAATAGAAAATATCCAGTTTTCGGGATTTTTTAGATCTTTCAAAAAAAAAAAATAAAACTTAAAAAATCAATCTCAAACTTATTAAATTAAAATTTTATTAACACAATCTATAGTAAATCAAACGTAAAAGTTTATTTGGATCGCGGTATTTCCGTAACAAAATAAAAGAAGCATAAGCGAGCTTTTGGATTAAGAATGCAAGTATGACTCTTATTTAGGGGCTTTAATAGTAGCATAGATAAATCAAAATCTCATTCTGGATTCGTATTTAACATAATAAACTTTATTTTGATTTTTGTTGAAATGTTATTTTAAAAAGATCATGTTTTCCCGAGAAATTTTAAATAATAGAATGGCACTAGTAGGTAGGTATGGATTATGTTTTCTGAAAATATTTAATTTTTATTTTTTCCTTAACATGGCTTTTGTAGGGCTAAAAAAATTTTTTAATCTTTAAATTTTATCGGTACATAAGCGCAACAGTCTACTGTTCTGTTCCTATTTATCAAATCACAAACATATCTTCGAATTTCTTCATAGGTGTTCGAATTTAGTAAAGTAATTATGTATATGTTTTGTTATTAATATGCCATGATCATCCCCTTAATTTTTTAATATTTTCGCGATCTCTTATAAATTAAAGGGTTAATTCCTTATCATTTAATATTTTAGGAAGAAAACATACTGTTTTGATAATTGATAAGTGCCAGTAAATAATATTTTAAGGTCAGGTTACCTCAGTTATGGAAAATTAATTACACTAGTAAAAGATAATTTCATACATAGTTAACTAAGCTGATTCAAGTTCCCATTTTTAAACAATTCTTGCATTGTAATCTACAAATTTTCACGCTCCTTTATAAAGGCAATAAAATTATCGGAAAGTTCAACATCAGAGTTCAATCTTCTACCAAAAGTGTAATTTAAAAATTCAGCTATTTTGCCCAATGATTTTCCCACAGGTAGAAGCTAGTTATCCAGAATATTATACAATAAATGGTATTTTTTACCAATAGTGATGTACAGCTTCAAAAGCTCAACATACTTTAGTTACTATTCGTAATGCATTTGCTTCTTCAAATAAAATTCGTGCAGTAGAATGCTATCAAATTGCATATTATTTCTAGTGATATTTCATAGTTTATTTGTTGGTATTCATATTTTGTCGACAGTTAAAAGTTTTAAGAACGTATTTATGATGATAGATATAGAAAGAGTACACAGGTGCTAATATAGGATTTGGTAAAAGTTTATATACATGCACGTATCCTTAAGTGATTTTTATTTTTTAAACTATGTTCCACTAATTTGACCATTTTGTAACTTTAACATATAATAGCCAACTAATTAACATATTAAATATATATTTTGGTAGGTGTCATTTTGAGGATTGATATAGAAAACCACCCCAAAAAATATACTTCTCGTTTTTTATAGTTTCAAAAATTGCAAAAATTCTAAAAAAAATCTGTTATAACTAGTTGATTGATAGTTATGTATGATTTCAATTTCATGAAGATATCTTCAATTGGTACTGAGAAAAAAATATTTACGTTAAGAGTAGTCATCCCCATTATTTCCTTACTATAAGGGTTAGGGGTGTGAGATTAAATGTATGGAAATCTTAGATGAAAAACAATAAAAACAAGGTAAAGTCCCTTCATTAGACGTGTATGCAGTATTCAAATGTTTAATCGGCTAGATCCTTTTCTAAAATAATATTTTGTGCTCAAAGTTTCGAGCTTTAAGATTTGATGTTACGAAAGCCCTAAGTAAGTACTCCATCGATGCCATCTCTCCCTAGTAGTTATTTTTTTATTTCATTTTATTTAAAGTCACTGTTTAACATTTTGGTCATTATTAATGACTAAAATAATTTACATGTTACAATTGGTAATACATGTTCAGTTCTAATAAATAAAAATTAACAATTCTAATAAATGATAATAATTATAATAACATATAATTATATTAGCAAAAATATCCAATTATATTAGATGCGTTGGATCCCAAATTGGACCTAGTAGTTATATATTATGAATTTTAATTAAAAAATAAAATAAAATTTATTGTTCTTATAATAGATATACAAATATTTTGTTTACAGTTTTAGTGTGATGTACCTTTCATAGACCATCCAAGCAACGTCTGTATATCCTTACTAGGATAAAAATTTGGTTTTAAAATATATTGTAGTTCTTGTTTGTTTGAGTTGGGGAAAAATAGATGGCAGTTCTTAAAAAAACCCTAAAATATTATGAACTTAAAGATACTAGTTCCTAGTATTAATCATTGATGTCTGTTGCAAACATTGATTATTTTAATTGGCATTACTACATGTGTAGTGAAGATTATTCCAAGATTGAGTTAATATTTCTTTACTAACACAATTAATATAAGATATGGACATAGAGCTTTATATTTTTTAAACCCTCGCTTCTTGCTCCTAGGTACGTGTTTTGTTTATCTTACGGATAATCCACTTTTGAGCTTTCGATAAAGGATTGTAGTTTTCACTACTAACAAGTTGAAGTATAAATAAGTTACCACAATTTGATAATTGATAATATTGATATACTTTGATAACAGTTATACGTAATTAATTTAAATTTTCACTCAAATGCATTTGACGCATTCGGGTGCGATGGATTCTATTTGCGTAAAACGGGAACTAAAAGCACGCGTGGGACTTTAGCTATCAAAAGGATAAAGAATTGAACATTTACAAACAATGACTTATTTCTGGAATTTATTAAACGTACTTTTCCAAAATTTGAGAATTAATTATGTCAACACTTCTTCAGATGCAAAAATAATTGTCTAACATTCGACGTAGGAAAACTATTTGATATTTAATGAGAAAATTGCGTTTTAATTTTGAGTATTTTCTTGGAGAATCTATGACTTATTTAATTTAATAAACAACGACGTGAAAAACGACCGTTTTTCCGTTATCAGGTGGAAACTACTCCGCCTCACATATTGCTCTGTTTTTTTTTCTCTCTAATTTTATATAAGCGAACTTGTGCTGGTAGTTTTCTCTTTTGCTCGTAATTTTTTCCAAATGGAAATGATTTCAATCGAAATGAATGGTTAATCAACTTAGTACGAAGAAGGTTGTCCAATAGAGTTCACCTTCAGAGGAAATCTACGCTCACGGTTCTCTGAATAAATTAATTTTGTCCTGTTAGATGAACACAGAGTCATATACCTCTTCCCCCATTCCCCTATTCCATTCGTGTTTTCCACCCTCCCGACGCTTTCCCCCATTAATTCAGCCCTGATAAATTTCGAGCTCGATTGCCTCTAAATTTACAACCACAATGGCGGCGTCTCAAATATTTCCAATGATCCGATTAGGAGTGCTGTATATGGTATTAATTCGGCGCAATTTACGCAAAATAAATGTATGGCATAATAATAATATGGGACGATAACACGAGGCGACACACTTTTTTTCTTTATTTCCATCCGGGTTCGAGGTCGGGAAGAGGAAATCGAGTAGTTTAGAGTGTATCGCACGCCGGGTGATATGTCCGCACGGTGGGGGATTAAAAGGACTGAAAAGAGGAAATCGTGTCCTGAAGAATAAGCGCACCGAATGGCATTTTTATCATGGCAGGGCTGTCCGAGATTTTCATGTCACAAAACAAGAAAAAAAGCACTAAGGAACACCACATAACTTCCTTAATATTTGACAAGTTTACTTGATATTTTCTTTTGAACATAAAAGTTTATTTGGATTCCCAAACTATCTTAATTAAAAGAGTATAGGCCGGTTTGTATGGTAAAATTGCCCCTTTGCTTTTTCGATTAAAAGTCAGGGAATCGTTTTGATACCAAACAAAAAAAATTTAGCCAAATTTTCAGCTTTTTATCGCAATCGGTTTTCGAGTATTCCAAAAAAAAACCATTATTCGATTTTATTTTTTTTTTAAGTAGTAAAATTTAAAATTAATAACCTACGATTTTTTTTCTCATTCTTCGGAGTAAAAGGCATGAAAAAATATTTTTTCTATTATTCTCTGATGGATGATCGATTTTTAAGGACCGAAACAAAATTAAAATTAATTTTTGGAGTGCGTTTTTGAAAAGTGTCCACCGCCAAATTTTCTCAAAAAACGTCTTTAGTACTCTTCTATACTCAGTAATTTTTTCAAATTTTTTTAATTGGTGGAACATTATGAAAAAAAATAAAAACTATTTTTTTCCTATATCTCATACTAAAGCACACTTATTCATTTTTTTGGTAAATTAATATGAAAATAATTATTTTTCCTCTCAAAATATATATACATTTCATTAAACAATTTAGAAAATGAAGAAATTGTCATTAAAAATGATTTTTATCCAATTATTCTTTGAAATACATAATAATGTATTTTTATAAGCTCTAATAATTGTACATCTTTAATAATTCGACTAAGACAGCTGTTAAAATGAGTCCTTATATCACTATTTTAAAATTATTTGAAGAGGATAAATATATTAATTAGAGATATATTAATCCAGTTTAAATACACAAAAAACAAATAAATAGTTTGAGAATAATAATAATCAAGCAGACACTATAAAATACAAGAATATAAAAGTTCCATATTTCCCTTTTCTTTAATGTAGGACAACGCAGTCGTACAATACAATACAATACAATAATTCAAAGAATATTATTAATTTAAAACAATAAAATTACGAATATTTTCAGTTTAATGCAAATAACTTAAGACCTGTGGAAAATATCAAAAACTTTTAAAGAGATAAGTTATAGAAAAATAAGTGTTCTACAAAATGTTCTACAAAATTTTCTTATAAAATTGATGGTTGCGTCAGAAAATTGAAAAAATATTAAAATTTCTCTTTAGTTCAACTTTGACCTCGAACAACTTTTGAAGGAATAAATATATCAAAAACTTGTACGAGACCTTTTTTGTAGATCGTTCAATTTTCTACAAGAATATAACTAGGTCATTCCGAAATATTGCCACCAACGTGAGCTATAAAATTCCAAAGTGCAAGAGACTATTGTTCCTATGTTATTTAAATGGAAAATCAAAATTTGCGATGCGGCACCTCTTAATATTAATATTTAGAGCTTAAACTTTCACAGGATTTTTTTTTGTCATTCCCAAAATTTTTTTCGATATAATTACAAAAATATATTATTGTGTATTTCAAAGAATAATTGCATAAAAAATAATTTTTAATAAAAATTTCTTCATTTTCTAAAATGAAAAATAAATTATTATGAAAAATAATTATCTTCATAATACTTTACCAAAAAAAATGAATAAGTGTGCTTTAGCATGAGATATTTGAAAAAATCAGTTTCTAATTTTTTTTCATAATGTTCCACCAAATCAAAAAATTCGAAAAAATTACTGAGTATAGAGGAGTAATAGAGATATATTTTGAGAAAATTTGGTGGTGGACACTTTTCAAAAACGCCCTCAAAAAATTAATTTTAATTTTATTTCGGTCCTTAAAAATCGACCATCCATCTGAAAATAATATAAAAAATATTTTTTCATGCCTTTTACTCCAAAGAATGGAAAGAAAAAATCGTTGGTTTTTAATTTTAAATTTTACTACTAAAAAAAAAATTAAATCAAAAAATGTTTTTTTTTTCGGAATACCCGAAAACCGCTTGCGATTAAAAGCTGAAAATTTGGCTAAATTTTTTTTATTTGGTACCAAAACGATCCCCTGACTGAATCGAAAAAGTCGCGGCACTTTTACCATACAAACCGGCCTATACCCTTTTAATTAAGATAGTTTGGGAATCCAAATAAACTTTTATGTACAAAAGAAAATATCAAGTAAACTTGTCAAATATTAAGGAAGTTATGTGGTGTTCCTGAGTGCTTTTTTTCCTGTTTTGTGACATGAAAATCTCGAAAATTATTTTCTTTTAAACTGGAGTCGGGAATGCCCCCTTAAGGATACAAAAGCAAAAATTAAGATGCACCAATCAACAGGTAGTTGAATCAAGTGGGGTAGTTCGATCGGGGTGAACTATTGAAAGCTTTAAGCTTTGGGGTCGTTTGAAAATGTGGGATTTTTGGCGCGAAAGTTCACCGCCCCTGAAATGATTATTTAACAAGGTTATTCCATATATATACGTTGTGGACGAAGCCATATATATATATATATTATATATAGAGTTGATAAAAGCTGATTGGTGGGGGCTGATGGGGTTTTAATGGGGGACCGTGAGTATCGGTGAGGCGGCGATTCGCCTCCATCCCAGGGCCGGACACGGGAAATTTTCCCCACTTTCGTTATTCCTCTCGGATATTTTCTTGCACACATCTAACCCTCTCTTCTCTTCGTGTGGAGTTGATACATGAACTGGAGGATTTCATTGAGTGACAGTCGTTCGTGCGCGTCTCTCAATCATAACACGATAAATAGAGAAAACTGTATACGTGTGGCATAGAGGTGTGATTTTTCACTTTTCCGGCTACAAAAAAGCTCGGCTGAATTTTCTCCGGATTTACGTCTTCTTTTTTTTGTGGTGATAAAGTTTCCCCGGAAAAACGACGCGAACATCCCTTAAACTTTGTGCTATCAGTGACCGATTGAACCCCCCCCCCAAAAAAAGCTCTTTACTTCAATTAAAAGCTTACAAAACCATCATTTTCTTTAACAACCTGTTGATCTAATTTCATGGAATCCAATCGAATCACAATTAAATTCCTAAGTGCAACCAATAAAAAACGCCAATTTCTATAAATGCAGTGATCAATTTCAATCGGTGTAACATTCGAAAAAAAAATCGAGACAAATTTAAATAATTTTTCCGACTTTTCCGATAATTTTTTTCTATTTTTATATTCCAATATTTGTTCAACAATTCAATGAGATAATTTATAATTAAAGTCAAGTGTTTGCATTGTGCTTGTATGGTACTTAAATTTTATGTGCATTTGGGGTTGATATCTTGGAATTGCAGATCCATAACACAATTGGGGAACAGAAAGGTTGCCGCGTCTTTGTTCCCTTTAAATTACGGGTTCATAAAGCCTCGTGTGTTTCATGTTAATTAAATACGGCTTATCAACATTTAGTCGATGAAATTCACCCGTTTTCCACCGGAAATGTTTAAGTGATAAAATTTTCCATGTCAATGTTGCAAGTGGTGATCGTTTCCTGGCACAAATAAGGCCAAAATTAATGAGTGAAATTTTATGGATCATTACATTAAAAAAATGAGTGGTACAGAGAAAATTACTACGGAATCGCCGCCTTCGCGGCTTAACCAATCCGGGCATCATCACCACCATCACAGTTCTGAATGGTTATCACCGATAAAAAACACCATAATGACAATTAAATCTCGAAAACCCGGAGCCATTGATAAATCATCGGCCAAAATCGAAATTATGGGAGCCAACCGTTTACGGATGCGACGCGGGTCTAGCATGAGTGATCTGGATAAACTGGAAAGCTTGACCTCGACTTCAGGTCAAACAGGTCTTCCAGACCTGGTTCGATCCACCACCAACACCGGAAAGCTCTGCAATAGCTTAACCGGAAAAGGTTTCGATTCGGTTCCGCACAGTCCTGCACTATCCCGAAACTTTCTATGTAAAGCGGGAAGTTGTAACGTGCGCGGCAGTATCGGTGACCTAATGAACCAAAAAAAATTCGGTGGTAGTTCCTGGAGTGTAAGGAGCGAAACCCTCATCGCCAAAACAGTACCGTTATCGACGGTAACACCCCGACAAAGTCCACCCGGTGCGGATCAATCCCACGATCAAGCAGTAATTTGTGATCGAATTACCGAATTGGAATGTTCACCCCACGAACCTATTTTACCCACCCCAATCAAAGGATCACCCCTAACGGCGGCCCAACGTACTCAAAAACTCTCACGACTCATAAAACAACAACGCACTTCTTTTGTGATTCGGGCCGATATTTCTTCGGTAAGTTGACCACAAATGTTTGGCCTCTAATTTTTATCAAACGAATTTTTTTTATCACCGGATATTGTGTTCGAATGAATTAAATTCTACAATCTACTTTAGTAAAAAAAAAAGAGTAATTCGTGAGAAACACGTTATTTACTTTTCTACATTATTTTATTGATTGAATTGTGGAGGGGTGAAAGGGAGAAATATAAATGCAATCATCACTTTAAATGTTTCCTTGATAAAAAACCAGGTGATTATTTGTTTTAGTAGGGTGTGAGACATAAATCAGTACATTGAAGGAATTGAAAACAATTTTTAATATCTAGCACTTTGGAAATGAAAAATTCAAAAGAAACAATTACCTTTATTTGATTTTAATTGGTTTTAGTGTAAAAAATACTTTAAGTAATAGGGATTAACTTTATAATTTTTTTTTTTAAAAATAATTGGTCTACCGAAAAATAATGTCGTTTTATCAATATACAATTAAAAAACAAAGTTTTGCTACAACTATTGATTTTAAATCAATGATATAATCAGCCTCAATAGTATCAACGTTTTGACATGTAACGTTCAAATTTCTAATGCCATATTAGTAAAAATTAATTGATTATTAAGGACAATATTAAAAAATTAAATTTTGAACTTTATTTAAAAATTAAATTTTTTAACCACTTAGTAAATGATGCAACGTTTGAAATTAACAAAAATCCGATTAAATAGCTTTGGACGATTATAGTGGGTATGGAAATATCACCTCCTCTTTAATTTATTAGTTTTTCCAAGGCTTTTCTTCTGTAGAAGAGTCTTGCATTGCCCATTTTGCAGCATAGAATTTTATCTGTTAACAGTTTTTGGACACTTTTTGGATCATTTAAGATTGATTGGAATTATTTGACAGCTCTTTGATTTTCTAGTATATATTTGGGTACCATTTCCCCCCTTAACTTTTTATAGGTTAGATTTCTTATAATTTTTCGTTGGTACCAGTTGAAGAAATGAAAATTATCGAATTTGAACTTAAAAAACTCATTTGGGACTAATGAACTTCTAATGCACTCAGATAAACATTGAAAATGTTTTTAGAAACAACTTTGCGTTGCTATCCTGTAAAACTCGAAGAGCATACAATACCGAATTTTTTATTCTTTCAGGTTTTTGATCCTTAAATTTCAATATTGATGTCGGAATAAAAAATATTTTGTAATTTTTACTAAGTTGATAAATTACTCTAATCATAAAATGTCTTTCGTACCACTTTGAAATTACTTATAAGCAAATAAAAGGCAATTGCATGACAAACACAATATTTTTTAGTACGGGATAAAAAATGTTTAACTTTACGAACTCAAGAAATATTGTATGAGACATAGTAAAGATATTACCTATATATTAATAGCTATATTAGCTATATCAATACCTTAATCCATTCTTCCTACCGACTGAAAATTTAAGATTCTATCAATGGAAATATACTTATTCGATTTGAATCCTGCTTTATTTAATTTGTAGACAAATTTATTATCCATTTCTCAAGGCATACCTTTGATTTCGATAACAAACGTAAAACCTTAGCAATTTCAATCAATCGAAAATGACTAACCTACATGTCTTTTAGCAAATCAATAAAGTTGGAACCAAATTAGGATCTTTCAAAGCTTATTTATAGTAATAAAGACTTCCTTATCCGTCTTAATCAGCTGTTCTCAACCACTGGTGGTCCGCAGGGAAATTTTAATGGTTCGGGGACAATTTTTCTATTATAATAAAAATGTTCCAATTAACTTACGTAGTAGTTCTTTAATACTAAGTAAAATTTTCTTAACAAATTTTACTGGTACGCGGACCAAAAATGGTTGAAAAATGCTGGTTTAGAGGTTTTTTGTTTCCTACGATGTTGATTTCATGAGGAAAAGATACCCGGATTCCAAATGGTATAAGCCTTTTCACAATATTTATGTGCATCAATAAAAGATCTAGATCATAGTTCTCTTTTCTGTCACTAGCAGCGCCAATATGCAGGACTTACATATGGTATTAAGAATGTATTTTAATTTGTAATGTATTATAAGAAGTGCATCAATATATCTATAACCGGTTCTGGACCCATTAATGGTATATTCAAATCAGCCTTAGGACGCCTATTTTCCTCTTCGTTACTTTTGATATAAGCTTATTTGGGTCCCCAACCAAGGGCTACTTTGTTGAGTAGCGCCCACTGTGTAAAGAGTGTTTTGCATTTTCGGACCAATTTGGAGTTCCTCTGGTGAAATTTGATCATTTCAATTACGGCTTAGTAATCAGGGAAGATTTTTATCGCTTTATTATGAAATTTTTTTCTTTTGTTTTTCTTTGGCAAATGATGATGGCGTAGATCTCTAGAAACATTGGTCAATTTTATTTGAAAAGATTGTGAAATAAAACCAAACAATTTTGTAGATTATTTTATTGTACCCTCTTATTATTGCATGTACAAAATCTTATTATAATATGCTTATTTACAATGATGTATAGACCCTTTGCAATCTCTATACTAATGGAATTATGTAAAAAGTTTCTTACCTTTCCTTTGCCTAAATAAAATTACTGGATTTCCCAGATTTCTTTGTCTACAGGAGTCCCTAAGAATATACTATGATAAATTTACGAAATATTCAGCCATAATAAATTATCCATTCACTGCAATGTATGATTTTGAAATTATTTCTTAAGCATCCCTATAGGATTACTACATGAAAATCGATATTAATTGTTATAATTTTCTCAGCATATCCTATAATTTAACTTTAAATGATTTTTTTTTCGATTAAACATTTACAATTTTGCCGTCTATTTTAAAGTATTTTTAACCCTCTAATTATAATTCATTTATCGACAGATCCCCCATAACATTAGGGCACCTAAAGTTCCATATGTGCGTAGCCATAAGTATTCGTATTGGTATATATTGATGGCAGGGGTAGTTTTGCTAAATTTTCAATATTTCAATAATCAAAACAAATGAACCTCTTAAAATTTCACAATTTTATTGGCTAATAGCCTCTGTGATTGAAACGTAGGTGTTGTCATCAGATATTAGTGCATTGCTCAAAGCTCATTATGCATATATTGGCATATAGTAAGCTTATTGATATTTATGGGAAAATATTTTTTGTAACGACTGCTTCTAAAGTTGAACTTTCGTGCGTTGTGTGGCGGAGGTAAAGAGCCGTTTTCTTATCGTGGTGGCAAGCGTGCGCGAAAGTAGAGAAACCGTGCGCGAAAGTAAATTACAGTGCGGAAAAGTAAAATAAATTGATACCTAAATAAACTTTGATAAGAAATAATTAATATTGGTAATTATTTAGACTGTAGTTTAAACTAAAATGTTGTCATAAATTTTCTTTAAATTATTCTTACTATAGAGTTGAAATTTTTCATATATAAATAAAAATAATTAATTCCTCATTCTCTTTCTGTTGAACTTTAGAAGCAGTCGTTACAAAAAATTTTGTTCGATACTTATGCTTAAAGTGAGGTACCTAGTAAGACGAAATTGAGGCACTTGCTAAAGGGATTGATCATACACAACTTGATCTCGTCCTTGATCAGTCCCTTTAGCTCGTGCATCAATTTTATCCTACTAGAAAACCTCACTTTACGCATATGTATCGAAAATAAATATTCCTTATTGATATACAGTTACGAAATTTTCACCTCTGAAGAACCATTAAAAAGTCCCTTCAACGCCCATTCCTCGGCACCCTGCATATGTTTCTAGGCCCTATACTTTGCTTTTTTTTATTTGATGTCTCAATAGAATAGATTGATACATTTTATTTATATTTTCTTTTGGTTTAGATTTCCAATAAATAGTTATGAAATTTGTTCCACATTTGGAATAGTAGATAATTGATATTTTTATATTTATCAGTGGTACCTTAATAGTCTTACATTAGAAGTGAATATTATATGTGGCTTACTAATTAATATTAAATTATTTATTATTCCATTACACAAAATTGCATTGCTTTTTGTATACGCTTCATGTTAAATCATTTAAAAAAATCACAACACTGACTAGAAAAGTTTTTCGGTATCATAAAGGAAAACTTTGATATGAATAGTACCTATTTTACTATTTATATGCATAGAAAGGGGGTAATAAACTTATTAAAGATATATTTTTTTATTTATAAGAACCATCGTCTTTTCTACCGAAAATTTCTTAAAAAAATAATTCAATTATGAAAATTAATTTCATGAGATAAAAGAAAAAACTTTTATTTTGTTACAAGATCATATTAAAAAAATAATAAAGCAGGGAATTTCATGAAAGTAAAATTATAAATAAGAAGATTGCAGGTTCTTGAATGTTAATATCTAGTTTTGTCTTTTGTTAAAAAATATTATAAATTTTCTTCTCTTTGTTCCTTTAAAAAGAAAATATACTCATAAGATAAATAATTACATTTTTTCGGCGAAAAAAATACAAAGAAAATTGTAATCTTTAAGTATTTATTTTACCTTCAGTAATTTTTTCAATTTAAAAACCTTATTATTAAAATAAAAAATTTTAATTTTTATTTTTATAACGAACCGAAGTAGTAACGATAAAACAATCGTAATTCCCCATTACCATGAAAACTTCTAATGACATTTCCAGTTTTCACTAAATCTCTAGGAAATCGTCAAACTTTCAACAATGAAAAGCTCAATCGAAACTAAACAGTTTGCATTGTTATTGCCACCAAAACTATTCACCCTAATTACCACTATTAAATTAAACTAATTACCTCATATTTGAATAATATGCCAATTATACGACAAACATTGAGAAAATCAGTTAAATAGCTCAGACACAAACCAAGAAAATAGTTGGGAAAATTCAAGTCATCATTGGAAGCCAAAGCTCACTGATTGTCAGAGAATAAACTAGATGGCTCTACTGGTACGTGAATATTTTTCCTTGAATATTAAATCTATAAAACATTTAATTTAATCTATAAAATATACATTTGTGGAATAATTTAAATGGTTTTTATCGTTAATTAATTATTTGTTATCAATGTTGCATGTTCAGTTGTTTATTTTATTAATATAAATTGGAAATTTTTCAGTCGAAAAAAAAAATGGATAGGAATTGTATACATATTGATTTTGTTGGTCGTTTATTATTAATTTTATTTTAAGCCTTTTATGGCTTTCTCAGTGAAATTCTAAGATCTGAAATGATGAAATGACAGTGATTGTTGTTTCGTGGGTTTCAATTCTATTTTTTGTCAAGTGAAAAGAGGAAGTTTTGGAACTCGAAAATGGATATATTTGGTAGTTCAAAGGCACTTATCCACATGAAATCACGTCGAAACCATTCCTGGTTCAAAGGGGAATCTGAGAGGTTAATCGGCGTGATGTGTAGGGAGTTTGTAAAAGTTGTATATTTGGGGATGACTGGGAAAATTTAACGCTTGTCTTTGATCCTGAATAGGAACAAGTGGAAATATTTATGGGATAATATCATATATATGGAGGTGAAAAGTTTACTTCTGTCTAAGATTTTCATGCTTAAATTATATTAGAGTGTATGGTTGTGCTTTTTATGTCTCTGTATATTATGAAATTATTAGATTATATTTATGGATCAGAGAATTTAAATTAGGTGGAAATAGTGTCTGTACTCATGTTACATTTATTACATTTTACATAAACATATAGTTTTACCTTTAATTATTGAAACATTTTATAACGGTCAATATTTATAACTTTAGAACAGATGTCATCTTGAATATTGCCTTTTGCATTTTACCTATACTTATTATATCGATTGCTTATCGTATAAACCTACTATCTATATGAGACTTAATTATACAGGGGACAATACAAACACTGCAATGAGTTTGAAATAATTCGAATCGAAAAACTTGAAAAACTGTTTGAAGATTGAAAAGTCTTGATTGTAAAAAACTTTTTACCAATTTTAAATATTTTGTATCTTTCTATTAATTAGATTTTTAATATATTAACAGGTTTTCTAATCAAAATAGTTAATACTGAAATGTACATAGCTGATTTTCATACTACTTAAATTCAAATCAAATATATTACTCAAATCAAATATCTCAAGTTTAGTTAAAGTATTATACTTATTAAAAATTATGGTTCATATTAAAGGTTCATGGTACAGACCTATTTCGCTTATTTCTAACTTAGCTTAAACTTTTGAGAAGGTTATCTATAGTAAACTCTATGATTTTTGTGATAAAAATATATTAATTCCTGATTTTCAATTTTGTTTCATTAAAAACAGAGGTACTAGCAAAGCTTTATTAATTCGAATTAGTTTATACATGACTAGCTGAACCCCGCAACTTCGTCTGCGTAACGTAGGTGTAGATTATGTTTTCTTTTCAAATTTGCCATTTGAAGTGGTATGGGAAATTTTTATTTTTCTTATTTCTTTTACGAAAAACAAAATCATACTTAAAAACACTATTTTGCCAACTTTAAAAAGACACATTTAATAAACTGTTGCAAAGAATAAAATTGTTCTATGTAATAATCAATTAATTTTCAAACAATATTTATAAATATCTAAAAAGAGTATGTCTTTTGCGTATAGCTACGGTAGGTATGCCTACCGTAGACCAAATAATCTGTAAATCAATCAGCATCTATACATAAATAAAAAATATCGCCAAATTCAATAAAGTTGGTCTTAATTATAAGTAAAATGGGGTGACCATGCGAAATTTTTCAAATAACTTACATTTTTAAACTTGTGATATCTTTCAAATGAAATGTTCAAATTGAATAACTCAAAAAGTTATATAATGGTATTGAAGCAAATTTAAATATGAAGTCATTTATTTTGATAAGGATTAATCCCAAAGTATAAATAAAAGAGCTTTTATAACGGTGGCATTTATATATAGTTTTTAAAATGAAAAATCACTTATTGTGACATAACTATAATAGTTAGACATATGCTGTCGCTCTATTTTTTGTAGATAATGATATGTTCTGCAAAATCGTAGCACATTATTTTGTCTACAACCAATAGTTTTTGCAGCGCACGCGATATAAGAATGCTTTTTGGTTATTTTTTCAGACCTTGGGTTACATTATTGGAGTTTTAGTATGGATCCCTTACTTTTTTGAAAACTTAATATAGCCAATTTTCACCGGAAATAGTGTAGCTTCCCAACAGTGAAAGAATTTTTCAAATCGGTCAAGTAGTTTCGGAGCCTATTCAAAGCAAACAAACAATCAAATCTTTCCTCTTTATAATAATAGAAGATAATATTGATAAAAATATACTTACGGTTTTAGTTATTCTAGACCTAGCAAAGGTTTTCGACACCAATAATCACAAAATTTTATTAGATAAACTTTGGAGACGTGATATTAGAGGTATCCCTCATAAACTACTCGAGAACTGTTTAACTAATAGAGAACAATGTGTTATTATCAATAATTGTATAAGTAAGACTAATACTGTTAAAGTATGTGTTCCTCAAGGAACAATTTTGGGCCCACTACTCTTCATTTTGTATATTGATGATATTTTTAATTGTCTACCTAATGGGGCTCTAGTTTCATATGCGGATGATACAGTAATATGCTGTTCTGGTAGTACTTGGGCAGAAATCAACCTTATTTTAACTTTTTAATTTTAAATTAAAATTTTAAATTAAGAGAAAATCAGTTATCTCTTAACATCGATAAGTCTACGTATATTACGTTTGGCACTTACATTGATAATATTCCTGATAATTTCTACCTTAAAATTAATAATGTTGAACTTAAAAGAGTAGATAATTATAAGTATCTGGGACTAATTTTCGATGCGCACATGAAATGGAACTCACATGTCTATGAATTAACTTAAAAAAATAAGATACTTTTCATTTTTATTCTTTAAATTGAGCAAATGCTTAAGTCCCTTGATATTAAAAACTATTTATTATGGGTTATTAGAAAGCATAATCAACTATGACATAATTGCATGGGGTGGGGTATATAAAAATAGTGTTAATCTATTAACTTGTATCCAAAATCGTTTTATTAATTATTTCACTTCACGTAATATTGTTGGGGTATATCAACAATATTACAATGATAAAAATGATAAAAATGATAACCGTTAATCTAAATTAAGTATGGAGAATTTGAGATGCATAACTTTAAAGGTGGCCTGCAGAGATAGGATGCATTTTCGAAATGACCCGCAATATCACTTGGCTTGGCCACCACTGATTTAAAATATGCTGTTTTTTTATATCTTAAAGATTAACATAGGTAGTTATTTAAAGGGTTTATTTAATATCTAATTAATGGGTATCCATTTATTTATTTTAATCGATCTTCTTCTAAATGCTACTTTTCTTAAAAATAATTAAACGTAAATACTAAATAGGTACCGATTTTTTCGGGAGAAAAATTAGTTGAACTTAATAACAAAGTTTCTATTAAATAAAAAAATCAGTCTTGAAATTACAACCAAAAGTAAAACCAGAATAAAATATTGATACAACTATTTTATTATTTTATTATTATACAACTATAAGTCTGCGTATATTACGTTTGGTAGTTACATTGATAGTATTCCTGATAATTTCCACCTTAAAATAAATAATGTTGAACTTAAAAGAGTAGATAATTGTAAGTATTTGGGACTAATTTTCGATGAGCATATAAAATGGACTCACATGTCTATAAATTAACAAAAATTAAGGTACTTTTTCATTCTTATTCTTTATATAGAGCAAATGCTTAAGTCTTTTGGTATTAAAAATTATTAATCATGGGTTATTTGAAAGCATTACCAACTATGGCATAATTGCATAGGGTGGGACATATAAGAATAGTTTTAGGCCATTGACTTGTATCAAAAATCGTATTATTAATTATTTCACTTCACGTAATATTGTTGATATACCCCTTGGTATCAAGGAATCATTTATTATCAGTACTTTAACATACTGCTATAGTGAATGTTAAGAACAATATAATAATAAGTGTACAGAAACTAGATCTAATTTATTAAGGCTGCCAAAAACTAAAGAAACCATTATCACTAAGAATCCTTATCTTGTTGCAATAAAATATTTTATTAAGTTACCTAACCACCTTAAAACTCTTAATTTTAAGCGAAAACAATTGAAGAAAATATTGATAAGCTCAATTGATAATTTGAGTGACTAGTCATTAACATTATTTTCAATTAAATTATATTATTTACTTTATTAGTAATTTTGTTTTAACATATAATTCATTACATTATTACTCTGTTTTAAATATATGCAATTGTAATATAATATTCTAGTTCTATGTTAAGATGCTTTGGATCTCTATAGAATGTATGCTGGAATTAAAAACAAATAATAGTAATAATAATATTCCTTGTAGAACCATCAAATCTGAAAATCTATTTTATATTATGGTTTTTATTCAATTCGCGATTTTTTTTGTTAATTCAATTCTAATATGATATCATTTTCTCTTTTGTGGCTAAATTTTCATTATGGGCCGATTATTGGGCCGGAAACATAATACAGAATGCAACTTTGCAAGATTTAACGGTTCTAAAATGGTCGTTAGTAAAAATGATCATAATATCAATCATATAAAACATTAATTAAAAAAATAAAATTAATTTCATATTGAATTTGCATAAAAGACCACTCCGGTAATAAATATTTTTTGTGGGTTGTCGAACTGCAATAGTGAGATTCTTTCATCGGTTGTGAATCGAAGAATCTATAAAGCTCTTTAAGTTTTTTCTCAAAGAAGCTTTAATCGGCTGGGTTTGGTTAAATTTTTTCCAAATTTCGAGGTTTACCAATGAAGAATGGTCCTTTGACCGATTCCTATAGTATTTAAAAATATAGTTCTATATACTTTAATCAGTGAATCATCAATTTTTAAGTAGTAATATAGTCTTTAAGTCCTTCTTGATTCACTTTACGGAGTAGATTTTCTTTTAATTGAAAAACAAGTTACCAAATTATGGACTTAAAATTTTCTTTTGTCCTCTTTTTCTTTTGTTCTTTTGTCAGTTTTAAAAAATCTTGAAAATTATTTTGTTGTACTTCTTCACTAATAGAAGTGTATTTCATAAATTTTGTATTCTTAAATTTGCACCTGGCTTTCATTAAACGGGGCTGCTTTAAATTTTCATAATTCCAAGTTCCATCTTGTTTCTTCCGTCCATAAAACGTCTCTCCTTGCTAAAAGTCACTTGCATTTTTTTGATTTGTAACTTTCTTATTAATTCTTTAGATATTCGAGGGAGCGGAAAGTATTGTCGTTTTTTTAATATTCAATAAAAACAAAAATTTTTGCCACAACTTGATTTTAAATCAATGATATAATCAGCCACGATAGTATCAACGTTTTGACATCTAACGTGCAAATTTATAATACCATATTAGTAAAAATCATTTGATTACTAAAGAAAATATCAAAAAATTACATTTTGAACATCACTTAAGGTTTTAATTATTTTAACACTTAGTAATTGTGGTAACGATTGAAAAAAATAAAAATCCGATGAAATAACTTTGAATCATTATAGTGGTAACGGAAATATCACCTCCTCTTTAATTAATTAGTAGCTTCCAGGGCTTTTCTTCTGCATAGGGGTCTTGCATTACCGTGTTGGTGCATAAAATTGTATCTGTTAACAGTTTTTGGACACTTTTGGGTATTTGGCCGATCGATTAAGATTGACTAGGATTATTTGACAGCTTTTCGACTTTCTGGCATACATTTGGAACCATTTGCTCCCTTAAGTTCTTATTAGATATATTTTTGTCATATTTCGTTGGTACCAGTTGGAGAAATGAAAATTATCGAATTTGAACTTAAAAAACTCATTTGGGACTAATGAACTTCTAATGCACTCAGATAAACATTGAAAATGTTTTTAGTAACAACTTTGCTTTGCTATCCTGTGAAACTCGAAGAGCATTCAATACCGAATTTATATTCTTTCGGGTTTTCGGTCCTACCATTTCAATATTGATGTCGGAATAGGAAATATTTTGTAATTTTTACTAAGTTGTTAAATTACTCTAATCATAAAATGTCTTTAGTACCACTTTGAAATAACTTACAAGCATATAAATGGCAATTGAATCACTATTGGTTTAGAAACGACATTTTTTTCGGTACACCTTATAAGCGTCAAGTTGTACTACTTTATTATCGAATATTAATGGAGAACTTGTTGTAAAGACATGTTTACTGATGTATTGATCAGTATAATGACTTATTTAAATACTTCATTAATAATGCACAACTATTGTTGTAATGGACAGAATCCAAATTTGAAATTGAAATTGTCGAATCCATTTATGTAATTTATATTCACACAAATAAGTAATTTCAATAATAATTCATATTTTTTTTTGTCTTATTTAATTAATATTATACATGGAACGATCACAAAACGTGCAGGATCTACAATATCTTCATACAAAAAGGAGCACTAACAAGGATATAGAAACTTTCCATTTTAAGATTTAAATTGATTTAATATAGCAAGTTTACGTTTTGTTGAAAATACATATTTTGTATTTAGATATTGAGTTAGTTGTTTATCGTCGTAGATGAGGGTTTTTTTTCTCTTTTTAATAATACTAAAAAATTATTTTAGACCAAATGTGTAGATAGAAGTTTTACACTCTAAACCGACGATATGAATTTTAATGAAAATCATGGTTCCCTCAATATAAGAAAACCCATATACGAAACTTAAAATGTTTCTTTAACTTTTTCGATAAACAATCTTATTTCTAAACCTGATGATAGCTCAGCTTAGAACCAATAATTTAGTACTGAAAATACTATCAAAACCATAAAGCTTAAAATTTTTAATTTCGTAAAACTCTGCCCTTATGTTTGTAATTAATAATAAATGGTTTAAATATGTATGTAAATATCGTAAGTGATACACATTCTTTTCGTGTCAATTTCCCTTGTTTTCCCTTTGGGTTATCTTGATCAAACATCATTATCGCCAATTGTAGCACAAAAATAAAGCCCGAACGAAAAATATTTACATTATTTTTTCGCATACAATAAAATATGAAATATATATATATATAATAAAGCGAAAAAGATTTGTTATCTTCTTATTTGAATATCGCATGTCTCGTAAAGCCCAAACGAACATTGAGCATTTTTTGAAAATAATAAAATGAAATGTGTACTCGAGTAAATGGTGGAAAAATGAAATCTTGATCCAAATTTACACGCACACTAGAGGCGTCGGGGATGAATCCAGTGGCGGCTTTTCCATGGAAGCGAAGGAAGTAGTGCTTTTGTACACAGAATTTGGAAAAAATAATTATTTTTATCTATAGACAATTATTGGTATACCAAGTTGTACTAAGGTTTGGACATACCGAATTCAGCTATGAAGAAAAGTTGTCAATTTCAACATTGAAGTTCTCCAAAAGTTTTAGGCAAAAACTCTAAAACAACTTATTAATGTCTCCTGCTTTATCAACTCCAAAATCCATGATAACATAAAAACTCCCTCTATAAAGGAGGAGATTTCCAGGATAAGTTATAATTATCTGGAAAGATTATTCTACCATCCTTACCACCTTATAGATAACAGTAGCGAAATCATCATTATGGAGCAGTTTATGGAAATTCTATAGATCATGCATTAGTTCAGAAAAAATAAAATATTCCGTACGACTTAATCTTAAAAAGCCGAAAAAATATTAGTCTTCAGTAGAAACTAGAAGTGAATCTACGATATGAGAACTGTTCCTGGATATTTCTCAATACATCTTCAATATTATGGTAAAATTTTAGATCGTTGGTGATAATAACTTAATACAAATTCTTAAGCAGGCCATTCACGCTCCGACTTGCAGTCCAACTTGCGGTCCGACTTTCAAAGTTGCATCTAAAGTAGGACCGTGGATGGTGTTGTTGGAAGTTGGATGTCAAGTTGGATCATTTAGGCGATCCAACTAGTAGTCCGACTAGTTGGATTGCTAGTCGGAGCGTGAATGGCCTGATTTAGATGACTAGGATCAAAATAAGTAGTTAATAATAGATGATAAAATTCAGATCTCAGCTTTTATTAAATAAGAAGACATTGCAGGTTGTTTAAAATCGATTTTTTTATTTAATTTTTTTTAATATTCAAATTAGCTACGTTTCGTTACGAATCGCAACTCCATCAGGCTTCTTGAATCACAAAAAATATAATATTTACAATTTAAATGAATGATGAAGTTTAGATACGTAACGAAACGTAGCTAATTTGGACATTAGGAAATATTAAATAAAAGTAGTTAAAACTAAATTGTTATTGAATTTTTTGAATCCGGGAAGTTCTTATTATGATTTTTTATTAACTGTACCGTATCTGTAAATATGGATCATGACAAGGATTATTGAAGACAAAGTTAAAGCGATTGTTTATGAACGCCTGAAGAAGGCTTAGTAAAAAGCCGAAACGTCGCAAATAAAAATCAACTTTTAACATCTAATTAAAAATCTTCAATATATTTTAAAGATGTTTTTCTTGAACTTAGATTAATCAGCGATAGCAAAGAAAATTTTTTTCACGACCCACCCCTGTATGAATCTATATGTCGCGAAAAAGTGCACAAAGATAAGTGCTGCTCTCGAGGGATTCGTAAGAGAATTTGCACTTTGTGCAACTCAAGTGAATTAAAGTTGCATTACCGAGATGCATTGCAGTGAAAATATATGTTTTTTTCCTTCCACGCGGAAATCGATTGAAATTAAAGTCACATTCGAAACGATCCCTTTAAAAATGTCGCTGGTAAAGATATTTTTTTTTTTTTTGGGGTGAAAGAAAATCCCCTAAGTATTTCACGTAGTAAACGTAAAAAAAAACGCCAAAGATTTATTTCGTAATATTCTGTGTAAATTTCACACCGAAAGTGTGTCGTTGTTTTTTTCGCTTGATTTCTTCTTTATTACCGACTTGTTTATGAGCCTCTTACATGTAATCGGGAGGGTCATAAAATTATTCGACCACGACAAGAAAAAAATTTCGACTAGCCATACGGTAAACCTTGAAAATTGGCCGAAGAATATATTATTTTAGTTAAATCTAGACGTTACTCGATTTAAAAATATTTAACCGATGTTCAAAAAAAAATTCCATCAGTTACGTATTTTTATTGCCAAGCAATCAAGTTAAATATTCATTTAGTATCCTCCGTAATATTAGAATAATTAACTTATAACTTTATCCAAACATTTAAGAGGACAGAACAAAAATTTAAGAGTATAAAACAGTGGTTCCTAACCTTTTTGAAGGTACTAACCCCCACCAGTTTCATAAGTGGAACACTTCTTGATTAGAAAAAAAATGTTTTTTTCAAAATCAAACCATAGGTATATACTACACTATACGTATATGTATACATAGGTCATATGAGTCAGAGGTGAGTCTTGACCTCCACCAAACCCGCGAGACTTACCCATCAAACCCCTAAGGTTCGATTGAACTTAGATTAAGAACCATTAAATATTTATTTTCTTTAGCAAATTGGCGACTGTGGTTGCAAATATATTGTTTCAACTTGTATTTTTATATTTCTTATTTTCTTTGAATAGAATTGGAAAGATTGACTTTTTGATATATTTTCATAATATTTTATCTATAATTGAGCATTTGTATCCGTTGGTTCCAGCTATATTCTAGTATGAAGATTTTTTTTTCTTGAAACTTTATTTTTTATATATCTTATTTTCTTTGGGTAAAGTTGAAAATATTGAGTTTTTGGTATATTTTCAATTGATTTTATCTACAGTCCCTAGTCATATCAACAGATGCACTATAGATTTGTACAAACTATGAAGTAATTTCTATTTATTACACTTATTACCAATTAATCTAACAAAAAAGATCATATTTACTAAAAAATAACATTTACTATTATTTTAAATGCCTTGTTATTTATGGCGAACTTAATTATTTAGTATTTAATGGAAAGCTCTTTTACTGCTATCAAAGCTATCAAAAATAATTCGAAGCATGCTGTATATTTAGGACAATAATGCCCACTGCATTTGTGGATGGTAACTCTACTTATAATTTTTTTTCTAAGGGTTAATTTTCTGAAGTGATCACCTATTTAACCACTTTTCTCCTCATCAAATCCCACACATTTTCAATGGGGTCCAAATCAGAACTTTTACCTTAGAGTAGGGTTATTGGAGTAATAATCGAGACTATACCCTTATTTAGAAATTATATTTCCTAAAAATCTTTACTACTTTTAATAATGTAAACAGGAAATAGTATCAAATTTAGTTCAATACATAAAAATGGAAAAAATCTTAAGTACGTCTAATAATTTGACCAGGGACTGTATAGTTGAGCTTTTGTATCCGTTGGTTATAGCAATATATTGTGTTATGATGAATAATTCTTCACGGCTTTTGGTGTTAAGATGGAAATTGATTATTCTTTATACGAGGCCCTTATAGCTGCCATTTTTGATTTCTTCGGTGGAATGATGTATTGTGGATAATTGTGCCCGTAGTTGTGGGTTTTCTGTATATATATATATATATATATATATATATATATATATATATATATATATATATTTGACTGATTCAAAAAAAAAATGATGATTTTTTTTCTTAATTGTATCGAAAATATTGTTGGGAATGACAAAAAAAATCCTGTGAAAGTTTAAGCTCTTAATATTGGTATTAAGAGGTGCCGCATCGCAAATTTCGATTTTCCATTTAAATAAGATGGGACCAATATTCTCTTGAACTTTGGAATTTTATAGCTCACGTTGGTGACAATATTTCGAAATGACCAAGATATATTCTTGTAGAAAATTGAACGATCTACAAAAAATGTCTCGAACCAAGTTTTTGATATATGTATTCCTTCAAAAGTTATTCGAGGTCAAAGTTGAACTAAAGAGAAATTTTAATATTTTTTCAATTTTTTGACGCAATTAGCAATTTTATGAGAAAATTTTATAGCAAATTTTTTGTAGAGCACTTTTTTTCCTATAACTTATCTCTATAAAAGTTTTTGATATTTTTCACAGGTCTTAAGTTATTTCCATTAAACTGAAAATTCCCCGAATTATTATATTTTTAGTATAAAAAATATATTTTTTTATTTTAATTAAATAACTTAGGACCTGTGAAAAATATCAACAACTTTTATAGAGATAAGTTATAGAAAAAAAAGGGTCTACAAAAAATGTTCTATAAAATTTTCCCATAAAATTGATGGTTGCGTCAAAAAATTGAAAAAATATTAAAATTTCTCTTTAGTTCAACTTTGACCTCGAATAACTTTTGAAGGAATAAATATATCATAAACTTGTACAAGACCTTTTTTGTAGATCGTTTAATTTTCTACAAGAATATATCTTGGTCATTCCGAAATATTGTCACTAACGTGAGCTATAAAATTCCAAAGTGCAAGAGAATAATGTTTCCATGTTATTTAAATGGAAAATCGAAATTTGCGATGCGGCATCTCTTAATATTAATATTAAGAGCCTTAACTTTCACAGGATTTTTTTTTGTCATTCCCACCAATATTTTTGATATAATTAAGAAAAAAAAAATCCTCATTTTTTTTTTGAATCAGTCTAATATATATATGGATAAGTTTCCGTTTTGTTGGTAATTGTTTAGTCTAAGATATTAATGGTTCCACTTAATTCATGTTCTGAAGTATACGTCCTTCTCGATTAATTTTGTTAAAGGAGTCTTGCATAATATATCTATTATAATATATTAGTTTATTTTACTAAATTTTCTTTTAGATGTATTTTTTTTCGAAATGGTTCCATATAAGTGTCGGCTAAAAATCCTGATAAAGCGGACTTTACGTTAATCTTAATTTTTGCCAATGTTTCGCAATGTTCAATCTTTTCAATGACTATTAATAAAAAGAGCGCAATTTTTTACAACTAATTATCAAATCAACCCATTTAAAAAATAATCATCGAGCTTTAGGTTGATTCAGGAAAACAGGCGGTAATTTTTTAAAGAAAAAAGGAGTCAAATAAAAAATGCCAAATAAGGGTGAAAATTAATTCAATTTATTCTTAAAATATTGACTTTTAAAAGGTAAAACCTTGATTTTAAATAAGCTTTGAAAAACTTCATAAAAATTGTGCTTTTATATCAAAGTTAAGGGAAAATAAATCATTAATTTTCAAAAAAAAAATTGAAAAATATATTTTGCTAGAAATCGTTGTAAATTATTTCTACATTAAACTCTCATTTCCGTTTTTTGTATTCATGTAAATTGTGTTGTAAAAAGAAAGTTGATTTTCTTGAAATTGCTTCATTTTATGTGAATGAATTTTACATTTTTCAACGTTTTAGGAATAGATTTTCAATAATCATTTCTTCTTATGATTATATACATATAATAGTCGTATACGTACTATATATATATGCAGACATTACGACCCCTACGGAATTACAAAATCGTTTTAACGAGTTCTCCTATGAAAACAAATTTAATGTCTTACTTTAGATTCTTCTTTGGTAAAATTTACGAAAAGTTTTTAATACCAAAAGAATATCACAGGTTTCATAATTTTTTTTATCCTCATCTCGAAAAAAATTACTTTTTTCCATGAGAAACACGATATATTTTTAAAAAAAGAGTTCAAGTTATGATATTTCATATATATATATATATATATATATATATACGACTTACAGATTGCTTATGATAGAGAAAATCGTTCTTTTTTCCGGGAATAAAACATTTTATTTTTCTTCAAAGTTCAATGAAAGCACCAGCTAGGAAAATGCATAGATGAAAATTGGTTTTCCAATAGCAACAAATATGACAGAGGTTATAAATAGGGTTTATATTTTTGCAAGAAACGAAATCCAATTTATTTCATTCTCGTTTTGTACTCAGCAAAATAGAGAAATCGTTTAAAAAAAAATTAACTTCTCTCGGAAAATTTATTGGCTTGTTGCAAGTGCATTGAAAAACTTTCATAACTTTATAGTTCTGTATTTGAAAAAAAAAATTATTACCTTATTGTTTCAAAGTTTTCTTCAATAATCTGAAGATTTGATTATTTATTAACTATTCAAGTTATTTATATAGTTTATGACTATAGACCAGGGTCGATAATTTTTGAGACCAAAAAAAATTATAGTAGGATGAAACCCATTGGAAAAGGTAGAGAATATAACAAAAATGAAAGAAAAAATAAATTACCGGCGATCTGAGGTCGGGAAGGGGGAGGGGGTGAGTTTTTAAGGGTAAAAAACGGTTAATCTCGATTTCCGGTAAAAGTGCAAGTCCTATGGAAAAAAATTAAATGACAAAGTTGTAGGTAATTAAAAGATCTACAACTTTTGTATCGACACTTTTTTCACATAACCTCAAAATTTATGTGAAAAATTCGAATAACCGAGGTTTTGGTTTTTTATTTTTTGCAAAAAAATTTATTTTATCACGAAATTTGGTGAAAACTTACCTTTGTATGTCCCAAACATACAGTAATTTTTTTGATTTAAAATATTCATTTTTTCACCTTATTTTGACTTAATATCCAAAAAGCACCCTAATTTTCAATCGAAAATTCTCACGTCAAATTATCTGCTTTGTTAAAAAAGTTGGTGTGTTTTTTGTTTGTTGAAATCTCCACTTTCTGATAGTATAAAAAAAATATACACTACTATGGTAAATGTTCTCAGAAAATGCAAATAATGATTGATAAAACTCAAGTTTTATATTTTAAAGGTGATACTTCTCCATTCATATCCCATTTTTTTCAATTCGGAACACTAAATTTTCTAAAAACTAAAATTTTATGAAACAAATTTAGAAAAAATTGATTCTTTTTTGCCCTGATTTTTGTATGGTTCTTCCAGAAGTGTGTCACATACGAATTCTGAAGGTTTTACCATTAGATTATTAGATTACAAATGCATAATATGAAAACATCATTTTTAGTATGACGTATCGAAAAAAGCGCATTTAGTTCATTGGATTTTATTGGTAAATTGAGAACTCAAGTTTTATATTGTGCATAATTCTGTTTTTTTATTGCAGTATTGCATGTGAAAATCAGATTTCATACGATATCGTCTGATAAGTAAATAAGTAAACGATAAATGTAAATTATTTATTATTTTTTTTAAATTGCACTATTTATTTATAACTGCAGTTGTAAATTATTTATGAACTGAATACTTTATAAATAAACACAACAATTATCTAGAGCACAGGATTTAAACATTGCATGGATATTTATAGTTTTCCTAGGAAAATTTGTATTTTTACAACAGGAAATATAATTTAATTCATTAAAAATGTTTATTTTGCAAAGATTTTTGGAGAAAATAACGACCATTTCCTAATTTATTGATACTTATTTTAATACTTTTTGGAGCGCATTAAGAAAAAGAATGTTAAAAAAACGGGGTAATAAAATAAAATTCAGTGTTGTGAGTGGCGGAAAAACCGCTTACCAGGAAAATTTGCAGGAAATGCATCAAGCAGCAAAGATTATAAGAACACAAAAAAGGAGAAACCAAAGCAAAAAAAAAAAGCAAAAGGAAATCATCGATCGCTGCAGGCAACGTGAACCAAACCCAAATTTCCCGCATGAACTACTTATGTACAACAATGTCTATCTATTAGACATTTTCACTTCCAAACCGAATCGAATTTATTTTCCTTATAAAATAAAACTTCTATCCAATCAAATGCTCTTTCATATAATTTTCTCAGACAAAAAGAAAAAATTAAATTCTTTTCTTTTGCAACTTGAATCAATGAACTTTTAATTACTGTGTCTTATGAGTTCTTAATTGCTTGGAAAATTTACATTTATCAACTTGAGATTTTATCATTGCGACAATTCGATGAGCTTTAATAAGTGTGCAATTAAAGTTTTCACGGAAAATTACATTTTTTAATTAAAAGAAAAAAAAACTTTATTAATTTTATCAATCAAATGATACTATAGGTGAACAATCTCATCCTGGTTGGCAATAGTATTCAACTGGAAGAGGGATTTTCTTTCCCCTTAACAAAATATTCCCTAATAGATATAATTGAGTATCGTTTTAATCTATTCCCATTGATTTTTACCATCAAAAATTTATCAAAATAATACAAAAGTAGGTATTATGTTTCCACAAGTATTCTTCTCCCGTTTGTAATGTTGATTAAAACTATAGACTTAAACCCTGACATTCAAATCCATAAGCTGAAGACAAAGAACCACGCTTTTCTTTTTGTATGATGAATTTTTAATAAAATAATGAAGAAACGTTGTCAACCCCTATCATTTCAGTTAGTAATTAAATTAATTATTGATTGTAGAAACACAGAAAAAAAACATTTCTTTTTTCCCCAAAATCTCTAGCAATTAATGATATGGATGTTCTTTCTTTTGTCTTGTATAAAAGATTGAACTTTTCCTTTTCTGGGTGGATAATTTTTCCCTTTTTTCTTTCAAATAGTTTATGCTGAACAGTATTCATAATTTTAACTAAATTTTTAATCAGTGCTAGAGTCGTGTTTAAATAAAGAATATATAATACTTCTAGTTTAAATCAATGGTGGCAAAGACTGAGACCAAAGAATGAAAATAAACATAAGCCTGTGAATAAAAACCAATTATAATAATCATTGTCCCAAATCGAAGTTTAAGTTATTATTGTCATTTCAATTGCCAATTTTTTTCATTTGCCAGAGTAGGCTGGGAATATTTCACGAGTAGTTCCTAGTAATAAATAATATCAGTACATTATTTTTCATTCCGTACAAAAAAATGGAGACCACTTAGCTTTGAACCATTGTTAACCAAATTTCAAGGGATATAGTGCAATTTCTCAAAATTTTTTTTCCTCTGGCTTATTCAATGCGGTTGCGCATCTTTAACTCCATATTACATACCTCATTGATATGACATCTGAGGTATTTACTATTGTACCACTATTAGAGAAAAAAAAAAATTAATTCATAAACGGTAGATAGTTGTAGTTTACATCGTACACTTAATTCAAAAAGCACTTGAATGAAATTCTCTACAATTGATCAAAATAAGCTTTTAATATTAGTAAAAGTAAAAGATCCAGCGAATAATAATATCAAAAAATGTTTATATATATATCGAGATAAAATCCAGCAATAATATCGTTACGCTATGGGAAAATAACTATGGTTATTTTTCTTAAAATTTTGTAAATTGTCGACTCTGCTAAAAGGCATCTAAAAGAAGTCTTTTAATGTTCAAAAAAACTATTGGAAGACATAAGAAGTAATTTAAAGTTAAATTGTTTTTGCAATATAAAAATATATTGTTGTCCAGTTCATGTAAAATAATTTAATATAATATACTAAAGCATACCATAAACATAAATATGAACAGAAGTTCAAACAAAAATATTTGTGGCGTATTTACCAGATACATATTTCGATTACCAAGCAATCTTCCTCAGTGGTCATTAAGTATTTTGGATTACTCGATAACTGATTTGTGATGATTCAAATTGTGAATCATCATCAAATTGTGAAACAGTTACTTGATGACCACTGAGGAAGATTGCTTGGTAATCGAAATACGTAACTGGGGAATACGTCACAAATATTACGTATAAAATATATGTATAAAATAATATTACGTATAATATTTATGTCACAAATATATATCATTATATTAAATTATACTACATAAATTGGGCCACAATATATTTTATATATTATATAAAAGTATAACTGTTCAAAGTCAGGGAAAATATCTTATTTGATTAATAAAGGCATTTTAAATATAATGATTTCAAAATGTTTCAAAATGTTTTTTTAACAGGGAATATAACTCTATAAGCCTGTGGGATAAAATTTCAAATTGCAATTTTTTGTGTTACTTTCACCAAATTTAAGTTTCTTTTTAATATTTTTCCTTTTCTCTTGAATACTTCTAATTACCTTACTGTGATACTCTTTCCAGTACCATTCTGGTACCATACACTGTAGTATGACTAAATTAATTCAAGCAATATATTAATTTAAATTTAAACAATTCTCAAATGTGATCATAGTAAAATAAAATGATTATTTTTTCGTATCCCTCATATATTCAAGAAATAATAAAAATATATCAATAAATCTAGATAAGTTTCATTCGGTTATTGCACTTAATTTTGTGAACTAGAAAAAAAAATTATCTTCTTAGTTGTTTGTTAATAATAAATGTATATATAAAGTTAAAAATTTTTTCTAATTATCGGCATTTGAAGCAAATTCTGGTAAATAATCACATTTATACATCTGGACTAAAACTTTTGGTCTCCATTGTATGTTCATATCTCCTTTTGTATCTGAAGCTTTGGCTACAATTTATTCTTAAAAATCTTTTGTTCTCAAAAAGTATTTACTTTGTAAATGCATAATTGGCAAATTTTTCAGTGCACATTTATATTTCCAAATCATATGAGGAAAAACATTTTTTGCCTTATTTCAATACTTGAACTTCATCAAACTTAAGAAGTCGAGTGAATTCCCATATTCCTTTTTGGTCTTCCACCAAAACCAGGTGTCCAGAACTGATATAATTGATAGTTGCCTTAAAGTTTCTCTATAGTTTCAGGAAATATTTTGTCAACATTTCCACGTAAATATTTTATTTAAATCGAAGATGAAAAACGTCTTTGGCTAGTTGTGTATCTTTATTATCTCTCTTCTTACCAGAATCTTAACCTTCTCTTTCTTTGTCTTCGTCTTCAATTTCTATAATTTTACTTTGATTTAAAAAAAGTGACATTTTAATGAGTTCTTTTTCAATTCGCCTAATGAAAAACAAATCCTTGAAATCAAAATAAGATTTTTTCGCTGACTTTGAACAGTTATACTGTGTATACAATTTATGTAGTATAATTTAATATAATAAATAATATATAAAAATCATACCACAAACATAAATTTGAACAGAAGTTTAAACAAAAATATTCGTGATGTATTGCCCAGATACGTATTTTGATTGCCAAGCAATCTTCATCAGTGGTCACCAAGTAGTTTGGATCACTCCGTAACTGCTTTGTGATGATTCACACATTGTGTATCTGGGCAATACGTGACAAATATTTTTGTTTAAACTTCTGTTCAAATTTATGTTTGTGGTATGATTTTTATATATTATTATATAAAATTATACTACATAAATTGGACTGCAATATATCTTATATATTGTATACAGAAGTCCTTGAAAGTTAATTTGAGGAAATGGAAAAAATTTTCCTCACAAATATAATTAAATTTTCGAATCAGTAGAATGTTTGAATCTCAAATAGATTTTCAATGATTTTGATTAGTAATTTCAAATATCTATAAATTATCTTATAACATTTGACTGAGCTTTCTGGTCGACTTGAATTTAATTCGTTTGATGGTCGTTAATTTCAGAATTGATTTCAACAAAACGGAGCTTGAAAAGCTCACAATTTCTGATTGGTTCATTAAATATTTTCATGATTAAAATATCTCAATTTCATCTGGTTTATAAAAAATGTTTCGTTCCAATTCTTTGCTTACAAATCTTCATCCCTTAATACTTGTCACCCGTAAAACGTTCGATGCATATATAATATTTAACGACAAATATTCATGATGAACTCGAGACGTTCCTCCATAAATTTTTCATAGTTTCGAAATAAACACTTAAACAACTTAGTTTACCAATTCCCACTCCGAAACCTCAGCAAAATTTACAAACTGCTTGACAGTTTAAGGGTTTAAGACTGTCATTTTAAACAGCCATAAAGCTCGTTCGTGTTTCAGATAGTCTTTCAATTGAAACAGCCTTTACAGCTAATTTTATTATTCAAATTTAACAGCATCACGTCGTCGAAATCACCCGTTTTATTAATGTAACTATTTTGCGAATTCCTATTCTACAGTGCCATTTGTGAAATGTAACAATATTCGTCAGTATGAAAACGCGAGAATGTTTGCTAAATGCCGGTGGTTTTGGTCTTTTTGTGTCACTAGTTTACCAAGCACCAACCCTTTAAATTCGTGGGGGTGTAAGGCAAATAAACGCAGATCCAATTCAATGACAAATATCCCCGTATTCGATCAATTTAGAAATTTCACTTGACTTTTCCCACCCCCACCCCAAAAAAAAGGGGATGGATTTTTAACTTTTTACCGCGATCAATCAAACAAGAAGTGCAAGGGTGACATCGTTTTCGTTAAGATTGCTGAGGGAAAAACAGGCGAATAAAAAACGTCTCTTATATGATAAGGTTACGATTTTTATAGAATTGCACTTTTTTCCCGTCGTGACGTTATGAGTTTAATCGAATATTTATTGCAAAATTTTCCAGTTTTTCTCTGACATTTTCATCCTGGGAAATTTCAACGTTTGCACGGAAAATGGTCGCAGCTGGAACGAACAGTGGCACCTGTCCCATATATAATCTTTGAAATAATAATAAATTAAGTATAAAAATGATTGAAATGCTGCTATTTTATAGTCTTTTTCACACTTTTATACTGTAAACATTAGACTGGGCCAAAAAAATTGACTTTTTTTTTGTTTTTGAAAAGTATATCGAAAATATTGTTCAAGGTGACAAAAAAAAATATCGGGAAGATTTGAGCCCTTAATATTAATAGTAAGAGGTCTATCATCTTTAATTTATAATTTTTATTTGTGCTTTCTTTTGCGTCAATGCTGTCAAACTATCAAGGTAAAAAAAATATATGCACAAATATTTATATATAATTAAATTCCCTACAAAAAACGTCTTTGTGAAAATTTTTGCCAGACACGCCGTTTCCAAATACTCAAGCTTTAAACATGATATAATTTTTAGATTTATCTTCTTTATTTTGGAATTTTGTAACTAACGAACAAATAAATATATAGAAATTAACAATATAGATTCTTAAAGGAAATTTAATGCAAGGTAACAAAATTCATTTCGAATATATTTATAAAAAATTAAATTCCCTACAAAAAACGTATCTGTGAAAATTTTTGCCAGACACGCCGTTTCCGAATAATTAAGCTTTAAACATTGATATAATTTTTAGATTTATCTTCTTTATTTTGGAATTTTGTAACTAACGAACAAATAAATATATAGAAATGAACAATATAGATTTTTGAAGGGAATTTATTGCTCTACCAAAAAGGTCTCCAAACGTTTTTACATAAAATCACTTTTAAAAGTTATACACAGTTAAAGTTGACTTAAAAATTTAATTATTGTTTTTTTCTTTGTTGAACCAATTTTGAAAGAGTGATTTTATATAAAATTTCTATAGTCTTTTTCACTATTTTGTACTATAAACATTAGACTGGGCTAAAAAAATTAAGTATTTTTTTTTTTTAAAAGTATATCAAAAATATTGTTCAAGGTGACAAAAAAAAAAATATCGGGAAGATTTGAGCCCTTAATATTAATATTAAGAGGTCTATCATCTTTAATTTCGATTTTTTATTTGTGCTTTCATTTTGGCGTCAATGCTTTCAAACTATCAAAGTAAAAAAAATCATCTGCACATATATTTGTAGAAAATTAAATTCCCTACAAAAAACGTCTGTTTGAAAATTTTTGCCAGACACGCCGTTTCCGAATAATTAAGCTTTAAACATTGATATAATTTTTAGATTTATATTCTTTATTTTGGAATTTTGTAACTAATGAACAAATAAGTTAATAGAATTGAACAATATAGATTCTTGATGAGAATTTAATGCTCTACAAAAAAGGTCTCTTAACTTTTTTACATAAAAACACTCTTTCAAAATTGGTTCTACAAAGAAAAACACAATAATTTGATATTTCTTTCAACTTTAATTGTGAATAACTTTTGAAGAAGTGATTTTATGTAAAAACGTTAAGAAACCTTTTTTGTAGAACATTAAATTCCCTTCGAAAATCAATATTGTTCACTTCTACATATTTATTTGTTCGTTTGTTACAAAATTTCAAAATAAAGAAGATAAATCAAAAAATTATATCAATGTCTAAAGCTTGATTATTTGGAAACGGCGTGTCTGGCAAAAATTTTAAAAAAAACCTTTTTTGTAGAGAATTTAATTTTCTATAAATATATGTGCTGATGATTTTTTTTACCTTGATAGTTTGACAGCATTGACGCAAAAATGAAAGCACAAATAAAAAATCGAAATTAATGATGATAGACCTCTTAATATTAATATTAAGAGCTCAAATCTTCCCGATATTTTTTTTTGTCACCTTGAGAAATATTTTAGATATACTTTTCAAAAAAAAAAAAAAAATAGTCATTTTTCTTGGCCCAGTCTGATAAACATAAGAAATCAATGTTTGAACCGAATTTAATAATTCATCAACTAATTTTGGAATAACGTATTTTGTTGAGAATCCATCAATAAATGAAGTTTTTCCATACTTCTGAGAAGTAAATCCATCGATGGAAGTAATCACTGGTTTTTCTTCCAATTTTATGCTAAATTTGTCTTATGATTTAAACTCTTTATTCTTCCTTGAATTCAACAAACAGCTGTACCCTACTTTAAGGAAATTATGCAAATTCCCATCCATTTTTTCCTTCAATCACACAAAATGGCGTACAATTGACAAAATCCCAGCCTATATAAAACAAAGTTCACGAAAGTTCAAGCGTGCCATCAAAAAAAAAATAGTTTCTGGAAACAGGTGGTCGTTTTGTTTTCCTACGTTTCCCTTGTTTTTTTCTGCACTGTTAGATATATCTACTACATTCATAGTAAATATGTTTGGTCCAAATTAGATAATCAAAATTCAACAAGTGTGTCCGAAAATAAATCCCCGTCTCATGCTGGCTCCGAAATGGTGGTCGGTCGTATTCATCCCCATTCTATATGCAATGATAAATGATTTGATTCTTGGGCAAAATTCCAGAACACGCATTGTCTGCATTTTCCAATTGTTGCGGGACATTTCCACACAACACTTGTTGTCGTCGTATGCTACCAATTGTATAAGTGGATGACTCAATTTGTACAAGTGTCGATTATTTTCCCATGACGAAATGGATTTTTGTTGAAGTTCCATTGGAGATTTAGGGAATTGATTTT
The DNA here is from genome assembly GCA_958496175.1 of Sisyra terminalis. Lineage (NCBI taxonomy): Eukaryota > Metazoa > Arthropoda > Insecta > Neuroptera > Sisyridae > Sisyra > Sisyra terminalis. Next base: position 10,351,649 of record OY292277.1, on the reverse strand, counting down.
CATCTGCTATACAAAGAGGCTCTGTTCCTTGTAATTGTTACCATGAAAATATGAAACTCATTACAGTTTACATTATACATTACAATAACCACTAACAATGTAGATTATTTTCAATTACTATTTTTTTAAGTGTTAATAAGAGTAAAATTGGTTTAAAAGATTTATCAAAAAATGCCTAGAGCTCTAGCAGGAATCCTCCAAGGTTTATAAAATACACAGGTGGCCTCATGGTGGCTACGTTACGAATCCAGAAGAAATTCGTACATATCTTCAGACTGATCAATTTCAAAATTCTTCGTATGACGTCATTTTTTTTTAATGGAGTAACCTGTGTAATTTACAAACCTTGGGAATCCCCAGCCTTTTTGCTCACAAGAGCATATTCAAAAATGCAAAAGGTATATTTAAGGTACAAATAAAGTACTAAGGTCCTGAAAGTTTCAGATCTCTATCTAATATAGCTTTTGTGAAAAAAAAAATTAGTGCCCATGAGAAAAAAATTTTTTCTCGAAACTCACTTCATCGATTAATCTAAATTTTAATATAATTTAAGGGTTGATAAAGTATTCTTTTTAACAAAAAAATTACAACTACATAGTTTTATATCACATTAAAAATAATAATTTTTTTAGCCACGAAACAGTTTTAGTACCGCTTTACAAATTTTTTTTTTTTTTTTACATACTTTTTATAGGACACCAATTTTTTTTCAAATTTTTTGAAAGGAAATTACACAGTGATAAAAAATAAAATTAAAACCCCTTTCGCGCGTAATGGTCATTGTTCAATGCTCTTCTTTTACTTTAAATTGTAGATGACATTGATTCTGGAAGTGGTAATGTTAAATTTTCAAATTTCAATAATCAAAACAAATGAACTTCATGAAATCTGGCAATCCCATTGGCTAATAGCCACGTACATTGACGTTTGTGTATATTCCATTGATATTAGTGCATAGCTTGATTTAATCATAGATTATTTGGTATTAATTAATTGATTTTATTTGATTTAATGCCAAAAAGTGATCCAAATGATAATTTAAATATTGTTTAAGTGCTTAAATCTTTAAATTTATTGTAAAGAGCATAATTTTTTGGCTATTTTAACGTAAGTCCTTTGGTTTTTCAAATTTTTTTTAATTGCATTTTACAAGGAGAATGCGAGGTTTTGGGATCTCGGATTTAGTTCAAGTTTTGTAGGATAATAGATTTAGTTTTCCTGTTGATGAAGATATATAGTTTTAGGGGTCATTACTTAGTAATTATTTTAGATATTAGCAATTGAAGATGCAATTTACTCGTTAAAGTATGTTTTTGTTAAGAAATACAATTTTTTACTTGATCGTCATTAAAGCCATTTTATTTCAAATTCATTTAACTTCCATTAATTATCTGTACATGTTTTTTTTTTAATCCTTTATTGCCTTCTATATATTTACAATTTATTTACTATGCAATGTGCTAACAAATTTTGGTTGCAAATTTTTTACCACACTTGAGGTAAAAACCGTAGTTCGACCCTGGTGTGATATTTTCGAACATGTTGAGAGGGCCCAACTAATGTTGGGACTTTCTAAGATTTTGTTAGGAGATCGCGAGGATCTGTACTTGTAAAAAATATACTTAAAATAAAAAAAATAAGTTATTACCACTACTCCTTTAACGAGTAAATTGCATTTTAAATTGCAAATATCTTTAAAATTATTTAGTAGTGGCCCCTATAACCATATATCTTCATCAACAGGGAAATTAAATTTACCATCCTACAAAATGTGAGCTAAATTCGTGACTCTAAGACCATGCACTCTTCTTGATAATATTTCTGGTAAAAAATTTAGTATTGATATATAACATTATATACGCAATACCTCGAAAAATATTTTAGCATTTGAAATTTAATTAATGATTTTCTAGATTCAGCAAATTTTTTCCTCCCTTTATCTTTTAATTTTCTAGCACATAATATTAGTTAATATATAGGCCAAAGTTCACAGTTTCATCCTTTGGCAAAAATATTTTGGACTCATGCTAGTATTTTATTGAATGTTAGATTAATTTCATAGTAGGTCGACAATATCATTGATAAATTGAAATGACTATCAAAAAATATTTTACGATGATTCAAAAAAAAAAAAAAAAAATTATTTTTTCTTGCAAACAGGTTGAAAATTTTTTATTTGACGTAAAAAGACACCAGTTCAAATTTCAGCTCTTAATATTAATATTAAGATTGCCCTCAACGCATTTTTTTATTTCCCATAAGAATAACATGGGAAAAGTTATTTTTACTTCTTCTGACTTTTATACCGTTCAAACGATTATTTTAATAATCAATTCCTTCTATGATCTTTATGGAGAATTAAACGCTCTACAAAAAAGGACTGATAGCATTTTTTGATTAGTCCATGTGTTCAAAAGTTATTCAAGATCAAAGTTCAAATCTTTAAAAATTTGATCGAATTTTGTATGTTGTACCAAAATTGTTGGTTTCAGAGTTAAAATAGGGGTCAAACTTTTTATCAAACATGAATTTAATTTGTGAGATGTCAACAAATGATTTTTTTTTATTAAATTTTTACGATAATTTTTTTTTTGATTAAATTTTTAAAGAATTGAACTTTGATCATAAATAACTTTTGAACACATGGACTAATCATAAAATGTTATCAGTCCTTTTTTGTAGAGCGTTTAATTCTCTATAACGATCATAGAAGAGATTTATTATTTAAATTGTCGTTTGAACGATATAAAAGTCAGAAGAAGTAAAAATAACTTTTCCCATATAATTCTTATGGGAAATAAAAAAATGTGATGAGGACAATCTTTATATTAATATTAGTTTGAACTGAAATTTGAACTGTTGTCTTTTTACGTCAAAACAAAACTTTTCAGCCTGTTTGCAAGAAAAAATATTTTTTTTTTTTGAATCACCCTAATATATTTTATTCGTCAAACTAGAGAAAATGGACTTACACCGCTTTCAAAATAAAGGATATAAAGATTTATATCGGTACATTATTTATGATGATAAAAACCTGAGAATATTCAATATTTCAATGCTTTTTATGGTTTAAGTTACGTCATATGAATACTCTTGAAAGCGATTACTGAAGAAAAAATTAATTTCTTTATTACTAGACTGAAAAAAGAAAATATAAAAATTCACCTCTTTTTCATATCCTTTTGTACAATAGTATAGAGAGCCAATTTTCCGAATTCTCAAACATTTGTGAGAATATTTCTTAAGTTTCTTTCGTGAAATTTTATGAAACATTAATATGCGAGAAGCATAGAAAAGTATGTTTTCAAATTATGTATGGCAGAAACGTGAACCTCAAATAAAGAACGAAAAAAATTAGTAAGATAATATATTGTTTTTGAAACTCGATTCCAACGTTGTAAGTGTGGGGGAGCTTTTTTGTTACTACGCTCAACGTGCTAAAGCTCGTAATGAAAAAATGTAACTTGAGAATAGAAAGAAGATAAATAAAATATTTTAATATTATAAATCAATTAAAGCCCTTGAATGTTAAATTTAGGTTTCAAGAATTTTAATCAAAATTTCGTAAAATCATACTTGGAAAAGTTAATCGAATCCAGAAAATAAAGATGTAGCATCCTTAGAGGTCTTTTTATTTTTTCTTTTTGTTCAAATTAGGCATATATTAGGTTTTGATTAAAAAATATTTTTAACCAAGAATAAAAAGTTGTGATAGTATTAAACTTAAATGGTTTATGGAATTAAATAGCTTTATTATAGCCAGTTTGAGGAATGATATCTTCGGTCTGAAATGTTAACCTGCTAAGTTTATTTCAACAACTTTTACAGGGGAAGGAAAGAAGTAAATGCACAAGCTACATAAGTTTGTACATAAATTATATTGTGAAATTTCTATATTAAAACTAATTTATCAGTTTTTCACTCAATAGAATTTTGTATTCCCTTCCTTATGGATCAAAAAAATAAAATCATTAAAAATGGATTTAGCAGATTGACACTAGGTCGACTATGTAAGGATTCAATTATCTAGATTTGATCGAACTAGTTAAAAATTTTTAGACCAGGTAGCTAAAAGTTGCATTAAGAAGGTTACTTTTTACTTTTTTTTTTGAAAAAAAAAATCTTTTGTCTTACAATCCTCCCGTGTGACAACCTATTTCTTAAACATTTGTTAGAATTTTTTCTGTGAACCAATGAAAATATAGAACTTTAGGTTCTAATCATTGATTAATATTTATACATAGTAGGGTGTTTTTTTTTTTGGACTATTTTTGGTTTTTTGCTCCCATGCCGAAATTTTGTTGGAAATACTTCAAAAAAAAATCCCTGAAAGTTTGAGCTCTTAATATTAATATTAAGTACTCGCTCACAGCGTGTGAATATTTTCCATTTAAAATACACGTAAACTTTGATTTATTTTTTTTAAATTTTTATAGCTCAGCGACATTTTATGGTATCGCCTCGCTCAAAGTTGGGATTTTTTTACAATTATATACTCTACAAAAGTGCCTAATGCGGCAAAATCGTAATTTTCACGGGCGAGGTAGTACGGGTCACTAAACCTAGATTTTTCATAGATTTCTCGTTTTTCTCTCAGTAACTCATGAATTACAAGACCTACAGAAAAAATGTAAATGTCAAATTTATAGGAAATTTAATTTCCTACAAAAAAGTTCCAGAAAACCAAATTGCTAAGATCGATATTTCTCGAGATATTGAGCCATGAATTTCTCTTACTGTACAATTTTTACGAATTATTGAGTAAAATTTAATTTAATTTAGATTTTGCCGCAATAGGCACTTTTGTAGAACATACAATTGTTAAAAAAATCCCAACTTTGAGCGAGGCAATACCATAAAATGCCGCTGAGCTATAAAAATTTTAAAAAAATAAATCAAAGTTTACGTGTATTTTTAATGGAAAATATTCACACGCTATGAGCGAGTATTTAATATTAATATTAAGAGCTCAAACTTTCAGGGAATTTTTTTTGAAGTATTTCCAACAAAATTTCGGCATGGGAGCAAAAAAAATAAAAATAGTTCCAAAAAAAAAAAAAAACACCCTAATACATAGCCTATGTGTACAAATTTTTAGTCATAAATCTCCACTATAGAGCACTCCAAAGTGAAATTATAGTACTCTGAAGATTTGAAAAAAATGCGTTTTAAGTTTCAAGTACGGTTAAAATTATAACGTTTTTATCTTTGTAACGACTATATATTTATAACGACTTCAATTTTTAAAAAAATCACTTTATCACTATTTTTTGGATATGTTATGCAAGCAATTTAATCATAAAAAAAAAACAATTTCTTTAAACCATTACCTACACTGGAGAAACTGCTAAAGGTTAGATTTCCTTATAGCCCTAAAAATAAAGTCCACTTTTGATGGTACTTAAGTATTTCTCAACCTCCTTTGTCCTTTCGGTGCTGAGTATGAAATCAAAAATGTTACCTCCAATAATTCGACAACAATTTATAATAAAAAGTTTGTTTTTTTAATATTTTTAATTGACACTTTTGGGATGAGCTGTAATAAACCTCTTAAAATTAATGGTAAAAATATTTTCTTATCTACGCCATTTGTATAGATTTAAATGTATGTTCACAATTTGGGTCCTTAATTTGCCTCGATTACTACTACTAACATTAGTAACTGGCATTGGTAACATTCAATTTGTTAAACAATTATTTACAAAATGTGCTGAAAAAATGGAGTGCCAGAGATTAATTGGGCCCGTGGCCATTGTTTTGCTTTATGAATCCGATGCAATAAATATTTCGTTATACGTTTTAATCTCGTGAAAAATTTTTGTTTGTAAAATTCTTTTTGCACCAAGCATAGCTTTTACGATTTTAGATAGACAGCGATCTATAATTTACAGATTTTATTTTTTTCTTGACCTCCATAGTTATAGGCCTAAATGTCCAAATAAATTTGATAATTTATTGAATTCTTTTTTTTTAGTTTAGTTTCAGTGTTAAATTTTGATATTTTTGGTTCAACCCTTTAAACTTTATTGGCTCCTTCTTCTTAAGGGGGGAAGCTGGTTTAGAGCGTGAAAAAATAGGCATAATTCATGAATTTTTTGTGGCTCAACAAAAAGATCAATCGAAAATCTGTGAAAAAGGTTTTATAATTTAGGTTTTAATATACAAATACAAATTTTTTCGTGTCAAATAAATTCAAAATGGTGGCTGTCCAGCATTTCTTCGGAGGCGCCTCATTTTTTAGACGGGTCCATGGCCGAAGATGTAACCTCTTTAATTTTGGTCCCGGAACAAAATCCCGAAAATTTTTAGTTTTTATATAACAACAGCAAGAGACGTACGTAGGATTTTTTCGATATTTTGTTTTTTCGCGAAATGGGGTACGTTTGAACAAAACATTAAAATTTTCACTATAAAAAAACAACAAAATTGTTGATTAAAAACAAAACTATGCAATATAAAAAAAATCCTATGTACGTCTCCGGAGAAAAGTATTTTGAATGTACTGTCAAAATTTCGTATAGATCGGTGAAGATTTGCTCGAGTTATGTCTTCGGCCAGTTCAAAAAAAGTGATTTCGAGAAAAACGCGTTTAAAGTTTTAAGTACTTTAAAATCATATTAAATGCGTATATACCTTTAATCTGCGAAAGTTTGGGCATTTAGACATTTTTGCCGGCATCCATCCTTTGGTATGTTATTTTGAAGACCCTAAAGTACCTTTAAAGACAAAAAAAAATCGGTTTCTTCAAAATTCTAGACCAGCTTCCCCCCTTAAGTATATGTTCTTTCTATGAAAGCCTTTTATCTACAAGAATTTCTAGATATTTTGCATAGTTTCCTCGTGGAAGGAATTTATCTTTGATTTTTATTGGTGGACATGTTTGTCATTTGAGGTAGAAAATGGCTTGATCTTTTTTTTTTTTCGTTTAATGTGTTGCCCCATTTGTCGTACCAGCTTGTCAAGGTATTTAAGTGGGTTTGGAGATGTTGGATTATTTTACTATTAATATTTGAAGAGAAAATGGCCGTATTGGCCATAAATTTGGTGGTTACTGTTTTGTTTCTTGGCATATCGCTTGTAAATATTAGCAAAATTAATGGTTCTAAAATATTTCCTTGAAAAATTCCCGCCCCAATTGGTTGACAGAAATTAATTTCATTACCGTATTGGACGCAAAAGTATCTACTGCATTGGTAACTTGTTAGGATTTTGGAGGGAAATACGGAGTAGATTTTGAAGAAAAGACTATTATGATGAATTTTGTCGAATGTTTGTGGTCTATTGAGGAAAATTTTCATACAAAATTGTTTGTTTTCCAAGATATTATTGATGATCATTAGCCACTCTATTGACTTGTTTTATTATGCAGTGGTTAGCCATGAAGTTAAATTGATGCTATAGATTGATTTTCTAGTCGTCGACAACATTATTATGGCAAAATTTTATGAGTTTCTCAAAACTTTTAGACAAAATTGAAAGAATATTGATGGATCTGTGGAAATCGGCTTAAGTGGGTTTACGATTTACGATTCAAGTAATTAATTTCCACACTCTGGAAAAGTATTCCGTTTTTAACTTAGCATTAAAAAGGCATAGAATTCCTTGATTTTCAGTAAAAGGTCAAAATTTGAGAATATTAGTTATAAAGGTAAATTCTTTTGAAACTTTTAAGAACTTTTTTTTTCATTTTTTAATTGTTATTTGTCGTCCTTTTATACATATTAAGATATTTAGTAGATCTTTGGTAATATATTTTAAATTTTTTTGATTCTAGGAATTTTGGAGTGGTTACATTGACCACTGGGCCACCAGTAGGCATAAAAAACTATTAATATTTTAATGTTAAAGTTAAATTGGAATACCCAAAAGAAAACCCTTTAATTCCTTCCAGTTTGAGTAATGCTATCTTCGATCTGAAATGTTAGCCTGCTAAGTTTATTTCAACAATTTTTACAGGGGAAGGAAAGAAGTAAATGCAAGCTTCATAAGTTTGTACTAAAACAGGTTTGCATTTCATGTTATATTGTGAAATTTTATTAAATTATATTAAAACTGATTTATCAGTTTTTCACTTATTAAGGCAAAATTTCATGACTTTCTCAAAACTTTTAGAGAAAATTGAAACAAAATTGATAGATCTGTATAAATCGGCATATCTGGGATTTAAAGATTCAAGTAATTACATTCCACACTTTAGGAAAGTATTCCGTTTTTAACATAGCACTAAAAAGGCATAGATAAGAAAAGATTTGAGAAAAGATTTGAGAAAATTATTAATTAAGATAAATTCTTAAACTTTTAAGAATATTTTTTTTAATGGGTATTTATAGTCCCTCTATAGATAACTATTAAGATCTTTAGTAGATCTTTACTAAGATATTTTTTTTTTTTGATTCTAGGAATTTTGGAGTGGTTACATTGACCACTGGGCCACCAGTAGGCATAAAAAACTATTAATATTTTAATGTTAAAGTTAAATTTGAATAACCCAAAAGAAAACCCTTAAATTCCTTTAAAAGCCAATAGGCTTTTTGTACCAACAAAATCTTTAAATAAATCCTTACTTCTCTGAATCTCTGACTAAAACTATTCCATTCTTATCACCAAAAATTTCATCCCTCATCAAATAAAAATCACTCAGACTAAAATAACTTCACCGACTCATTACTCTTAATTCTCTTTTTAAATTACTTTAATCAACGCAGACCACTTATTCTTAAGCCAAACCACCAAAATCGAGATACAAACCGAGAGATTACCGAAGAAAATAACCGAAAGAAAAGAAAAACTTTTCGTATAAACATTGGAATATTTTTTTTTTAAAAAAACCAACATTCACCGGTTAGTATATCTACTATTTGTACTAAATTCTTCGCACAAATGAATTTTTCTCTTTAATGTAAAATTCATGATTTTTTTCTGATGATGACTTTGGTCTTACCTTCAGTGGGAAGGTAGATATATATATTTGGAAATTCTATTGAAAATAGCTTTTGTGAATCTGATTTAAACAGTCTGCGTATTTCAAACACTGTGCGTTTCAAATCAGTCTAACAAATCTTAAGAATTTCATCCGAAAAAGGTAAAATGCTTGGATGAAAAGTAAAAAAAAAATTGAACACACTGAACATAGATAATCTTTGAATTTGCCTCATACTTATGCGCTTTTTTTCCAAGAGAAATATTGAACTTTAACATTTACAAAAACACATAGACTTATAATTTTTTTTATATAGGTAAATATATTTCAGTCTGCTGCCCCGAAAAAGCACATGCTTTATATACGGGTCACATTGAAATTTATATATTCAACCAAATCGATAACGATCTATGAAATTTGGCTTTCTGTAATTGAAATAGTACGTGCAAAATTGTAATATTTATCGTTAAAAATAGAGCTTTTTCGCAAAGCATGCCATTAAATAATAAATTTACTTTTTTTTTTCTAAAGCCCCCGGAAAAAAAAATGAGTTGGAGATTTTAAAGCTGGTGGATTTTATATAACTACCTAAGTTTAATTTTGAATTTAACGCAACAATAAATGATAGCCATTAAATGTGCAAACCACTCATTAATTTCATTGAATGAAAAATTATCTCTACATGCAACTATTAAACCGAATTTGGTACAAACAATGCACAGAATGCTTTCGTAATTGTATAAAATCCAAGTTGAAAAAAAAAACCACAGCTAAATCTATTTGTTGTAGAATTCTTGGAAAACCACAATTTTCTTCAAAAGAAATAAAAAAATGTTTCGCAAAGATTTAATAGTGTGGGAAGGTAACTTTTGGCTTTGCATTTCTTATTCTAATTATTAATATATGTCCTATGACTCAATTTCTTCTTTATTACAACGCGTTTCAACAGTTTTTGGCTGTCATTATCAGGTAATTATTATTTTGTCAGTTGTAAACAAATTTCATATAGGTTGTTTGTTTTATAAAGTTTCTCGTTAAGGATATTATTTGGATCTAATTTGTGGGTTTTGTATAATTCATATTCTTTTAGGGTGTTCATATGTGATCCTTTCTTGCAATATGTAATGGCTTAAAATTTGTTTCGAAATTTAAGCATTGATGTTTTTCGTCATAAGGGTGTTTTGAAAAATTTTAAATTATTGTTGAAGTAAATATCCTGGATATAGGTTCCTTATATCTTGTTCCGAAAGATCTATCAGTTTGGCCAATGTAGAATTTTTCACAAGAACCACATTTGATTTTATATATTCCGGTTTTATTTTTCGTTGTAATTTGGTTGTTCTCTAATGTTTTGAGAATTTTCATTATGTTGATATTTGTTGAAAATGCGATATTGAAGTTATTTTTCTTTAGGAAGTTGGCGATTGCAAAACAAAATATATTATTGAATATAGAATATATTGCGGCCCAATTTATGTAGTATAATTTAATATAATAATATATAAAAATCATACCATTAACATAAATTTGAACTGAAGTTCAAACAAAAATATTCGTGACGCTTTGCCCAGATACGTATTTTGATTGCCAAGAAATCTTCCTCAGTGGTCATCAAGTAGTTTGGATCACTCCGTAACTGCTTTGTCATGTATCACAATCAGTTACCCAGAACCATCACAAAGCAGTTACGGAGTGATCCAAATTACTTGATGACCACTGAGGAAGATTGCTTGGCAATCGTAATACGTACCTGGTCAATACGTCACGAATATTTTTGTTTGAACTTCTGTTCAATTTTATGTTTATGGTATGATTTTTATATATTATTATATTAAATTATACTACATAAATTGGACCGCAATATATTCTATATATTGTATACACAGTATAACTGTTGAAAGTCAGCGAAAAAAAATTATTTTGATATTATTGAAGTATGATTTTATATATTCTTTGTTTGCTTATGGTGGAGTTTGAGGAATGGATTTTTTAGTAAATTTCGATATTATTTTGTCTATGGTTAAGCTGTTTTATCCATTAGTAATGGCCATATGATTAATAATCATAAATTCTTCTTCACAATTTTTGGTGCTAAGGGGAACTTATTCGCTCTGTACACTAGACTGTTATAAACTGCCTTTTTTGGTTTCTGAGGTGAAATAATGTTTTATGGATGGTTGTGTTTATTGTTGTTGGTTTTCTGTATATATTGTATGGCAATTCTCCAATTTCATTGGTCATTGTTGTGTCTGAAAAGTTGATTGTTCCATTTAGTTCGTGTTCTGAAGTGAATTTTATTTTCTGATTTATTTTGTTCAGATCGGATACCAAATTGTTAATCTGTCGGGTATTTCCATAAAATAATATAAATGTATCGTCTACATATCTTCCAAAATATATTATTTTAATTTTTGTAGGTATTGTTCATGATATATTTATTTTCAAAGTGATTCATGTAAATGTCGGCTAGTAGTCCTGATAAAGTGGAACCCATGGCCAAGTCTTTCTTTTGGTGATAAAATTTTTGATTAAAGTGAAATATTTTTATTGTAAAATGGTGGTTAACAAGTTCATAATATCTTTGATTACCATATAATTATATATTTTTGATCTTATTAGATTATATTCCACAATTTTGATTATTTCTTCAACAGGGACATTTGTTTATAAATTGACAAAGTCTAGTGATGCCATTTTTATGTTCTGTGGTAGTTTTAGGATTTAAGTGTTATTCATAAATAATTAACAATGTTCTTGGGAACTTGGATTTAAATAATAAAACGTTATTTTTCAAATTATCTCAACGTTTCGTTGGTATTTATTTCCAACTTCTTCAGGAGAACTAAAACATAATAACATTGCATGTTGTTCAAAGTCAAATTAAAATTTGAAGCCAATTCAATATTTTGAAAAAAAAACGTTTTATTTTTTAAATCCAAGTTCCCTAGAACATTATTAGTTATTTACCACACCATGGATGAGAGCAACCAAGAAAACTATTCATAAATTCATATATATTTTTTAATGATTAATTTTCTTTCAATATGATGCCTGATTTGATGGCTTGGACTAATTTTTTGGCTTACCAATATCCAGGAGCAAGTTTGTAATCTACTACCGGTCGGATTGGCATAATTATTTTATGGGTTTTGAGTAAACCATGAAGTATTGGAGCTTGAGGTTTAATTGGTTTGAGGATTCTTTTAGAAAATTCGTTTTCAAAAGATAGTCGCTTTCATTTATGGTCTCGTATAAAGTTTTGGTGAAGTTTGGAGTTGGATCTTCTTTCATGTGAATTATATTATTTTCTTTAAAAAATTGTTCCATTTTATTTATGAATTCATCTTTGTTAATGATTATGATTATCCTTCCTTTACCGGCTTTTGTGATTAATGCGTTATTTTTGAGTAGTTTTTCTTTTATTTTTTTAATGTTCAATTGATCTTGATTGAATGAAGAATTAATTTTGTTAATTGTTTCTTGTAAATTTGATTTTAAACTCTTGTAGCTTCTTTTTAAGATGGATCGTTCTTGGTTCTGGAGATTTTGTTTATATGTAAGGATCACATATGAAGACCCTTGAAGAAAATGAAATATACAAAATACAAAATTAGATCCAAATAACATCTTTAATGACAAAGTTTATGAAATAAAATAAAAACTATATGAAATTTGCTTACAACTGACAAAATAGCCACCACCTGATGATGACAGCCAAAAATCGTTGAAACGCGTCGTAATATAGAAGAAATTGAGTCATAGGACATATATTATTATTCATTAATTTATTAATTGTGACTCGAAAACAAATAAAACATTTATCAATATTCAGTGGAGCTTTTCATATCATATCTCTACTTAAGTAAAGAGAAAAAGTATTTTGAAATTATCATTTACCATATTTCTGGAAGTATTCATTTGTATTTCATCCCCAATTTTATTCGAAAAGTGTGCGAAAATTTTCGCTTGTAAAAAAGAACTACAGTTTCTCAACTATTATAAATCTTAACCCTCATTTATATGTTGCAAAAGTAGGACAATTACCTATTTTTTTTTTTCATTTTGAAGAAATCAAAATTTTATTGTTCCATAATTCATAATCTTACCGTTTGTGTTCTAAGCTGTATTTGGAATTCGTTTGCATTATATCTGTCTGGAAAGTTTTTGAATTTATCATATGCTCACATCGATTATTGAATTTGAAGGCAGTTGGCAAGAAGCTTGAGAGATATGAGCTTTTGAGCAAAATGCGAAAAACAAAGAGATGAATGTTATCGAATTTTCGTTGCTTGTATTTACGTGACTGCTCCTGAAAGTGGAGGAAATGAAGGAAAATTTCGATTTTCGCGCATGAAAATTCGAGTGTGTTTTTCTTCTTACAATAGCAATACAAAACCGGGATTGGTTGGAGCTTTGTTTTTTGTTCGGGATGTTTCTTGTAAAATGTGATCTATTAACATAGAAATGGAATATAATATTTCCCTGTTTTTGTGTTCATATTTGATAAGAATTTACACATTTTGAATTTTGAGGAATTTAAAGATTTAGTGGCAAGAAAATTTCATAATTTTTGAAAGGTTAAAAATATTTCATACTAAAATACAAACATAATAATCAATGATTTCCCTTTGTAAATTCAAACATTTATTTAAACAATTATTTAAATTAAATGAAACACTATTTTAAGTCTAAGTAAAATCTTTTCTATTGATTATTCTTGAGAACTTTTGAGTACTTGTTTGGTCGACTAATATTGGGTAGGAATACTTGACAGCTCTTCGACTGTTAGATAAGGATTTGGTACCACTTCCTCCCTTAACATCTGATTGTTTAAAGTTTCTGGTCATTTTAGGTTGGTACGAGATGGAGAACTTAAAATTATTGAATTTGAACATTAAAATCTTCATTTGGCATTTGAGCATCTAATGCGCTTGGATAAATATCGAAAATGTTTTTGGTAGTAAGTTTGCATTGCTATCTTGTCATGAGAACCAAATGTCTTCTTCCCTTTGCAAATTCAAACATTTATTTAAACAATTATTTAAAATAAATGAAACTATATTTTCAGTCTAAGTAAAATCTTTTCTATTGATTATTCTTGAGAACTTTTGAGTACTTGTTTGGTCGACTAATATTGGGTAGGAATACTTGACAGCTCTTCGACTGTTAGATAAGGATTTGGTACCACTTCCTCCCTTAACATCTGATTGTTTAAAGTTTCTGGTCATTTTAGGTTGGTACGAGATGGAGAACTTAAAATTATTGAATTTGAACATTAAAATCTTCATTTGGCATTTGAGCATCTAATGCGCTTGGATAAATATCGAAAATGTTTTTGGTAGTAAGTTTGCATTGCTATCTTGTCATGAGAACCAAATGTCTTCTTCCCTTTGCAAATTCAAACATTTATTTAAACAATTATTTAAAATAAATGAAACTATATTTTCAGTCTAAGTAAAATCTTTTCTATTGATTATTCTTGAGAACTTTTGAGTACTTGTTTGGTCGACTAATATTGGGTAGGAATACTTGACAGCTCTTCGACTGTTAGATAAGGATTTGGTACCACTTCCTCCCTTAACATCTGATTGTTTAAAGTTTCTGGTCATTTTAGGTTGGTACGAGATGGAGAACTTAAAATTATTGAATTTGAACATTAAAATCTTCATTTGGCATTTGAGCATCTAATGCGCTTGGATAAATATCGAAAATGTTTTTGGTAGTAAGTTTGCATTGCTATCTTGTCATGAGAACCAAATGTCTTCTTCCCTTTGCAAATTCAAACATTTATTTAAACAATTATTTAAAATAAATGAAACTATATTTTCAGTCTAAGTAAAATCTTTTCTATTGATTATTCTTGAGAACTTTTGAGTACTTGTTTGGTCGACTAATATTGGGTAGGAATACTTGACAGCTCTTCGACTGTTAGATAAGGATTTGGTACCACTTCCTCCCTTAACATCTGATTGTTTAAAGTTTCTGGTCATTTTAGGTTGGTACGAGATGGAGAACTTAAAATTATTGAATTTGAACATTAAAATCTTCATTTGGCATTTGAGCATCTAATGCGCTTGGATAAATATCGAAAATGTTTTTGGTAGTAAGTTTGCATTGCTATCTTGTCATGAGAACCAAATGTCTTCTTCCCTTTGCAAATTCAAACATTTATTTAAACAATTATTTAAAATAAATGAAACTATATTTTCAGTCTAAGTAAAATCTTTTCTATTGATTATTCTTGAGAACTTTTGAGTACTTGTTTGGTCGACTAATATTGGGTAGGAATACTTGACAGCTCTTCGACTGTTAGATAAGGATTTGGTACCACTTCCTCCCTTAACATCTGATTGTTTAAAGTTTCTGGTCATTTTAGGTTGGTACGAGATGGAGAACTTAAAATTATTGAATTTGAACATTAAAATCTTCATTTGGCATTTGAGCATCTAATGCGCTTGGATAAATATCGAAAATGTTTTTGGTAGTAAGTTTGCATTGCTATCTTGTCATGAGAACCAAATGTCTTCTTCCCTTTGCAAATTCAAACATTTATTTAAACAATTATTTAAAATAAATGAAACTATATTTTCAGTCTAAGTAAAATCTTTTCTATTGATTATTCTTGAGAACTTTTGAGTACTTGGTTGGTCGACTAATATTAATTAGGAATACTTGACAGCCCTTCGACTGTCTGATAAGGATTTGATACCACTTCCTCCCTCAACTTCTAATTGTTTAAAGTTTATGGTCATTTTAGGTTGGTACGAGATGGAGAACTCAAAATTATTGAATTTGAACATTTAAATCTTCATTTGGCATTTGAGCATCTAATGCACTTGGATAAATATTGAAAATGTTTTTGGTAGTAAGTTTGCGTCGCTATCCTGCCATGAGAACCCAATCTCTTATTCCTTTTGCAAATTCAAACATTTATTTAAACAATTATTTAAAATAAATTAAACAATATTTTAAGTCTTAGTAAAATCTTCTCTATTGATTATTCTTGAGAACTTTTGAGTACTTCGTTGGTCGACTAATATTAATTAGGAATATTTGAAAGCCCTTGGACTGTCTGATTTGGTACCACTTCCTCCCTTAACAACTGATTGTTTAAAGTTTCTGGTCATTTTAGGTTGGTACGAGATGGAAAACTTGAAATTATTGAATTTGAACATTAAAATGTTCATTTGAGCATCTAATGCACTTGGATAAATATTGAGAAGGCTTTTGGTAGTAAATTTGCGTTGCTATCATGTTAAACGTAAAGGGCATATAATATCGAATTTATATTCCTTCGGGCATTTTTCTTAACCATTTCTTATTAATTTCTGACTAACAATATATTTTTTAATCATTTACGAGTTAACAAGTCGTTCTAATCTTAAAATATTTTTGGTACGACTTAAGTAACTTATAAGCCGATAAATGGCAGTTGAATGTCTATAATTTAGCATTCTCTAATTAAATTTTATTTGATAAAAAACAATTTTATAGTAGAATTCAAGGATATAGTTTGATAAATGGAATTTATATGAAATTCTATACGTAATTGTTGATTTTAGGTACAATTTTTCAAAGTTCAAAGTATGTGTGTATGATTTAAATTGATTTTTTTATTTAATACAAAAATTTTAAAAGAATAGTTCACAATTTAATCTCAAATATAAATTTTTCTCTATTTTTTTGCCATTTGAATTTCGAATTTTCGCAACACTGATTTGTATCTTGTCCCAGCGTTTTGATGGATTGCTGAATATAATAAATAATAAAATACAATCTTGTCCTTGATCTTTTATTCAAAATCAAGTGGAAAACCACTTGAAAGACTTTCCATGACTAAAAATATATAAATCAAACAAAAAAGATTGATTTTTATACTAAACAGATATTAAAATATATAATAAATGGACACTGGAAAACTTTTCAGTTTTCAATGATTTACTTTCGTAAAAAAAGAAAAAATATAATAGTTAAGAATGGTGAAAGTATGCGAAGTTATAAAATATTGTATATATGAAGAGATATTAGATGCTTTACATTAATTCGATTTATCAAAAGAGCGAATTTTCACAAATATTCAACCAGAGACGTTTTTGTCATTGTAGAAAAATGATAAATTTTACGTTTTACGATCGTTTTTCTCGAGGATAATATTAACGAAGAAAAAAAGCCCTTTTTTTATACAGATACACACATAAGTATAATATAGATATCGTATTTAAATTCTGTGATAAAGTTTGGCACAGTGGCGTGCTCGTCTTGATTGTTTGCAAGAATTTCATTATTATATCATTAGTTAGAGCAAGAGGGTAATAATAATAAAATTTTATGTTGTTACAGAAAAAAAAGAAGATGCTATATGAACAAATCTTTTTACTCCCTTAGTAAAAATTCTCATCCCCTTATCGACGCAAAGATTACCAATAAAGATGAGTTGGGCTACGCGTAAAAGCCCAGTTGACTTGATTTTTTTTTTTTTGGTTTCTTATCGGTTTGCAACTTGGGTGCTCTTTACTAACTACTTTATACCCGAAAAATTTTTCAGCAGTAATAAATTTTGTAGCGTAAATTTCTCAACTATAACAATACAATTTTAAAAACAACAAAAAATCATCCCTTCCATTTGAAATAATTATTTATACCATCCCTTATGGAAACGGGTATAATTTCTTTAATGTTATGAACCAATTTAAATAAAAAAATCAATTTAACTTGTGATTTAAAGAAGACAAGAACTAAAGTGAATAATAAAGGGACATTCTTCCGGATTCAACTCTGAAATCAATTTTCTATAACCAAAACTTTAAATAAGCTACAAATAAACAATTCATTTGATAAAAAGAGCCCAAAGAAACGAAAAAGCGACAGTTAAAAGAGAAAAAAACATATAACTCAACTAGATTTAATGGAAATCTTTCATAAACCTAGGAAAACTGAGGAAACAAATTTAGGGGTTGGTTTAGTGGGTTTTGAAAAAAGATAACAATGGAGTGTTTCCATGGGAAATATATATAGATTATAGGAAAGTTTTGTAGATATTAGTGAGGTTCACTATTGTTTTCCTGGGAAAATTATAAAGAATTTTAGTGGTTATTAACTTGTGACCAGAAGTTTTTTTTTGGGGTGCTTTGGAATGTTAGAATCTAGTAATTTCCCGGTGTTAGATATTTCTAAGAGGTTACCAGCAGTTTCTACTACTGTAGATCAGTGATTTTTAAAGTGGACGCTACTGCTCCCTGGTGGGCGCTGCAGGAAACCAGGGGGGCGGTGAAAGCATAAAAGAAAAAAGAAAATAATTAGAAAAATGGTAACACTATAATAATACATTAATGATTGTTATTTTCTGGATACTTTTTAATATTTGATGTTTTTTATTAAATTTTTTGTACAACGTTTCGCCACTTTCGCAGCTTCTTCAGGTACTACAAACAGACAGTAACAATATTACATAATTAATACAATAAATACACCTAAACACAAAATACAGTTAATAAAATACCTCAATTACAAACATAATATAAATATAATAATATTTATATCCCTTATTAAAATAAAAAAAAATCCAGGGGGCGTTGGGTAATATTTTTTCTGGAAAGGGGGCGATAGTTCAAATAAGTTTAGGAATCACTGTTGTAGATGGTACTACAAAAGACTAAAGTTATTTTCTTTCCTTTAAAGGAAAAGTTAACTACAGGGAGGTGAAGGAAAGTGTGGAAATGTTGGCTTTGTTAAAATTAGTTGATTTCTTGGTAACTGAGGAGCCACTAGTCTTAATCATACATAAATAATCCAAAAAATTATATAAATTCGATTCAATTGATTTTTTTGAAGCGTGAAAAAGCAACAAACCTTCACTCTTTCCATATATCACACAAAAATTCATATCTAATTAAATTTTTTCTTTTTGTTTTAGGTAAGTCTTTTTTCCTTTCCACAATTCCGGGTTTCGGTAAGTTAATCGTGCAGCATTTTATAAATTTATCAACGTTTCCTCAACAATGACGGGGACAAGCATTGTACAGCTCGCAAATTTCACATTTGAATTTTGCCGAGCTTTGTCCTGACCGTCGCCGACTGGACAAATGGATGAATGGCTTTATTTGGCCGTCCGTCTAAGTCCAATAAAGCGACTAAGGCGTAAAACCCACCAAAAAAAAAAAAAAAAAAAAAAAAAAAAAATACCCGAACGTGAAATTTCATTGTGGCGTTGCGTTCCCGTGAATGCATTCGCTCGTCTGTGAAATTATTTGAAAAACGTCCATTTTCCTGGTCACCGTGCAAATAACATACGTACCCATACGTACAAACGTGCGAGCATTATTGGTCCCACATTATTAGTCATTGTCCCCCTCATCCTACCAAATCATCCCTTTGAGTTCCTATCTCTTTTTTGTCGATCATATTGTACTAGTTTTCCACCCCCAAGTAAAATTTCATCACAAAAATCCTGAATCAGAGCATTTTTACTAGTTCCCAGTAAAACGATTTGATTTCATTCCACCCCCCCCCCCATTTCCTCAATACATACAAAACTATTTTTCTTTCCACAAGCAATAAAGTATCAATAGCTCCGCGATTTATATCTCTCTTTGTTTACAAATGAAAAATGAAATTTTTAAAAAAAATATTATTATTTATTCACACAATCAAATTGATTGTTAAATACGAGAAAACGGCAATAACAATAAAAAAGCGTTAAAGCGGAGGTAGAAAAGTGAACAATCGTAACAAATGTTTCGACAAATAATGAGCGTCATTATTCTATTGTCAATAGTTTTTTTTTTTTTATGGACGGGGGTGCAATGGGAGTTCATAAGGGTTAATATTCGCATGAGGATGTCTCCTCACATTCACGTGAGCTTTTCTTTGGCCCATTGTTCGACAATGACATATGGATGTTACAAACCAACAATTTTTGCAATAAAAAAAGTATTTTCAAACATAACACAGCAAAAGAAAGCCTCGAAGCTTTTAAGCTTTCATTGTAAACAGGCGGAGTATTTATCATTTATTTGATACTTGCTAGTTTGTATAAAGTTTACAATCGAAGAATTTCAACCGTTGATGACTTTTCCTTTTGGAAAACTTTGTTTTATTTAAACTTAAATTTGTTATTTTATCCCTGTAAATAAGGGATGTGCAAATTGGCTTATGCTTTTCAAAGGGCAGATTTTTTTTTTTGGAGTAGGAATTTTGTTCTTTTCGAAAGACAGCAGGGGGGAAATGCATCAAATACTTTTCTTTTTAACATGTCCATGATAATTCCCGTCATTCTTGTTCTCATTTATCATTTTTATGGGGTAATAAAGCTTCCATTTGTGTGGAAAAAGAAAATGGTGAAAATCGCTAAAAGCAACAAAAAAGTTAACATCTCATATTGCTTTGTGGTGCAAGTATTATACTCTTTGTCCTACATTATTAAAGAAATTCAGTGAGGAAGAAGAATGATTTTGGAAATTTGAAAAAAAAAATGGGGTTTTCCTGTGGATACACTTGTGTGTTAAGTACATAAATACGTCTGCGTAATGGATAAAATTCTCTACTTTGAGAACATTATTTTTTGTAGGATATAATCAAGTTTGGACACTAAATAATCATTCAAGTACCAATCAATGGATGTCTTAATAGATTGTTGAAAAACTTTATAGTAAAACGTACACTAGCTGCTGTCCAATACGTCTTTATAACCAACTGTTGTATACAATCGATGCCTACACAATCCGGCGTTTAAAAATAGCAATTTCATCATATACTTGCAAAGTTTCAACCGTAACAGCTGCACAATATATTGGTACCATTGTTAATCTATTCGGCCATTTTAATTCTTTTACATTTTCGGCACTGCTTCACTCGGTCATATGGTGTTTTATCGGTATCATTCGATTGGTATTGAGAAGTCCTTTATTCTAACTTCTAAACTTTAATCCCAAAAATCTTCATAACCTTACCATTTTAGCTTTTAATAAAGCAAAGTTTCGCTATTATCATAAAAAAAAACACCAGGGCTAAATTTGCTGGAAGAAAGGATGCATTTGAAATAGTAATACTTCTCCTAAAGAACATTTACCATAAAAGCATCCAAGTATACTAGGGTGATTTTTTTTTTGACTTTTTTTGGTCCCATCGTGAAATTTTGTTGAAAATACCAAAAAAAAAAAATCCCCGAAAGTTTGAGCCCTTAATATTATTTTTAAGTCCTCGACCAAGACGTGTAAAGATTTCCCATTGAAAATACACGGAAACTCTGATTTTTTTATTTTTAAATTTCTATATCTCAGCGGCATTTAATGGGATCGCTTTTACCGAAAATGGTTTTTTCTCAGAATTAAACGCTCTACAAAAGTGTCCATTGCGACAAAGTCGTAACTCACACCGGTGAGGTAGTACGGGCCACTGAACCTGATTTTTCCATAAAATTCGCGTTTTTTTTGCATTTATCTCGTAAATAACAAGAGCTACGGAAAAATTATAAATAAAAAACTTGCAGAGAATTTGATTTCCTACAAAAAAGGTCGTGTAGACCAAATCGCTAAGATCAATATTAAACGAGATTAAGGCTTAATATCTCGTTTAATATTAATCTTAGCGATTTGGTCTACACGACCTTTTTTGTAGGAAATCAAATTCTCTACAAGTTTTTTTATGGAAAAATCAAGTTCAGTGGCTACCTCAGTACTACCTCACCGGTGTGAGTTACGACTTTGTCGCAATGGGCACTTTTGTAGAGCGTTTAATTCTGAGAAAAAACCATCTTCGGTAAAAGCGATCTCATGAAATGCCGCTGAGATATAGAAATTTAAAAATAAAAAATCAGAGTTTCCGTGTATTTTCAATGGGAAATCTTTACACGTCTTGGTCGAGGACTTAAAAATAATATTAAGGGCTCAAACTTTCAGATGCTACCAAAAAAAAAAAAATCACCCTAAAGTATACCTTATTTGTGCTCTTCTGGAATAGAATTTATAACTAAACGTTTCGTTAATACTTTAAACTTCTTAGAATCTTGGCAATTTTTTTCTAGTGAGACAATCTTAATAAAATTTTTTTTTCTTAAAATGATGATCTTTATCCGGCAATTTGAGAAGCCCTTTCCTCTAACCTTTAATCCCAAAAATCTTTATAATCTTACCATTTTAGCTTTTAATCAAGCTAAGTTTCGCTTTTATCATAAAAAAGCACCATGGCTAAATTTGCTGGTAGAAAAGATGCATTTGAAGAAGTAATACTTCTACTAAAGAATATATAACTTAGTGTACAATAGTTACCAAGAATAACTTATTTGTGTTCTTCTGAAGTGGAATTAATAAGTAAACGTTTCGTTAATACTTTAAACATTTTTTAAAAAATAAGAAGACAATTCAGGTTGTTTAAGATCGGTTTTTTATTTAATATTTTTTAATATTCAAATTAGCTACGTTTCGTTACGTATCGTAACTTCATAAGGCTTCTTCAATCACATACAAATTTATTAATTATATTAATATTTTTTTTGTGACTCAAAAAGCCTGATGAAGTTACAATACGTAACGAAACGTAGCTAGTTTGAATATAAAAAAATATTAACTTAAAAAAACCGATCTTAAACAACCTGAATTGTCTTTTTATTTAATAAATGCTGAGATCTGAATTTTATCAATTTTTTTAAGTCTTGGTTATTAAAATACATCATTTTTTTTTAGTGTGATTATCTTAATTAAACATTTTTTCCTTATAATGATCTTGATCCGGCAATAAGAACAAAAATTAGCATAAAACTTGTCTTTTATTTTCAATAATCTTTCGTACTTATTTCCTCCATGAAGTAAACATTACACTATAGGAATTAGTAGAAATTAACTAGGAAATTATTAGTGGATGGCAAAATTTTGCCACTATCGCCACAATATAAATAATTTTCATAGCGGTCGGTAAAGATTTTTGCGTAAGTCAGGCTTGTATAAAATAATTTATTAACTTTAAGGGGTTAATTTTTAGAAGGATGGTTACTGAAGTAAAGTTCTGGGATACCGCGGTATACAAGGTGGTGCCTATAATAGTAAATAAATATTTCTTGTTTTCTATTAACTCGATAATACAAATCGTACCTATGCAGTTTAAAAATTTTTCTTAATTGCAAAGAAATATAAAAGGGCACTCAATACAAAATTTGTGTAGAGCGTTTCGATGGCTAAAGCCGGCCCTGTAAATACTACTGCAATGCTATAATAAGGAAAATCAAAAATTGTGTTTTCCAGATTTTATTATAATGAATATAACTTCAGTTTTATCCAAGATTATCTCCATTTTTTAACCATAGTTGTTCAACAAATAACTTTTTAAAGTGCAAAGAAGGGTAAGGAGTGATTTTCTTGAATCTTTTCGAAAATAAACGGGGGTAGAATATAAATCTTATTCAGATTGTTTTATATTTATTGAAGTCAAGAATTAATGATCCAGTCGGAGCCAAGCCAGTGGAGAAGTCCCACACTAAAGAATATTTATATTATAAACATATACAAGTAACATCAATGATAGATCAAGAAATAAGCTTGAGAAAATGGGACAACTGATACAATCCATTTGTCTTCCAGAAATTCATAAAATTCCACTTTTATTTATCCTACCTGACTCGTTTATCCCCCTTATTCATGTTCATACACTTTTTCTCTATCCAGACTTTTTTTTATTATTATTATTGGATATATCTCTGAGATAATGCAACAATGCAATTAAATGCATCTTTGTAGTGGAAATTTAGGTCAGTGAAACGTCATCTTTTTGACCGAAATACAAAAAAAATAAATGTTTTCAATGTATTGCTAAGTATACGCTGTTTGAATATTAAAGGGTGATATGTGGTCGCAGTTTCTACATCGAGATTAAGTTGACCTAAATCTTCATATGTACATATCTGGAGACTAATCTAGAAATTTATTAATGTCTTTATTAAATTTTAAATTGTCGCCTGCGCGAAAAACGTGAGAGATTTTCATAAATTTTTTATTCAGTCATCATACATATTGACATGTGACAAATGGAACGGTTCACGCATTATCGTGAAACTTTTTCTAGAGTTGGAATATCGAAATTTACGATGCAATATTTAGTTTTCGGGGTTGGTGTGTTTGGTTTTGTTTTCGACGGAATATCGGGTGGTGTGGGGTGGAATTTATGAATGTATTCTACAAGAGTGTTTTCCGTTTGGTATTCAGTTTTTTTTTTTCGTTTTTTTTTTTTTAGTCGAGATGTGTTTTGGTATGTTTTCCGGCTCTTTGGAGAATATTTTGAAAAATATTCACCGAGTGGAAAGTGTAATTTACGTCACACTTGTATGACTAATGTTGGAACGATAGTGCTACTTATCTTGGATGCAGTATGCTTTATGGAAATAGAAGAAAATTGAGAAAATTAAGTGGGAAATGTAAAATAGGTTAATGATTTTAAAGAAAAAGAAGATATTTTACTAAATAAATTGTGGGAAATAAGGACGAAGCTTCTTGTGGAATATTATTTATTTTATCGCCAACGTTTCGTCAGTCATTTCTGACTTCTTCAGGGCTCAAAATTAAAAATTACTTCATAAATGACATAAAAATAAGCTGTAAAATGACCCAACTGGTAGAAACAACAAACCAAGAATACAATTTGGCATTGATAAATAAAAAAAATTTTAATAAACATTGTTGAAAAAATATAAACACACATGGCTCAACTCAGTTATAATAATTTATTTTAACTGAGTGGAGCCAAATTGTATTCTTGGTTTGTTGTTCTACCAGTTGGGTCATTTGAAAGCTTATTTTTATGACATTTATGGAGTAATTTTTAATTTTGAGCTCTGAAGAAGTCAGGAATGACTGACGAAACGTTAGCGATAAAATAAATAATATTCCACAAAAAGCTTCTGGTCCTTATTGCCCACAATTTAATTATTTTATTTAAAAAAACAAGGACTTAAACAACATGGAAGATTATTGTAGAGTTTCAGATCCTCGATGATGATAAATTGGTAAAAATATTTTTTTTTGGTTTAAGTTTGACTGAATTTGAATCATTGTAGATAGAAATTTTTGGTTCAAATTGGTTACCAGACTTCTAAGATAGTTTTAAATTCTTGCTAAAATTCAAAAATAAACAACCATTAAGTTGCCAGAAATTTACAGTAGAAATCTAGGTCAACTAGTGCATATAATACGAGAATTTAGCCCCCAAGATTTTTCAAAAGCTCTTCTGGCATTCATCAGCGTTTTAATATTGTTGGACACTAATTTTTTTTTACAGTTATTTCAATTTATGAATACGATCGAAGGTAAAATATCTTACATGTTAAATTGGTAAAAATATTAAGAGGACTTGGATCAAATAATATATAATATCAAATAATTCAATTCAAATAATTTATTTGATCCTAGTCCTCTGAATATTTTTACCAATTTAACATGGAAAATATTTTACCGTCGATCATATTCATAAATTGAAATGACTGTAAAAAAAATAGTGTCCAACAATATTAAAACGCTAATGAATGTCAGGAGAGCTTTTGGAAAATCTTGGGGGTTAAATTCTCGTATTATATGCACTAGTTGATCTAGATTTCTATTGTGAATTTCTGGAAACTTAATGGTTGTTTTATTTTTGAATTTATTTTAGCAAGAATCTGTAACTATCTAAGAAGTCTGGTAACTAATTTGAACCAAAAATTTCTATCTACAATGATTCAAATTCAGTTAAACTTAAACCAAAAAAATCATCCAAACAATCCCAAATTTTGTTTACAACTCACAAAATATATTATTATTTATTAATCCCAATTTTACTTTGATTCAATCATAATGTAACAATTCAGGAACTTTTTAGAAATGTGGGTTCCCATCCAATTTTTGCCGAATCATAAAATTGATTAAGAAAAATTATCAAATAAGTTAAAAGCTTCACTATTGATTGATTGGTGGATAGAAATTAGTCTTTTTTTTTCTTTTAATATTCAAAAAGGATGAATTATTCTAATGCAATTTTGTTACTACCTATTAAATCCATTACTTATATAAAGTTTTTATAAAAAAATATGAATAATAGTTTTGAACGTCTCAATAAATAATAGAATGATAGTTTCGAGCTTTTAATTAAATGTTTACAAAAGTTTATAAAACTTTTTTCTCTATTCTGTGAATATCTTTCGGTGCAAAACTTTCCACCACATTAAAATCGTATCAAAGAAAAAAAAATCTCAACAAAAGCTTCTAGTGACACTGATAAATTGTACAGTAACAATATTTTGTTTTGGTCTATCAAAAAAAATTTTTTTTTTTTTGTAAAATTTCGAAAAGTAACGAAGTGTTACTAAGTGATTTTTATGTGTGGATGAAAATGTTTCGTTATTTCCCCATACTTATGGTTTGTTTCCTGAATTGAAATCTCCAAAATTGCCATTTAAGAGTCTCGGGCTTTTTTTGATTGTTATCGTTTCGGTTAACAACTGGAGAACGTTAATGTTGGCCAAGTGCCAACGTTACACTTCACCCGACGTGTCTGGTCATATTTTTGGTTCTGTTTTCATCCCCTTGTCGTTCCAATTCAACCCCTAACGAACAAATCAAGGTGTAACCCACTTGAGGTTCGTTAAGTTTTGATTGCAGTTTTTAATTGTCTTTATAAATTTTATTTACTTATAGTTAACTGAAATAATAAGGGTGAATTATTACTTGAGTTTTTTTTTTGGGAAATTGCTAAGCAATATTTATCAGTGGACTTCAATTATTGTTTGCAACTTCTGTAATAATTGTCAAAGAAATGGAAGATTAAGAGTTGGTAGAAGAGTTTTTAAAGGATTAAAATTTTTCTAAGTTGTTTCCTTGTCCCTTGTTGCTTTTTACAGCGATCGCCCCCTGAATTTTTAGTTTAGGATATAAAAAAAATTATCCAATACAATTAAGCTCTTTATTTCTTGATTAAATCGTGTCGGAATCATGTTACTTTTACCATTTAAATAACATGGGATTATTTGACTTTTTACCATTTAATTTTTTTTCTCAGAAACAAATGCATGAAAAGATTTAAGATCAAATTATTCTGACGTAAAATTTAACGCTCTACAAAAAAGGTCTCTTATGAGTTTTCGATTAAATCACTCCATTAAAAGTTATTCAACATTTAACTTGTGCCTAATAATTTCAACTTTTTGCTCATTTTGACTATTTTTAACTAAAAAATCATTGGAAGAGAAGATAAAAGTTATTATCATCAGAGCGCCAGTGATTATTTGTGTTAATTTTATGACTTGAACTGAAAATTAAACAAAAAAAGTCATTTTTTGACAATTAAAACAGGTGACATAAAATCTGCATTCGCTATAGTCCTGAAATTCAATTTATCTAGGATAACTGTGTATACAATATATAGAATATATTGCGGTTCAATTTATGTAGTATAATTTAATCTAATAATATGTAAAAATCATACCATAAACATAAAATTGAACAGAAGTTCAAACAAAAATATTCATGACAAGAAATCTTCCTCAGTGGTCATCAAGGAGTTTTGATCACTCTTGTTACATGATTCACATGAATCATCACAAAGCAGTTGCGGAGTGATCCAAACTACTTAATGACCACTGAGGAAGATTTCTTGGCAATCGAAATACGTATCTGGGCATTACGTCACGAATATTTTTGTTTGAACTTCTGTTTAATTTTATGTTTATGGTATTATTTTTATGTATTATTATATGAAATTATTCTACATAAATTGGATCGCAATATAATCTATATATTGTATTCACAGTGTAACTGTTCAAATGGTAAAAGGAACTTTATTCCGGCACGATTTAATCAAGAAATTAAGAGCTTATTTGTGTTGCATAATTCTTTTATATCTTAAACTAAAAATTCAGGGGCACGATCGCTGTAAAAAAATCAATTTGAGAAATAACGGACACCCTACTATATAGGCTTCTTTTTTTACTAGTTACTCAGAAAAATTGGCTTGTAGATACGTCTAAAAAATTCAGACCAAAGCTGAGCTTTTAATATTAATGTGAAGATCCTCCACATTATAGTTTTATAAATTGTACTCAGTTCAAAAAAAAATTTATACCTTACTCATATTTTTCCCATTTTGTAAAATTTGTGACATTTATCTACCAGATAAACGTTTATCCAGAGGACAGGGAGAACAATAATATGTTGAATTTATCTCACAGTTAAATTTCAGATAAATTTTAAGGTAAACATTTCTTCGAAGCTTCAACAATAAAAGACTAAAATTGAAATCGAAATTGGTGCAATTTAAAATATTTTTCTGCCGTATTGTCCTAAAATTTTATATTTTTAAATTATCCTCTCAAACTTGGTCATTGACAACAAAACATTCCTTCAAAAAAAAATAAAAAATAATACGTTTTATTTTACTGAAAATTTATCAATTAAACCTCTAATATGTGGCTTTTATATTTCTCTGCGATTTCCCATCTCAAACAATGACGTAAATTTTATAATGAACCATGATTTATAAGTTTGGAATTGTTGAAAGGACCATACCGGTAATACTAAGGAGGCCCAACTGCTGATAAGATTACGCATTTCTCCCACTATCCCTTTTATCCCGTTAATAACTTTCTTATGTTCTAATCTAAAATCTCGCCTAAAACTTTCCACTTCTTCCATGTTGTTTCTTACAACTATTAACAGCAATCTGCTCACACGAACTCAGGAAAATTAAACCAAAACTAAGCCTCATATTACGCACGCGATTTCATCCAACATTCCTTGTATAGAGTGTCCTGAATAAAAACAGAAATTTTTTTCTTGGGATATTGGAATTTCTTTAAAAACGTGGTTCATTCTTTTCCTGATTTTTCTTAGTTTTCATGCCTTGATTTTTGAATAAGTGGCTATTTCATCTTGTAATAAGCACATCTTTACATATCCAGAACAACCTATATATATCTACGAATATAGGCATATAAGAACTAGGGTGATTTTTTTTTTGGGACTATTTATTTTTTGCTCCCATGCCGAAATTTTGTTGGAAATACTTCAAAAAAATTCCCTGAAACTTTGAGCTCTTAATATTAATATTAAGTACTCGTTCACAGCGTGTGAATATTTTCCATTTAAAATACACGTAAACTTTGTTTTTTTTTTTTAAATTTTTATAGCTCAGCGGCATTTTATGGTATCGCCTCGCTCAAAGTCGGGATTTTTTTACAATTCTATGCTCTACAAAAGTCCCTATTGCGGCAAAATCGTAATTTACACGGGCGAGGTTGTACGGGTCACTAAACCTAAATTTTTCATAGATTTCTCGTTTTTCTCTCAGTAACTCATGAATTACAAGACCTACAAAAAAAATGTAAATGGCAAATTTATAGGAAATTTAATTTCCTACAAAAAAGTTCCAAAAAACCAAATTGCTAAGATCGATATGTCTCGAGATATTGAGCCTTGAATTTCTCTTACTATAAAATTTTTACGGATTATTGAGTAAAATTTAAGAAAATATTGATTTTTATTCCTTATTAAAAATTATTAAAAATAGGCACTTTTGTAGAGCATACAATTGTAAAAAAATTCCGACTTTGAGCGAGGCGATACTATAAAATGCCGCTGAACTATAAAAATTTAAAAAAAAAATCAAAGTTTACGTGTATTCTAAATGGAAAATATTCACACGCTGTGAACGAGTACTTAATATTAATATTAAGAACTCAAACTTTCAGGGAATTTTTTTTGAAGTATTTCCAACAAAATTTCGGCAAGGGAGCAAAAAAAAAATAGTCCCAAAAAAAAATCTCACCCTAATAAGAACACTAAAAGACTAAAAAATTTTCAATTTTACTCAACCCCCATTCAATAAAAGTTCATCCACCTATATTTATCGTTAAAAATTTGATTTTTCATCGGTTTGAAGGGCACGGAAAATCAAGGACGCATACTTATACTATGTGAATGCCACTCTTATTCTTTTCCGTCTTCAATGTGCTATGGAAATTTAAATTATAATTTAGATTTGTCAAAAAGACGTGATGCGAATGGAAAGACTCGATGATCTAAATATTTAATAATAAATACGAAATTCTTGCGACAGTGAATGAATGGAGATTTTATGCATAATTTCAAGAAAAATCATGAGAAATGCCTGCATAAATGAATCGGATTAGATGCGAGGGTGTTTAGTGGAAGAATTTTATTAAAAGCTTCTAGTAAGTTTGAGTAGTTTAGTGATGAAATTTTTAAAATAAACTATATTCATTTTGATTGGTCTTTTACGAATAAATTGGGCTATAATGGTTCTGATTTTCGCTAACGTACCTGATCTACGGGAATACTGAAATACTACCTTTAACTTTGAGTAATCTTTAATACACTGTTATCTACAGTTATCAATCTTTGCCACTTCTAATATTAATTATAGTTTTAAGTACCAATATAGCCACTAGAGGAACAAAAAAATTTGTCCATATTTTTTGATTAAATAGGACAAAGAGTAGTCGATCTGTATGATAAAGTATCTGGAATTGGTATTAATGGTTAATGTATTAAGGTGATGCTAGAATATTTTCATTGCTTGGGTCTTAGGGTAAAGAGTGGTTGGAAATATAGAAATAAATATTAGGGTAAGATAAATTATTACTTTTCCCGGAAGGTATTGAAGGATTTTTAATGTGATGAGATTGGAGTCTGGCCGAAGGGAGTACCATTTTCGTATATTTTCTATTCTATCAAATAAAGCAACAATCACTTCAATATCTATTTTGGGGGAAAAGCTATAGTCCATTATGTAGCTACGAGTATAAGTATGAAATTGAACATTTTTTTGATTTCAAATGGCTACTAATCAAAACTAATGTAATTAAATTTAATAAATTACGGTGGTTTAATAGTTCTCGCATTCCAAATATTATCCTCATTTTTTTTTAATTCAAATTTAATGGTTTTGTGTGGAATGACTCATATAGCAGATTTGTTTGTTGTCCAAGGAAAGATTGCAAATACCTAACAAATTTACAAATACTTTGATTTCTCTCCTACACGGATTAAATTTTACTATGTATGTCTATTGCATTTATTAGGTCAGGTTTAGTAATTGTTAACCATTTACAAAACATTTTTTATATTGCATTGATTAACTTGAAGTTCAAAAACCGTCTACCGAGTCCGCTAGTGGATATTT
The DNA here is from genome assembly GCA_958496175.1 of Sisyra terminalis. Taxonomy (NCBI): domain Eukaryota; kingdom Metazoa; phylum Arthropoda; class Insecta; order Neuroptera; family Sisyridae; genus Sisyra; species Sisyra terminalis. Next base: position 10,320,577 of record OY292277.1, on the reverse strand, counting down.
GAGAACTTAATTTTGCACCCAATGTTCATTAGACTAGGCCAAAAAAATCGAATATTTTTCTTTTTTGAAAAGTATATCGAAAATATTGTTCAAGGTGACAAAAAAAAAATATCGGGAAGTTTTGAGCCCGTAGTATTAATATTAAGAGGTCTATCATCTTTAATTTCGATTTTTTATTTGTGCTTTCATTTTAGCGTCAATACTGTCAAACTATCACGGTAAAAAAATTATCTGAACATATATTTATAGAAAATTAAATTCACTACAAAAAGTATCTTTAAAAATTGTTGCCAGACACGCTGTTTCGGAATAATCAAGCTTTAAACATTGATATAATTTTAGATTTTTCTTCTTTATTTTGGAATTTTGAAACTAACAAGCAAATAAATATATAGAAATAAACAATATTGACTCCTGAAGGGAATTTAGTGCTCTACAAAAAAGGTTTCTTAACGTTTTTATATAAAATCACTTTTTCAAAAGTTATTCACAATTAAAGTTGAAGTAAAAATTAAATTATTGTTTTTTTCCGTTGTTAAACCAATTTTAAAAGAGTGATTTAATGTAAAAAGGGTAAAAGGCCTTTTTTGTAGAACATTAAACAGTCTTCAAGAATCTATATTGTTCATTTCTTTATATTTATTTGTTCGTTTGTTACAAAATTCCAAAATAAAGAAAATAAATCTAAAAATTATATCAATGTTTAAAGCTTGATTATTCGGAAACGGCGAAAAATTTTCAAAGAAAAATTTTTGTAGGGAATTTAATTTTCAATAAATATATGGGTAGATTAATTGTTTAACCTTGATAGTTTGACAGCATTGACGCAAAAATGAAAGCACAAATAAAAATTTGAAATTAAAGATGATAGACCTCTTAATATTAATATTAAGGGCTCAAACCTTCCCGATATTTTTATTTTGTCACCTTAAACAAAATTAAAAACAGTTAAACTATCAAAATTAAAAAAATTCATCTGCCCACGTATTTATAGAAAATTAAATTTCCTACAAAAAAAGTCTGTTTGAAAATTTTTGCCAGACACGCCGTTTCCGAATAATCAAGTTTTAAATATTAGTATAATTTTTAGATTTATCTTCTTAATTTTGGAATTTTGTAACAAACGAAAAAATAAATATATCGAAATGAACAATATAAATTTTTGAAGGGAATTTAATGCTCTACAAAAAAGGTCTTTTAACGTTTTTACATAAAATCACTCTTTCAAAATTGGTTCAACAACAAAAAAAACAATAATTTAATTTTTTTTTCAACTTTAATTGTGAATAACTTTTGAAAAAGTGATTTAATGTAAAAACGTTAAGAGACCTTTTTTGTAGAGCATTAAATTCCCTTCAAGAATCTATATTATTTATTTCTATATATTTATTTGTTCGTTAGTTACTAAATTCCAAAATAAAGAAGATACATCTAAAAATTATATCAATTTTCAAAGCTTGATTAAGCGGAAACGGCGTGTCTGGCAAAAATTTTCAATGAGACGTTTTTTGTAGGGAATTGAATTTTCTATAAATATTTGAGCAGATAATTTTTTTTACTTTGATAGTTTGACAGAATTAACGCAAAAATGAAAGTACTAATAAGAAATCGAAATTAAAGATGATAGACCTCTTAATATTAATATTAAGGGCTCAAACCTTCCCGATATTTTTTTTTTGTCACCTTGAACAATATTATTAATATACTTTTCAAAAAAAAAAAACTTGTCGATATTTTTGGCCCAGTCTAATGTTCATATTGTTAAATAAAGTAAATTAATAAATGATAGTATTAGAAATAAAATGTTTAGTTAATGACAGTGTACTAATAATAAAGAAGTTGTGAATAAAAACTATTAATATTGAATAAAAACAGCAAAAACTTTCATAAGGATTCCTAAATTATAACGATAATCCCTTTTTATTTTTACGACTGAAATTTTAAATTTTCCCAAGAAATTATTTCAAATTTTCCTTTAATAAAATTCCTACAAATTAATTTAAAGTTCTTTTATATGAATTCTTCCCCAAGACCATTTAAAATCCTCATTTTAATTCCCCAACTTTCTTATTCCAAATGTCTGTTATGAACTTATGTCTCGTTTTGCCCCAACGCTGCAAAGCACGCACTAAATTTCATTTTCCCAGAAATGAAGCCACTCTAAAAGAAAAACTGTTTAAAACTTTTCTTTTTGCAGCCTGAAAAAAAATATTTTTTTTCATCAAAAACAGCTCCCTTCAATCGATATGCCAAACCACCATTGCAAGCTTTCGAGCTTTTGCTTTCCAAAAGCTTATTATTTTAAATCACGATTAGCTGAGATACAAACCTTTTTTTAATAAAAGTTGAAATTAGATTGTTTTGTTTTTTGAATATGCACTCGTTGGCCTAGTTTAAAAGCCACGTACTTTATAGAGCTTTAAATATTATCTTTCTGGAGTCGTTGCGACAAAAAGCGTTTTGTTTTAGAGATAATCACGAAGAGGAAAGACAAAGATAAGAAAAGTGTATTCATTTTTTATTTTGTTTTTAATGTAAATATTGCGACTGTTCGACAAAGTTGGGGAAAAATCATAAAAATATTATATTATTAAGGGATGAAAAAAATATGAAACGTTAGTAGCATACATCAAGCGGCATGCATGACAATATTACGAGGAAACGTTTTTAGCGTCCCACGGGAATGGAAGAGTGATATTTGCGTACTTTTTCGACTAACGTTATTCTTCAATTGATACCCTGATAAATAAAGAAAAAAGTGTCATCTCTTTTCCTTGGAAACTTATGCAAAAGTCAAATAAATCGTCCACAAGAAAATATGAAAAATAGCTGCAGTTATTTTAAGGACTTTCGCCGGTGATCTACTACGAAAATATCGTCCACTTGCAAGCTTTTTTTTAATAAAAGCCGTTGAAAAATATTTTGCCTCCAACAAATTGAGGGTTGCCACTCGTGTCGAAGTCAAACCCCTCACCCCTTCGGCCACGTGTTTTATTATTCTGCTTGAATTTGCTCCGGTAGCTCCTTGAATTGGCTTCAGCCCACTTGAAAAGCCTCTTGAACCCGTGTGAACCTCACTTTCATAACAGGAATACGACACAAAACCATGCAGGAATCAATAAACTTGTTTAGTCTATGCCAATACAATGTGTGTAACTATTGATGATCTTGAAAAATAAAAGTTCACAATTGGGAGCTTTGAACAAGGGAAAGGTCTAACGTTGAGGATGTTTTCATGAAGCGTTGGGGAAAAAAGAGTCTAAAAGTGATACGAACGACACTTTTCTTTTCGATCGAGAAATGTCACGATGTTGTCGGAAACAAGAATTAATAAAGTTCACCGAAACTTTTCTAATTTATTTATCGTAACAATGCGTAATAGTTCCCAATATTTCCCAATAGTTCCCTCACACTTGGTCCTGCGTTTTCGACAGGATAACCAAAGTTGGCACGTACAAAATTAATAGGACCACGTAACGCACCCCCATAATCGAATTCAAACTAACAAGTATGTCTTTAAGAATTACCGAATAATGGTAAGTTTAACAATTAAAAAGAAAATGAATGATTAGGTTCTTTAAAGCTGCATTCCATAGTAAAAATTGTTCAATCAATGAAAACTTTACAAGTCCTTACAAACTAGGGTAGTCACAGGATAGTTCAGTTTTGATGGTTCTTGTTTATTCAAAGTAGTAGGTGTACATTAAATTTGGTTTCATTTAAAATTGAAAGTTTAAATCGTCATTTAAGGGCGGGAAAATGTAAAAATTAATTGATCAGCCTCCTAAAATAAAAAATAAAAAACTTATATTTTGAAAAACGAAAAAAAAATTAATTGAAGTTTCCAAACTAATGTAAATAATAATATGTTTTAAATTGAAATTATCATCCTTAGTTGTCATATGAAATTTTTAGAATATCAGGTATTTGGACAGGATTGCTATTAACAGAGACTATCAATTCCGCAACGTTTCGGCCATTTTATTTGGTCTTCCTCAGGCGTCTTGATTTACATGCGTAACAATATACAAATTAATATATTCCATTCTATGGATTCTCTTATACATAATTAACAAAAATTCTTTGATTTTATTAATTAAATTAAAGATTACTAACGTAAAGTGAAACTCTTTAGAGAGTTTCACTTTAAAGTAAAGTGAAATATTCTAAAGAGTTTCACTTTACGTTAGTAATCTTTAATTTAATTTATAAAATCAAAGAATTTTTGTTAATTATGTATAAGAGATTTTGTATATTGTTACGCATGTAAACCAAGACGCCTAAGGAAGGCCAAATAAAATGGCCGAAACGTTGCGGAATTGATAATCTCCGTTAATAGCAATCCTGTCCAAATTTCTGATATTCTAAAAATTTAATAAGTTTTAAGTCGGCACGAAGCTATCAAACTCACAAATTAATTCTTTAAGCCACCTGATGACTACTAAAGATTGGTTTTCAATATTCTGCAATTGGTATGTAAGACCTTTTGTTGATCTTCTGAAATTGACAATAAATTATGAACTTGCAACTTTGGTAGATTGATTTTAATTCAAATTCAATAAATTATTTTAATTTGGAGTCTAAGTTATTATTTTATAACTTACAGAAAAATATACAATTAGCATATAAATGAAAGAAAAATTTTAGTATCAGAGTCCAGTAATTGGCTAACATGAAAAAATAATGGCACTCCTTATACATCTAATAGGTCTTTGGATCGGCTTTGCTTTAGGCAAAATAAGAGGTTGTAAGGATTTTCTTTTAACCAAATTTGGAGGCATTACTCCATCACTTCAGCCATTCGTATGTAGGATGACGCCTGATCAAAATATACCTAAGAAAGATCAGAAATTTAGATAAAAATCATTACCTCCCCCAAACCCATGAAAATTTTCATATATTGACATACTTATCCATTGGAAATAAATTATATTCTTAATAATAGAACGTAAGAAAGTGTAGAAGGTGCAGGGGTGAAAAACCCGAGTGGCACATGTAAATGGGATGGCATGTTGACAGTGATTATTCCATAAAGTATTGTGGAATTATTACTTATTGTATTCCATAAGTGACTATTTCCGGGAAAATAAACAAGTTATGGAGATTTTTCTTTCGGTATTCTCGAACGATAAAAAAAAAAAAACACTAATTAATGACATGAAAAAAATTCAAAATTTCAATATTGGGATAGTGATCCAAATTGACCGTTTTTTCCTGGAATATATTATGGAAACTATAAAAAAATTTCCTTCGGATTTCTTGATCGATAAAAAAAAACACCGATTAAGGGCACAAAAAACATCAAAATTTTAATATTACTAGCAAAGCTCCCAACGTCGAGTTACTCGAGCACTACATGGGGTTTTCCTGGAAAATACGCGAATGACAATTTTTTTGTCCAAAACTCTTGAGTGGCAAAAAACACCAAAATTTTCCGTAGTTATTATTCCCAAATTCCAAAAGTGTAGTGCTAACTTTAGGGACGTCTTTTTTGCTTAAGGATTTCATAATTGTAGATAGCACTTTATAAGTTCGTTCAATTGTTAAGTGTTCCTTATGGATTCCAAACAGGTGGCTCGGAATATGATCAATTGGATGGTTCACCAATTGTTATTTGCAACTTTTGCAAGAGAAGTCTTTCGAACAATTTTGATATGATAGATACGTGGCATTGTTCTCAGGTTTCCAGGCTTGTAAATCCATAATTTTTTGGCAATTTTCTTCAAGGTGGAAATTTTGCTTTCCTTAAGATTGCATTGAAGCCCTGGAGTCATTTTTTGGTTGACTCTTTTCAATACAGATAATCATCAATATTATAACAATGTTATAAAATAATATTTTATTTTTGTGAATCAAGAAGCCTGATGAAGTTACGATACGTAACGAAACGTAGCTAATTGAATAATAAAAATATTAAATAAAAAAACCGATCTTAAAAAACCTGAATTGTCTTCTTATTTAAGAAAATAAAAGCTGAGATCTGAATTTTATCATATATCAATTATATCAAAAGTATAGATAAGTATTTTAACACTATAACACTTAAAATATTGCACTTTAATTTTCTTTAAATTATTTAAAATTAAATTGGCTTTTAGCCTCATCTATAGTAGAAGTAGGAGCTGGAACAGAATGAACAGTATATCCTCCTTTAGCAGCTAATATTGCACATGCTGGAACCTCTGTAGATTTAGCTATTTTTGTACTTCATCTAGCTGGAATTTTTTTCAATTTTAGGAGCAGTAAATTTTATAACTACAACAATTAATATACGAACTTACGGAATATCGAATACGTTTGTATGCAGCTTGTTTATTTAAATCTTAAAAAAAAGTAAAACCGTTATTTTCAATATTAATTTTATAATATTTTAGTCAAAACTCAATCATTTCAATTGCGAGTTGTCCATTTACGATTATTATCTCTATCCCGCTCTGGTTTGATATCAAGTAGATCTTTGGCCACCCTCGCACCACCATCAAAGAAATAATATTACGGTGATTATGGCTTATGTCTTTTCATAACACAACAATACTGTACTGATAATATTTCAACACGCGCGCCATTTACCGACTAAACCCCCGAACAACGCCCTTATTGACATTCCAAGACGTTCGCCTCTTCGGGCCAACGACAACCATGATCCGTACATGTTGTTGATGAGTTTTATTTTCTTAGATCATACAAAAAACCGCCCCATTTCCACCACCCACCGACCATCGCCAAACGCGCGAATAATCAGGTGAAAGGAAAAAATGGGAATTTTTTTGAGAATTCCCGGATAAAAAAATGTTTTCATTAATAAACGGTCTGGGAGCTAGGTAATTTCTCCCCTGCGGCTCAATGCCAAAGCCACCCCCATATAGGTAGAATCATCCCGTATACATAACCGACGTGATCAAATACGTGTATACCTTTTGCAGATAATAAAAAAATATATTTACGATAAATAAAAAAATTTTAATAAGGATTTTTATCTTTGATATCAGTGGAAAAAAAAAACGTGGCGGGAATATTTAAAATTGATAATGCGATAGTTACAGGTAGAAAATCAACTTGGAAATATTCCAAACATTATTTTTACATTATTGGAACTGGTCGTTTAAATTTTTCACAAGCGTTTCGTATTTCAATTTTCCATCATTTATTTATCGAGAGACACTTTTTCTGTCTGGGAAAATTGGGGGGTGGGTGAGTTCGGGGTGGAAAGGGAAAGATTTCTAATATAAAAAAGACAAGTTTCGACTCATTTATTTATAAATGACTTGATGGAAATTGTAATTATGATAATTAGTTTCAACGATCGGAAAATGAATGTGATTACGATCGACATATTCTCTCAAGTGAAATTCAATCTTTTTTCCAACCCCCCTCCCCCTTAATCAATGTCACACGTGTTTTCCAAGACTGAAACAGTGGCGACCAATCGACAAATTTGGCGGTAATTTCATCCCCCAAAACTATTGTTAATCCAATAAATAAACGGGTAGAACAATAATTGATCGTAGACAAAACCCCAATAGCAATTATCCTTTACCATTTATATGAGACAGTCTCAGGACTCTCACGTCTTCCTTTTGCTGCATAAGTTCTCTTTACATATTCATTGAACATATAGGTCACTTAACCGACTCGCCGTCAACCCTCATCCCCCAATAGTCAAACCACCCGACGCCAACCCTGTCATTTTCATTCCACGATATTTTCACACAACCCTATAAATATAACACGGGAAAGAGAAGCAGTAATTAATAGGAAAATTGAACAATTATTATCACACAATATAATTAATATTATTACGTAATTTAACATCAGTGGCAATATTATTAATAATTACGCTTATTATTATTTATATGAGTGTAAGAGATGTCGTTGATTACACATTAATTTACGTCTTCGACGACAAAAACATTTAATTGCAATTCTCTCATCTGTGAATGGTAATTAAATGTCTGGAAACAAGCATCAGAAATCAAAAAAAAAAAACCAGCAATAATTTTTTGATATATTTCCACATAAATTTTATAAAATTATACAAAAAATTGCTTTTGCTTTTGGAGCTTTTCTTTGTACTAATTGAAAAAAGGATTGCCCCAAAAATGCAAATAGTTCTTAACGAAATTGTGAAATTAGTTCTTATTTTCAATCTCCGCTGATATATCAACCTGTTGACTTCTACTGTGAAAATTTTTAATGCCAAATTAGTGATAATTATTAGATAATTAAGCAAAATGTAGGAAAATAGATTTGAACATCATTTATATTTTGAATTATTTTGCCACTTAGAAAATATTGTGACAATCGGAATAAGTAAAATTCGATGGTACAGTTTTGGGCAATTATGGTGGAAAAAGTAATGTCATTCTCCCTAAATTTCCTGGAGTTTATTTTGTGTAGAGAAATCTTCCATTATTGTGTTGCAGAATAATTTTTTTTTGTAGTCAATTCTTGGATAATTTTGATAACCAAGATGATTAGGAATAAATTATATATTTGATATTTCTTAACTTGTCTGATATGGCTTTGGTACCACTTTCGTCCATTAAATCTTATTGCTTAAAGCTTTTCTCATTTTTAGATGCCAGGGGTTGAAAGACTTAATTTTTTTTAAATTAGCGAATTTGAAGTTAAAAACTCATTTAGAATTAAAAAAAATAAAAAACATCTAATTCACTTGGATAAATATGAAACATGTTTTTGCTAGCAACTTTGCAATACTATCCTGTAAAACTTGATTATAATACAATAACAAATTTGTATTTTTTTGGCATATTTCTCTTTACTATTTCGTTTTAAATTGAAGAATAATAAATATTTTTGATTTTAATTATAAAATATTTAGTACGATTTTAAGATGACTCATGAACCAAATAGTTTCAGGAGACAGGATCAAAAAAAAAACAACCAATTTTTTTTTTTAAATATATTCCAAATATTATTCAGGATAACAAAATAAAAATGTGTAATTTTTAACCAATAATATTGATTTTAAAAAATATTTCCTCGCAGCTTTCGATTCTTCATCCGAAGGGCATTTTTTGTTAAAACCGTTGAATTATTACACTGAGGGATTTAAACAAAAAATATTTTTGGCGGAAATACCTTTAAACCATTTTTTTACCTATTTCCTTTAAATTGAAGTTTAAACATTGATATGTTTTTATGATTTGATTTTTAGAGTTAAGTTTATATATATTATTGAATATTGTTGAATATTATTGATATATATATATATATTATTGATATACATGTTCTAAAAAAAAGGACTTTTAGCATTTTTTAATAAATTTACTTCCCTCAAAGTTATTTATAATCAAAGTTGAAACTTTGACCTTAAATAGCTTTGAGAGACGTTTATGTATTTAAAAAAATTAGAGACTTTTTTTGTAGAACACTTCATTTCCTTTAAGAATATATATGAATTTTGCTCTGAACATTAATTTGTTCAAAAGTAATTTCTAAATTAAGTCTTCTTCTGAAGTAAGTTCTAAATTTCAAACTTAAAAATTGAATTTTAATAACAAAGGAATGTTTAAGGCGCGATTATAAGGGAACAGTTGGTCTGACGAAAATTTTTAATCAAATAATTTTTGTAGAGTATTTAATTTTCTTAAAGAAAGTTTATTGTACAATTCTTTTAATGGGACGGTTTAAAAGTATTGAGCAAAAAATGCGTTTTGGATTGGAAATCAAAAACTACGATGATAGACCGGTTAATATCCATATCAAAAGCTCAAAGCTTCACTTTTTTTTGTCATCATGAATAGTATTTAAAAATATATTTTTAAATCGATTTTTTGGCTCAGTCTTGTCTCTATACATTGTTGAATTGCCGAGACGGCATTCAAACCTAAAAGCTCGATAAGTCGAAAAATGTATTGTCCATAGAATAAAATTGTGGATCAAAAATTGGAAATTCTTAGCACAAGTATCTTAAGAATCTTTGGAATAATAAATGCTATTAAATTTTGGGGCGAATCTCAATGAGAAGGTCCCATATTTTTAACTTGATTATGTTATTTGATTTTATATATTTTAATACCAAAAAGCCATTTCAATAATAAAACCAATTTGGACCTATGGAGTGGAACTTTGGGGCACAGCATCCAACTCAAATGTGGAAATAATACAATGATTTCAATCCAAAGTTCTACGAACAATAATTCTGTGAAGTTCTTTGTTCTTTTGCGGTGTAAATTTGATCTTCAAATTGTTACCCTGAGATTTGGAAAGTTTGAAGATCACTGATCTAGACTAATTGATGTAACATACCTTATCGGCATAATTTTTTCGTTGATAACCCTGAAAATTTCATTGGAAAAGAATTGTTGATAATAGTTGTACAAATAAACATTTTGGAACCCTGTTTGGGGGTTACTTATTACCAATTACTAATGTTAATTAAAATTATGTATGGTGGGGAACTCACTTAATTCAATATTTATAGAATTTAAATTGAAAATATTTTATTTTGTGAATCAAGAAGCCTGATGAAGTTACGATAAGTAACGAAACGTTGCTAATTGAATAATAAAAGTATTAAAAAAAAAAACGATCTTAAACAACCTGAATTGTATTCTTATTTAAAAAAATAAAAGCTGAGATCTGAATTTTATCATCTCTTATTCTTAAATATCACCCTGTTCGTCCTTTTATCAACATATTCGAAGAAAAAACAGGATAATACCTGTAAATGAACTTTAGATTCTTGTAATTATATAACTTGAATCCATACTTTAATTTTTTTCTGGTCTACATTATTTTTTACCAATGAAATTTCAGATACAAACCTAAAAAAATATTTTGTTGGATATCAATCCTACGTAAATTTTACTTTAAATTTCAAAACGATTTATAACATTTAATAAAACAACATAAAGAATAATTAATCAAACATTTTTAACGTAAATTTTAAATTATTTTTTCACTAAGACGTAAACTTATTTTCCAGGATTTAGAAATTTCAAATTAAATTTCTTTGTGAATATTTTTCATACGCATAATTCCCTATTTAATTTTCATTTCATTACATTGTATCAAAATTCTCTAGATTCTGAACTTTAACCTTTACCACCACCGTTTGATATGAAATAATATTTGAAAGCTTTTTTCTCGATTTGTCTGTGGAAAATATTTTAATACAAACAAATTATCAATTATTCAGTAATTTCAGCAAATTGTAAGTAAATTATTTCACATTATACATTGAGCTTTAAAATGGAAAAGCTCTGATTTTTTTTAAGATTTTCCTTTTCTTATGGATGAAGCTTTTTTTATTTTTATTTTGAATGAAACTTCCTAGAATTTCAGTTATGCAAAACTTTCACTCTTGCACCTGAAATTTCATTAGATTTTAGTTTTCGTTTTATCAAACATTTTCTCAATGTCGCAACTTTGAAGAGGAATCCTCAGGCGAAATTTCAAGGACAAGAAAATTAATAGATTTTAATCTACGAATTGTTATCGGTTAAATAACTTAATTTAGAAAGCTTTTATCAAGAACTCGTATCAAAGTGAAAAGCTCCATTTTTGATTTGTCGAATTATACAATAAAACCAATAGAATTTCTAGGAACCAAATAACCAATGGTTCTATAGCTTTGCTCTGAAGAATAAGTAATAGAAAGTTTGAATTTCAAAAAAAAATATAATATCCAACTTATACAGATTGTATTCCTTAGATAAGAGCCTTAGCATTCGTAGAATCGAGGATATCAAATTACTTAACTTGATTTTCTAAAATTGCTGTGGAAAAATGGCAAAGGTATAAAGAAAATCATAGTTTCTAGTTTACGAAGTAAATTATAGAGTATTGTCTTTAGTCATATCGTTTGAACCCTTAGTGGATGGTCTAATAAGAAATTATTACTGGAACTACCATAAGAAATGTACAATATCTAAATTATTTTGAGCAATTTTCGCTAGAATAAAAGGAGCAACTTTAACGAGCAGTACGGTCTGATGGTCCTCTAAATAAGAACCAAATTACTGATTGTTGATAGATAAAGTAATGATTCATCAGAAATTAGAGGAATAAATGGTTGCGAAATAATTCCAAAAGATTATAAACCTAATACTTTAATCACTAACACCGGAGGCTGCAAGGAATAAATCAAATGACCTATAGGCTCTTCAAATACCAAACTATTGAAAATATATTCTTTTAACTTTAAAAGCTCACATTTTCTAAAAAAAAATATTAAGGTTCCCAATCTCTGGCCTATAACAATAGCCAGAAAATTGGTGAAGATTTATCGATTATATGGGATAGTATTTGTAATTTCATTAACAATGCTGATCCTACGTCTCCCCATCTATTGGCAAACATCAGAACATTACAACTATTAATGATTATTAAATCACTTGTCACTTGTAAAAAGGTTTCTTTTACATGAGACATATTAATATCTAGGAACGAACAAACGTCAACTTTTCCCGAACAAACGAAAATAAGTATTAATTTAATGATTTGAACTTTTCAAAAATTCCAAAAATTTCCAAAAATAAATAACACACACATTTGACCTCTGAAGTACTCGCCATTTTGAAGAATTGTTTTTTTTTTATTTTCTAGATTACAAGCATCATAATATATCAAGCAAGTTGTTGTAATACTAATTTGTATGAATAGAAATCACTGCCTCCAATTTCCCATAGGTGTATTAATATTCTATATTTAAGCGATAGCACATAATGGTATGCTTATTTTCATGCAAGTAATTATTTTATATTTTTAACTTTTACTGAAAAAATACATGATAAGATTCAGATCCCAGCTTTTATTAAATTAGAAGATAATTCAGGTTGTTTCAGACCGGTTTTTTTATTTAATATTTTTTAATATTAATTAACTACGTTTCGTTACGTATCGTAACTTCATCAAGCTTCTTGAGTCACAAAAAATTTAAAATTTTCAATTTAAATTCAATATTAAATTCGATTTTCCATTTAAATAACATGAGATCAATATTTTCTTGCACTTTGGAATTTTATAGCTCACATTGGTGTCAATATTTCGGAATGACCAAGATATATTCTTGTAGAAAATTGAACGATCAACAAAAAAAATCTTCTTCAAGTTTTTGATATATTTATTCCTTCAAAAGTTATTCGAGGTCAAAGGTGAACTTAAGAGAAATTTTAATATTATTTCAATTTTTTGACGCAACCATCAATTTTATGAGAAAATTTTATAGGACATTTTTTGTAGAGCACTTTTTTTCCTATAACTTATCTCTGTAAAAGTATTTGATATTTTTCACAGGTCCTTAGTTATTTAATTAAAATTAAAAAAATATTTTTTATGTTAAAAATATAAAAATTACGTATATTTTCAGTTTAATGCAAATAATTTAGGACCTGTGAAAAATATCGAAAACTTTTATAAAGATAAGTTATAGGAAAAAAAGTACTATACAAAAAATGTCCTTTAAAATTTTCTCATAAAATTGATGGTTGCGTCAAAAAATTGAAAAAATATTAAAATTTCTCTTTAGTTCAACTTTGACCTCGAATAACTTTTGAAGGAATAAATATATCAAAAACTTGCAAGAGACCTTTTTTGTAGATCGTTCAATTTTCTACAAGAATATACCTTAGTAATTCCGAAATATTGTCACCAACGTGAGCTATAAAATTCCAAAGTGCAAGAGAATATTGTTCCCATGTTATTTAAATGGAAAATCGAAATTTGCGATGCGGTACCTCTTAATATTAATATTAAGAGCTTAAAATTTCACAGGATTTTGTTTGTGATTCCCAACAATATTTTCGATATAATTTAGAAAAAAGAATCATGTTTTTTTTTTGAATCACTCTAATAAATATATTTTGGGAATTGCGAAAAAAATTTTTTTTAAGATCTTTAGAACCTTTAAGTAGCATTCCTAAAGAAAAGCTTCAACCACTTGTCTTACGAGTTCCAACCCATTCTTTTACCCCCATTTTTGTCATTTTATACTAATGGCAACAATGTTATTAGTGATCACTTGATTTTCGTTGTTTTGTGGATTCTATCTTCATACTTATGTACATTTGTTAGAAGAAGTGGTCTATTTTTATAGCGTTTCTAAAAAGTTTTTTATCACCGAAGAAAAAATCGCTTAAAACTTTTTAAAAAGCGTCTTAAAAATGCATTGTATTCGTTGCAAATCGCGGAAATTAACCTGGCATGTGAGCTGGAAGTGAAAAGCCAAAGTTAAACAGTTCTCGTGTCTAAAAGCTCTTATATTTATTTACAGAAACCATATGTATAATTGTGTTGATACAAATTAGATAGAGATAGACAAGGAAGTTAGAGTGGAGAAGTTGGAGAACACGATTTACATATAATGAATTACTGGGACTTATCAGGTTATACGATGCTGGAGAGAACAACAGGATAAACAAGTATAGTTTGTTTTAGCCGTAATTCGCCGTTGGTGTATACTGCATATATATTTCGGGTATATAAATCGCTAGCAGAAACTGCATTTGCTTGCACATGATAATAATTTACTGGTGCAACAATGTAAAAATGCATAGAGAACGACAAAACTTTATGGAAACAATCATAAAGATATGAAAATTTAACGGAAATATAATATTTTTATTAACTGTGTCGTAAAGTGAAAATATTTATAAAAGATCCATCCCGCTGAATGTTATCTAAAACCTGCTTTATCCATTCCCGGTAATGGACATAGAGCCATCCATGTGTACATTTTCTTAAGAGCTCAAAAAGCTCCCCCGCCAAACTTTCCAAAGTTTTCGAGTGAAACTGCAATGTGAAACTTACTCCAAGTTGGCATAAAAAGAAAAAAAACTTTTCCACATTCTCACATATATAATATAATATATATATATACCGTTGAAGGTCTTATCGAATCGATTTAGCCGAGCACAATAAAACGTATTCGTATTGAACATAAAAAAATCAAATTTATTGCTCGCCATAATTTATTGGGCCATAAATATTGGAAAATTTGCATAAAAAATTCAGATGTTATGAAGAGTTTATCGAATTTATTAACTTTAATACAATGACAGACTTTTACGGAAAACGCAATGTCTGTTCGATCATTTTTCGTATATTAATAGAAAATAATGTGGAGAAAAACTATACACTTATGGGAAAATTCTTCAATCTTTCATTCTTAACGATTAAAAGCTTTTCTTGCCAGCAGAAATAATCAAGGTATTGTTTCCGTCAATGCTTAATCAGACTAATAGCTTCATTTCTTTGTATTTTAATCAGAATTCATTCGAACTAAGTGTATAATTTTCTCGGGAAATTAATGTATTTCTTATCGAGAGGAACGAAAAAAAAAATGGAGTTAATTTATTTTGAAAGTATTGCATATTGTCATATTGATTTGAACAGTGGGATGTTTAAGTGAGGGTAGAATATTTTCATTAAAATATATTTTTCATAGATGACCGTTTTCTTGGGGAGATTATTAAATAAATATACTTATAATTCATAACACATCCTTCCTTCAGATATGTGCTGGCTTTTGAAGCATGTCAATCCTTTAGGAATGTTTTAACGGCTGCTGCTATACTTTTAGAATCCAAGTCGATAAATTTAACCTTTCTTTTTTCAATTTTGCCAGGCTCAAATTATTTATCTTTTTCTTCGAAAGTTGATTGATTATCATTTCTTATAATATTTCAGGGATAATTTAAGCAATATAATTTACATCCAAAAACAATTTTTTTTCTAAGCTCTTTCGGGGGAAAGCTTTTACTTTTAGGCCGAATGAAGTTTAGTAGATTCCTATACTTTTATAATGTTTTTTTTGATCTTGCCAAAAAATTATCTTTAGTAGGTAATTCGAAATTGTGCTGTTTTATTGCTAAATTCATTCATAAAATATATGGAAGTTTTTTATGAAATTCTTTAATTGTTAAATTAAAATTTAAAACCCTCAAGATAATTGCAATGTATGCCAAAATTGCTTAAAAATGACTCTAAATAAAAGTCCCAATAATTATTTTTTTCGATCTTGCCTGATAATGATCTTCAGGAATTAGAAATTGTGCTGTTTTAGTGATAAAATTCGCCCACAAAATCTAAAGAAAGATTTTCTTCATAATTATCGAAAACCAACAAAGAATTTTTCCAGATATATCTGTAAAAAAATTAGATGGATGAATGAAGAAAAATCGTCAAAATTCATTCGTTTACTGTTAAATTTACATTTACAGTTCCTACGATTAACTTTAATGTATGCAACAATTGCTTGAACATGGCTCTAAATTAAAGTCCCATTAATTAAATTGTTCCATCTTCCCTGAAGAATGATCTTCAATAATTGGAAATTGTACTGTTTTAGTGGTAAAATTTATCCCCAAAATCTAAAGGGAGTTTTCGTTTTCAAAAGTTCTCCGATATATCTGTACAGAAATTAGAGGGATGATTGAGGAAAAATCGTCAAAATTCATTCGTTCATTGATGAATTTAAATTTAAAATCCCTAAGGATAACTCCAATGCATACAACAATTGCATAAAGTCGGCTCTAATAATTAAGTCCCATTAATTATATTTTTTCGATCTTTCCTGAAGAATGATCTTCAATAATTCGAAATTGTGCTGTTTTAGTGGTAAAATTCATCCCCAAAATCTATTGAAAGTTTTTTTTTTCAACAGTTCCCCGATATATCTGAACAAAAATTAGCGGGCAGAATTAGGAAAAATTCATTCCTTAATTGTTAAAATATAAATTAGAGTTCCTAAAGATAACTATAATGTATGCAACAATGGCTTAAAAATGACTCTAAGTATAAGTCCAATCAATTACATTTTTTCGATCTTGCCTGAAGAATAATCTTCAATAATTCAAAATTGTGCTGTTTTAGTGGTAAAATTCATCCCCAAAATCAATAGAATTTTTTTTTTTCAAAAGTTCCCCGATATATCTGTACAAAAGTTAGAGGGATGAATGAGGAAAAATCATAAAAATTCAATCGTTCATTATTAAATTAAAATTTAAAAATCCTATGGTTAACTACAATGTATGCAACAATGACTTAAAAATAGCTTTAAATAAAAGTCCCATTAAATATATTTTTTCGATCTTGCCTGAAGAATGATCTTCAGGAATTAGAAATTGTGCTGTTTCAGTGGTAAAATTTATCCATAAAATCTATTGGGATTTTTTTTCAAAAGAAAAGCTTAGCACTTCCCCAGATATCGTATATCAGTACATAAATTATAGAGACGAATGAGGAAGAATCGCCAATATTTATTCGTTTATTGTTAAATTGAAATCTATAATTCCTAAGGATAACAACAATGAGTACAACAATTGCTTCAAAATGGCTCTAAATAATAAATCCATTAGCCTACTGGTAGCTGAATGATCAAGGTAACCACTCCAAAGCTGGTAGGTGTTGGGTCCATTTCTCATACCAAGCAAATTTTTGGTCTTCTCGACTATGGATTTATATTAACCCTAGAGTCACTTTAGACTTGAATAGTTATAAGGCGATGGTAATTAACAATTAAAAAATATTGTTCAAAAATTTAAAAGATTTTAAGATCTTTTGGCCAAAATTAAAGATTCAAAGTTTTTTTTTTTCATAACACTGTATTTTTGCTTAAAATGTTAAGCCTTAGCAACAATAAGCTACTAAAATTCATCCTGTATACGAGATATTTGTTTCGAAATTAATTGAGTGGCAATTATATTTGGATGTAATTCGATTTGTGTAACAAACCATCTATTGATAGATAAGATAATCCTAATATAATAATTGGTTAAACCAGTGTTTCCCAACATGAAAGGAGGTGAACCCACGTATGAACTAGATTGGATTATTTGATGAACAAGAGGAGCAATTAAAAAATTAAATAATCCAGGATTGGAGTTTACCATACAACAATAGAACAATTATCAGTGGTCACTTAAAATTATGTTAGAGAACCGAAGAACCATACGAACTGCTCAAATTGTGCATTTTTTATAAGAACAAATATTACATAACTTCAATTCATTTTCAATATCAACTTAAACTAATATCCAATTTTGTACCAACATTATTTTAATTAAAAAGCATGGAAAACAATTTTTTTCCTCTTTTTTTTTGAGTGTTAAATTGTTGATTCATTATTGATATTTTTGGAGAGATTAATTTTTGTTAATTTAATTATGAATGAATAACGAAGGATAATCGGCCAATACAAATACAAAATTAAGCTTATTAAAATCACGTCATGAATTCGAAAATTGATGAATCACATTCACCATCAAATTAATTAAAAATATTAAAAGTTTTATAATTGATTTTTTCCCCATTTTCGAAATTAATTTAGTCATGAATCCGTAACAGGTTGGTGGTTTGAGGATTGATTGTCGATTGCTTATTAAACATAAATCTTATTCTTTTTTTGGTAGATCTTTAATGTTAAAGATTAGCGATCATCATGGCTATTTTAATTTTTGATGCCAGAAAAGTCTTCTTGTGTTTTTGCCAAACCATCGACGCAAATGGGATTAGGCAGGATGTCTATATTTTTTTCGGAGTTTTTCTTTCGTCAATGCGATCCTGATTGATGAGCTAGAGTTGATTATTTTAATCCATCTTTTCCGGAAATTATTGGTATTTAATATAGTTATTAATTCTCCATTTCACTCTTTGAGAAGTGATGGTCCTATAGCTCAGAAACCATAAACTTTCATCTGCTTCTTTTTTTGGTACCTCTTCAACTTTATGGTTAATTTTGATTTTTGGTACCACTTTTACTGAATCACTGACGAAAATTGGCTTTCCAGAATGTTTTTCTTCTATCTGGAGCTCTTCTTCCTTCAATTCAATTCAAAGTTTGACCTGGAGTAGGATATATATTATTTCCTTTCTTTTACGGAAATTAAAATATTTTTTTTTGTTTTAAGCATAATTTTTTTTTTCTTTGATATTAATTCTTCATAAATCTATAAAATTCAAATTTGATCTTTTCAATTGCTTTTCCATTACAGTAACGAGAACTTTGGGAAATCCAGAAATCCATAAAAATTAAATAACTATTTGATTGGTTTTTCAAAAGATTTATAATCGTATGGAAGAAAAAAACCATTGTGGAAATCTAAATTGATAAAAAAATTAGTTTTCTATTAGAGAAATGATTTTATTCGTTAATTTTTTGATTAATACGTTAAAAGGTGGGTGGAAAATCGATTAAAGGACTTCAAGATTCAAATTATGTCGCTTGAAAAAAATTTCAATACAAAACAGTACTATAAAACATTGATACTGATTAGTTCACACCCTTAATTTTCAACTCATCTGAAGGAAAATTAATGCGTTATAAATATATATAGTATTCTGGGGTATTTTTCGTCCTTAAAATTTAGATATGTCAAACCTCCGTTAAATTCTGATATTAGTTTAGCCATACAAATATGTTTAATGATTTTTCGTATTTTTAAACCACTAAATATTTACTTTTTGTACAATTTTCACAATAATAACAATTCATTACTGAAAATAAATTGCCTGTATTAAAAGTACTGGTGGCTCCATCCCTGTAGAGAAGTTGTTACAGAAAAATCCAATACTACTTAACTTGATGGCCACTAAAAAAGATTGCTTGGCAATCGAAAAATACTAATTAATTTCCTTTTAATAAATATTGTACTAATGGCAGCTTAAATTGGTAATTTATTGTCCTTATCTTCTTTACATAAAAAATGTTTTATTGATTTATGTACGCTCCCAAAAACTCAAAAAATTCTGCATCGATCATTTTGAAGTTAGTATACACTCTTGTTTTATATATGTGCATGTTTTTACAAAACTAAAACTCTCAATAGAGTCTCACATCAACAGGTACAGTTAACGATTCAACGGTTTGTCACGGGAGGATTTTTTTCCTTATTTTACTAACTAAAATCGATATTTTTTGAGACATACCAATTTTTCTCAATCTTAATTGAAAAAGAGATATTCTAAGAGCAAGTTGCAATTGGTACAGCGGGGGATGCTGCAGGTTGCTAAGGGTGGTGTTTACAATGTTTTCCGAACATATTTTCACTAAATTATTCTTTTTTTAAACAGAACTATAGGATTATTCGAAAGAAAGTTAAATTGATTAAAATTAATTATTGTTATTGGTATGAATCAATAATTAAAAGAATATTTTTGGTTTTATGCATCGATATCGATTTGTTGCGTAATTAGTGAGTAAGTTCATTATCCAGGAATATTAAGTTAATGTAAGCGACTTTTCAGATCGTATCTCAATAATCCGTAAAAATTTTATAGTAAGAGAAATTCAAGGCTCAATATCTCGAGAAATATCGATCTTAGCAATTTGGTGTTATGGAACTTTTTTGTAGGAAATTAAATTTCCTATAAATTTTCTATTCACATTTTTTCTGTAGGTCTTGTAATTCATGAGGTACTGAGAGAAAAACAAGAAATCTATGAAAAATCTAGGTTTAGTGACCCGTACTACCTCGCCCGTGTAAATTACGATTTTGTCGCAATAGGCACTTTTGTGGAGCATACAATTGTAAAAAAATCCCATCTTTGAGCGAGGCGATACCATAAAATGCCGCTGAGCTTTAAAAATTAAAAAAAAAAATCAAAGTTTACGTGTATTTTAAATGGAAAATATTCACACGCTGTGAACGAGTACTTAATATTAATATTATGAGCTCAAACTTTCAGGGAATTTTTTTTGAAGTATTTCCAACAAAATTTCGGCATGGGAGCAAAAAAAAACACCCTAGTAGATAGGCAGGATAACGTTTGCCGGATTCAGCTAGTTGTACTATAAATTTCAAAAAAATCAATTTAAATTTTTCATTGTATCATTCATATTCATGTTTTAATGAAATTTTAAAGTGTTAATTTTTTTGGACGATTTTTTTTTTTATTGAATCGATTGTAATCTCGATTTTCAAAATCCAACTCTCGATCAAGTCCGTAGGGAAATCTATTTATCTAAAAGCTCATTTTTCTAAAATATCATTATCATAAGATAATCTGAGAAGAAAAAAATTAAATTTAAAAAAAAATCATACATTTTTTTCTTTATATCATTTAAGTAAATCGCCATTCAGATTAAAGCCTCTAAAGTAAAACGAGTTGAACTAAGTTTGCAGACAAACATTAAAGCACCCGAAGTCATTGAAGCTTTACGTTTAGTATACATTTATGCAAATACAAAAAAAAAACAGACGAAAATCGTTAAGAATTATGCTTTTATAAAATTGATAATCTTATCATTATCTCAAGTATTCCTTTTATATCTTTCTTATAAAAAATAAATAGAAAGACTATTTGTATTTTAATTTTATCACCCGAAAATATTGCGAAGAAATGCGAATACTTATCAATTCTATCCTCCTTGTCGTCACGATGTCTTCATTATTGCTTTGAACTATAATTTCTTAACTTTGATTTCCCAAAACTTTTGTTTTCAAACCTGTTTATTTTGCTGTTACCAACAGATTAAACCCGTTTTCCCGTCGCATATTTGCCAAACAAATCACAAACTTTTCTCAAAACTAAGCCTGCGGTTTTCATTGTTGAATTTCGCGTTTATATGGCATTTAAGTTTAAAAATTTCGAGTCATTATGCAAACCATTAGTTTCGGAAGCTTAAATATGTCTCAATTAAAAAAAAATGTTTTGGGGGTTTATTTGTATTCTTGGCGTATTTTACTACGATTTTATGAACCTCGTAAAATGCATAAATTATGAAGTGAATGGGAATGTTTGACCAGTTTTGCAAGACGAAGGATAGTCGAGACGAAATTTATGTTTGAAATTGAGATAATTTCACCATTTTGCTGATGTAATTATGTTAATGTTGGTTTAAATTAATTGAAAGGGAACTCAAATTAATAGTTTGGCTAGCTTTTGAATATTTTCATAAGTAAAAAAAAAACATTTTTTTTTAAATCTATGCATTAAAATTTGGATCAATTGATTCTATAAATATTTTTTTAATAATTTTTCAGTTTTAAGAAGACTTTTTAGACCAGGGTCGATAATTTTAAAAATGGTGAAAAGTGAAAAAAATTATAGTAGAATGAAACCCATTGGAAAAGGTAGAGAGTATAACAAAAATGAAAGAAAAAATAAATAATGGGCGATCTGAGGTCGGGAAGGAGGAGGGGTTGAGTTTTTAAGAGTAAAAAACGGTTAATCTCGATTTCCGATAAAACTGCAAGTTCTATGAAAAAAAGTTAAATAGCAAAGTGGTAGGTAATTAAAAGATCTACAACTTTTGTATCGACACTTTTTTCACATAACCTCAAAATTTATGTGAAAAATTCGGATAACCGAGTTTTTGGTTTTTTATTTTTATTTTTTGCAAAAAAAAAATAATTTTTCACGAAATTTGGTGAAAACTTACCTTTGTATATCCCAAACATACAGTAATTTTTTTGATTTAAAATATTTATTTTTTTACCTTATTTTGACTTAATATCCAAAAAGCACCCTAATTTTCAATTGAAAATTCTCACTTCAAAATATCTGCTTTTTTTAAAAAGTTGGTGTGTTTTTTGTTTGTTGAAATCTCTACTTTTTGATGGTATAAAAAAAATATACACTACTATGGTAAATGTTCTCAGAAAATGCAAATAATGATTGCACAAATGCACAAATTTATGCTCAAATTGTCATGGTTCTTAAACATGCTCCAATGTGGAAGAAAAAACCTATCATTATTTGCATTTTCTGAGAACATTTACCATAGTAGTGTATATTTTTTTTTATACCATCAAAAAGTAGAGATTTCAACAAACAAAAAACACACCAACTTTCATAAAAAAGCAGATATTTTGACGTGAGAATTTTCAATTGAAAATTAGGGTGCTTTTTGGATATTAAGTCAAAATAAGGTGAAAAAATGAATATTTTAAACCAAAAAAAATACTGTATGTTTGGGATATACAAAGGTAAGTTTTCACCAAATTTCGTGAAAAAATATTTTTTTTTGCAAAAAATAAAAATAAAAAACCAAAAACTCGGTTTTCCGAATTTTTCACATAAATTTTGTAGTTATGTGAAAAAAGTGTAGATAAAAAAGTTGTAGATCTTTAAATTACCTACAACTTTGCTATTTAACTTTTTTTCATAGGACTTGCAGTTTTACCGGAAATCGAGATTAATCGTTTTTTACCCTTAAAAACTCACCCCCTCCCCATTCCCGACCTCAGATCGCCCGTAATTTATTTTTTCTTTCATTTTTGTTATATTCTCTACCTTTTCCAATGGGTTTCATCCAACTATAATTTTTTTTGGTCTCAAAAATTATCGACCCTGGTCTATTTAACGATTAACATAATATTTGTTGTGTAAATGTGTGGGAACCTATTAATTTAATAGCTTGATTAATTAGTACCGAATATTATCGATGGATGGCTTTTTTTCCAACCCCATGAATAAAATATGAGTCCTGATTTTTTTCCAATTTTAAACGAGGAGAAAACAATTACCAGAGTTTCTTGTTAATTACTGAAAATCTAAAATGGTTCATCAATAAATTATTTAACTTATCAATAGATTAGCTTAATAATTTACCGTTCATATCTTCCAGGTTCATCGTTCTTAAAGCCATATCAATCGATCTTGATTGATTACAAAAAAATATTACCAATTTTTTTATTAAAGTTTAATCAGTAAAATCAATTTTATTGTTCAAAATTTAAAAAAAAAAGAAGTAATGTGATATTTTCAACAGGTGTTATTGAAATTAGAAAACCACAATAAGAATGCTAGGTGGTTTCAAAGTTGATTCAAGTCCACCCTTAAGCAAACAAATATGATTAATTCAACCCCATAGGTTCATCGAACTCGATTCGATCAATTAACGCCTAAAGATTTTTTTTTAAAATAGATGATATTGGTTAATTCAACCGAAAAAAAAGCAAAGTAATTTAACATTTATTATACACAATACGTTTGGGAAATTGCCTGATTTTTTTTTTGGAAATTGAAGAAAAAAGATATTAAATATAGCAGTGGTATTAATAAAAATGGAGTGTTTACAATGAATTTGAACAAATATTTGCATGTTGATATACGCAGTGGATACAGGGTGTTACATAAAAAGCTATGAAAATCGAGATTGTATTATTAGAGAGAACCTTGTTATAGGCCTGGTAAAAATCTTGAATCGGGTCCCCAATTTCTTATCATTTTTTTTAAAAATCAACTCTATTTTGTGGCTGTCGTTAGAATTATTCCGTTCTACTTCATATGGTGATTTCAAAATGAGAAATTTTTGTAATTGTTATTTACCGTTGCTTTATAACTGCCAACGTTTTTAACGACTGTAGGTTTAATGAAAACTTGTAATCAAGAAATATCGAAAATTTGCTCAAAAACTTACCGATTTTGGAGTGGTTACCCAGTTCTCTCGACCACCAATAGGCTAAGAAAATAGAATATGTTTTGTGCAAATATGTTGGAGAAGGGGTTCGAGTACCCGGAAAAATGGGGGTAAATGGTAATTTAAATTTAACATGGGACTTATGGAACACGTTCACTCTAGGCATACGATTTCAGTAGTTTTTTTAGGGATAAAGAGGTATATTTTTTCGTATTTTTGACACCACTTTCCCCGGTTTTCCAGTTTGTTACATTTTGAAGCCTTTCTACCCATTCATGAGTGTCAAAAGTTCTTCAGGAAATCTGATTTTTTTGTGAAAAGTTCATTTTTACTGGATGTTTGAATTCCTCCCTCTGTTATCATGTTATCGGCTGCTAATGTTATACTTAAAATATCTTTCCCCCCTTTCAAAGATGAACTAACTTCTAAATACCTCCCCCCTAAAAAAAGGGTATACATACTAGAGAAAATATATATAGATAAAGTTTCAATTCTTCGTTAGAAATATGAACGAAATTTAGACCAATTGTCGGTTAATTTCAAAACTTTTAAGAGAATAATTTTTGACCGTTCTTATTTTTACTACTTCAAGTTCTTTACGTAATTTAAATTGTTACAATTATAAAATTATAAAACGATAAAACTAGTAACTCCCTGTGAAATATTTCTGATGAAGTTATTCATAGCCAACACTGCCAAAAACAAAAATTGACAATTCAATGAAATCGAAATGATAGTTGAAACAAATGACTACAATCTATTTGGGTTTCACTCACACCAATGTGTTTATACATTCTTGGTTCGCTGGCTTTGCCAATATATTTGTCACTATTGTCACTATTTTACTTTGCTATTAGTTAGAAAAAAATAGGTTTAAATTTTTGAAGACTAGTTTATTCGTTGCTAGAAAACGAAAAACATTACTTTTGGTTTTAAGTGCTTAGTTGGCTTGGATAATATTTCACATATAGCAGATGTTACCCGTTCGGGCACATGCGCAGTTGTATTTGCTGTATTTTATTTAATTCATTCCAGATTTATGCCAGCGTACAAGGAAAATAATTATAGTAAAATTTTAAAGTTGCACGGTAACCAAAGGCTAGACTTTCATTAACTAAGTTTTTATAATACTTTATTTTGAACCTTTGTAAATATACATTTTAGTTTTTACATTTAAGTATCGTAATTATAACGATGGTTTTCGGTTATAAATACCTTAACAAAAAATACGATTAATACATTAATATAAGTGGAAGTAAATAAATACATTATACATATATCATACACAAGTAAAAGATACAGAACTACTAATAGCTCTACCCCTTTTATCTGGCTTCTCTACAAACACATGCATACGAGTATTACTACTTGAATATGCATGCACTTTTACATGAATTAATTTACGTTAATTCAGGTCCAGCTTGGCAATAATGAATAACAAAAATTAGATGAATTTTTGAAATTTTTCCAAAAGCTTTTCATGTATAGGTGTTACGTGCAGTTGTTTCTAATGCAGCTTCTTATAAACTGTTCAGTGTGCTATCCATACATTTATAGTTCAGTGGACTTACAAACAATTGTAACGCCATTTATTCATTCCCTTTCATGTTTTACCTGCAGTAGTAAAAATTTAATGAAAAAAATCAGTATACTAATGGGCAAACGTATATAGTTTTATGAATGTTGGCAAAGATAGAGAAAAAAGAGTTTAAACACATACGTGTGAGTGAAATACAATCATTGTCTCAAATTTCAACCAACTAATTGTTGTCATTTGTTTCAACTATCATTTTGATTTCATTCAATTACCAATTTTTATCACTTGTATTAGTGTAAAGTTGTACATTTTCCACGAGAAGTTACCAGTTTTTATATGAAAACATATAAAGTTTATACGACAAAGACTGTACAAATATTTCAATTTTATAGCGGATATCCGTTTTTGCGAAGATCATCTCCTCTCAATGGTTCACTACGTTTACTTAATGTTTAAATTTTTAGAATCCCCCGGCCCCTTGTCCTAGAGGATACATTTAACGGATGTTCCGTAAATTGTACAAATGAAAATACTACACATGACTTACTGGTATTTTGGATCATTTATTATATTTGAAATAATTGAATCTTTGAACATTTAACTCCATGGCATCTCCTAAGCTTAAGGACCACTTGTGGTATATTACGAAGAAGAGTTTAACTAAAGTTTTTATGTCTTGAAATTAGTTTATTAGATATTTGAGGTTTGATTTAAGGGAATTTCACTAAAATTCGACATGCACAATTGGGTAATAGATTCTGGAATGTCCAAATTTCTATCAAACCAAATATTTAGTTTCACGAGTGGTTGAGTTCTTCTCTTCTGCATTTCTAGTGAAGTAATAATTTTTCTAATTAATATACTCATAAATTCCAATCCATTTGTGCTCTTTTTTTTAGAGTCTAAATTTTTCTTCTATAAGAACAAAAATGAATCATTTTTATCTTAAAATTTGGCTAATTCGGTACGAGTTTTTCTTCATGTTAATTAAGAGGGATAAGAGAAAGAGTGTATATTGGGGTTGTATTTTAATTAACAATTTTATGCTCAATGATTTTTTAATTAAAAAAATTAAAATAACGAATCAAATCGTAGAAAATTGAAAAGAAATTTTTAGAGGAATTGAGTGTTTTTCGGGGCTGGAAAATGGTGGTGAATGAGGGGATGAAATTGAAAGTGATTGATATAATTTAAATCATAAGCAACTGTCTCTTTGCAACTCATCAGATCGTTTTCCGAAAAGGTAACAATCACACATGCCCACAAACGTGGAGCGGACGGGAATTCGGGAACGCGGCAACTCTGGAATACGGGAATATAGTAGTGGCATAGAGTTTCGGTTTGTTCAACTCGTAACGTATCGTAGCGCGTTGTGGATGTTCTTAGGCGGGTTGCCTACACGTTGTAGTATATCGGAGGAACAGTTAGAGGAGGGTCGGTGGTACAAGTAGCATAGTTTCCATCTCGCTCTAGTAGCCCATTGGTGGTGGAAACTCGCGGCCGCGTTTCTGCCTCGCTCGTGCATTTTCCACGCTTTTCCGAGAGGGTGTATGTGTGTGTTTCTTGGGGAAAATCAATATTCCGGGAGGGCGGCTTGGACTTTCCCCCGTACGACGCGGCACCAAGCCGCATGCGCCACAAAACGAGCTGCACGTTGTAGCCCTCTGGCCCTCTCAGTCGCCCGGTAACTGTCACCCTTACAGTTTGCTACAACTACTAACCGGTTTAAAAATTTTAAACTTACACATACACATTAACATACTAACATACTACATCTACCCATACATTCATACTCTATATATATAATAATACACTACACGTTCGAACGAAAACTCAAACCGGACCACAATTGTCCAATTAAAAAAAAAACTTTTTTATGTGTCAAATTTAACAAATTATATTTAGATAAATATTTATTAAAAACAAAAAAAAAATGTTTTCAAAAAAAAATTTTTTTTTCGTAAAAAAATTCATTTCAACACATTTATTTTTGATATAAGAAAATCACATTTTTTTTCCCAATTAAGATAACTGAATATATATATTTTTTAACAAGTTGTTTCCTTAATAAAAAAAAAAAAAAAAAAAAAACGTGCTTCACCCCCAAAAGTATTGCAACAGGACAATCGTGCGCGCCCTTAGTAGATCCCACTTGTAGGGTTGGTCGTTTCAGCCGAAATTTGTCACACGCCGTTGAACTTTGGACTCTTTTGATTACATTTTTACAATCGAAATTCGGGTGACGTGAATTTTAGTGACCGGTGATCAATGATCCATTGATCCAATGATCTATAAATCATAATTTTAATCAAAATCGTAGGTTAGGTTTTTGTAAAAAAAAAACAATGGTGGTTGGATTTTATATGTAAATAATTGATTTTCCTTCGTCCTCAAAAAAAATTTTTGGCATTTTTTTTTTTTGAAAATTTATCAAAAAAAAAATTTTTTTTTCAGTTATTTTCGTATAAAAATTTTTGATAAAAAGTATCGAATTATTGTATGTATCTCTCTGGTTCGTAAGAAAAAAATCACCAAAAATAACTCAAAATTTTAGTAGGAAAAACTTTCTAAAAACCAAATTTAATGTTGTAAAAGCTCTTAATGTTTAAATCATTTAATCAAAATCAGTGTCTTGTTCTTGCCGTTTGTATATTAATCAATGTTTTAATCCAAAAATTTAAAAATTTGTGTCAATTTTCGTGAGTGATATATCCTTAAAAAAAAAATTTGGAAAAATTTGTGCAAAAATGGGTTTGGAAATAAGTGAAAAAAAATCAACTTGACCGCATCGGCGACGATTGATTGGAGGCCTCTGAACCCGGATTGGATTTGCCATTTAACCAACAACCCCTTCAAAAAAAAAAAAAAAAAAAAAAACACCCCGGAAATAAAGTCTCAAATGGAGGCGATTGAAACTATCTTACGGTTTTCGTCACCGAAAACGAGGTCAGTCATTTTCATGTTGTGATCAATCAAAAAAATCAACCCCTGTATGCGTGCGGCCAACCAATTGGTACCCAAAACTCACCCTCAACCCTCGTCCGACTGACGACTCCAATCTTTCCTCTGGGCCACCTGTATGCAAATTTAATAGTTTTCTTTGCGTTTAATTAAAAATATCATTTGCACCATTTTTTTTCCATCCCCTAAATTCCTTAATTAAATTCCTCCAATCCTTCCGTCGCTCAATAAAAACCAATTATATTCAAACACTTTCTCCACGCTTTTGCCATGTCGCGTTTTTTCACGTCAAAGGCAAAAGGGCGTTAAGCACGTTAACAACGGTGAAGAGTTTACAAAGAACTCAATATTTTCCCTTTTTTTTTCACACAACACTAACTCAAAAACCTCATTTGTACCATAAATCTTAAATAGGTCACTCGGTTTTTTTTTTATTATTAAATCGTACAGGTGTGCCATTTTTATAATCAATATCCCATTTTTTTTGCGTCCAAATAAAATTGCAAATTCGTGCCCGGTTAGGGTTGACGGCACGGAATGTTGCCATTGTTTTGGTACCGATTGGTTACTGGTTTGAGTGTGTTTTGTTTCTGGTTTTTCTCATTCTTTTGTTTCATGTTTATAAACAAATAACGAAACAAACGCTGTTTATGCAAATTGAGCCAACGTAATTGCTTGGATAGAAATCACAATAACGTGGAGCTTTGCGTGATAATCGACCAAAAAAAAAATTCCACATTTTTCAATTGCCCAAACGTGATGAAAGTTCCAATAATAAATTTTAAGTAGCTTGAGCTTTGAAGCTTTAAAAGTTTTTTTGTTCACATATGGGAGAGATGAACACTTGAACATTGAATGTGAAGAAAAAATTAATTGTATATTAGATTGGAGCTTTAACGTGAGCTTTTGACTGTTGGTACTCACTTTAATTGGTTAAATATTCATTTGACATGTGAAAGCTTGATATCTCGGTGTATGTAGGTTGAGCTTTGGGTGAATGAAATTAAGTTGGCGATTCGATTTTAAATACTTCCTTTTTACATGTGCGGATGGAGGGGGGCAGATTGTATCGGGTGTCTTATTAATGCTGGCATTACCGACTGTAGTAATTAATGCAATTATTATGCAAATCACGGACGACTTGATGAAAGCTTTTCAAATAGTTATCTTGTTATACGTAGCTGTTGAGTTTCGAGCTTAATTTCGAAGCTTTTTTTCTCGGTTTCAACAAGTGAAATAAAATTTTTTCACTGGTTATTTAAAACAAAAATCGATAGAAAATTAATGCCAACAATGAAACGGTGATTTACCCGAATGTATCTTTAATTAAGTTATGAAAGAAGTCAATACAAAAAACGTTAGAAATTTACGTTTCCTAATCATTTTTGTAATGGAATCGATTCTGGGAGTGGTTTTGATAAATTTTTCAAATTTCAATAATCAAAACAAATGAACATCTTAAAATCTTGTAATCCCATTGGCTTATAACCACATACATTAACATTTGTGTTATGTCCACAGATATTAGTAAATCGCTCAAAGCCCTTCTATTCGAATTAACTATAGGACGATCATCACTTACTACATTAAACATATATTGATGATTAACATAGGTAAATACTAAATAGGCAAATATGCATATTAGACTGATTCAGAAAACATGATGAATTTTTTTTTCTTAATTATATCACAAATATTGTTGGGAATGACAAAAAAAAAATCCTGTGAAAGTTTAAGCTCTTAATATTAATATTAAGAGGTGTCGCATCGCAAATTTCGATTTTCCATTTAAATAAAATGGGAACAATATTCTCTTGCACTTTGGAATTTTATAGCACACGTTGGTGACAATATTTCGGAATGACCAAGGTATATTCTTGTAGAAAATTAAAAGATCTACAAAAAAGGTCTTGAACAAGTTTTTGATTTATTAATTCCTTCAAAAGTTATTCGAGGTCGAAGTTGAACTAAAAAGAAATTTTAATATTTTTTCAATTTTTTGATGCAACTATCAATTTTATGAGAAAATTTTATAGGACATTTTTTGTAGAGCACTTATTTTTCTATAACTTATCTCTTTAAAAGTTTTTGATATTTTTCACAGGTCTTAAGTTATTTAATTAAAATAAAAAAAATAATTTTTATGTTAAAAACATAATAATTCAGGGAATTTTCATATTAATGCAAATAACTTAGGACCTGTGAAAAATAACAAAAACTTTTAAAGAGAGAAGTTGAAAGAAAAAAAGTGCTCTTCAAAAAATGTCCAATAAAATTTTCTCATAAAATTGATGGTTACGTCAAAAAATTGAAAAAATATTAAAATTTCTCTATAGTTCAACTTTGACTTCGAATAACTTTTGAAGGAATAAATATATCAAAACTTCGTAACTCACCTTTTTTGTAGATCAATCAATTTTCTACAAGAATATACCTTAGTAATTCCGAAATATTGTCACCAACTTGAGCTATAAAATTCCAAAGTGCAAGAGAATATTGTTCCCATGTTATTTAATTGGAAAATCGAAATTTGCGATGCGGCACCTCTTCATATTAATATTAAGAGCTTAAACTTTCACAGGATTTTTTTTTTGTCATTTCCAACAATATTTTCGATATAATTAAGAAAAAAAAATTCATCATTTTTTTTGAACCAGTCTAATGCATATATTTCTATACATGCGCTGTTTATTTTGAAAGTAAGTTAAGTCCATTTCAAGAAAAATCCCTATAGTATTATTATTTTTAACCATAGGAACATAAGATACTAAGGAAGAGGGAATAATTGGCGTTTTTGTTATCAACTAAAATGAACTCAGTAATTTCGGAAAACTTAGCAGTAAAATAATTAACATACTTTGTTCTATTTACAAGAAGAAGAATCACCATATAGACCGTCCTTGAAATGGACTTACGCCACTTTCAAAATAAATGATTCATATAAATTTGGGGAAAGGGGGAAATTTGGGCAAGTTCAATTCATGGAAGTAATCACAAATTATTGAGAAAAAAATGTAATTTTTTATTACAATAAAAAGGCCTATAAATGAATCTTAAGTCAGCCCTCTTTCTTTATTGGGTTGATTTTTCTTGTACATGTTACAAAAGGAAAAATAGTCGGAAAAGTGTTTAAAATTGAAATTGACTTGAGTAACTTTTGCAATGTTTACATTTGTCGTAAAAATTTTTTCATTAAAAAGCTCAATATTTGTAACTTTACTGTGCTTTTGTAAATGTCGTGTAGGCGTATCCTGGTTTTCTACGATAAGTTCCTGAAACATTACTTTTCTTTTTTATTGACAAGAATTTCCACTTTTTGTAATATTCAAAGAAAAAAGTTCATATTTTTACCATATGATTGTTTTATAACCGAAGTTCTATCGGTAGTCCTTTGGGATAAAATGAAATTGTTTCCAAATTAAATTAAAGGGATAGACATTTATAAACCATAACAGTTAAATTAAAAAAAAATAAGCAATGCGTTTTTAGTTAGAACGTTTTTAAAGTTTGGAACCAAATGGAACCTTTTCTGGATCGTTTTGAACCAAAAAGTCTATTTCAATAAGTGGCAGACTTAAAAATTGGCCACCAGTTGGCCCTTAAATTAAATCGTCTGAGACTATGAAAACTTGAATTTTCGATAGAATTTCCAATAAAGCTAATAAAGTTCCAAAAGAATCTTTAACTTTTTAAAATTTGCAAGTTTTTCTTCCTTATATTGGAAAAAATCCCAAAATAAGATTTACGATAGATTTTCGATAATTTAAATTAATATTCTTACATAAAAATTGATATTTCTGGAACTAATTCTATCCAAAAGAAACTTTCAAAGTTGTCCATTGCATATTTTTCATTGAAAATTTTCTGGGAGTTGTTAGATTCTCCTGGGAGAATAAATTTACTCAAAAAAAAATGTAATTTTGGTACCATAAGGACTAGTCGAAAGCTCTATGTCAATTAAAAAAGTATTTCCAAAGTTAAAAAAGACATTTTTCATTGGTCTTTTAAAATCCATTTTGAATATAATTAAAGACAAAATAGAAACAAGTATTTAAAAGTTACCAACTATTTTATTTAATGTAAAATAAAAATTCAAGTCTGAATTCATATAATGAAATAATAACATAATGACTTATTAAATTATTTTTACTGAAATAAAATCAATTTACCAATAATTTTATTACAGAAATATTCTCTTTGCTGGAACCGTTGGATAAAGTCTGATTAAATTACAAATAAAATATAACTACGACTCGGTTTTATTTTACCATTATTGGTGAACTTTGAAATTTAATTATTATTTAAAACGTAAATTTCATATTTTCATTTGGGAATGCTTTTAAAGGTATAAAGGTAAACTTTTTGTTCGCAACTATTTGTTACAAAACTTTTGCTTCAATTATTCATATTGATATACATACAGTAAGTTGCATATTAAAATAATTGGAATTTGTAAATATTTTTTGAATAAAATTACCCAATTAATGAATAAACTGAAGACTAATTGTCCTACTAAAGTTTAATAGACTTAAGTCTTACAATTAATTCAAATATTTATTAAGGAAGTAAATATGAAACCATATTTTTTTGTGAAATAAAGCTTTTATTATTTCTTCATGAAAATACTTATTTTAATCAAATCAATTTCCTCTAATATCTACAGATATTCATCATCTTTTTGACCATATATGGCAACGGTTGGGGAACTTTTTACCCCCAAAATATTTTTTGCGTAAGTCTATATTACCCCCCCCATTTTGAAAAGAAAACAATCAATGTAAATTTTAAATAAACAATATTTATTGAAATAATTTACTTTTACATACATGTTTATGAAATAGCAATAGAAATATTAGAAAAATTTCCCTATTACCCAATAAAATTTTATTTTTACCCCATTTGGGGTAATTTACCCCGGTTCCCCGACCGCTGATACATAGATACCATAGTGAAAACATTGATCATCTTTAGAGCAAAAATTGTCATCCAGTCGCATTACAGATCTTTGTAAGATAAAAAATAATCCATCGATTCAAAAAAGTAATAATCTAAAGAAGCCAAATTTTAGGAGTAAATCCTATAAGTACCAAAGTATTTCCTCAATACCTCAATTATATATCAGACCAGGGGAATTACCATAAAGTAAAATCATTTTGTATTGCCTATTTTGATATTATGGCCGTTTTTCGTTTCTGTTCAATGCTTTTAAAAAGGATGAAATCGCAGGAAATTTTCACTTTTGGGATGTAAATTTTTTTGGTCAAATATCAAAAGAAGAAACTACTTATTGACAAATTTTGATTTCAAATTATCATACCTAGTAGATGCTGGTTCCTATTATTTTATTTTAGAATTTTAAAGAAAACAAATTCGAAGGTGATTTTTGCAAGAAAGTTTGGCGAGTCCCCCGCGAAGAAGATAAGATTAAGCCAAGTGAAAACCTTTGTAAAATATCAAAAGAAAAAAATTAACAAAATAACATGGTTTGGTAGATCCTATATTGGCAGCCACTTATTGGTCAATTTTGGTTTTATATTAACACACACTATACCAGAAAACAGTCAAAAAGCTCATTAAAAAGCTCTTCAAAATTTTTAAAAATATTTATCTTTGTATTAAATAAATAAATTAAATAAATTATATAAATAAGCTCAAAAACCGATCTTAAACAACCTGAATTGTTTTCTTATTTAAAAAAATAAAAGCTGAGATCTGAATTTTATCGTCTAATACATTCTTACTTCACGTTAAAATCACCAAAGCTCTAATGTTTCGTTAAATTTTAATATTCCTACAATCTAATGAAAAACCAAAAAAGAGAAAATTCAGTCGGCAAAACATCCAAAGCTCAATCCAGTAATGGTGTATGAATGTTTCCCTTTCAAATATCAAGCGAGCAATTTGTATAAAATTTTCAAAACTGCAAACATTTCTGATGAAACAATTAAGAAATTAGCAAACAACCATCCCCAAGGATAAATTTTCTGCGACAATATTCGCTGGCGTATCCCATATTTTTTATTTTTCTATGTACCAAACAATTGCCCCGTCAACATTAGATTGTTACGCATCAGATGTCGCGATGGAACAATGGCGGTGCTCCCCCCATGTGCACCCCTCTTGATTCTGTGTTCATTATTACTTGACTTTCCGCCAAACTTTCCCTAATTAGAGACAACAAGTGTCATATATATTTTTTTTTAAATTCCCATCCTCTTTCTACTCAAAAAAAAAGCTGCTTTTAGAAATATAAAAATGAACTACAATAGTTATAAAATAAATAACGAGCTTTTTTCTATAGAGGAATAAGCATAAATTTATGGAGACATTAAACATTTACGATGGTTTTAAATAAAACGGTGGCGGTTTAAAAGTATGAAAAATAGGAATTAGATGAAAATGAGCTTTTGCGTTGGGAATTGAAAAATTTAAAGTTTTTTTTTCGGTACCCACCACATAAAATGGAGCTTATTTGTTCATGAAAGAATTTTAATGTTTTCGAGCGTAAAATAATTACATAAACTTGATGTATAGTTATAGGGTAGGCCACCGGGTTGATGGGGAAAACTATTATAATCATTTGGTTCAAGTATAACACAACGAGCTTAAACGAGCTTAAATAGAGTTGACCCATTTGCGGAGCTTTTATTTTATATAACATGACCAAACATAAATGTTTGTTGGGTGTTAATAATTAAAGTATTGGAATTAAACTGAAAAGCTTAAAGCTTTTGAGTCAATATTTAAATGATCAATTTTTCAATATTTGCTGTTTGTTTGACAATTTTTTTTCCTTAAGGAAATTTCCAGGCAAATATCAAGAGAATGGAAGTGTAAAACAAACGAACGATTTTAAAGGGATGAGATTGGTTTACTTAGGTCGAATCCTAAATGATCATAATAATAATATCTTCGGTAATATACTTGTCACGAGCTTAATCTGTATAAATGTAGCAATTCGGTTGGGAAATCAGGAAAATGAGGTGTTTTTTAGAGGAAACTTTCAAGGTTTTTTTCAACGAGGAATCGTAATTTTTCCTTGGGAATCTTTTATATCTTGAACCCTGAGAATTAGATATCAATTGAGGGTAATATTCACGTTGTTGTAATTGAAATGTTAAAGGGATTTAATTTTCAAAGGAGAAGAAAAAAAGCTTTCAAGTCAGTCACAGAAAGTGGAGGCTTTTTTCTTAGTTTTAATTTGAAAAGTTTAATTGAATTTCGTTTAAAAATAAAAAAAAAAATAATCCTGAAGAGCAAGAAATGCGCTTAAACTCGCTCACTTTAAATGCTTACTTGAAATAAACTTACAAGGTTTCCAAGTGGCTACCCGTATTCTAGGGGTGCAACAACCACCAATCAGAATTCAATTGTCTGTCTAGAATGAATAGTGAAATATTTAAATATTTGTGTTTTTTTTTTCTTTAAATTTGTTGTGGAACACAAGAATTTAAGGGTTGAAGTAAAGACCAACATTATTAGTGAACGGCTATAAATAGTATTAAAAGCTCACTGGATATCGTCAATATTTACTTTGGTGTTTCCTCCACCAAAACAAAAAAAAAATCAAAATCAATAACACTAAAAGTTTCCCTTAGAATAAAACAATTGAAATTATCTGATCAAAAGAAACCCATTTTTTTTTTGTTGTAATAATCTCCCAAGCTCGCCACAGACGCCTCGTGAGCTTTTCGTAAAAGCTCACCGGTGTCACGCACGATTTCACGCGATTCCATGAAATTTCTGTTTTCATACGTTTTTTTTTCTTATATATATATTTTTTTTTAATTTTATTTGGACACAAACGCACGCACCTGATAATAATCAAGGCTTCGGGAGAGAAAAAAAAATTGTTTTTTGATGAGCTTTTTCAAGCGCTGAATTACCTGAGCCGATAACCACCAATCACCTAATAAGAAAATCGATCGCTAGTATTGGGAAACCAATAAATTATAAATGCCACCGTCGAAAACATAGTATTGGTCGTCCATTGATAATTCGTGCCCTTTGATAACAGGAAAAAAAATTAGTAAAACAAA
Source organism: Sisyra terminalis (assembly GCA_958496175.1). NCBI lineage: Eukaryota > Metazoa > Arthropoda > Insecta > Neuroptera > Sisyridae > Sisyra > Sisyra terminalis. The sequence goes on along the minus strand of OY292277.1, from coordinate 10,283,709 downwards.
TATTTACCGAACAATTCGAAAATACATTTGGTTCAATACTTTTCCGTTTATGATAGGTTATTGGAGTCGATTAATAATTCCGTTTTGGTGGCTGAATTATTGACGCTTTTGGGAAAGTTATTTGCTTTGTAAAGGTTAATAAGTTTTATTAATCAACAAATACGAAAATATCATTAATTGCTTTACCATTTTCGAAAATAATTATTCTATTTTCGATAAAACATCCCTCTTCTTTTGAACTGAGGAAATTTCAATTTTTACTGATCATTTTAAACAATAAATTTATGATTATGAAGTTGGAGGTATCAATAAATATTATTGTAAATCCTAAAGTGGTTTTTCCATGGAAAAAATGGCGGGAAATTTTTTAGCAATCTTTATTGTTTGGTCAATCTATATAGTATGGAATCATTTGTCCTGACTGATAAATAAATTAATGCCCAACGTAAACCAGTAAACGTAGCAACGTTAAATTTGGGGGATGTTTTTCTTTTGTAATGTAAGCATCTTGTAAAAAAATCTTTTTGAAAATTCCTCCTCTTAAATGGTGGAAAAAGGGAGAACAAAGTTGATCCCAAAGCCTGATCAATAATCGAAATTTTAAACTTATGAATCAAATGTCGTTAAACACCAAACTTTATTTCCGCTTTGCATAAATTAAAATTGATCTTTCTTTATAAATAATTGCAAAGTTTTTTTACAATATTGTAACGTGACGTCTCAAAACTGTAATGAGATGGCATTTATTCGTTCTTTTAATTTCTTTTGGAAATAAATAATCACTTTCACACTTAACAGCCACTTTTTTTATTACACTTGGATACACTTTTTATTACACAATTACACTTGTCAACACAATCACTCAAATGACAATAATCACTTTTAATTCAAATCACACTAATAATAAAAATTCACAACTGAATTTCTATACAGAACTGTCCCTGGACTTGAGCTAAGCGACTTATATACCCGCAACCCATCACTCTAGAATGTACTCCATTGTTCCAGAACAATCTATATGTACATTCTATAGATGTTTCCAGAACAATCTATAGGTACATTTGCATTGGTGGGAGAGAGATAGAAGTCGCTCAGCCAATCGCGTGCCGGTATGGCACAAAGAGAGAGACAGAATTTGTCCTTATCTGTAAAGAAACCATTTTACCAAATTGGAATGAAAGTTTATATGGTACTTGTACCAAAAATGATTTTTATAGTTTTGTTCACCTGTTATAACGACCAGGCAAAATCAAAAATCCAAATATATTTCTCAACAATCAAAATTTATTATCATAGATCTAAATTTTTAATAATTCAAAAATTGTAGTCTTTTAGCATTGTTGGATTCTGCTTGATCATTTAAAACACCAATTTTTGATCATCTGCTTCCATTAGAAAAGAAAATCATTTATTACACCAACTTTCTCCGGTGTTAAAAACAGTTTGAAAACTTATTCGACCATAATACGTATTCTGATTGCAAAATGTATCATTTTCATTTCTATTATGGCAATTCCTATATGTATCCGTGGAATCTAAATCTTTAAATTAATAATAATAATTTAGTAGAGTTTAGAGGTATCTTGTATGTTAAGGGGTGGAAACCATAAGTTGTTTGGCAATGGAGGATGTGATTTTTAATAAAAGTCCGAGGAAAATATAGGAAAATTTCATTTCTATTATGGCAATTCCTATAAGTATCCGTGGAACCTAAATCTCTAAATTAATAATTATAATTTAGTAGAGTTTAGAGGTACCTTGTATGGTAAGGGGTGGAAACCATGTTAGTTGTTTGGCAATGGAGGATGTGATTTTTAATATAAGTCCGAGGAAAATGTAGAAAAACTTATTTTTATACTTTCAGGAAACTATGCTTTTATTTTATACACCTTGGGTACCTTTTACCTGCCAAATTAACCAGCATCTTAAATTCCAGAGTCGTTGATTGTTCTTACCTAAGTTGGGGACTTTACTAAGATGCATATAAAAACTTTAAGCTTTTATAAATTTACGAAAGTTTGTCTGTTACGGGCTTTTATTCTATAATGAAAATACCATGAAAAACAAACCTGTAGCCAATGATTTTAAAATTCAAAGATAATTTTCCATTTAATTTTTTTGATCTTATAAGATTATATGTGACTATTTTAGTTATAAAAGGTGTTTCAATAAGAGCACACGATTTGAATTCCGCGCCATATTTGATAGTCATAATGGTACATGATTATGACGTGATGAAATAGTAGACCATTGTAGACCAATAGTAGACCAATAGCAGACGAAGAGAATTTACCAATTGGATCCTTGAGCAACCAACTGATTTTGCAAACAAAATCATTTTCAGTAATGAGATCATTTTCATCTCGATGCCTTCGTGAATAAGCAAAACTGTCGCATTTGGGGCTCTAAAAATCCACAAATGATTCATCAGAAAGCACTGAATCTACAATGGACCACTATATGGTGTACATTATGGTCTGAAGGAATATTGGACCGTTTTTCTTCGAAAACGAAGAAGCTTATGCAGTAACGGTGAATAGCGAACGTTATCGTGATATGACAACAGTTTCTTGTGCCTCATTTTGAAGATATTGATCTTGACGACATGTGGTTTCAGCAGGACGGTGCCACATACCATATTGCCCGTGAAACATTGACGATCTTGCACGAGTTTGCTCCTGGTCGTATAATTTCCCGATTTGGTGACCAAAATTGGCCTTCACGTTCTTGTGATTTAACGCCTACAGATTTCTGGCTGTTGTGGGATTATCTGAAGTTACAGGTTTATGCCAATAATTCTGTAACTATTGAAGCATTGAAAGCTGAAATTAGACGCTGTATCAAGAAAATACCACCACATTTATTTAATAACGTTATTGAAAATTTTTTACCAACTGATTTTATTAATTTTTTTTAGATCTCTATCGAGATTAACATTATGACATTAAGAAAATAGAGACAGTTTATCAATTGAATTTCTGAGCCTTTAATCGATTCTATAATTCAATTTTTTTAATGCAGGCATCATTGCTTTAAAAGCGCGTTGGGAAAACTGTATAAAAAGGTTTAATTAATTTTAAGTTTTTATAAGTTTACTTTTTAATAAGTAATAAATTAAATTAAATAAAATAAATTAAAAAGTAATAATTAATAAGTATTAAATTTACTTATAATCCAACTTTTATATGCACCAACCTAACGTTTCGGAAGCAAAAATACTCAAAAAGCTCGCTTCTTTCTGAAATTCTGAAGAGATAATTTATTTTTTTTTTAAATCATTAACTCTTTATTTCATCCTTTTTCTTCAGAAAACCCATTTTTAATTATTCCAAATTCTTAAGAATCAAACCAATTTTTTTCTAACTTTAACTTAAGACCACAATTTCCAAGTCTATGGGTTTGAGAGTCAAATCTCTTTTACGTGACACTTTTTCGGTTAAATTAACATCGGTTAAGTCGAAGACGCGATCTATACGTCCTCGATTTCTTTTGAGAATATCCAAAGCTTTTATTCCATGTGAATAAAACCGCACATATATGTGCACACATGTCACAGTAGCGGCCACAAATCGACGTGGAGCTTTCAATATAGAAAATCCATTCCATCAAGTTGTGCACAATCATATACAAATGGAATAAAAAGATCAAATTCGAGTCAATTTCGATGATAAAGCTCCGGCTTTATGCGTTAAGTGGAAACCTATAGATGTCACAAATAAACTTTTTTTTTGGGAATCAATGAACAGCTTTAATTACTTTCTTTTGAATCAAACTTTTCGGTTGTTAATTGTACCATCGAAACGAATGATAGTGCTTTTGAGGAAAAGCCAAGTATCGTTTAACTAATTGAGTGATTTTTAGTTGGAGAAAATGAAGTAAATGAGGAAAAGCATGGCTTTTGTTGAAGTCATTAGGTAATTGAACTTCTCATAACAATCGTTCTTTTTTTTTTAAAGTTCAGAGGTAAAAATAAATCGGAAAATTGTGGAAATTTCTAGGAAAAGATTATGAAACTATAATCGAATAAAGCTTGCAAGAAAAGACAATTACAAGATTCATTTTTTTTGATGAATCCTGATGACACTTAATTGAGCTTTAAGCTTCCAAAAAAAAATATAAGACTTTCTAAGAAATCCATAAAAGCTTAAGAAATATTTTTTTTAACTATAACTTTTGGTTTTCACTTAAATGTAACAACATTTTCTCGATAAGCAGCTTTAAAGTGTTAAGACATTAAACGAAACATAAATACAAAGCAATTTTCCGAGAATGTAAATATCGATTCAGCCTCATTCAAGCCTTTCCAAAGCACTCTTCTTCATCTTTCTTTTTTTTTTGTTGTTGTTGTCGCTTTTCCACCAAATCCAACGCCAACTAGAACTTTTGATTTGTCTAAAAGCTCGCATTTGGCACGTAAGCACGCACGGTCGTCTAAAATTTGTGTCAAGATGTGGTGTCACAAGTTCATATTATAATCTGTTTAATTATTTTCTCTGCCTTCAATTAGTCCCTTTACGTTATACCTCACATACTGTTCATTTTCCCAGGCAATTTGAACCACGGCCGCGTCTACTGCTACTGTACATACTTTATACTACATACTGAAACTTTCCATTCCAACATTAGTACGCCCAAAGCTCGTCGTCGCATCCCAACGCTGCGACCCTTAAAGCGCGCACATTTATTCACGCTCCACATCGCAACTTTTCACTGGGAGCTTTTCGCGGCGTAAAAACTTTCACTCCGCCACCTTGCCATCCGAGACATTCATTTGTTTTTATTTAAATATAACATTCAAACGCAAGCTAAGTAGACATCTGGCAAGTGTTTTACGTCTTAATATAAGCGAAAATTTTTAAATAAAACAGCAACGAAAAAAAAAGAAGATGAAAATCAATCACTACGCCATCTTTTATCAATACTATTGAACAATAATTTAGTACAAACAAAACATTCTGTATCTGCCTTAGGAATTTAGAAATAGTTTCCCAACTTATTGCCGTTATATGGCTAAAATATATCAATTTTTTAACTGTTAAATCTTCACGAATCACCAATGTAGTGACAAAAAATTAGCCAACTAAATTATTCACGTTCTCTAAGAAAAAGAATTCATTCTGGGTGTTTTACACGAAAGTTGGAAAATCTCAAGAAAAAAGGAAGAAAACTAATCGAAATCAATTATTCCAAATTTATTGAAACTATTACAAAACAAGCGTATTTAGTTCTCGTGGTAAGTTTCCCCTTATAGATTATTCTTGAAACAAATATACACCCTTTTCACTAGGCTGGGCCAAAAAAAAGACAATTTTTTTTTGGAAAGTATATCGAAAATATTTTTCAAGGTGACAAAAAAAAAATATCGGGAAGGTTTGAGCCCTTATAATAATTATTAAGAGGTCTATCATCTTTAATTTCTGCCTCAAAAATTTTTGCCAGACACATCGTTTCCGAATAATCAAGCTTTAAGAATTGATATAATTTTTAGATTTATCTTCCTTATTTTGGAATTTTGTAACTTACGAATAAATCAATATATAGGAATGAACAATATAGATTCTTCAAGGAAATTTAATGCTCTACAAAAAAGGTCTCTTAACGTTTTTACATAAAATCACTTTTCCAAAAGGTAACAAGAAAAAAATATCGGAAAGATTTGAGCCCTAAATATTAATATTACGAGGTCTATCATCTTTAATTTCGATTTTTTATTTGTGCTTTCATTTTTGCGTCAATGATGTCAAACTATCATGGAAAAAAAATGCATCTGCACATATATTTATAGAAAATTAAATTCCTTACAAAAAACGTATTTTTGAAAATTTTTGCCAGATACGCCGTTTCCGAATAATCAAGCTTTAAACATTGATATAATTTTTAGATTTATCATCTTTATTTTGGAATTTTTTAACAAACGAACAAATAAATATATAGAAATAATCAATATTGATTCTTGAAGAGAATTTAATGTTCTACAAAAAAGATCTCTAGACGTTTTTACATAAAATCACTCTTTCAAAATTGGTTCACCAACGAAAAAAACAATAAATTTTTTTTTCAACTTTAATTGTGAATAACTTTTGAAAAAGTGATTTTATGTAAAAACGTTAAGAGGCCTTTTTTGTAGAACATTGAATTCCCTTCAAGAACCTATATTATTCATTTCTATATATTGACTTGTTCCTTAGTTACAAAATTCCAAAATAAAGAAGATTCATCTAAAAATTATATCAATGTTTAAAGCTTCATTATTCGGAAATGGCGTGTCTGGCAAAAATTTTCAAAGAGACGTTTTTTGTAGGGAATTTAATTAAATATATAGGCAAATAATTATAGGCAAATATAGGCCTATAAATATATAGGCAAATAATTTTTTTTACCTTGATAGTTTGACAACATTGACGCAAAAATGAAAGCACAAATAAAAAATCGAAATTAAAAATGATAGACCTCTTAATATTAAGGGCTCAAACCTTCCAAATATTTATTGTCATCTTGAACAATATTTTCGATATACTTTTCAAAAAAAAAATAGTCGATTTTTTTGGCCCAGTCTAGTAAACATTCATGGCCTGAAACTTCAATTCGTAAAGCATAGATTAGAAAACGCAAAAAGAAACACTTCTGATCCTTCCTGTTAAAAATTGGAACTCTATTCACAAAAAAATAAATTTTACTGCAAAAAGGATCTTAAATCATCCCAAAATAAACCAACATTTATCCAGAATCCTCACCACTAAAAACACAAGATGTAAAGCGCCGCGACGCCAGAAGTTTCTCAATATTACACATCAATTTACTAGCTGGTAATATGTGGTTTTTAAAGGGTAAATATTATTTCACACCTTTTTGATAATCATATTCAATTTTATATCAAACTGGCAATATGGAAGTTTAATTTTAAGACAAGGAATAATTTTAAATAATAATTTTAAATAAAAACCACCAAGTGGTTTTTTTCTTTGATTTTTTGGAGCAAAGATATACCAAATATTATCCTTAAGGTAGTAATGTTGTATCGGAGTAAGTTATATAGAAATTTAAGAATAGTTTCCCAACTTATTGCCGTAATATGGCTTAAATTTGACAATTTTTCAACTGTTAAATCTTCACGAATCACCGATATGGTGACAAAAGATAAGCCAACTAGATAAATCTCATTCTCAAAGAAAATGGATTCATTTTGGATGTAGTAGAAGAAAAATTGGAAAAGCTCAAGAAAAAAGAAAGAAAACTATTCGAAATCCAATATTCCCAATCTATTGAATCTATTACAAAACAAGTATGTTTAGTTCTCGTGGTAAGTTTCCCCTTATGGATTTTTCTTGTAATAAATATACACCTTTTTCACCCTTAACTCCCTCTACAGATAATTGCTAGCAAATTTGTTGTGCATTACATCTTTCACCTGCATAAAAGCCATGTGTTAAACTATTACACAAATAATTACAGCGCCTACTTGAGTCACTATATCACAAAAACAAATGCTCACATACAAAGCATTCTAGATCCAAGAGGTTATTAAAAAAGATGAATAAAAGAAGTATGAAACAAGAAAATTGCGCTGTATAACTACAAATGAGAATTTCCGTCCGACATTTTCTTATTATAAATTAGGTGCCGTTGAAGTACACGTGGTGGAAGTGCATACGTCCATTTTACATTATCCACCACTATAAATTTCCTTGAATTTAATGGTGCATTCATAATCGTCATTTTTTTTTTTTTTTTTGGGGAACACGTGAATAAGATTCTGCAATGCGGCAGAAGATATAACAATGTTTTCGTTGAACAATTTTTCTGATGTTTGAATCGCATGATTGGTGATATTAATTTTTTTTTTTTGAATCGGCCATTTTGTTGAGTGGTATACGTATGATTTATCTCAGTTGTCCGGTTCAATTATGGGTTGGCAGGACTCAATGATAATCAATAATGTCCTTATATCAGGATGGGCATCAAACAGCGGTTATATTCTAATTCCCAAAGCTCGCCTCAAATTAATTACTAAATAGAATATATAGACCGATATGTTCTCTCGTAGATATCTATATGAAGCTTGGGTGGATGACAAGCTTTATCAAACTATCCGTTTCGTATTTACCTTGCACCCAATCTTGGTCCAGGACAATTATTTATTTAGGCCACAATTGCATCGACTTATGGAAAACAACGGTATTATCATTAATTTTTATGAGCTTTTGAATTTTTAACTATCGATATCTAATGGATGTTCTTAAGAATTCATAGAAGATTCTCAAAAGCTCGTGTTTTTCTCAAAGCCAAATCTTCTATGCTATTATCATTGTCAATATACTGCCCCATGTGATGGTCTCTCCTGCCCTTTGTTTTTTTTTAATTATTTTAATAAAATAAACCATGAAGTTTTCATGAAAGTTTCAACAATTTGCAAATGACTGGTTTTCATTATTTATAAAAAAATAATAACGAAAATTGCAAAAAAAAACATCGTAATTTTCGCTAATGATCTAAGTAGTGTGGGATCTTAACTAAGATTTTGTAATTTTTATGAAACCGTATCGTTAATTTTAATTAACAATAGAGTGGGTCAAAAGTATCGACTATTTTTTATTCTTTACTTAGAAAAAATGGTTTGTAGATATCTCTAGAAAATTACCACCAAAGCTTAGCTCTTAATTTTCATTGAAAAGTTCTCCGAATTATAATTTAATATATTTTACTCAGTCCAATAGAAAAAAAAATATATCTTGGTCATTTTGTAAAATTTTATATTTATTTTTGCAGGAAATTTAATGTTCTACAAAAAAGGTTTCTTATATTTTTACCCTTATTTTCAGCCCTTAGAAGATCTTGACGATTAAAGCTTGATCGCTTTAGGAACAATTTGTTTTTGGTAAATAATTTTACTTGTGAATCAATATTTGAATTGTGCAATACATAATTTTGTAGAAAATTTAATGTTCTACAAAAAAATCTCAATTCCTGAAGAAAATAACGCTTTTTTATGAGAAATTGAGTTTCAGCAATAAACAGTGCTCAATTTCCCGTTTCAATATAGCCAAAAATAATAACGTCTTAAAATAAACCTTTAAATATCAATTGAAGCATTTTTCTATTAGTTAAAATTTAAATTTCATAAAAAAAATCCATAACTCGTAAGCTAAGTTGAAATTTTTGGAATTACTTATCAAAAACTCCTAAGATTAGAAGTCATTTAACATTGATAATGAATATCTCTTAAACGGTTAATTTCTTCGACTAAACATATTTTACTTTTTTGTAGAGCATTAAATTTCCTACAAAATTATATATTGCACACTTCATAGTTCATATTAGTCCACCAGTTGAAAAACTCTTAAGCAAAAACCAATTTTTCTTAAGAAAACCAAACTTCAATCGTCAATATCTTTTAAATGGTGAGATTTAGGGTTTAAATATAAGAAACCTTTTTTGTAGAGCATTGAATTTTCTACAAAATATATTTTTTTTTGCAAAATGATATAGCTATAAGCTAGATATGATTTTTTTTCAATTGGGTTGAGTAAAATATAACTTGTTAAAAAAAAGCCGATTTTTTGAACCATCCTATTTAACAAAGGTATACGTTTAAACCCTTCAATAAAAATAAAGGTGTTAAAACTTGAAAATATAGTCGATAAAGTAGATTTTTTTTTATTCGACAATTGGTTTTTTAACCTTAAATGCTTTTTTGATTGGCTACTGCTTTAAAGGGATCTTTCAAACCACTGATTTATATTCATAACTTTGAAACTTCTCTAAGCAACTATTTAATGGATGAAAATTAATCTGTTAGATAAATCCAACAAAGTAACGTTTTTTTTATCCTCTGGATAAAAGTTTATCTGATAAATAATTTTTTTAGCCTAAGAACGACTTGGCAGAAGCGAAGTACTTGTAATTTCGAGCCTACACTTTGGTGCCTTTCTGTGGTAATTTTTGCATATAAAATCTATAAAAAAATGTTTCTGATATTTTCTAAACTATATTGTGGCTTACAAAAGTTTTTTTTGTAATCAATTTTCGAAGCAACTTCCGTAAAAAAAATTAAACTCTTCTATAATAAAAAAAAACAGTTACCAACCTGTATTAAAATAATAAATTACTTAAAAGTTAAATAGAAAAATATAGAAAACGCTAAAAAAAATTTCAAAATTTTAAATTTTTTGAATATAGTTAATACTTTTAGAAGCAATCGGTAACTTTAGTTGTTTAGCTTGAAAATCTTATAGAAAATCTGATAAAAGTAATTTTCATTATAAACATAGAAAAACGCAGACGTTTCATTACCTTACATATAAGCAATCAAAGGATCATCTCACTTATTCTCAACTTCAAAAGCTCAAGCTTTCATCAAGCACACTAAACTGCCTTCATAAAGCGATCAAATTACTAAAACACTAAAAAATAAGAAACCAACAAATTAAGTAGTCTGAGAATATGGTCTAGAATATGATCGAAGTTGCTCCGAAAAAAAAGAAAAAAAGAAAAAACGTCGATGCGCATTTGCTATAAATATCAAATGACTGTTTTCGTCGGAAAAATGGATGGCAAAAGCTCCCATTCCTCTTCGTTGTCGTCTTTTTTTTCTGTGTTTTTGTTCCACCTCGTGCGTTTGGCTTTTTGTCTTTGAAAATAAAATATAAATATTTCTTTATCAACACATTATATCGTTGAAAAAAATGAGTTTGGAAGTACAAGGCCACGCCACTTTACGATTTAATGATGCGTCAAAACGTTTGTTTGTGAGTTTTGCAAAAAGAACAAGGAAAAACGGGTGAAAAGTAGACAAATTAAAATCGATAAGATAATAAAGTTTTCCCAGTTTTCAATTAGGAAAAGTTTACAATCCCAGTTTGTAATAATTGATTTATGTTTCAAATCTATCGCTAGGAATTCTTTATGGTTGGCGGCAATTTATTGTACAAACGGAAATGAATCAAATTCTTGGTTATATAATAAACGTATGCAAATTGGAGGTTTGGTTTAAATTCCTGATAAGATTATATAGTGAATATTATATGGAAAGCATTTTTGTTTGTTTAAATATTATTTTCTAGAAATACATAGGTAAATACTTGCATGCTAAGCTTGGCGAAATATTTTGTTAGGTGCTTATAAGTTCAAGTGAGCTTTGTGTGGGAATTTCGCTTTTTACAATTATATTTTTACGTCAACAATGAAAACACATGACTGAATAAATTCTAGTTTAAATTGCTTGAAAAATTGAGTTTAAATTTACATTTTTCTTTTCATTAAATATGTTTTTTCTTGGAAAAGAAATCTCTCAATGTTGTGGAGCTAACTAATAAAAAAAATAGTTTATTTGAAAATCAATAACAATAATTTATTTTTATTTAAAACTCAAATTTTATTTGAAATGAAGAAAAAACACATGTGTACAGTTCACACGTGGTAGAAGTGAAACCATCAAAAAAGATGACTTCAAGATATTGAGACGAATGTCAAATTTTATGAGTAGGATAATTGCAAGGTTTATAAACTACACAGGTTGCCCCACTAGAAAAAAAATATGACGTCATACGAAGAATTTTGAAATTTGAATCATTTTGAAGATATGTACGAATTTCTTCTGGATACGTCACGTAGCGCATGAGGCCACCTGTGTATTTTATAAACCTTGGGATAACTGTAGGGTTTATTTTACGATTTATTTACATATATATTACATAAATTTATCCTGAATCCAAATTTGGATTTTCGATAAATGATATGAGAGCTTATGATAATGGAAGTATGAAATAAATTCAGTGGTGGTAAAGATGCAGATATCCTTTAATATTTGAAACTTTTATATTTGGACATCGTTGGAATTACATTTTTCTCGATGGCTTGAAAATACGGGCAGCACATTAAAATATTATCATTTGCATTAGAATTTTTAATTATTATCCATAAAAGATCTTCATGTCCTGAACGTTGTGGGTTTTAAATTTCGTTGGAATTACAATCGTTTACAAAAGGAGCACATATTATGGCCGAACAAATTGTTAAAAAAATTTTATCAAAATCTTCATGAGCAACTTTATTTCGACGAAATTGTGAGTACCTAAAGAATCGGCTGTACATTCATTTGAGTAGCACCTGAAAAACAGTTCGTAATATTATGTGATATCAGAATTAATTTTAAATAAGCTTTTATTTCATTGAAATTTCGTGATTAAGGACGAAATATGCGATTAGAAAATATTTAAGTACTTGCTAGCATCATTTTTACTATTTTGCACAGTCGAATCATTATTAAACGTGTAAGAACTATTATTTTTCTTACTTTATAATGCTTTTTCGGCGTACCCGAAATTCACGAACAAGTTCTGTTGAACCTTTTGATGTCTTTATAGCCTTGTTTTCTATACTTTTTTTTTTGAAAATCATGACAATAATCCGTATTCATTTACGGCAAACTTGAAAATTAATTCTACTAAAATAATGAAATTTTTATGCTCACAATTATAATAGGCAATTTTTACATGGTTGTTATTGGTCACTATGAAAACCATTCTCAAGTAGCGTAATACGCAGGCGCGCACAACCATAAGAAATACTAATGTTTCCTACCTCATTCTCTCTCATGTTAAATCCTATAGATTAATGGGTCAAAGTATGAAATAGACAAGTACTAGAAATGGGTTGGTAGGAATGCATGGGGGAAATTATTTTCAAGTTGGTATGTTTTTCGCCTTATTTACTCGTTTGCGAAAAATCTTTATTTTCATCACGTGTTGACATCTACCGTCATACTTAAAATATTCAGAAATAAACATTCAACGTGCTAATAAAAATTAACTGGAAATATTAAAAGGAATGGATATAATTCATGATCTTGTACTCAAAAATAAAATAAAATGCCAAAATAAAATAATAAACAATACAGGTATACTGAAATTGATACAAGTATTTCATATTTTATTATTTTTGGGAATAAGCTCAAAATTTTTGCAAACATTTCCATAGAGTTCTCGTCTGATAATTTTTTTTTTCTTATTATTGATGGGTTCTTATGGCGAAGCGAAATCCACCAGTGAAAAATTTTCTAGCCATTTATTAATTACTAGCAATTGGAGAAAATTTTAATGAAATATTTTTTTCTTTTTAGATTTCATAGTATTTTTAAGTTTAAATACGTGTTTATAAATATTTTAAATTATAGTTGATGTACTTAATAATAAAGTTTAATAAATCTTAGAACAGTTATTCAAATGGTTGCTCTCAAACTTTCGAGAGTAAAAGAAAGTATACCAGTACTCTTTGTTAACAAAAATTAACCAAAATTGGTTAAAATTAATGTATTAATGAATTGGATATTGACCATATGTGCAAAACCTAAATATGTAAAGCATAATTGGGAAGAAAGAAGACAAAATTTTATAAAAGCATGGGTACAAGTAGCTTTTGTACATACCACTAACTCAATGTTTCATTTTCTATTCTGTTTTTAATTTAATTCACGAATAAATCAGCTGTGATTAATAGGTAGAGATAAAAGATCAATTATTAACAAATTTGCGAATGGAAAAAGTTCGCGAATTTTTGAAAAAACGAAGAAGAGAGTGAGCTGTTACCAGAGAGTGCCTTGCAGAAAAATTACTTTTACCAAATCATGAAAAATTTACTAAACAAAAATTATGTATTTATAATTTATGTTCTAAAACACAAATATTATTTTCTATATAACATATTCAACTAAAACCATATTCTTCATTTCTTATTATATATGTTTCTAAATTCACTGGCCTCCACCTCTACTACCACATCTTTGGGACAATTCTATGTTGAATATATTACTTTGTACATTGGCGGAAAATATGTTTTATCTCGAGAGAATTGCTTTGAAAATTTCTGCAAAAATGATAAAGTTATTAGCAATAATAATAAACACACGAAGTAATTATTTCAGTATTCCGTATACCAGTATTGTTTAATAGTTTATTTTGGCTTTTTATTTTAATTTTAGGCATAAAATCATGAATTATATCCATTACTTTTAATATTTCTAGTAAATGTTTATTTCTTTGAATTTCAAATATGATAGATGTCAAAACGTGGTGAAAATAACGTTAATTTTGCAGACGAGTACATTAGACACAAAAACATACCAACTTGAAAAAAAATTCCCCCATGCATTCCTACCAACCCATTTCTAGTACTTGTCTGTTTATACTTTGACCTAAAGAAGTTTTCACTTCAAAAATGATTAATGAACAACAAAAAAGCTCAAAAGATCTACTTGAAAAGTTGATATTTGCCTAGGTAAATATTTAAAAAAAATAATGAAGAAATTAACGGGTAATAAACGGGTGCTTTAGTACAAGAAATCCATAATACGGTGCAGTAAAATATTTTTTTCTGTCACGTTTTTCACGAAAATCGGTGATAATTTTTAAAATGAATTAACGGTGATAAAGTACGTGTTCAACATTGATTTAGTTGGCGAAAAGCTCCAATTCTCCAATAATCCGTCACACATATTTATTATTTTCAGTGTAATCTTGTTGGAAAACGTGTTGGGGTGTTTTGAAAAAAAAATTGGCACTTTTCCAATTGGTACGAATAACTTGCATAGTTGCATCAAATGCAATATAAAATAATATTTGAAGCACAATTCAATCAAATATAAAAGAGAGACAAAAGATGGATTGTTTCCCCGAATGAAAATCAATGTTGAATACTATTTTTCTTACTAAACGAAAAACTTGGAAAATTGGTTTAATATTAATAATAGATGCGAGTGATAGACAAGGATTTTAATTTGAAATTGTCTGAACTATCACGAAATGTCAGAAAAGCTCTTCTTCGCCTGACTTTTCCTACCGCTTTTTTGCCAAGTTTTACTTAAAAATGTTTTTCCTTTCTAACACCCGACGGTTGGTAAGCTTCATCGGGGAAGAAAAATGTCAAAATATATAATATATTAGCCGCATTTTTTCCCCACAGTAAAAACCGATTCACAATCCGAGTTGAGAATTCGAAAGCTCACTACTTCAACCTGTTGTGTTTCCGATCCCATTCACTGGAAAAAAAACTCCGGAAATTAAATTCTAAAATGCGGATAATTTCTTCGAGTTGAAGTTCGCTAAAAAAATTTTTACCGGGTCAAATCGATGCCAGTTATCGATTTCCCAAGGCGTAAATAATCGACATTATTTTCTGCCAGCTATTCCACTTGGCGTGCGATTTTTTTCCGGGACACATTCCGAGATTCTATTTTATGGATACAAACGAAAGCTTTCAACGCTCTGGGCCACGAGAACACTGGAATATGAGAATATTAAATCATCGTTTCTATTTAGTAAATATGTCGTGCTGAACATAAAATATATCTTTGCCAGAAAAAAAATTTTATAAATTTAAAAAAATGAGATTCCTTTTTAAATGTCAGAAACTATACGGCATACTAATGGAATAATTCTGTTCTATCATTTTTTGTTCTCGTCTTCACAAAAGATAATTTAATTATCAGAATAACAAAAATTTATCTAACGGATAAAAAATAAAATATGATTTAATCAATTTGTGAGCTTTAAGATACGGAAAAGTGTAACAGTAAAGCTCAATTATAGTAAACTGATCGTTACAAACTAAGCCATGTAAGATATAAATTATAGACAGATAAGATCTAATTGTAAGTTGGAATTGTACTTTAAATAAAGTTAACAATTGGATTTACTCCGAATGCAACATGTACTTGTGATATTTATCAAAATTTATGAAGCTTTCAGGAAATAATCTTTGAAATAAACTGCATTTTCTTAAATGCATTGTTAAGTTCAAGTCTTATAGAAAATTGAATTATTTTGGTTGATTTTTCTTTCGGAAAAAAAATCATACTAAATCGTTAAGTTTTGTATCACTTAGTAGTTTCAATATTGAAATATTTAAGTACATCTTTGAATTATATTCCAAATAAACCAAAAGTTTTTCACTGGGAATATAATTATTGAAATGAAATTGGTATAACTGCGAAATAATTCCAATAATACATTGTTAAGTTGAAGTCTATGGAAAATTGAATTATTTTGGCTGATTTTTCTTTGGGGAAAAAAATATTCTAAATCGTTAAGTATTGGATCGCTTAGTAGTTTTAATATTGAAATATTTAAGTAAATCTTTTAATTATTTTCCAAATAAACCAAAATTTTTTCACTAGGAATATAATTATTGAAATGAAAGTGGTATAGTTCGGGAATATTTAGTATCAATTAAAATGCAAGGAGTTATAATTTAGGGCCTAATTTTTAATGATATTGGTTCACACTTTGGTGATAACATCTACGATGTTATTTTTTCAATACAAATAAATGCATTAACGATACCAAACTTTATCCAATATTGGCAAAAAAGAGAACACAATTATGAGAATTAAATTACAAAATTCCAAAATAAAAAAGAGAAATCTAAAAATAATATCAATGTTTAAAGCTTGATTATTCGGAAACGGTATGTCTGGCAAAAATTTGACAAATATGTTTTTTGTAGGGAATTTAATTTTCTATAAATATATGTGCAGATGATTTTTTTTCCTTGATAGTTTGACAGCATTGACGCAAAAATGAAAGCACAAATAAAGAATCGAAATTAAAGATGATAGACCTCTTAATATAAATATTAAGGACTCAAACTTTCCCGATATTTTTTTTTGTCACCTTGAACAATTTTTTTGATATACTTTTCATAAAAAAAAAATAGTCGATTTTTTTGGCCCAGTCTAGTAAGCATGTACATAGAAAGTATGCACCCATAAAGGTGTTACAAAAAAACCTGTACATAGGCCTGGAAAATATTCTTATTAATTTTAAACTTATACCGATAATAAGTTTTATAACAAATTTATAGTATTCTAGTCAAATAAAAACAAAATTGAAATATCAATCGTTGTGATCCACTTAATTATACTCTTTTTGCTAATTCTACTTAAGAAATTTACAGTTTTTAAAGGCTGTGATAGTTTATTTTAATATTTGATCGCTATATTTTTGGAAATTTTTTGAGATATGCTTTTATTTTCCTTTGGTAATTGGAAGGGTTTGACCCTGGTTTTGCCTTTATAATTGTTATGTGAATAGTAGGGTGATTTTTTTTTACTTTTTTTGGTCCCATCGTGAAATTATGTTGGAAATACCAAAAAAAAAAAAATCTCTGAAAGTTTGAGCCCCTAATATTAATTTTAAGTCCTCGACCAAGACGTGTAAAGATTTCCCATTGAAAATACACGGAAACTCTGATTTTTTATTTTTAAATTTCTATATCTCAGCGGCATTTCATGGGATCGCTTTTACCGAAGATGGTTTTTTCTCAGAATTAAACGCTCTACAAAAGTGCCCATTGCGACAAAGTCGTAACTCACACCGGTGAGGTAGTACGGGCCACTGAACCTGATTTTTCCATAAAACTCGCGTTTTTTTGCATTTATCTCGTAAATAACAAAAGCTACGGAAAAATTATAAATGAAAAACTTGTAGAGAATTTGATTTGCTACAAAAAAGTTCCTGTAGACCAAATCGCGAAGATCAATATTAAATGAGATATTAAGCCTTGAATTTTATGGAAAAATCAGGTTCAGTGGCCCGTACTACCTCACCGGTGTGAATTACGACTTTGTCGCAATGGGCACTTTTGTAGAGCGTTTAATTCTGAGAAAAAACCATCTTCGGTAAAAGCGATCCCATGAAATGCCGCTGAGATATAGAAATTTAAAAATAAAAAATCAGAGTTTCCGTGTATTTTCAATGGGAAATCTTTACACGTGTTGGTCGAGGACTTAAAATTAATATTAAGGGCTCAAACTTTCAGAGATTTTATTTTTGGTATTTCCAACAAAATTTCACGATGGGACCAAAAAAAAAAAAAAGTTAAAAAAAAATCACCCTAAAAGCAAAATATAGGTATACTATTCACTGAATAGTATACCTATATTTTGCTTTTTTGTTCATGCTTAATCTTAAGATATATAACCATCAAAAATTTTACTTGTGTTTCTGAAAATCAAAGTTAAAAGTTAAATTTAATATTTTTTTTTTAGTTAAATAATTAAAGAAAAGTAGGCAATTATCTTTGAAAGAAACCTGTAACCCAACACTCCTATAAAAGCAAGTTCAGTACTTGATCGTCTAAATTTAGATAATGCACTATTGCACTATTTAATGTGCATCTTGCACGATGCATTAGGTAAAGTTATTCATAAAGTCGTCGACAACTTCGTATTCGGAAGATAACGATGCCATTGACGATAATAATGTGCATTCAATGATAAGTTTGCATAGTGTCAAAATAAAATGCACCAAAGCGTGCAATCCATCCCCAAGTCACCCCAATATTTGAATATGATTTAACCCCGTCTGAAGTCTATATCTTACCAATGGAATTCGGTCAATTTATTTGTCATACATAACAGCCAATATTTATTGTTTGTGTGGTGAAGATATCCACTTTGCTAATCTGCTCAGTTCTAATTCAACCCTGGAGTACATTTGTATGTTATCATTTATCTTTCAAGGGATAATATTGAGTTTCAAAAACCCTCTTAGGCGTCGAGAAAAGCTGTCATGTGGCCTGGTGTCGCTGACTGAAGCTTTCAACGTATTCTTTGGCTAGTTGAAAATAAATTTCCAAGTTTAACCTTGTCACACGTTTATTGCTGATAGAATTATTTTTAGCAAAGCTCAGAGAAAATATGTCACTATAAGTTTAGTCGCGTTTTTAAATTGAATTATTGCGAATGTTTACTTCTTAAAATTTGTAGTTTATAAAATAATAAGAACTATGATCAAGGTAGATTTTGTTTTTCTCATAATTTAATCTTCTATTATTATAAAGAGGAAAGATTTGATTGTTTGTTTGCTTTGAATAGGCTCCGAAACTACTTGACCGAATTGCAAAATCCTTTCACTGTTGGGAAGCTACACTATTTCCGGTGAACATAGGCTATATTAAATTTTCAAAAAAGTTAAGGATTTATACTAAAACTCCAATAATGTAACCCAAGGTCTGAAAAAATTACCAAAAAACATTCTTTTATCGCGTGCGCTGCGAAATCTATTGGTTATAGAACAAAATAATGTAATACGGTTTTGCAGAACATATCATTATCTACAAAAAATAGAACGAAAGCATATGTCTAACTATTATAGTTATGTCACAATAAGTGTTTTTTTCATTTTAAAAAATAAATATAAATGCCATCGCTATAAAAGCTCTTTTATTTATACTTTGGGACTAATCCTTATCAAAATAAATGACTTCATATTTAAGTTTGCTTCAATACCATTATATAACTTTTTAAGTTATTCAATTTGAACATTCCATTCAAAAGATATCACAAGTTTAAAAATGTAAGTTATTTGAAAAATGTCGCATGGTCACCCCATTTTACTTATAATTAAGACCAATTTTATTGAACTTGGCGATATTTTTTATTTATGTATAGATGCTGATTGATTTACAGATTATTTGGTCTACGGTAGGTATACCTACCGTAGGTATACGCAATAGACATATTCTTTTTAGATAGTTATAAATATTTTTTGAAAATTAATTGATTATTACATAAAAAAATTATATTCTTTGCAATAGTTTATTAAATGTGTCTTCTTAAAGTTGACAAAATAGTGTTTTTAAGTACGATTATGTTTTTCGTAAAAGAAATAAGAAAAATAAAACTTTTCATATACCACTACAAATGGCAAATTTGAAAAGAAAACATAATCTACTCTACGTTACGCACACGAAGTTGCGGGGATCAACTAGTAATAATAATATAATAAAAAAAATGTTTATTTTTTGGCTCAGTCTAATGCTTACGTATCCTGGTCAAATAAATAAAAAAATTCTAAATTTCAAATTCCACTATGTTCGTCCAAAAATTGGATCGTCCCTATAAAAACATTAAATTTGATCACTAAATTAATCAGTTATCTCTTATTGTAGTATTATGATATAACATTGATAAAGTTGCAGTATTAACGTGTATCAGATTATTCATAAAAATGATAAGAAGATTACAATTTTTTTTATAGAAAATGTAATCATAAAAGCTTTCTCTGCTGATTTATTTATGCCAGAAATATTTACTTAAGAATCTCATCAAAATTTAAAAACAAATCAAATCAAATTTACCTCATCTATTTCAAGAATCTCCATAATTTATAAATCAATTTGGGGTAATAAAAAATGTATAAATCCAAGTCATAACTCATTCAACATTGTCAAATGATTGACAAACGCAAAAAAATGATATTATATCGTTATTATTGAACGCTAAATAAATCAGTCGAATCCGGCCCTGTTTTTCCGTCTCTCCCCTACATAATTTATTGTCATCAACATGAAAATACGTCATATCCGTAACAAAAGCGCACATAATTTGATGCACGGCATTATTGCACTTCCGTTGCAATTATTTCCAATATTTCACACACTCGAACCCATAATATTATCATTGTCTTCCACATTTCGACTATATTCGAATTTAATGACAATACTTGGATTATGCATATGTACCATGTATAGAATGTTTTTATGACGTGCAAAAACGTAGAGCTGTATTAAATAACGAAACATTTCTCTTATCATGCAGTGTGGTTTTTGCATCCGATTAGGGGTGGTTAGGGCTGTTGTGCTTTCAGAATCGCTAAATTTATTAATTAATACAATCTAGCACGAAGCTTTTAAAGCTCCGAGCAGCAAAGTGCATGGTACTTGCACACATGCCCAAATGCAACACAACACCGTGGCGCTTTGTGGAGAAAATCGCGGATTTAGGTCGTGTAAACACGAAATTTGCATTTGATTTACGTTCGTGTGATTTAGACTCGATTTAAATCGATTTTTAGGGTTCCGCACATTTAAGCAATGCAATTGGTGAACTCTTATCGGACCCCTCTGGTAATTTAAATGCAACTATTGATTCATGGGATACAAATTTAAAGACCTTATGTTTAAAATTATCCCGATTTAAAGATTTTTAAACGAGAAAATTTTAGTGAATTTTTTAATTGATTTTACCGTAAATTCAACACTTATTTATCTTAGGTAATTTTTTATTTATTTAAAATTTTGGTGCTCAGCGACTTAGGCCATATGCACTTTAGATATATTTACATAGGTGAGTTTTTTACATTAAAGCCTGGTATTTTCACTTCAGTATAGGTAGGCTTTATCTCCATGATAATTATCTATTAGATAAAATTTTATCTGTAAGATTAATCAAAACTGTATTTTCAACCAAAACAAACCTCCGGTTAGTTATTTGCGTGATATCTTATAAAAAAGAATAGAACAGTAATGACAGTTAATGGATAAACCAGCGTAGGAAACAATATATTGATAAACAAAGACAAGTTGATAGCGATATCAAAGACCTTAGAAAGAGATACCATTCTTGTGTAAAAAATTGAAGTTTTGTAGTTGTCCCATAAACTGCATTTGAAATATAAAAATAGTCGTTCTGCAAATTAATAACATATAATTTAGAATGTCTAACGAAGTTAAAAAAAACGAACCCAAGCTCCAAATTTCAATAATGAAGAAGTTCATTTGTTGGATTATAAAGTTCGATAAAATTTTAGACCTTAGAACCGAACTTTTAATGAATCAAATTCATAATATTAATCAAGAAGAGAAGAGGGCAGAAGAAATGCATCGTAAGAAAATGAAACTTATGGATATTGAAATTTCTATTAAGAAATAACAACTAAAAAATTTATAAAATTTTATTAAATAACACATTTATATTTTCATAATACAAATATATATTTATTCTATTATTTCTTGTTAGACGTTTTATTGATGCAATAAATTCCTAAAATAATCAATAAAAGGTCTGCGGAAAAATCATTATGAATTTCAACATTTCTTTCGTGTTCTTCTGGAAGAATATTGTCTTCCATGTCCGAACTCTCATCGGTGTCAAAATTTTCTTCCATTCGGTCTATCGCTATATTGTGTAGTACTGCACATTTTTTTTCAATTTGTAATAGTATAAATTCGACCGTAAGTTCTGAAAAACGAAATCTTTGGAAAAATTTTTGATCTGTCCATTTTTTAAAATGATCAATTCTTGGCCTTACATTATATTGTTGTTCAGGATTTATAATTTCTATAAGTTGAATCAATTCTTCCTCAGGGTGATTGAGCAATTCCGAATTATCCATAGTAATTATTTCCACTTTTATTTATAACTGTAATATATCCTTAAAATAACTGATTAATATTGTTTATGTATCATTACATGAAATTAATGCTTTTTTTAATTTACACATAGATAATAAACACCAATATATTTACCTAATAAATTCGTAAATCTCCAAATAGGCAGAAAATTTTTGCAATTTCGTAATATAATTTTTTCACTTCACTTAAGTTTGACAGCACTAACAATGTGCAGAAACAATAAGAAGGCAATGTATGTTCTATCTATTAAATAAAAAGACTATTTGGAAGTTTGAGTACTGAATAAGCAATCTAGGAGATAGTTTAATTTTATCCTGAAGATATGAATATTTTTACGTGAAAGTACGCATGTTTTCTCTATCTTCCGGTTAAAATTTTATCTGGAAGATAAATGTCACTATTTAAATGTGAAAATACCGGGCCTAAGTATAGATTATATGTAATGGTATTTATCTATGAACATTGAAATTTAGCTGAAATTATTAAAATTAGAGTAAAACTATAAATTGGAGGTATAAATAATATGTAAGCACAATGGATTTACACACAGATTAAATTTGTCACTTATCACAGATTATATTTTGATATTTTTCTTCAGAGACTGTAAAATATCTAGGGCGATGGGTGATTTTGGTCTGAGGTTTTCCCATCTCAGCGTCCCATTTCTGGATAGAGCCCCATTACATCCAACCAGAATATGGTTGACATCCAGGACGCTCCTACATATGGAACAAGGTTTTTGTTCTTCGCCCCTTAGGATCCAGTCATGGGTTTCCCTGGTGTGTCCCGTTCTTAGGCGAGTCAGGGTGACTTGGTCCGTTCTGCTCATGTTCTTTTTATAATCTGTTTTCCCAACTTTATCTTTAATCTGTCTAAGGTGGGTTTGTGTCTTGTCCCACTTTTTTTGCCACGTTTCTGTGATTATTTTTGTAACAGTTTTGGCATTGTTGTTGAGTCCTTCTTCATTTATGGGGTACAGATATTTTATGGTACGTGCTTTTTCCAGGATAATGGCCTGTATAGGGAGAGGTTTGGGTTTATTAATTTTGGTCAGGAACATCTTTCGTTGGGGATAATGTTTACACAACGGATGGTTTGGATGGTGGGACATCGACCAAACTACTTGATGACCATACACTTAATCTAACATCCCTAACCCTTATAGTAAAGCAATAATGGGGGGACAACCCTTAACGTAAATATTTTTTTTGTCTCAGTACCTATTGAAGATATTTTCACGAAATTGAAACTATACATGACTATTAGTAAACTAATAATAATATATTTTTTTTAGAATTTTTGTCATATAAGAAACTGTAAGAAACAAGAAGTATATTTTTTGAGGGTGGTTTTTTATTTCAACCCTCAAAATGATACCTACCAGAAAAAACATATTAAAGTTAGTTATCATATATTAAAATGATCGAATTGGTAGGACATATCAAAATAAGATTTTTTCGCTGACTTTGAACAGTTATACTGTGTATACAATATATAGAATATATTGCGGTCCAATTTATGTAGTACTTGTATAGAATATATTGCGGTTCAATTTATGTAGTATAATTTAATATAATAATATATAAAAATCATACCATAAACATTAATTTGAACTGAAGTTCAAACGAAAATATTCCTGACGTATTGCCCAGATACGTATTTCGATTGCCAAGCAATCTTCATCAGTGGTCATCAAGTAGTTTGATGACACTTCGTAACTGCTTTGTGATCATTCACATCACAAAGCACATATTCATTTGTGGTGAATCATCACAAAGCAGTTGCGGAGTGATCCAAACTACGTGATGACCACTGATGAAGATTGCTTGGCAATCGAAATACGTATCTGGGCAATACGTCACGAATATTTTCGTCTCAACTTTGTTCAAATTTATGTTGGTGGTATGATTTATATATATTATTATATTAAATTATACTACATAAATTGGACTGCAATATATTTTATATATTCTATACACAGTATAACTGTTCAAAGTCAGCGAAAAAATCTTATTTTGACTCCCCTTATAGTTACAAGGAATTTTGAGAGTTATATGTACCAAACTACTCTTTATTAAGTACACGGTCTGGTACAAATTATTCAAGAGTTTGATCTCCGGATTACCCAATGGTTCATCTTATTTAATCTGTATTTGCTTGAATTTATACACCAAAAAATTGTTAAATAATTATTTAAAATTATTAAAGAAATCTTAAATACATTTTCCTTGATTATGAAAGTCAGTACTTAGCCCAGTTAGTTCTTCTCTTTATACTTTTCGATCCCAACAAATCGTTGTTTATATGTTTGAAAATCTTTAGTCGGAATAAACCCTTGACAATTTCATTTTTTCTGCAAACAATTAATTGTTAAAAATGAGCAAAGCTCTCCAAAAGTGACGTGTTAAGGCGAAACATGCATGCATTGTGTTTGGCTGATGGTTCTGTTTAATACAATTCCCATTATTGCGCCCGTTATTGCTCCC
Organism: Sisyra terminalis; assembly: GCA_958496175.1. NCBI lineage: Eukaryota > Metazoa > Arthropoda > Insecta > Neuroptera > Sisyridae > Sisyra > Sisyra terminalis. The sequence continues at coordinate 10,259,035 of OY292277.1, read as the reverse complement.
TTGTCTGATGAACGTGTGATAATGTTGATTTCCGGTTGTGCCACATAAAGCAACTCGAATAGGAAATATGTCGATTTAGTCAACTGTGAATGAAATCCTGTTACATCCTAATTACACAATCGCACATGTTCACCAATCAGAGAAAATTCTGTCAATGTTCGAATCCGAATCGCTTCCATTGATGGATTACAAGACAACGATTTTATGGTCGAATCAAATATCAATTGGCACCACATGTGTGCACCGCGTCTCAAAACCACCATCCTCTTTCATTGTTCCAATATTTAACATATTTTCCACTTTAATTCCATTATGTTTGCAAATAATTTCAATGTCTCTGCATTGCGACACTTGTCGTCCGCTAAATATAACGTACAAATAATGCAATTCTACGTTTCAACCACTAATATTTCCACCCCTTTTATTTAACCAAGTGAAATTTAATAACATACACTTACAAATAAATTCACACCAACGTTTCACCATTATAATTACTTTATTTAATATGCGCTCTACTATGAATGGATTTTTTTGTTACATTCATATTTAATAGCGACTTTTCCAATAAATTTATAAACATCTGATTCATACTTAGTTCATCTCCCGAGAGAACCTCTTTCTTCTCTTCAACGATCCTTAACCATTTCAGGCAGTTGGTTCTGATTTTTAGCAAAAAATCTTCGCTTTTCGTTGCAATTTCATTAAAACTAGTGTCCGGCATTAAAAATACCTTAGTCAATGTATCAGCTATTACTGTTATGCTACTAATTCCGCGAGTTGGAAATAGCAGACAAAGCTCGCCAAAATAATTGCCTTCGGATAGATGAAAGATCTGAAAAACATTTGTGGTTAATAAAACATTATATTTAAATAAGAAAACAATTCAGATTGTTTCAAATCGTTTTTTGTTTATATTTAATACTAGTAGTTACCCGTTGCATTCGCAACTAAAGGTTTTACCTCAATAAAATGTTTAATATGAGATAATGTAGAGTTAATCAACAATCGAAATTTTAAATTTAATTATCAAAGTGTTGTTAATATAAAAAAAAGTTTATCTAAAAGTTTTTTTTTATATCATTTTAATAACAACATTTTAAATAAAGTCAATTCACTAAATTAGTATGAAAGTTTAATACTTATGTTGTACTTTTACCAAATAGGCAATTTTAAATTTTGGTTCGTTTTTCAACAATCAAACTTTTTAAAATCTATTTTATTTTATGAACCAATGGTTGTGATCTGGAATAATTATATATTCGGCTGAAAAGCATAGAGGTAGCAATTTTTCGCCATATATTTCACTGTCAATTCAAATATAAAATCTTTGATACTAACTTTTTTTCGGTATTTAGAACAATTTGAAAATCAATTATTGTTATTGAAAATAAATAAAATATTCAAATTTACTTCCACGCTTTCCACCTATTTCCAACAATTTTGTATGTACAACGTCCAAATGTGCGAAATCGAATAGCTTTTTAGTCATGTTAACTAACATAAAGAAGGTCATTATTTTTTTTTGTTTTACATTTGTATTTTCAAATATAAGTGCACATTTGTGTCGATGAAATTTGGAAAATGTTTTCCTTATACGATGCAAATTTATAATAAGAAAGGGTTTTTGAAAATTTCTCCCCTAAAAGAATGAAAAACGGTAGCAAAGTTAGTAAAGGATAACGTTTAATAAATAATCGCAATTTCAAATTTAATAATCAATCAAAGTCCGTTAAAAGCGAAACGTTATTACTGCTTAATAAAAAACAAAGTTGATTTATTATTAGAAACAAAAACTTAGGGTCTGCTTAAAAATTTAAACTCTGATAACTAGATATATCTGAAAAGGTTAAGTTAAATTTACAAATGAGCATTATGTTTTTTTGCTTTCACATATTGTAAACTTAAAAATTCGAAATACGTATTCACAAATAAATACATTAGTGAGTGAGTACCCTTACCAACGTTTTGAATGCGTAAGTGGGGATAACAGAGCGCATGCACATAGCCCATTCTGCACGATCGCACGGCAAGATAGCCAATTTATATATAAGATTTATTAATATTCAAATTAGCTACGTTTCGTTACGTATCGTAACATCATCAGGCTTTATTTTTCATCAGAAATTAAATTGAAATTATTATATTTTTGTGATTCAAGAAGCCTGATGAAATTACGATACGTAACGAAACGTAGCTAATTTGAATATTAAAAATAATAATTAAAAAAAAAACGATCTTAAACAACCTGAAATGGCTTCTTATTTAATAAAAGCTGAGATCTGAATTTTATCATCTATTATATTTAAAAGAAAATGAAGGTATAAGATTAGTTAGGAAAACTAGGGGTGCGTTTCAATAAGCGACCAAAACGTTCACAACACCCATTTCTCCATCCATTTGGTGGATTATGACGTCATTGTCCTCCAACACTCATAACGACCTTCTTGAATAGCTGGGTCGAAATGGGCGATGGGAAATTGGTCCATAACGCTCAAAAGCTAGTGGAACACGAAAAATATTGGCCATTAGTATTGTGGTCGCTTAGTGGAACGCACCCTTGAAAACAAGGAAAAACAACTACCATGGTGAAAAGTTAACGATTGAAATGAAGTTCAAGGATTCTATCATCTTTTATCATAACCTTTGTGAAACTAAATTTTGAGTTGACCAATTTAAGTACTACAGTTGCATTGAAAGAGTTAGGCAATGGTCATTACCCCCATCTATATCTATTGGTGCATCTATATAAATATCTACAGCAAATATTCTCGGACAAAACAGCCCCAGGTATAATATTAATGCATTCTGTGCAATTTCATCAAGTATTCTTTTGTAGTAGTTTTTTTGATATAATTACTAAATTATCTTCAAAGGTTTATACTATATATGAAATATGGTGGTCTAATTTATGTACTATAATTTACAAAAGTAAACTAAAAACAAAAGTTCAAACAAATGTATTACTGATTTATTATTTAGTATCAAATCGATCCCCTGAGATTGAATCGAAAAAGCCACGGGGGATGTTTTCTCATACAAACTCTGCTATACTCTTTGAACTAAAGGTCATACAAATGTGTTACTGACGTATTGCTCATATACGTATTTCGATTGCTAAGCAATCTTTCTTAGTCTTGAAATACTGCTATGTGGTACTATGTGATGAATTGAGCAGTAACAGAGCGATCCAATATTACTTAACTACTAAGGAAGATTTTTTGGCAATCAAAATACGTATCTGGGCAATACGTTAATAATTTATTTGACCTTTTGTTCTAATTTATGCATAAGTTTTCTTTTGTAAATTATTTTGTATAAAAATACCTTAATATATTGTATAAACTGAATAACTGTTCAAAGTCAGCGAAAAAAAGTCTTATTTGATATCCTCAAGATTTAAAAAAAAAAAAAAACTAAAGTTCCACTTTTCAACGCATTTTTTAGTCCGTCATTTCCAACGTGGTGCATGGCAATACTTTAGTGGGTCATTAGCAGGACGTGCACCTTTGGGTTGACTACAATATATTATATACTATTTAATATAACAGTTATAGTAAATACTAAAGATTATGGAGTAATTTGAGAATGAATTATTAAGAGTGAAATGCTTTTCATTCATTTTAGAATAATATTCTTCTCTATTACATGCTTGGGAACCTTATTAATTTAACTATTCTATAATTTTTCTTTAATGGATGATTTATTCTTTGGAAACTTGACTAGACACTAAATTTATGGTCTTTTAAGCTTCCATCAGGTGAATAATCGTAAAATTTTAAATAAATAACCAAATTTAAATATCACGAAAGAGGCCATCAGGCTTTTAGAAATGCTCAAAGGCGGCATGACCCAAAATCGGTTGGGAGCCACTGATCTAAGTATATTTTGTCCAAGAATATTATCCGGAGATTTCAACGCGTGTCACCCGTTTGTGTTTTGGTTACCTCTCGTCCAGTGTCGTCAAGCACGTAGACTTCGCCCGTGTGGATAAAGTAGAGATTACGAATCATCATTCCGGATTGAATTATGACGTCATTGGGCAAGTAAATCTTTGTGGTGAATTTGGACATTAGCGCCATGATTTTCGAGTCGGGTAGACTGGCAAAAAGATCGGACAGGATCATTATACGGAGAAAAGTGTCGGAGAGGATTTCCTGACGAAAATGTGCTGAAAATTATTGATAAATGCATTAATATGAAATTGATTAAGTTGATAATATATTCTTACCAGGAAGTGACGACAAAATCTGGTCTTCTTTGAAATAATGGGAATCATACGTGGATTTAAACAACCCAATGATTTTTTCTTGTAAGTGAATGGTAAAATTTTGATTTCTCACATAATATCTCAACTCTTCCAACACATTTTTATACGAAAGGGCACTGACACATTGGATTTTAATAATTCGATAGTAAATCGCTGAAAAAAGGAACTTGAAGATTTATTTTCTCCATGTCATTAAAAACTTACCAATAATCACAAGCATATAGATATGTCCAAATAATTTTATACCACTTTTCAATGACAAAATTTCTGATTTTTGGTTAAAATGAGAATAGTTTCCAACCCCTAAAATACATTGCTGCACGTAAAACTATACACTAATATTTTTTTTAGAAAAATCTTTATTTTTACCACTAAAACAGTAAACTGCTTCCACTAAACAGTGGGCATAACTTAGAAGTTTAATTGAACAAATTTTAGAATTATCATCTTTGTGCATTTGACCCCTATCCACGATGTTGGGTAGCCAAAAGAGTAGACAGGCCAGTATATGCCAAATGTACAATGTGAACACCAAAAGCAGAACAATAATTACTCGTAAACTATCGAAATTTGCAAACTAAAAAGATACTGAATCACTGAAAGAAATGCAATTATAATCTTCCAGAAAAACCTCTCCAATTTGGCATAGGCATTCAATGACAAATTTGATTCGAAATATTTTGAACAAACCAAAAATTTTGAAAATTTCACATATGGTAGCATTCTTCAATCCGGCATAATATAGTACACTGGCACTGCCGAAAAAATCGAAGATGAACCTCCTTTTTAAATAACGCCTGAAAAAAACCAATTTTTTTTTTTAAAAATTCGTGAAAAATTTATCAATTTACCAAAGAATTTTTTTTGGATTTAGGATTAGTCGTTCGGTTTCGTACTCGTAATATCCGGTGATCAATGCTAAGAGGGCATCAAGGATGAAAACCACATCAGATATGACTTTCATGTAGAAAATGAACAGCATATGGATTTGCTCGTAAATAAAAAATGCAACGATAATGGGCTCCATTATAAATGCAACCATTGTTATCGGTAAATAAATGAGTAGCCACATTATGCTGTAATGTACTTAAAAATTAATTAACATTAAATTATTTATTGGCAAAGAATTAAATTATGCCAAACCGAATTATGCTGAACGGATGTATGATATACCAATATTTTGAGTGATAATGGCGCTTTCGTTCGGCCACAATCGCCGAATGGCTTCGAAGGTATTTTCGTGTCGAAAAGTGTTTATCTAAAATTATCGTTTTTTTTTCCAAAAAAAAAAAGTTTCAATATATATTTTTTGTGAACCTGATACTAAAAGCAACTGATACATTCGGGCACGAATCTTTTTCATGGGGCTGCCACGATTGATATTTAAGTGGAAACCAGAGGTACTGTTGACAGGCAGTTTGCATACTTTATGATCGATAACCGCTTGTTTTCGATTGAATGAACTAATATCTTTAGCATCCATTTTACGAAATTGACTTTTGTGTTGTAAATTCTGACATTTCCATGGCTATGCCAGGAAAAAAGTTCTTGAAAACTTGAGTCAACTTGAGTTCAGGAAAAGTTTTTCCTACTCTATGATTATTAGATCGTCTTTCGGCTTCATCGTACTCCACTTTGATCTTTAATAGGGACTTGACTCTTATTATCCTCGTCCGTATCCCAAATAAAACAAAACACCGATCAAGTTTCCTAATTACCTAATAATAATAACCCTCGCGAAACTATCAAAGTTGTTAAGACGAAAATTAGTAACTATCTATCAACGGAAACTAAAAGCTGATTTACGTAAGGTCATAATAATATCAAAGTTTAACTATGTCAATTTACCAAAATATTTTCTTTTATTTTCATTACATCCAACTTTCGGGATCAAAATTTAGGACAACAAAACACCGAAAATTGATTCTACTAGCAAAGAAAATAAACCACGAAAATCTATACTAATATATAAAATTCTTACGTCTGTCTGTACATTTCGATTTTGAACCCAAGGTAAATATTTGTTTCAAGAGGCCCTTATTCCAAATTTAACATTTTTAAAATTTTTGTCTGTCTGTCTGTGTGTCCCGATTTAACTAAAGAACGGAACAACCGAATTTAATGAAATTTAGTATTAAGATATAACACAATTTCCCACAGACTATAGGCTACTTATCATTCCAAAAAAATAATAAGGGAAGGTATTCCCTAGGGATGAAAACAGAAATTTTTACACTAGACAGGTGAGTTATATATCGTTAGAAAGGTAATTTAAAGTTAGAAAATAATCTGTAAAAATATTTTTAGTTGAACTGATAAAAAGCACAGTAAATTCAATTTAAATTTTCAAAAATTGCCTCTTTGAAATATAAACCTTTATATATATAAAACACAAAGTTGATGTTCATAGCGTAATGGCTTACGTATCTAACATTCTGATGCTCCTAATTATAAAGATGTGGGTTCGAATCTTATAGTAAACATTTTTTTTTATTTATTTTTTTTACAAAATTGTTGTAAATAGACCCTTAGAGTTGCTCAATAAAGAAATATCAACGAAAAAAAGTAATAGTAGTAGTAGTTATAATAATAATAGTAATAAAACTTAAAGTAAATACGTTTTTAAAACCGTGCATATATAAAATCCTGTATTTATATATCCCCTCTGACTGATGAAATTTTAATATTCGATGTATTCTTTTTAAGAAGTAGACATCTGATAAGATTTTTTTTTTTTGAAAATTCCTACCCTAAAACAGTAAAAAGGGTGACTAAGTTTGTATGAGAAAATATAGAGTTAATCAACAATCGAAATTTTGAATTTAATAAGTCTTATTAATAAATAAAGAATTATCAATAAATTTCTGTTTTTTGTTATATCATTTTAATTACAACATTTAAATAACGTCATATCACTTAATTGGTATGAAAGTTTATGTTGTAGGTACTTATACCAAATACCAAAGAGGGGGTTTTTAATTTTTGGTTGTTCTTCAACAATCAAACTTTTTAAATCTAGTTTTTATGAACCAATGATTGTGATCTGTAGTAATAATATATTCGGCTGAAAAGCATTATGGGAGCAATTTTTTGTCATATATTTCATTATCAATTAAAATATACAATCTTCCAAACTAACTTTTCTTCGGTATTTAGAACAATTTGAAAACCAATTTTTGTTATTGAAAATAAATAAAATATTCTAATTTGCCTCCACGCTTTTTACCTATTTCCAACAGTTTTTTATGTACAACGTCCATAAAAATGTCCATATTCCACTACAAATAGCAAATTTAAAAAGAAAATATAATCTACGTTACGCAGACGAAGTCGCGGGGATCAGCTAGTAGATTTATAAAACCATTATGTAAAGTCATCAAACGCTTCCCGCAGGCTACTAAAGGAATGCATCATACCTACTGGATATCTTATATCCCATAAAGTACATACTGTTGGTATTTACCAACATTTAAAGCGCAAATGAAATCTCTGCTTTTTAACTGCAACATTACCACATTCATAAAACCCCACATTCCGTCTCGGTATCTTTTCCCAAGTTTTATTGACCTTTATGCTTGATTTACGCTTTTCATTTTCTTAAATATAATTCTACATTTTATGCAAAACCTCAAAATTATACATCCTACCATTTGACTTAGGGTTGGATATGGAAAAATCGCATACTTTTATGCGACACAATGAAATAAAACTTTATCCAATCTATTTTTTTTTTTTGTCAAGGAATCATATTAAACGTACAATGGCTATTTGTACGACTGAAAATTACTGCAGACACTGCAATACGATGTTGGAATAAAAATTGTTAACTTAATTAAATTTGCTTTTTTAGTATTGAGGATAAGTCTCAATTTTCTATGGTTACGATGCAATGCTGATGTGCCTTGTACTAATTGCAGTACGATGCTGTAGAAGTTAAAATCTACACCAATTGCCAGTTGCAAGTAATACATTCTAATTAATCGAAACAACTAAAAAACTTTATTTTTATCTTAACAACATCATTGTTGTGATATCTTAATCTAAGAAAATCAATTCCACTTTTATGAGGAATAGTATGAATGAAAGTATTCCTCAATGTCGGTGGCCGATTCGCTTGAATTTTCGCGAGCCAAAATTCGAGTGAAATAGTTTTCGGCTCGACTGTGAAAATATTCCACCACTTTCTCTTTTGATTGAAGTATTCGATCGAAATCGGTTTTTTTTATGCGTAATAGTTCCGTTATTGTTACAGCCACGGCTGTTATGTTGCAATCTTGATTCAAATATTTGGTTTCGCGCAATAAACCGTACTCGCCGAAATGGTCTCCATCCTCCAAATGGCAAATCTAAAAAAAAATTATAAAATTACCAAAAAAATAATAAGCTAAATGGTTTAGCAAAAAAAGAATCATTCAAGAATTATGTACAAAAAAATTTTCAATTGCTCCTAATAGTAATAGCTCCTGAGTATATCGATTTATTTTAGGATCCTCAAAGTCATTTTTTTCAACACTATCATGGTCTTTCTTTTGTTCTACTTTCTATCCTACTTTCTTCATTCTTTTGGAATTTTGAAAAACAAAAAAACTATGAAATATTTTGGTGATTTTTTTGTCGTTCAAGAGTTCTGGAAAAAAATATTGTCATTTTTATATCTTCTCGGGAAAAGACATGTAAAGAAAAACTCAATTTGGATCATTTTTCAAATATTGAGCTTTCCAAAACTTTTTTTCACCATTAATTGGCGTTTTTTGTTGCTCGAGGGTTCTGAGAGATATTAATTTATCACTCGTATATTTAATATTCGTCGCTTCATAAGCTTTCAAGCTTCAGCAGGAGAGAAATATCTAAATGGAGCTTTTTCTTTAAGTAGCGTTTCTCGGAAAAATATTCAAACGATAAAATTATTTCTTTCAGATCTCTCGTGTAAAAAAAACACCAATTAATGATGAAAAAGTTTTAGAAAATCCAATACTTGAAAAATGATCCAAATGAAGGTTTTCCCGGAACAAAAATAAAGGGTTTTCCGGGGAAAATATGAGAGAAACAATTTTTTTCTAGAACTTCTGGACGACAAAAAAACACCAAAATATTTCGTAGTTATTTTTTCCAAATATTCCAAAAGTGTAGACAGTGACGTAGCTAAGTAACCAAGAGCCTTGGGGCAAATTAAAAAATGGAGCCCCACTGCTATGTAAACTGATGAGGTTTTATCAAATACTTTAAACTACTTAAGCTCTTTTTTGTGCACTGCAGGGCTGGTAATATAAATATTAAACAGTAACCACATAAATTACAATTAATACTTGGTGTAGGTTTGGCTAATAAAACGAAATAGAGAAGATTCAAGGGTTTAATATATACAGGTTGGGCCTACCAACTGACTAAATAACAATTATATTAAAAAAAAATTCTAGCTTTAGTTTTCGCAAAAGTATCAATGACTTCGTTTAAATCCAGGCTTGATGCAGTTTTGTTTTCAATTGCTATTAGCGATAAATGTCGGAGTCGAGTTTGGCCCATATTATTTCTTAAATATTTTTTTATTATTTTCAATTTGCTAAATGACCTTTTAGCTGCTGCAGAAGTGACAAGAATTGTAAAGAATAATAATACTGCTGTTAAAACTTCCGTCAGGTCGCATTCTAGCACTCCATATTTGTTCATTATTTCCTTACACAATTGGTGAACTTCCAACTAAATTTTCAAAAGTTCAGTTCGATCGATATTTCTGGTAAGGATTCGAGGGCCTCCTGAGCTTAAGGGCCCCGGGGCACTGCCCCGCCTAGCCCCTAGGTAGCTACGCCACTGAGTGCAGAGCTAACTTCATGGGCGTACTATTGAAGTTCCATTTTTCTAGCCATATGATCGAAGTATCGCAAATATGCCTTGCTTATTTATTTCTTCTTTTCTCCATCCATGAGATTCGTAGTATGTGTCCCAATGTACAATGTACAATAGGGTGTCCGTTATTTCCCAAATTGAGTCCCTCAATATTGAGTTTAAGATATAAAAAAAAATATCCAACACAATTAAGCTCTTAATTTCTTGATTAAACCGTGCCGGAATCATGTTACTCTTACCATTTAAATAACATGGGATTATTTGACTTTTTACTTTTAATTTTTTTTCTCGAAAACAAATGAATGAATAGATTTAAGATTAAATTATTCTGACGTAAAATTTAACGCTCTACAAAAAAGGTCTCTTAAGAATTTTCAATTAGATTACTCCATTAAAAGTTATTCAACATTTAACTTGTGCCTAATATAAATCTTGCAATATTTTCAACTGTTTGCTCATTTTTACTCTTTTTAATTATAAAATCATTGGAAGAGAAAATAAAAATTATTATCATTAGAGCGCCAGTGATTATTTGTGTTAATTTTATGGCTTGAACTAAAAATTAAGCAAAAAAATAATTTGAAAACTTTGCTAGCACTTATATTCATACTTTTATACTAATGACCTAGAGTCCTCTGCACTATGCCCTTTTATCGTGGAAAACTTTGCAATACAGTGTTCATTCTCTTGTCATTTATACTTCGTGGTAAAGACCATAAAAGAGTTTTTCTTCGCTACAATAATTTGTATAATTTTTTAGATTTAAAACTTAAATTTGTGAGAAATTATTTTTCTAAGGTGCCAAAACAACCTAAAGAGGACCACCAAACAAAAATCAGACAGAAGGGTGGATGGGGAATTAAGCAAATCACTCTAGCTAAATCCCCAATTTCTTACTTCATCTCCATTTTTTGCAAATATGGAAACCGTGCCAGAATTCACCAGAAACATGCTATTGTTTTCGATATTCGTTTGCAAAATGACGTCATTGGGCAAATACAATTCCGACTGGACACATTGCATCACCTCTTCGACATCCGACCGGGACAAAAATGAGAAAATTGGGCATCGTTTTATGATGCGACGGGACGTATAAATTTTAATGTCATTCTTCATATTTTCTGATGTCAACCAAAAAAAAAAATGGATTTATTAAAAAACATGTAAATAGTAATTAATGAGATTCAGTTTATACCTGGAAGGGTTGTTAATATGATGTTTTCACGAAAGTATTGGTTTCGAAAACGATAGTTGAATCCCATGATGATGCGTTGTTGCAAATAACTTGGAATGGTATTGTGAATCATATAATCTTTCAGTTGTTGAATAACATTGCCGTATTGGAGGGAGGCGGTTTGTTGAATAGATAAAACCCAAAGGCAAGAGACTAAAAAAAATATAAAAATTAAAAAAATGGGATCACAATTATTCCCAGAATGTACCCAGTAGGCCCCAGTACTGTTTTCCTTAGACTTCACAAAAAATATACAACAACAACGTTATTACAAGGAAATGAAAAAGTTTTTGGTAGCAACTTTGTGTTACTTTCGTGTGAAACTCGTGTAAGAAGCATACAATACTGAATTCCAATGTAAATTTCCAAATAACAAATATTTCTTTTGATCTTTGACGAGTTGACACAAATCATAAAATGTCTTTAGTATAATTTTGATATTACTTATAAGCCGATAAATGGTAATTAAATGTCTATAGGTTTAGCAATAACAGTTTTTTCAATTCTCTTGAAAAAATCGTATTAAATAGGTGATTGAAGAAAAAATCTACACAAATCAATATAAAATACTTACTAATAATATACCAAATAAATATATATCCGGCTAGCAAAATCACAGTTTGTATGACCGTTTCATCGACGTTTACGGGCTGGTCTATATCACATTCGACATCTATTTTTGTTTGCTCCTTTTAGTTTTGACAAAAACGATAAATGTAGATATACAAAACTTACGAAGAAAAAGAAACATAGTTTCCAACAAACTATGCATATACAACGTCAGTGGTCCAGACGACTGCAAATTCTTTCGAGTAATCCATGAAGTTTTAAATATCTCATGCTCATTGTACATCCGGATTTTCGGGACAAAATAATATAGACAAGCAAACCAGTGAATCACCACCAGATTGACGAAAAAAAATCGTGTTACCACGATGAAAATTTCGGAAACGAAAAATTTTTTCTACAAAAAATCAGATGTTATAATGGTAATTCGATCGTTTCGGGGTGTAAACCCCCTGCAATTTGGCATTGAATAGTTAGAGGTAAATATTTTTTTTTTTGGATGCCATTCAATTGTTTTAAACTAATGTCCCCTAAATGGGAATGCAAACGATATATCGATTTATATATCGATACCTCCCTTAATTACAAACGTTGATTTGTGAAATCCGTCAGCTTATAACGCGTAAGATTATAAACTAAAGTTAGATTGTAATCCAACGATATTAGACTTTAAACTGATGAGGCTTACAACTTTACGGTATCATACATTATAAGTAAGCAATATTTTACATAAATATTAAAAAAAAGTAGTAAAAAATCGATAAATCGTTCATAAACTTCGATACTTTCAACAACGATGTTTCACTTTAAAATATCGATGTTTTTTATGAGGAATGTTCCATTCCAATTTCTATTTACAATTTTACGGAATCGTATAATTATTTAGAAATTTTTTAAATGATGACCAAAATAAGATTTTTTCGCTGACGTTGAACAGTTATACTGTGTATACAAAATATAAAATATATTGCTGTCCAATTTATGAAGTATAATTTAATATAATAATTAGGGAGTTTTTTTTTTTGGGACTATCATATTTTTCTTGCTCCCATGTCGAAATTTTGTGGTAAATACTTCAAAAAAAGATCCCTGAAAGTTTGAGCTCTTAATATTAATATTAAGTACTCGCTCACAGCGTGTGAATATTTTCCATTTAAAATACACGTAAACTTTGATTTTTTTTTCAATTTTTATAGCTCAGTGGCATTTTATGGTATCGCCTCGCTCAAAGTCGGGATTTTTTTACAATTGTATGCTTTACAAAAGTGCCTATTTTTAATAAGGAATAAAAAATCAATATTTTCTTAAATTTTACTCAATAACCCCTAAAATTTTATAGTAAGAGAAATTCAAGGCTCAATATCTCGAGAAATATCGATCTTAGCAATTTGGTTTTCTGAAACTTTTTTGTAGGAAATTAAATTTCCCATAAATTTGGCATTTACATTTTTCTGTAGGTCTTGAAATTCATGAGTAACTGAGAGAAAAACGAGAACTCTATGAAAAATCAAGGCTTAGTGACCCGTACTACCTCGCCCGTGTAAATTACGATTTTGCCGCCATAGGCACTTTTGTAGAGCATACAATTGTAAAAAAATCCCAACTTTGAGCGAGGCGATACCATAAAATGTCGCTGAGCTATAAAAATTTAAAAAAAAATCAAAGTTTACGTGTATTTTAAATGAAAAATATTCACACGCTGTGAGCGATTACATAATATTAAGAGCTCAAACTTTCAGGGAATTTTTTTTGAAGTATTTCCAACAAAATTTCGGCATGGGAACAAAAAAAAAAATAATAGTCCCAGAAAAAAAAACACTCTAATAATAATAGATAAAAATCATACCACCAACATAAATTTGAACAGAAGTTCAAACAAAAATATTCGTGACCTATTGCCCAGATACGTATTTCGATTGCCAAGCAATCTTCATCAGTGGTCATCAAGTAGTTTGGATCACTCCGTAACTGCTTTGTGATGATTCACCACAAATGAATATGTGCTTTGTGATGTGAATGATCACAAAGCAGTTACGGAGTGATTCAAACTACTTGATGACCACTGATGAAGATTGCTTGTCAATCGAAATACGTATCTGGGCAATAGGTCACGAATATTTTTGTTTGAACTTCTGTTCAAATTTATGCTGGTGGTATGATTTTTATCTATTATTATATTAAATTATACTACATAAATTGGACTGCAATATATTTTATATATATTGTATACACATTTTAAATGATGGTTAAAGCTATCGAAAAAAAAAGATATATCGTTCATAAACCTCGATATTTTCAACATTGGTTAATTTTTGTGAGGAATGTTGAATCTCTATTCTGTATGGGATTTTTCCGAATTTAGTAGCCAAGTATTTAACCACCAATTTAAATATCAACAGGCTTAAGAGGGACGTAGCACAAAAATTGGTCAACACTAGTTTAAAAGCTCTGGATAGTTAAACTTGAAATTTAGCATACTTCTAGTACAATAACTGCATTCTGGATGACATATCGAATTTTGATAACACGCAGAAGTTGAAGCAGAGAAATATATTCTACGAATAGCCACATTCGAAGAGTGGTAAACGGAGCTTTTGGATAAATCAAAACCATGGTAGATTGTAGAGGGAGTGCGGCTAATAATTCGCAGAAGAAACGACCACGTCGAAAGTAATTCCTGAAAGTAGATGTTCAAAATGTTTTCACCCATTTGCTGTTTTATTATTCTCACCAAAATATTTCGTTGGGCTCCAGTACTAATTGTTTCGTTTCGTAGACATAATAACCGGTGATGAGGGTGAAGATTATGTCCAATATGCAAATGCAATCGACTGTAATGCGAAAGCATTGCCAATAGTAAATCCAATGGCCCCAAAGGCGCTCAATGAAAAACATGGCATTTAACGGGCACTCGATCAAAGAATAAAAAAAGATTACCGTCATTAAACAATCCCAAAATATTCTGAAAAATGCCACCAAATTGATTATTTTCTTCAACCAATTATTGAATATCAATACCTAAATTGGCTAAACGGGTGAATGATGTACCAGTGTTTCGATTTCATGTGCTTTCGTTTTTCGTTGAAAAACGCCGCTTTGCTTCGCACATAGTCTCTGGTCAGCAAATGTGACTCTGAAAATAAATAAGTCATTGATTTTTTTTTGGTAAATTCAAATTTTTTTTTGTACCTGAAATGGTTACTTTTCTCATCCAAAAATTGACGAGGCAATGACAACGACGTTGTTCTGTGATTGATCCTCGAGGATACGAGGCTCGATCATCTATTAGGGTGCAATGAATGTGGCGAGCCTTAAAATATTTTTCGTGACCCATTTTTTTTTTTTTTTTTTTTGGGAAAGATCACTTATGATTGAAGTAAGATATGTCACTTTTCTAGAAAAAAAAACGGTTGTTTGATCTAAGTTAGTTGAACGGAAAGTGTTGAAATCAAGAATGCTTACTTACGGTTTGGGATTATTAATTTAGGTCCGGCATTTTCACATTTAGATAGTGACATTTATCTTCCAGATAAAATTTTAACCGGAAGATAGAGAAAACATGCGTACTTTCACAAAAAAATAGTCATATCTTCAGGATAAAATTAAACTATCTCCTAGATTGTTTATTCAGTACTCAGACTTCCAAATAGTCTTTTTATTTAATAGATAGAACATTCATCGCCTTTTTATTGTTTCTGCACATTGTTAGTGCTGTCAAACTTAAGTGAAGCGAAAAAATTATATTACGAAATTGCAAGAATTTTCTGCCAATTTGGAGATTTACGAATTTATTAAGTAAATATATTGGTGTATATTATCTACTAGTAATTGCTCGTTGCATTCGCAAATAAAGGTATTATATCAATACAATGTTTAATATGAGATAATGTAGAGTTAATCAACACTCGAAATTTTAAATTTAATAATCAAAGTGTTGTTAATATAAAAAAAAGTTTATCTAAAATTATATATAAGAAATAAAATATAAGTGTTTTTTTATGTCATTTTAATAACAATATTTTAAATAACGTCATTTCACTAAATTAGTATGAAAGTTTAATATTTATGTAGTACTTATACCAAAAAGGCGATTTTAAATTTTGGTTCGTTTTTTAACCATCAAACTTTTTAAAATCTATTTTATTTTATGAACCAATGGTTGTGATCTGGAGTACCTACTTATATATTGGGCTGAAAAGCATTAAGGTAGCAATTGTTTGCCATATATTTCACTGTCAATTCAAATATAAAATATTCGATACCAACTTTTTTTCGGTATTTAGAACAATTTGAAAACTAATTATTGTTATTGAAAAAAATAAAATATTCGAATTTACATCCACGCTTTCCACCTATTTCCAACAATTTTGTATGTATAACGTCCAAATGTGCGAAATCGAATAGCTTTTTAGTCATTTTAACTAACATAAAGAAGGTCATTATTTTTTTTCGTTTTACATTGTATTTTCAAATATAAGTGCACATTTGTGTCGATGAAATTTGGAAAGTGTTTTCCTTATACGATACAGATATATAATAAGAAAGAGTTTTTGAAAATTTCTCCCCTCGGAGAATGAAAAACGGTAGCAAAGTTAGTAAAGGATAACGTTTAATAAATAATCGCAATTTCAAATTTAATAATCAATCAAAGTCCGTTAAAAGCGAAACGTTATTACTGCTTAATAAAAAACAAAGTTGATTTATTATTAGAAACAAAAACTTAGGGCCTGCTTACAAATTTAAACTTTGATAAGTAGATATATCTGAAAAGGTTAAGTTAAGTTTATAAATGAGCATTATGTTTTCTGGCTTTCACATATTGTAAACCTAAAAATTCGAAATACGTATTCACAAATAGTGAGTGAATACCCTTACCAACGTTTTGAATGCGTAAGTGGAGATAATAGAGCGCATGCGTATAGCCTTTTCTGCTCGGACGCACGGAAAGATAGTCAATTTGTATATAAGATGTGTAAATTAAATAAGCATCAATTTCATGTAATCAGAATCAGAAATAAACAATATTAATCAGTTACTTTATGGGTACATTACAGTTATAAATAAAAGTGGAAATAGTTACTACGAATGATTTGGAATTGCTCAATGACCCTGAGGAAGAATTGATTCAACTTATAGAAATTATAAATCCTGAACAACAATATAATGTAAGGTCAAGAATTGATCATTTTAAAAAATGGACAGATCAAAATTTTTTCCAAAGATTTCGTTTTTCAAAACTTACGGTCGAATTTATATTATTACAAATTGAAGAAAAATTTGCAGTACTACACAATATAGTGATAGACCGAATGTTAGAAAATTTCGACACCGATGAGAATTCGGACATGGAAGACAATATTCTTCCAGAAGAACACGAAAGATATGTTGAAATTCATAATTATTTTTCCGCAGACCTTTTATTGATTATTTTAGGAATTTATTGCATCAATAAAACGTCTAACCAGAAATAATAAAATAAATATATATTTGTATTATGAAAATAAAAATGTGTTATTTAATAAAAGTTGTATAAAATTATACATTTTTTAGTTGTTTTTTCTTAATAGAAATTTCAATATCCATAAGTTTCATTTTTTTACGATGCATTTCTTCTGTCCTCTTCTCTTCTTGATTAATATTATGAATTTGATTCATTAAAAGTTCGGTTCTAAGGTCTAAAATTTTATGTAATTTTATAATTCAACAAATGAACTTCTTCATTATTGAAATTTGGCACTCGGGTTCGTTTTTTCTTAACTTCGTTAGACATTCTAAATTATATGTTATTAATTTGCAGAACGACTATTTTTATATTTCAAATTCAGTATATGGGACAACTACAAAACTTCAATTTTTTACACAAGAATGGTATCTCTTTCTAACGTCTTTGATATTGCTATCAACTTGTCTTTGTTTATCAATATATTGTTTCCTACACTGGCTTATCCATAAACTGTCATTACTATTCTATTCTTTTTTATAAGATATCACGCAAATAACTAACCGGAGGTTTGTTTTGGTTGAAAATACAGTTTTGATTAATCTTACAGATAACATTTTATCTAATAGATAATTATCATGGAGATAAAGCCTACCTATACTGAAGTGAAAATACCGGGCCTTAGTCAAAGAATTTGACCATCCATTGCTGTACGCATTTTAATGAGATCACCACGGGAAATTTCGTTCCAAGAAAGATTAAGCAGTTTAAGTTTGGTCAACGGTTGCAATTATTTAAATTTTCACGAGATTTTAAATCATTAACGAAGATTTAACTGCAAATTTCTGTTCCACTTCGTGGATGCCACTGTAAAACGTGTGGACTTGCTAAATAATTTCAACTATAGACTTTTTAATTAGGGAAAAATAATTAAAATTGGGGGAAAACGAAGTTGGAAAGTTTTCGTCTTGGAAATATTTACCTTGGAAATGACGAGGAAATGGTTATCATAATGTATAATCGACGTTTTGCCTCGACGGAAAAATTTATTCTTTTGCTATGCTAAAATCTCCATTGAAAGAATTCTTCCGTCTTTGTGTATTTTTTCCGATTCCAATTAACAAGTATTTGCTGACTGTGCCGGAAAAAAAGAGTCTCTTATCAATTAAGTTCGTATATTCCATCGTCAAGCTTTCGATTCACTAGTAGAGTAGGGGAGACCGGGTACAAAGTAACCGGCGGGTCGAAAGTAACAAATGCTTTCTAGGCTTATCCAATGGGTGAACAGCGCTTTGCTGCCATCAGGTGATAGCCTAGAGCACCCCCCTCAATCACATTAAGTCGACGCGTGCGCAGTGCATTGTTTGGTTATATAATAGGAAGTAATGAGTTTTAACGAGCCAAAATTAAGTTCTTCGAGGTTTCCTAATTTTATGTTTACATAGTTGTAAAAGGATCATAGCAATCCGAATGTTTGCATATCCATTCTTGATTGGATAAATTATACATTGTTTAAATTCACTTTTGTCTAGCACGTTCCGTTTTAAAGTTATATTAGACGTTTTATTAAAAATGAGAATGGGTACAAAAGTAACATAGCCCCCTAGGGTACAAAAGTAATATGTTACTTTTGTCCTCGTAATGATTTTATTACTAACATCATATTTTTAAGGATATCTACTTCAAAAGAATGGTTTTCAATACATTCCCGTGTCGGGGTAGTTCTTCATGCAGTAGTTCTTACGCGTTGTTGCGGCATTTGATTGAATCATTTCCTTAAAATATATATTTTTTGAGTGTTTAAAATGCTGAATTTGGTTTATATCATTAATATAAAGTCTTTAAATAAGTAATTTGTTGATTTAACTTGTACTATGTTTTCATTAGCAACCCTTAGCAGTCTTGTTACTTTCGACACACAACGTGTTACTTTCGACCCGCCTACGTGGTCGAAAGTAACACTGACAATTTTATTTAACTCTATGTTATTTTTTTTACAAGTCTGGCATACATCCTATAGAGGTGCAGAAACGCCTATGCATAGGAACCAGATAAATACATTGTTACATTTTAATATAAAAAAAGTTTTACAACATAAGTATATTCAATCTCTTAGACAATAACTAATACAAAATTACAGTAACAAATCACGATTAATTGCACTTAACCATGAAGAGATTTTTCTTCTTAAGACTTTCGACGAGCAGTTTAAGGTTTTCATATCATTCGGTAGCAGATTATAATATTTAATAGCAACATAATAAGCATTTTTAGTACTGATGGATTTTTTAATTTTTGGTAAGCTTAACATCCTCCATCGAGTATTAAGTTGTCTATTAATAAATAAGTCTTTACAAACGCAATAATAGTAAGTCAGAGAATTGACAATGAAAATATCTTTTATACAAAGTGAAACCCTATCCAGATTAATTCGCATTTTGTTTAATAGTTTATTCTGTATAGCAACTAAAGACCTAATAGAACTATGGTAAACTCCACCCCAAGCAATAATTCCATAACTAATAACACTTTCAAAGAGCCCATGATAAATGGTTTTCCAGATGGCTTAAGCACTTTACTTAGTTTATAGAATAAAAATGTGCGATATTTAATTTTTTTAGTTAATTTGACTATATGTTTAGACCATTTCATATTACAATCAAAGTATAATTCCAGATATTTGCAGTTATCTACTCTGTTTAGATTTTTATCATTTATATAAAAACTAAAGTTAGCTGGAATACTATCTTTATAACTACCAAAAGTAATGAAGGTAGATTTATCTATATTTAGAGACAATTGATTAATTTTGAACCAGAGGTCTATTCTCTTAAGCCAGTTCATATAAAACACACGATAATTTAATAAATCAAGTTACTACTGTGAAGAACATAAACTAAATTTATATGTGGTTATATGGATTTAAAGGCAGTAATAACACCCAGCCAGAAATCAAGGTAAAAGTACAAAATGTTACTTTTGCACCCGGTCTCCCCTATATTGCATTGATTTTGTGCCATTGTACGGTGCATTCAATGTCGGAAGCGTCTCGTTATTATTAAGGCGAAACGCCATACTATAACAATATATAGTAAAATATAGTAGAGTGTAATTTTTTTCATATTAGTTCTATCGTGTCAATACACTTGACCTGGCTTATTCTAGTCCTATCCGGTCGAGGCGCCACCCCACACCGACCCTTCCTTGTGTAATCAAGTGTATTATCCAACATCTCCGATTTCGCTTCATTCCCGATACACTTGCCAACTTTTATTCGATAAAAGCTCGTCACGATGAAAATATTCGTCTTTTGCAGGATCAACAGTGGGAATTTGAATACATGAAGCCGCTAAAAAGCTTCTGGGACGATCGACAATATAGCGTTTTTTGATGTCGGAGGGTGATGATGAGATTGGAGACTTCTTCGATATTACTTGGAGACTTGTAGGATACCTGAAAGATTTATATATTACACCGGTTTCCCCATTAAAAAACAGAAAACGGGAAATGTACTTACGTAGACGCGTGAAAAATTATACTTATTTTTTGTAATTAAAAAAAATATTTTCAATCCATTGCCATAGTATATTCCGGTAGAACCTAAAATGGAACTTCAGCTATTAGTAGTTTGTGATAATTAAAACATGATACAATTTTAAACAGAATTTGGACTTTTAATGTCAATTTAATACCCAAAAGTATAGTAAATTTTAAGAATTCTACTAAATTAAATTTGATACTATTTCTTTTTTACATTATTAAAAATTTAGTAGTAAAAAATTTAGGAAATATAATTTATAAATAAGGGTATAGTCTTGATTACTACCCCAATTCCCCTATTCTAGGATAATAGCCCTGATTTGAACTCTATTGAAACTGTGTGGAATTTGATGGGGAAAAAAGTGGTTAAAAAGGTGATCACATCAGAAAAATAGGCCTTAGAAAAAAATATTCATAAATAGAATCACCTTCCACAAATGTAGTGGACATTATTGTCCTATATATACAGCACGCTGCAAATTATTGAAGCTTTTAAAAGCTGTAAGAGCTTTCAATTAAATATGAAACAATTAAGTTCGCCATAATTAACAAGATATTTAAAATGATAGTAAAAGTTATTTTTCAGTAAATATAATTTTTTTGGTCAGATTAATTGGTAATAAGTGTAATAAATTACATTTTTATAGGAAAGTTGAATTCAATCAAAAATTTAAATACAAAATAGCATAGCTTTTACTTCATATTTTGTACAAAATCTATAATGCATCTATTAATATGGCCAGGGACTTTATTTATAGGCATTGCATGTTCACAAGTCTCTTGGTATAAAGCAGATAATCTAGAATTGATTCTTAAGGGTTGGGATTACATATTTAAAAAAAAAACAGAAAAAATCGGGTAGACTAACCAAATTTGGTTACCTAGCGTCTATTAGAAGATATATTTATCATAAAATAGTACTAGGAATTTCTATTGGTTAGTATGTAGATCATAGATGCAGAAAATACGATAAAACAAAGGAAAATACCTTCCACGTACTATCGCAGTTTTTTTAAACCACCTGTGAATAAGAATATGGATATATATATATATATATATATATATATATATATATATATATATATATATATAAGGGTGGTCCTTATTTAGGGTTTGTCCGAATTTTTTTTCACGATAGTCCTAAATCGGGTCTAAATCTATTAAAAAAAATTCATGCCAAGTTATAGCTTTTAATTTTAACCCAACCCACCCGACAGCCAAAGTTTTAAATGGAAATAACACGGGAAAAGTCCTGTTGATGTTTTGAAATTTCTTTTCATCATGAAATAATGAACAGATCATGTCGACCAATGACAATTCTTATAGCAAATTTAACGCTCTACAAAAAAGGTCTCTTATGATTTTTTGCTAACTCTAACGGTTTTTGAGTTATTTAAGGTCATAGTTGAAGCTTAAGTCAATTTTACGATTTTTCTATTTCTACCGTCGTTTATTGATTTAAAAATTAAAAAAATATAATATTGTTTGAATTTATTTCAAAATAAATTGTTCTTTTAGAATGTTGTGCAAAGAAACTCTAATGAAAGGCCTTAAGGATGATGAAGAAAAAGATGTGGATCATAGAAACTTAGAAATTATTCCATAAAAATTAATAACAACTGTCGATACCTGTTATGACTGTTATCTCTTTCTGGCACTTTTCAATTTCATCGTCGATCATTTCACTTGGTTTCCTCTACCGATTAACATAAAACTTGCACTAGTGGTCGACTTGACTGCATTTTTTCTAGTACTATGCAAATTGCTCCCAAAAATTTGCCAGTTTTCATCCACTTGAAGTTTCTCGCAAACCGTTTGCGACTATCTTCCTTCTGTAGCATTACGGCGTCATATTTTATTAAAAATTCAATAAAAACGCCGCTTAAGAAGTAAAACTTCAAAAATGACATCAACTGAAGTATTTTGATATATGAATTAGTTTGAATATACTTACGCATTGTATAGTGAATGAATAAATGGTACTTTCAAGGTTTATAAAATACACAGGTGGCCTCATGCGCCACGTGACGTATACAGAAGAAATTTCCTACATATCTTCAGACTGATTCAAATTTCAAAACTCTTCGTATGACGTCATTTTTTTTTCTAATGGGGCAACCTGTGTAATTTATAAACCTTGTGGTACTTCAGCTTAAACCATTGAAACATTGTAACCATAGTAACACGAACTAAAAAAAAATAAGTGCGACTTCAATTAACACATTGTTGCCAATTGGTACCATTGTTACCTGTGTATTTTATAAACTTTGGGATACCTGTCCAATATTCACAACCAACACTTACACTGACTTACACAATGACTGACAAATGAAAAAAAAATGGCGATTAAATAAAATCGAAATGACAGTTGAAACAATCAACAATAATCACTGAATTCAAATTTGAACTAATGATTATTATAATTGGTTTTGACTCATGCGTCTTTATTTATATTATATATACTTTATTCTCCCTCTTGGCTGACGTACATTATTAAATACATTTGCCATTTATTATATGGTGGAATACCAGAAGTTGGGAGATTTTTCAAATAATCTGGTCCGTATCTGGTGATTTGCATATAAACAATTTGAGTCTCTTGTGATTTGAACCAATTTCAAACTTAGAAATCTTTTCGAATCGATAACACTATTACTTTGGACTTAAAATTGGAATATACGTTACCCTTTTATAGCACAGTATTTTTGACAAAAAGAAGAAAAAAGTTAATACTTTAAAGAAATTTTTGATTTTTTTTTTTTGCAACTTCCATTAAATAAACCAATTTATTATTTCTCTCGTTAATTTCCAATTTAAAAATCAACAATACTTGCCTTATTGACCGTTTTTTTTGGCCATCAATTTCCCCTACAACACTGTTAGAAAATCTCGATAGTTGAAGACGTAAAATTTATAATAGGGCTTTATGAAGCGACCAAATGTGCTGAAGAAAAATAAGGGTGTTTTATTGAGAGTGTTTCGTTTAGTCGTAAAGTTCGAGGTTCTATTACTGATTTTGTTTTAAAATACCTATACAGATTCTCAATTTAGCGTAAAGGAATATTGCTGATTTAATGTTCCACTATAAAGTAAAACCGAATTTTCTTCCACCTAACGCTTTTGAGCGAACGCAAAAAAGAGCTGGTGGTCATTGGTGATAATGGGTTTGAGGCGATAAGGGTTGGTAAATGGGTTAATTGAGTGTAAAAGGGATGAAAGTTGTATGACTTACATTTTCGGTAATGGACAGACTTTTGGATGAAAAGAAATTGAATTATAGAAAACTTTTGTTTACGAATTTGAAAACAAAAACAAATTAAACTCGAATTTTAGTTTATAGTTAACTTTAGATATTAAACCTAAACCTAACTAAAGATATATAATTTCAGTTTGCAGAAGTGAAGTAGAGCGTTAGTGCATTTATTTGGGTCAATTATTTTTTCAACTATTCATTCTTCATATTATTAGATCTCAGTAATAAAACCTTTTTGAGATTTTCGTGAAAATCATGTAAAAAATAATTTTCCTGGAAAGTATGGCTAAAACAATGCTCTTACCCAAACCAGGGAAAGATTAAATCAGAATTGACAACTATCGACTACTTCGATTAATCTACTCCCGGAGTACTATCTTAAATTTTCAAACGACTTAGGTTGAAAAAAATATTTCTTTCCTTAAGCCAAAAAGATCTTATCCTTTACTATTAGTGACATAAATATAGATATTTGGAGTCGGAACGTAATATTGGAAAAATAAAACCAATTTTAGGTCCAGTATCAGTAGAGCGGGCTACTCTTCCAGAAGCATTTATTTAAATCATTACGCGGGAAGTGTTTTTGTACTTATGTAATAAAAAACTTTAAATTACATTTTTCAGCACTATGTTACCTTACATAAAGATAAGTTATTATTTAAGTTACTATATAAGTCAAGATGTGGCTGCGCCACAAGGGTGTTTCGAGTATTAAATTATGTAACCTTACATAAAGATTAGTTACTATTTAAGTTAGTACTGCTTACACACTAATGGTGGCGCTACATCTTGGTTAATTTTCCATCATGCATTGCAAAATTGGAATACCTTCTTAAAACTTTAGATATATTTTGAAAATTGGCGTTGCTAGTGACAGAAAAGAGAACTTTAATCAGCGTCTCTTATTACATACATGAATATTATGAAAAAACCTAAGCTTTTCGGTCTCCATTTATCCATATTTCGTGACCTATACAGATAAATATTGATACAGGACCGATGATCAATTACATCGTATAACTAACTACATAAAGAAGGCACTGAACTATATTAAGTTTTCCTTGGAGCTTTTCCTCAACATACCACAAGCTTTCTATCGTGTATTACACGAAGGATTACAGTAAACACTATAAAATTCCTGCCAATCGTAGCTGGTTTCCCAATACCCAGATTTTTTTTTGTACAATACGATGGTACTAGTTGGCTGTGTCAATAGTGGCAGGTGTTCCTCAGGGGGGTGAATATTTCTACCGCAAATTTCAATCTTCTATACGATAGAAAATGTGTCAAGATGTGGCGCCACCACAAGAGTGTCTGTAGTACTAGCTTATGTTACCTTAGTTACCTTACCCAAAGTACATAGTTTCGGTTTAGGGTACTAAATAAACACTAGTGGTGGCGCCACATATTGACACATTTCCCATCATGCATTGCAAAATTGGAATACCTTCTTAAAACCGTAGATATGTTCTGAATATTGGCGCTACTAGTGACAGAAAAGTGAACTTTAAATCTGGGCTGTTATTGGTGTTTATGATAGTTGTGAAAGAGTTTATAATATTTGGACTCCTTACATTTATACTTCATGATCGAGTTGTGATCCAGAGGCAGCCGACAATTATATTCTATTTTGATACTTCTTTGGGGTGGGATGCTTTTTTATCAACGATATAAATCAATGCGACTTAGGCAAAAAACCCGTGGTTGATTAGATCTAAAAAATAAGGTAAAAAGTACATCCAGAGGATCAAACCTCATCCAAATAAGCTGGTCTTTGTTCACTTACGCCTTACGAGCTTCTTCTTACAATTGATTTAAGCGAGGAAATTATTCCTTAATAATTCCCTAATTAATTCTTATTTTTTTAATATATTTTTCTAAGACTAATTAAATCACTATAATGATTGTCTTTAATTTGAACTAATTGATTGTTGTCATTTGTTTCAACTGTCCTTTCGATTTCATTCCATTACCAATTTGCCAATTTTAGTAACGTTGGCTGTGAATTTTTTACGGATAGTTACGGGGATATTATAATAATTCCAAAAAATTTAACATGTAAAATCTCTGCCCTCATGATTTTGGTGAAAGGAATAAGAAAATTAGGTTAAAAGTTGTAATATTTTAGGCTAAAAACCTCACGGGTTTAAGTCGTATAAAGAAAGACAAGGTTATTAAAAAAAATTGAAGATCACCTGCATTATTTTCTTTTTTAACCTTTAGAAAAGTATTATAAAAGAACAGTTAATTAGATTTTCATTAAGCCTAAGTTGGCATTTTCTTTTGTTTTGTTAAGAATTAAAAAAGCTTTGTTAATGTGTTATCGAATAAAAGCTGCATTTATAACAATAAAAAATACTGCAATACGGAGTGCTATACTTAATGAACTTGAATGGATTGTAAAGTATACAAAAAAAAAACTACCCTCTAATAATTTATTCAAATGATCGTCAAAACAATCGCAAGAGATTATTAGAAAAAAATTCTCATCAAGTTATAATTAATGCCCGTGAATATTAATAAGTTAATGAAATTCAGCGTAACGGTGGTGTAATTTGTAATTACAAGACACCCCTCACCTCTGGGACCGCACAGGACTCGGTTGAACCTATGTGAGGGTTGCTATATATATATTCGCCTCGCCCCATCCAGAGAGCCATAAAGTCCTCGAAACGCCGTGAAGCTGGCCGAGCTTTGGCTCTCCACGGAGAGACAAAGTTGGAGCTTTTACTATTCAAAATTAATATTATTTCCACTAAAATTCATTCTAAATTATAACGATGACCTGCTTGCTTTTTTTTCCTGGTGATAAAAACCTATTTTTATCCATTGTTGCCTTCATAGAGCACGAGGATATAAATAGGTTTTCCGGAAAATAAGTTTGCATGACCCTTTTTTTTTGCCCCCCAATCAATCCATTCGGGTTATTAATGTTGCAATTGTTGACGTATTTTTTTTCTAGGAATTGATGTGAAATAAAGCTTGCTAATTGTTGTTTACGTGAAAATAATAATTGGGGAAATCATTAAAAATTTATGGGTAAGTATTATAAATGTGAATTACTTATTCTGTTTAGTGTTATTTAATCGTTAGAGTACAAAATTTTCATTCAACTTATAATTTCAAAAATATTTTAATTTTGCTCTTGGGAATTTATTTTTATAATCAATCTAAAAAATTGAAATATTTTTGAGGATTAAAGTGGTTTAACGTTTTACGTTACACATACTAATTCGACTATGATAAATTTAAATGCAAAGCAATTGGCTTTAATGGGATGAGTTCTTTGTAAAGATGAAAAATACTTGGACGTAAAGACGAGGGAAATTTAATTCGCAAATAATTATAATTAAAGGATTGTAACCTCAGAAATAAAAGGATAAGTAGACACAAATGAATGAAAGTTAAAGCCAGAGGTCGTAAAACAAAACGCCTGTCTTACATATCTCACCCCCAAAAGCCTACCGTTACGTGCTTCATTATTATCTTAATTATCTCAAACTTCTACCCGAAATTCTACCCTGAAAACAAACGTAGATAATGTAATTGAATTTCACCAGAAAAAAAAAAATAAACAGGAATTTTTCTGTATTCTGTACAAGTGTTAAGACGAAAGCAAAAAAAAAAAAACATTAATCGAGACAACATCTCAACGTTGTGCAAATGACAGATTTTTAATCAAACATCATTCAAAAGTTGACAATTTATGCGAACTTATTTGAGCAAAAATTGTAATTTTCCCTATGGTTTTTTTTTCTGTATTCCCGAGCCATCTGAAGAACAATATTCCCGTGTTGGAGTAAATTAGATGTCGTGATGTCGTCGCTGTTCCCGTTTTTCACTTTGGAAAATGACTCTCCGTTGGCTTATTCCCAGAAATGGGATATGGGTTTTTTTTTTTTTGGTGGCAAATGTCTTGATAAGAAGTGTAACGACGCCGAATATTATATTAAATCGTCAAAAATTTTAATTAATTAGTGGGGAAAACCACAGCCAAAACGAGTGGTAAGTCGTTTCGAGACGTTTCACACGTGGCGTTATATGATGGAAAACGATTTTCCTCCGTAAAATATTGTTGGAGTTTAAGAGAAATAATTGCGTATGAAGACGGGAATATCGGGGCGGCAAGAGGGTGGGTGGTGCGGCCAAATTTGGTTCAAGTGGCGGCTCGAAATGAAATTTTGTGATAGGATTTATGACAGAGCGGCAATTTGTTATTCAAAATTGGTGAAGGAAAATTATATAATAGATAAAGTGGAGGACGTTTTTCCGTTTTATTCAAACCGTATTTGCCTGAAATAATTTCAAGGGTTGCAATTATAAGGAAAATCTTTTAATTAAAATGAAGATTTTCTTTTCGAAAATCGAAAATATTATTTGTTAAAAATCCATTGAGCCTTGGTAAAAGTTTGCAATTATAACTTGGGACCAAGCGTGGTTGCCACGGTTGGGAGGACATCAAAAGAACTCTAAATTTTGAAACTTTAACTTTAACTTTGAACTTTAAATTTGAAAACTGCACTCGCATCTAATGAAGGGATCTTACCTTGTTTTTATTGTTTTTCATAAAAGATGGCCCTACACTTAATCTAACATCCCTAACCCTTATAGTAAAGCAATAATGGGGTGACAACCCTTAACGTAAATATTTTTTTTCTCAGTACCAATTGAAGATATCTTCACGAAATTGAAACTATACATTACTTTTAATAAACTAATTGTAATATATTTTTTTGAGAATTTTTGCTATATAAAAAACTGTAAAAAACGAAAGGTATATTTTTTGGGGGTGGTTTTTTATATCAACCCTGAAAAAATATATTTTATATGTTAATTTGTAAGCTATCACATATTAAAATTACAAAATGGTCGAATTGGTAGGACATATCAAAATAAGATTTATCGCTGACTTTGAACAGTTATACTGTGTACATAATATGTAGAATATATTGCGGTCCAATTTATGTAGTAAAATTAATATAATAATATATAAAAATCATACCATAAACATAAATTTAAACAGAAGTTCAACCAAAAATATTTGTGACGTATTGCCCAGATACGTATTTTGATTGCCAAGCAATCTTTCTCAGTGGTCATCAAGTAGTTTGGATCACTCCGTAACTGCTTTGTGATGATTCACCACAAATGAATGTGTGCAGTTACCGAGTGATCCAAACTACTTGATGACCACTGAGGAAGATTGCTTGGCAACCGAAATACGTATCTGGGCAATACGTCACGAATATTTTTGTTTGAACTTCTGTTCAAATTAATGTTTGTGGTATGATTTTTATATATTATTATATTAAATTATACTACATAAATTTGACTGCAATATATCTTATATATTGTATACACAGTAGGGTGTTTTTTTTTTGACTTTTTTTGGTCCCATCGTGAAATTTTGTTGGAAATACCAAAAAAAAAATTCTCTGAAAGTTTGAGCCCTTAATATTAATTTTAAGTCCTCGACCAAGACGTGTGAAGATTTCCCATTGAAAATACACGGAAACTCTGATTTTTATTTTTAAATTTTTATATCTCAGCGGCATTTCATGGGATCGCTTTTACCGAAGATGATTTTTTCTCAGAATTAAACGCTCTACAAAAGTGCCTATTGCGACAAAGTCGTAACTCACACCGGTGAGGTAGTACGGGCCACTGAACCTGATTTTTCCATAAAATTCGCGTTTTTTTGCATTTATCTCGTAAATAACAAGAGCTACAGAAAAATTATAAATGAAAAACTTGTAGAAAATTTGATTTTCTACAAAAATGTTCCTGTGGACCAAATCGCGAAGATCAATATTAAACGAGATATTAAGCCTTGAATTTTATGGAAAAATCTGATTCAGTGGCCCGTACTACCTCACCGGTGTGAGTTACGACTTTGTCGCAATGGGCACTTTTGTAGAGCGTTTAATTCTGAGAAAAAACCATCTTCGGTAAAAGCGATCCCATGAAATGCCGCTGAGATATAGAAATTTAAAAATAAAAAATCAGAGTTTCCGTGTATTTTCAATGGGAAATCTTTACACGTCTTGGTCGAGGACTTAAAATTAATATTATGGGCTCAAACTTTCAGAGAATTTTTTTTTGGTATTTCCAACAAAATTTCACGATAGGACCAAAAAAAAAGTCAAAAAAAAATCACCCTAATACACAGTATAACTGTTCAAAGTCAACGAAAAAATCTTATTTTGATTATTTTCCCCAAAACTTTATTCACTTTTGGTAGCAAGCTTATCAAGAATTACGAAGCAACATTGTCCTTTGGTTGTCCTGCCTAATTGGTTTATTAATTTGAAAGTAATTGTAGCACTGGAAAAAAGACAAATATAGAAATCCTTATTAACCATTGAGGATTAAAAAAAATATCCATTTCAAAGAAAAACTTTTAAATAACAAGGTAAAACATCAGAAGATTCATTCTTTCGTCGTTGTGTATTTTCAAAGTCAATATTTCTCTCCAAAAATAGATTTTATAGTTTCAAAGCACAGAAAACTAGGACACACTATACAAATAATGGAGTTTAGATTGTGTAAATACTAAAATTTGTTCCAATAATAATATTTATTCATCCCTTATTCAAACAAAAGGGCTAATATACTATGTACAGAGGAAAAAAAATTATTAAAACACAATTATTTTCGTACGTTTTCAGTAATATTCTTTACGCTCAAAAACAATCCTTGAAAAAATATCATTTCCCCAAAAAAAAAAATGTTTACTTAAACAATATTATTTTCTCATTACTTCAATAGAAAACGAGAAAACTACACTTAAAAGTTTCCTGTAATAAAACTGCTAAATTGACGGAAATGTGAAAACTTTTTTCTTTATGTTTCTCAAAGCTCTCGACTTGCCTATATACATATATATCATAATAAACAAAGCTTTAAAACTATAACGCACCAATGACGAAATCCTTGAACGAAAATTACTTTTGAAAGCAATCATAATGAAAATATCAAACGAAAAGTATAACACATGATGTCTGCTATTCGTTGTTCCCAATTTGGAGATTTCCTTGACCGAAAATCGTATTCCATTTGTACGAAATTATACAATTCAAAAGCTTTATTAATATATTATTTCTTTGATATATGTGCAGAGATATATTGTGAGCGTTTTATCAAAAGATCAGCGCCAGAAATCCCATTTTCCCAAGCGCTTGAATCGTAATACAAATTATTTAAAGAAACAAAAGGAAAATAATTTGCATAAATATTCACGTTGGAGTAATAAGTTTCAACGTTTCGTTTTATTGTATATTTGCAGATGAGCTTCTTCGTTAATCATATTTTGTTGCGGAGATGTTTTATTTTACAGAGCTTTATCTTGATGTACAAAGTGGTGGATAAACGGGGGATGGTTTATATTTCTTGTTTACTAAAAGTTATACACTTATATAACAGTGATAGTAATAACTTTCTTCTTTTTTTTTAATCTTTCAAATTAAATTTTCAAGGATAACCGTATTGTTTTGCTCCGGAAAACATTTCTTCTAATATTTTAAGTAATTAAATTGTAGTACTTCTCCTTGTTAAATAAATCCTCAACAGTTTAATGTAAAAAATTAAAGAACAAACCAGCTTCGCTACTTTCATTTGTTTTTAATAACTTTATCAAAGATTAATCTTTGTTTAAAGTAACTATTTTTTTCTTGATGTCGTTATTCCCACCAACTGTTTTAATATTTCTTTTTACTGTTTTTTATCGTCATTTTATAAGTACAAAGGTCTTTTAGTGACTCTAGGGTTTTTAAAAATCCGTAATCGAGAAATATCGAAAATTTACTCGACTCTAGGATCGAACCGAAGCCAATTTTAGAACTTACCAGTATTAATGTTAAGTTTATGTTAATGTTGATTTTATTAATATGTTTTGAATTGCCGATTTGGGTCAAATATGCACCATTTTGTTTTATAAATCGTAGACATTTTAAGGGTAGCTTCATAATGGCACTTTAATAGACCATTTTTGGCGAAAAACTCTAGTAATTGATTTTCACAATCATCCCTTGAAGTCTATTTTTTATTACTAAGAAAGTTTTGATACCTTACAACAGTGCAATACTCAATAATATCATCGTTCAATATTTAGGAATGTACCTGAATTGGCGATAAATTTGGGCATAGCATGTAAAAGAAAACAGCTTAAGAAGAATTATGGATAATAGGTAGAGGGCATTGGTCATAGTTAACCATAGAAAACAAATAAATCCTTTACAGATCAATAATAAATCAAATTTGAACCTATGGGGTAGAAATTTGGGACACAGCATCAATAACTCAAAAGTGGAAATATTCATTTGGAAAGACTTCAATTCAAAGTTCTGTCCACAATAATTGGTTTACCAATGTTCCTAAATAATACGAGAATCCATCAGTGGCGGATTTACAAATTTGCCGCCCCTACTAATCGATGCATTCATTTTAATTACATTTATTCTGTCAATGGAAACGCGATTTGTACTCTATTGTCGCAATTACATCAACTTTTCCGGTGACTAGCAAATTTTTAAGCTGAATTTGCCGCCCCCTAAAATCACCACCCTTAATCTATTGGATAGTGGTGCGAATGTTAAGCGTCTCAAAAGAATACCATAGTTGATTTGACCGACCGATTTAAGTGATATGTGACCAAGTTGAGATGGCTCTTATTGAATATTGATAGTTGTGTCATTGGACACAACTAGCTTACGAGTGTTGAGATAAATGGGAGCATTGGTCATAATTGACCATAGAAAACAAATAAATCCTTTAAAGATCAATAATAAATCACGTTTGAACCTTATGGAGTGGAAATTTGGGACACAGCATCTAACTCAAACGTGGAAATAATTCATAAACTCCAATTCAAGGTTCTACGCAGAATAAATGGCTTACCAATGTTCCTAAACAATATGAGAATCCACCAATGGCGGATTTACAAATTTGCCGCCCCTACTGACTTCTGCAGCTCGATACCCAATTTTGTAATCATTTTAATTACATTTAGCCTATCAATGGAATCGCAATTTGTGCTCTATCACCGTAATTACATCAACTTTTCTGGTGACCAGCAAATTTTTAGGCCGAATTTATTGCCGCCCCTTAAAATTCGCCGTCTCAAATATAATGAATGTTAATTATCTCAAAAGAGTACCTATAGTTGAATACGTGGAAATAATTCAAAGACTACAATCCATAGTTCTGCGCACAATAATTGATTTATCAATGTTCCTAAATAATATGAGAATCCATCAATAGCGGATATACAAGTTTGCCGCCCCTAAGGATCTCTGCAATTTGATATCCTATTTTTCAATCATTTTAATGGCATTTACTCTATCATTGGAATCGCAATTTGTGCTCTATTGTCGTAATTACATCAACTTTTCAGCTGACTAGCAAATTTAGGTCGCATTTGCCGTCCCCAAAAATTCGCCACCCTCTAAAATTGGCCGCCCTAGGCTTCAGCCTACTGTTATTCTGCCATTGGAATCCACAGAATATGAAAAGGGCAATATCACTTCGCCTTGAATCTATTGGACAATGGTGCGAATGTTAATCACCTCAAAGGTATGCCTTTAGTTGATTTGACTAACCAATTTAATTGATAGTTGTGTTATTGGGCACAACTAACTCACGAGGGTTGGGACAAATGAGACATCATTGCTTCCATTAGAAAACTCTTCAAATAGCTAATGGAAACGGGTTTTTTTGTCTCTTTTTGCCTTCAAATTTTTGCCACTATTCCCTTGATAAATTTACGACAAAAAGTTTTTCCAAAAAGAGAATTTAAATTCGAAAAAAACAATATTTCTTATCATTAATCCTCTTGTTGAAAATGGCATATTTTGACCATTAGAAAAACATATAACGCATTATTATCAAGCGGAAAATAATGCAAAACATTCGTAAATAAAAAACATTAAATACTACTAGCAAAATACTAGTAGCTACCCGTGAAATATTAATATCCAACCCTGACAGAACCGAATAATGACTAATGATTATTAAATTTGCTTTTCAGGTCACACGTATGTGTTTAAATACTTTCTTTGTTCTCTGTCTTTGTCGATTTAATCATTTTCCTATAACAATATTGATATTATAAATACCAACGGTAATACCCACGGCTTTGGTTGCCTGACACATGTAACAAGTTGACAAAATTTTTCTTTTAATCTAGCCATCTGTCGGGAAAATTGTTTAAATTCTCTCACATCCTTTTATCGTATTTATTTGTTGAAATTTTCCCTATCGAATGGTTTTTCCTGAAATATATATTTATTACAACGCAATTTACAACGTTAATAATTAATTATTTTAACCAACATTATCGATCGAACCGTATATTTCTGTTAATTCTTTGTGTGTTTCCCCCATTGAGCTTTTCATGCGAAAAATGTGAAGTTAATCCATGAATAATTTTAATGCCTGCCGTTGGCTTCTTCAGCTTGAATTCTAAGGGGATGAAGAGAAAAAAAAAAGATAAACCTCCCTTAATTTCTCTACAAAAAAAATATTTACATAAAACATATCAGGAAATTCTTTGAATTTTTGTAAATCAATTTGGTGATAATCTTGTGGTAATTTTGGGAAACGTTTCCTGAAACAATTGAATTATTTTTGAAGGGATGAAATATAGGTTATGAGGTTTGTTGGAATTATCGATTTATACTCACTCGTAATTTGACTTATTTTTGAAATAATTTATTTTGATATATGAAAAAGGAATAGGGGAGGCATTAATAAGTAGTGGATTCACGAAACGGCGGCTGTGAGGAAATGATGAGAATGATTTATTCGAAAATTATCGAAAGTTGAACATTGCACGAAACGAAACCACTATCAACCACAACACTATATCCTAGCCAGGGTTTTTCCAATGGAGTGATTGGGATTTGAGGGTAAGGGGGTGAGAAAGAGAGAGAGAAAGAGAGGCGAAATTTGATAGAAAAAGAAGCGGGGTACAAACATGGGGCTTGGAATAGTAATAAAGCATGGAAAAGCTATGAATTCAAACATTAATGACATTTATATTCAACAAGTTATATTTTGTGTTATTCCTATATGTGTAAGGGGATGAATAAGTAGAGTACGGCGAGCTAAGGGTGTGTGTTGGAAAGCGAAGGAAAATCGATAAAACACAACGCGCGAATGTAAATGTTACAATGGGAAAATGCGGGTACATGTTTCCTTCTCTTTTACTCACCCCCTCGAACAATGTGCAGCCCTTCTAAACAAGTTTGTTTTATTTTTATGTATTACTTTTTTTTTCTAACAAAACTAGGTCACTTTGTATAATACAATTCGTAAGGAAATATGTTTATCAAATTGAGTTTCAATATTACACAACTATCATATCATAACCACCCCCCAATTCTCAACCCCAAAAAGAAAAAAAAATGAAATGCAAACTTTTTAAATTTCACAATTTTCCACTGCTTTTGCTGCAACTTGTTGGAGGAAACTTTTTATGAATAATCTTCAAGAACATTTTAGGAATATAAAAGTTACTTTTTTTTTATTAATCAGGTCATGTTTGTATTTTGTAGGGGTGGAGGGTTGCAGATAACGTATTCATCTGCAAAAAAAATTTAGGGGAGCCATTCAATATTTTTTTCCACAATTTATAGTATTCGAAGAAAAATGTCCTTTTTCCTGTTACAAATGCTGTATGCTGCAGACCAGAGGAGTGTATTAAATAAATGGGGGAAAATCTAAATAAATATTTTTTGTAAGGAAATTTTTGTATTTTTATCATCGAAATTGAGTTCAGTTTCGTTGGATTCATCGAAAAACAGGATAAACATTCCAAATAGAAATTCTTTCAATTAAGCCTCACAAGGGCAAAAGATCCTTTGAAGTTTTCCCCTGCACAAATTGTATTTATACTTGAATAAGAATAGAAAATGGAACATCAATACTTCCCGTAACAAATTCTACATATAGCCAAGGGAAAAGGGATTTTTTGTCGTTTTTTTCCTCCAATTTTTTGCCGCTATTCCCTTGATAAATTCCCGAGAAAAACTTTTTCCAAAAAAACGAGAGAATTTAAATTCAAAAAAACAATATTTCTTATCATTAACCCTCCAGTTGAAAATGGCATATTTTGACCCTTTTCACTTGAAAAGATAAAATAATCGACGTGCGTCTGGCACCCGTAAAGTATGAGGGTTAATGTTCACATAAGTTTAGACCTTAGGGAAGTAAATTTCCATTTAAGCAACTAAAGATTAATTGTGTTAATTTTTTTTCTATTTTTGCAATTCCTAATTAAGTATTTAAAAGCAAACGTCTGATAAAAAATTCCGACTTTTCGTTAAGTATTTATTAGGTTCGTGACCGAATTACAGGTAGTTTTGTTTGTCATGTCAAAGATTCTATATGTTAAATGTTTTAGGCATGTCAATAAATTATTTCGAGGCGAAATTTTATTGATTTGTAGAGAAAAATTGGGATTTGGGTATTTATATACACATTTATGTATATTGTATACATCACTGGCTATTTGTACTTATTATGTAGGTAACAGTAATTGATTATTTCTTCATATAAGTACCCTTTACCGATCAGCTAACAAAGTTACGAAAAATTAATTTTTCAGTCATTGATATAGAAAGATTTTGAGAAAATAGGGTTTTAAGTGACATTTAGAAACAAAAATGCAGGGAATTATTTTTCATTAATAAAATAAGAAGAAAAATTAACCCAACATTCCCTTCCCCAACTAAAAGTGGAGAAAAAAAGGCGTTTATGGCATTGATTTTTTCCTGTGTATGAATTTTCAAAATGATAACAATTGGGACATCATTAAACACGCTATGCACTTAAATATTTTCATCGTTTGTGAAAATCAATTTTTCCCACATTTAATTTTTGGTCCTTCAATACTTATCTGTTATTTATACTTATTTGTTTATTTTCGGGGAAGTAACCATTTTCGGGGTAATTTTCCGGATAAGAGTTTTTTCTTTATTCCTCTAGCCTTAAACACTATCTATTTAACACGTCTACAAAAAAATCCTGTAAATAGTAGAAAAAGTATAAATTACAACCACTACTTGACTTTTGACTTTTCTACTACGTTTCTTATTGGCCTAAATTATTTTAATAATGAATAATGTCATCAAAATCGGTTCAACAATTAGTTTTTTTTTTTGCTAGGAGTTACATTGAAAACTTGTTTATAACTTTGAATTAATACGTTACGGATTTTTGGGAATTTTAAAGCTTATTGTGAGAAAAGTTTATTTTCACAAACGATGAAAATTAATATGATAAAAATGTGTTTAATTTGATTGCTATCATGATAAATTTGGAAAATTGGATTCAATCGGAAAAATTTAGTTGGAGTCAAATAAGAGTTTTAATTAAATAAATAGAAACAATATACCAAAATTTATTGTGGGAAAAGTTGATTTTCACAAACGATGAGAATTAATGTATGATAAGCGTGCTTAATGTTGATTAGATTTTTGTTCATTTGGAAAAATTGTCCTAGACTGAAAGTACGGAAAATAATATATATATTGAAGAAAAAGTTGATTTTCACAAATGATGAAAATTCATGTGATAAAAACGTGTTTAATTTGATTTTTATCTTCATAAATTTGGAAAATTCAATTCAATCGGAAAGATTTAGGTGGTGTTAAATAAGAGTTTTAATTTAACAAATCAAAACAATATGCGAAAAATTTATTGTGGGAGAAGTTGATTTTCACAAACGATGATAATTAATGTATGATAAGCGTGTTTAATTTTGATTAGATTTTTGTTCATTTGGAAAAATTGACTTAATCAGAAAGTGTGGAAAATATTATGTTACTTTCCAAGTAAATATTCAAAAATATATTGAAGAAAAAGCTGATTTTCACAAACGATGAAATTGAATATGTGCAAAGCCGGTTGAATTATATTTCCATTTTGATCAAACCGGACGACCAGAGATTTAGGCTGTGTATTGGTTCATCAGTCCGTTTGCCAAAACGATTTTATATTCATAAATGGTACAGGAAAATTGAATCAATTAATTTTTGGTAACCGAATTTATTCAGATGTTTATTTTTAAAATATAACATGTAAAAAATGATTAGTTCTTAAGGGGTTGGAAATATTGGACCGTGGAGTATATTTTCAACAAAAATACCTTTAATTTTCCCAAATAGAGTGGTTGTTATAATAGTAGAAGTAAATATAATTATTTGATCCTTCAATATATGTTAGAAGGTATCCATGTTCTTTTTCGTATTTAAACAGTACAGGGTAAATTTTCCTGATAAGAATTGATTTTTTTTATTTTTCATGTCTTGTAACCTCACCATTTAAAATATTTGACAAAAAGAAATAAAATTTTTTTTTCTACAAATGGTCTCAAAAAAGTACAAATCATTATCACTACTTGATTTTTCTACCAATTTTCTTGTGGGCTTAAATTGTGTTATTTTATTCTTAAATCAAGTAACTTCTTTAAATTTCATCAAAATCGGTTCAGTGATAGTTTTTATTTTTTGCTAAGAGTAACAATGAAAGTTAGGGTTGATTCTCAAAAAAATTCGTTGCTTTCATTTGATTTTTAAAAAAAATCCGATTAGGAAATTGGAAAAGAAGAAAATGGAGTTTTGTTGTAAATTTTATAAAAAATCATTAAATCAATACACCAAATAGGATGGAAAAGGATTCAAGCATGGCACACGGTTAAATTAATTCTAGATTTTCCACAATGCACACCACCGTCCACAATTATGTCGACATCCTTTTTTCGAAATTTAATTTCGATTAAAAGCTCTTATACGCTCCGTGCCCATTATTTTTAATCACGAATCCTTCCGTTATCCTGGCCAGTTAGGGAACTTTTGTCGAGTTTATTGAAGCATAATTAATAATATAATATGAAGTGTATTGTAACGAGCACGGGCACACAAAAACAGAACGCTCCGGAAAATGGAAGCCGAGGCTATTCCGAAAATTAAACATGCCAATTACCCTGCGGGATTTTAGCCGTTAAGTGTAGTGTGCTGCACGGCGGGGATGGGGAGGACGATCGATGGAAATAGGAAAATACGGACGAGATCCGGATGGAAGAACAAAAACGTTCATGACGAGTTGCTATTAATGACAATGTCGTGTAATTGAATAAAATGAAGGAAATCTTAGACCACAATTGTTGTGTGTTGTATGCTTATGTCCCTGTAATAACCCCCCCCCCCCGACACTTACCCTCGTGCATCTAATGACAGCTCTTTGGCATCGCCAACGTCAACTTGTTGCACTGTGGGAAAAATTCCAATGGAATTGTAAAAGATTTTTCCATTGCGAAAATCTATCCCGATCCAACCCCATTTACGTTGCTTTTCATACATTTATCAATTTTATTCGTTGTAAATATTTTTCTTTATTCCACCATGTTTGGAACTATTTATTTCCGCTCGTTTTTAAATGTATTCAAAGCCATTCATAAACTACATTCACATAGTAAAAGCTCGAAAGCTCGAAAACTCGCTACTTTTATGATCATAAAAATATACTGCGCTACATAGAAGATATGACCGAGTTTGTTTTTTTTTTAATATATCATATGGAATAATACAAATTAATAATGATTCCACTACTGGAAACTTTGGCCAATGTTTTCCATTCATTTACATTAACAAAGTCATAAAATAGACTTCAAAAGCTCATATTTCAAATATGTTAAACGCTAATTTTTCCCATTCGTCGTGAAAATCCAATGATACAAAGTTTTAAAATATTTTACCATCATCCCCTGTTATAAATTTAATTTGAGGCTACTTTATGGCAAATTAGGGTTTAACGAAAAATTTTCGGATAAAAGTTATTTAATATTTGGAAAAAAAATCCATTCAAAACTTGACATTATTTTAATTTGATGTTAAAATCGATTTATTTTAATTTAACTATGACATTTATTTTCTACTCTTTTAAATTACATTCAATGGCATTATTTACTGTCACTTGATAAATTAATGATGGTTGTTTTTTTTGCAATGAATAATGCACACAATTATGAAAATTGCATTTTATTGGATTCGTTTTCAAAAATATTCAATTGACTTTTGACGCATTTGTTAGAGCTTATAACATTTTTCTTTTGTGTAATTGAAAAAGGAGTTGAAGCTTTTCAATCGAAACTTAAGTTGATATAGAAGATTTTTTAAAATTTTTAATTTCTGATGAAATAAAATAAACAAAATGTGCAGTTGAAGGAATTTAAAAGCTTTTTGCCTCAAAAACTCTTGAACAGTTTTCTTTTGAAAGGTTTTTTTATTAAGGATGAGAAAACAAAGCTTAATATTTTTTTTGGCGAAAAATTTGTGAAATTTGTTGAAATTTTATTAACTATTTGAATGTTTGTTAACATATTTTGGTTATAGTTTATGGTTGTTTCTTTGATGTTTAATTTTAGTATCCCTTATCTACCTCTAGATTATGTCACTTACATTTTGCCAAACATTTTTAGTAAATCATGGAAAACAAGTGGATTAAAGGGGGGTACGGGGGTACTAGCCTCCCCCCCAAGGTATTTTTGTATGCTATAGAGATTCTATCACAGTACATACTTAGAAGCAAATAAAATTATTAGAGTTGTTAAAATATATGAATAAAATAACAGAAAGAACATTAGTGAAACTCTTATCTATTTCTGGCTGGAATTGCGATTTTTTTTCGTTACATTTCTTTCACGCACTTGCAAATGAAAGATAATAGTATGCCTTCCCCCCGGAAAAAAAACCTGAATCCGTTCTTGATGGAAAATGTATGGCTAAAGGGTTGAGGGTCTTAAACATGGTGAGTTAACCTTGGTAAGATATCATTATGATATTTTATAAGTAAGTAGGTATTGATAAATTACACAAATCTTGAAATTTTTATAATTGTAGTAACAATTTTATAATTGTGGGGTTGAACATGCCTCTGTTATCAAAAAGTTATAAATTTATGGCTTTATAAAACCTGGAAAAAATATTTTCTTTGGGTCACCGTAATCGACGATGCAATGCGTAGTCTTACGAAAAATTTTACAAAAATTTCAGAAATTCTTCGTCAAATATTTACGTTTAAGATAATTAAGAGTTAAAATGAAATATTTTGCTTTTTATATGAGAATAAAATTGTTGAAAATAAGCCGTTTTTTCCCCGATTAAACCCATGTAATCTCTAAACAAAAACCCTCTAACAAAATTGTGAAACATATTTTTTGTGTAGTTTTACCAACAAACAAGAACCTTTCTTGAGGTGACCGATTTATAGAAAAAAAAAGGTATAAATGCATTACGATACCACTTAATAACAGCCCTTAACTCTCCGGCTTAAAAAGCCAACTTACATTAAAGGAAAAATTGCATTGCATTGATAAATATTTATCTGGATTACTAGCCGATATTTATATGAATCACTTTGAAAATAACTATATTATGAACAATTCCTACAAAAATAAAATAATATATTATAGAAAATATGTAGAGGATACATTTATATTATTCAATGGAAATACCCGACAGGTTGACAATATGGTATCCGATCTGAACTAAATTAATCAGAAAAGAAAATTCACTTCAGAACATGAACTAAACGGAATAATTAACTTTTTAGACACAACAATTACCTATGAAAATGGAAAGTTGTCATAGAATTTATACAGAAAACCAACAACAATGAACAGAACTATCCATAAAACATTATTTCACCCCAGAAACCAAAAAATGGCAACTTACAATAGTCTAATGTACAGAACCATCATGTTCCCTCTTAGCACCAAAGCTCGTAAAGAAAAATTTAAGATAGTTAAACATATAGCCATTACTAATGGATACAATAGCACAATCGTCGACAAAATAATATCGAAATTTTCTAAAAAATCCATTCTTCCAACTCCACCAAAAGAAAACAAGAAATATATAAAATCAAACTTCAATAATATATTAAGTTGTACAATCACCAATTCCCTAAAGAAAAATAACTTCAATATCGCATTTTCAACAAACAACAATAAAATGAAAATTCTTAAACCATAGGAGAACAACAAAATTACTCGAAAAACAAAACCAGAATATATAAAATTAAATGTGGGTCCTTTGAAAAATTATACATTAGCCTAACTGGTAGATCTTTCGACACAAGATATAAGCATCATACATCTAAGAAACCCACTTCAACAACAAGTTCAAAATTTACAAAACACATTTTTTGAATAAAATCATCAATGCTTAAATTTCGAAACTAATTTCAAGCCACTACATAATTTGCAAGAAAAGATCACAAATGAACACTAGGGTGTTCCTTAACAGAGGGTTGTTTTTGACTTTCTTTGCTCCCAAGGGCTCAAATGCTTCCAAATTGATAAAAAAAAAATCCCTGATAATTTGAGCTTTTAATATTATCTTTAAGATAGTCCGCTTTCCAACTTAAATTTCTTTTAGAAATGACGGGAGAAAAATTTAATTTGTTCTTTAAAATTCCATAACTCAGCGATAAATAAATCGAAAGTAATCAATCTCGTCATGTTTATTGTAAATTTAACGCTCTACAAAAAAGAGCTCTTATGACTTTTCGCTAAATCTATTGGGTTAAGAGTTATTGGCTTATCTATTGGCTTAAGAATACGGCCCTAATGGTCAATGAAAATATAATGCATTTTTTATCTGAGCAACGAAAAGATGGTAGAGTTGGTTACATACCTAATATTGAATCTGATTATAATAAACAAGTACAAAAAAAAAGGATGAACTACTACAGCTAAGTCGTGAAAAATCACAAAAATAATATTGTATTTGCTTCTTTTTGATCATAAATACAAATTTTACATAAGAAATTTGATTTATTTCGTAAAAATAAGTATTTACCTAATAATTATAGATGATAATTAATTAATAATGTTCTTGGGAACTTGGATTTAAATAATAAGACGTTATTTTTCAAATTATCTCAACGTTTCGTCTGTATTTATTTCCAACTTCTTCAGGAAAATTTTTGATGTTAACATCCTCGTTGTAAATAAAAATTATTTATAATTTCTGCTAGCGTACTCACTCGGTTATCTTGTTAAAAAGCCAGTATTTACAACGAAGATGTTAACATCAAAAATTCTCCTGAAGAAGTTGGAAATAAATACCAACGAAACGTTGAGATAATTTGAAAAATAACGTCTAATTATTTAAATTCAAATTCCCAAGAACATTATTAATTATTTACCACACTATGGATGAGAGTAACCAGGAATAGATGATAATATTAATAATTATATAATAATTAAACTTTGAGTTCGAATAACTCTTAAGCCAATAGATTTAGCGAAAAATCATATGTGCTCTTTTTTGTAGAGCGTTAAATTTACAATAAACATGACGAGATTGGTTACTTTCGATTTATTTGTCACTGAGTTATGGAATTCTAAGAACAAATTAAATTTTTCCCTCGTTATTTCCATAAGAAACTTAAGTTGTCAACTTTTTTTTTAAATGGAATGTCTTACCTGTGACTTAATGCATTTTCACAATCCAAGGCTAACCGGAAATTCGCCACCCTCTATTTTTATTATTAATCACGAAAAATGATAAAAAGTCTCATGATTTTTAATTTCAGTAATTATTTAAAAAATGTACTCTTCGTATTTTTCTAAAGCAAATCATATTTTTCTACTGTATCTAACGTATTATAAATTCAAAAAATTTTGCATGGCTTTAGATATCCATAAATTTAAGACAAAATTTCTTTATTTCTGTTTTTTCGATTTGTACAATCTTAAAGATAAATATGTACTCGAGATTGTAAGTTTTGTGCCAACAATTGACGTGTACCAAGTGATTTATCAGATTTTTTTGGAAATTAATCCGCAAGTTTGAAAAGAGCTTGGCTGTTATTTGTCTATCAATCAATTTGGGAGATGAAAGTGTTGAAACTTATTGGTTTCTAATAGGATTTAACGATGTTGAAAAGAAAACTAACTACCTATATAAGTTCAATGGAATATGTTTTCATCATTTTATTTTTATCTGCCAAAGTTGTGAAAGAAATGTCTTCTGTAAGGCCAATTGGTGAATGAACGAATGGTTTCGACATCCTAATAAACTATACGAGGTGTGTTCAAAAAGTACCCGGAATTTGTCTAGAAAAATAAATATACAAGTTTATTCATCTTAATCTTTATTGTCCCCTTCAAAGTAATCCTCATCGACTGCAACACACTTATGCCAGCGTTTGATGCAATCCTCGAAATATTTTTATATTCGATTTTCGATATGCCCATCAGTGCTTCCTGCGATTTTTCCATTACTTCCTCTCGATTGCTGAAACGCGTTCCCCGTAGTAGTTTTTAAACTCGATTGAACAGAAAGAAATCATAGAGAATCATAACAGGTGAATTCGGTGGCTGTTGGGTGGTATTCGTTGTATTTTTCGTCAAAAAATTTCGAATAATGATGGCACTGTGAGATGCTGCATTATCATGGTGCAAAATCCAACTTTACTGCTATACGACGGAAACCCAAATCATTAACCAAATTGTTTTGGACGGATTCATAGACAATGTTCAAGCCCTCCGCTATCTCTCTGATGGTTAATTTACGGTTATTGACCAACATTTTTTTTTACTTTATCAATGTTTTCGTTGGTTTTCGATGTCGATGGTCTGCCACGACGTCCATCATCTTCGATTGAGTCACGACCACCTTTGAATCGCCCGTGCCACTGGTTTTCTTTAGAGAATCTTTACCGAAATACTTTTCCAACAATTCCATTTCCCGTTCGCGCCACATAAAATCCGTTTTTTACGCAAAATTTAATACAAA
Organism: Sisyra terminalis; assembly: GCA_958496175.1. NCBI lineage: Eukaryota > Metazoa > Arthropoda > Insecta > Neuroptera > Sisyridae > Sisyra > Sisyra terminalis. The sequence goes on along the minus strand of OY292277.1, from coordinate 10,214,086 downwards.
TTAGTTGTTACAAATTTAAATCCATTTCTAAAATTGTAAAAAATCGCCAAAATACACAAAAATAGATGTACTCTTGGCTACGTAACTTTTACAAATGTCAAGCAATGACGCTAAGATTTAGAGGGAATATTAACAACAAATGTATCAACTAAACAAAAAACACAGAATTCAAATCGGAATAATGGGAGCGCCAAACGGGGGTTATTCCGGGAACTTTTTGATCACACCTCGTATATTAATTTAATGTTGCATTTAGCTGCAATATAGTGTATTGGACTTGAAGAAATTTTACGTAAAAATGATGAAATAAAATTTCATATCTTCTTAATAATTTCTTAAAGGTATTATAGTTCTGGGGATAATAAGTGCAGAAAAAATAATTGAAGACAAATTTATGACTTTTTCTAGATTAGGAGGGTTGAGGAAGAATTTAATTTATTTTTTTTCTCGAAATTTTGTTTAGTCTCTATCGATAAAACAATGCAAACTTTTCGAAACTTGAGGCAATATTCTGTAATTACCAAAATCATTAGTCTATTTTACAATTCATCTAACATTTCATAACATTTCGATAATCCTCTAATCTCCATCTTTTCGATTGGTAACTTTCCCATAATTATTATCCAAATTGAACAGTATCGGTAATTGTTGATGAAACCCACCCTATTTACGATAGAATCAACCCTGAAGGGCTGCAGACTAACGGGGGATGTCACCTTACCTTTGTACGTACGTACCCGTACATTGCTTATATAATATATGGCACAGCTTTAAATAGATCCTTGAGGAATTTCCGTGTTAAATGTGTGGGTTTAATTTGGAATTTCGACCGTTATTTATCGGGAAAAATCATTTTTCATCGGGGGTTGCTAATTGGAATTTGGCAGTTGATGTAATAGGGATGAAAATGGAATTGGAAATGTCCTCCTACTGATGTAATGTAATAGTAAATATCTGTGTTTATTTTTATTGAGAGCATCGGTTACCATCAGATCAAATTTCCGACTTAATTGATGTTTAATGAAGTATTGTTGTTGCCAAGTTATTTTATTTCCAATTATTGCAATAAGTAACTAGATATATTTACTAATGCCATATAAAAAGAATATTATTTAATTTTTTTTGTACAACACATTTTATCGATTTTCCGACTTCTTCAGGTACTAAACTATTTCTTAACTAGCTGATCCCCGCGACTTCATCTGCGTAACGTATTTTATTTTTCTTATTTCTTTTACGAAAAATATAATCATACTTAGAAACACTCTTTTGTCAACTTTAAGAAGACACATTTAATAAACTGTTGCAAAGAATAAAATAGTTCTGTGTAAAAATCAATTAATTTTCCAAAAAATATTTATAAATATCTAAAAAGAGTATGTTCAATTGCGTATACCTACAGTAGGTATACCTATCGTGAACCAAATAATCCGTTAATCAATCAGCATCTATACATAAATAAAAAATATCGCCAAGTTCAATAAATTCGGTCTTAATTATGACTAAAAAAAGTCGAAAGTTATCAAAATACTCGCGTCAAAATAACTCCATCTCACTGTTTCGATTCCCAAATGAACCTTTTTCCAAAAACTATTATACTATTGCACTGTACAACACAACCGCGAAATTGAAATTTGTACAAAGGCACGAAACCCAGTTCTTCCATAATCATGTATAACCATTATGTATCTATAAACTTATTATTGAAATATCTGAATTTCTACAATATAATTAAACCATATTGGATAGTCACGAGTTCACCATACACGATTTGGTGTATGCCTTTTGCCTGAAAGAGGATTTTAAATTTCTTTTATCATTATGATGATTTCTGGGTGGAATTGTGAACTTTTTTCGTGATCCCTTTCACGCATTTGCAAATAAAAGATATTGTGCCCCTCCAAGAAAAAAATCCTGAATCCGCCCTTGTCTGTTAGGGTAGGAATTTTCAAAAGAAAAATCTTACACATGCCTATTTCCTATAAGGAATACACTGAATATTAAAATTTCATCAGTCAGATGGGGTATATAAATACACGATTTTATATATGCAAGGTTTTAAATACGTATTTACTTTAAGCTTTATTAATATTGTTATTATTATTACTATTACATTTTTTTCGTTAATATTTCCTTACTGAGCAACTTTAAGGATCATTTACAACAATTTTGTAAAAAAAAAAGTTTACTGTCAGATTATTATTTATAAAAACATTTATATTTCAAAAAGGCATTTTTTTGTACTTTAAATTAAATTACTGTGCTTTTTATTAGTTCAACTAAAAATATTAATACAGATCATTTTTTAACTTTTAAATACCTTTCCAATGATATATAACTCGCCTGTCTAAAGTAAAAAAATTTTTTCATCCCGCAATTTTTACGTAGGGGGTACATTCCCCTACACTCCCTTATTATTTTTAAGGAATTATAAGGAGCCTAACGTGTGTGGGTATTTGTGTTGTATCTTAATATAAAGTTTCATTAAATTCGGTTGTTCCGTTCTTTAGTTAAATCACCAGCGCACGCGTTGTAAGAAATTTTTTTTAGTAATTTTTTCCACACATTATTGGAGTTTTAGTATGGATTCCTATTTTTTTTTGAAAATTTAATACAGCCTATGTTCACCGGAAATAGTGTACCTTCCCAACAGTGAAAGAATTTTTCAAATCGGTCAAGTAGTTTCGGAGCCTATTCAAATCAAACAAACAATCAAATCTTTCCTCTTTATAACAATAGAAGATAACACAATTTAACTGACAAATACCTGTGAATATTAATTAACAGTAAAATTGTTTTAAAAAAATTATATTAGTACCTAAATAAATCAGGAAACCCGTGAAACGTGCTGTACAAAAAAAGCATATTTAAATTTAAAAAAAAGAAAATAATTCATAAAAATGATATTTTTTTATACTTCAATAAAAACCATAATAGATATTCACTAGTAAACCATATCTCGTTAGAGAATTCCACGTTTACGACAAAGTAAATGTCTCGTTTCCAAAGTGATCAATAGCTAGGTACACATTGGTAAAATCGTAAAGCTTTTAGGAGCTTTGAAAGTGAACTTTTGCATTGAGTGAATAAAAAGAAAGCGAATTCCTTTTTAGCTTGAATGAACATTGCGTTGGTGGTCCCTTTTTTTTCTTTCTCTTCACTTTCCGGAGGCGGAATTCCGACACATAATTTGTCCGATCTATCGAAAACGATTGGACTAGTAGCCAATATCCTTGAAATTTTCGGGACAACTATTCAATTGGGAATGTCACATTTATTGAGAAGTTCTACGTGAAAATAATAAAAAGGTTTTTTTTCTTTTAAGTTTTCCAAGAAAATAATGAAGTTTAAAAGATATCAAGTAGTAGATAAATACGGAAGAACCGGAAGGTGATGGTTGCATAGTTTAGGGTTTGAGTTTCAAATTGGCAACAATCCAAACCGAGGGATGTAAAGGGAAACTTAAATTGTAATTGTTAACAAAGGCAAATTGAAATCGTAGAAATTTAGAATGAATTTAATAGGATGTGGTGTCTTTTGCTATCTTATTTGAGTTTCATTATGGTTGGAGTTTAAATCGTTGAAGGTTTCGGTAAAGTGCAACTTTGGTTTACGAAACAGAATCTTCGACGATTTGCTTAAGATAACATTGTGTTTAAATTTTAAAGTTTTTGCTCTAATTATTCATTCTAAGGAAATAATGGTGCATTTAATTTTTGATCAGGAAAAACGTGAATCGTTAAAATATTTTAATTTCCAATTATGTAACGCAAAAATATTAAATGGTATATAATTAAGGTTTTTTTTTTCCACAAGGGTTTGTCGTTTGAACAAAAAAAATACATTAAAATCACTTAGTAGTATTACTGTATGTTTAGTGGTTTCTATAAAGATCAACTTGGGACCAACCATGGACCAATCGGGGGTGTAAGACTCGTGAAATCTTAGCACTCCTATCAGAAAACTTGCTTCGCAACTAGGGTAATTTAATGGTCCCTCAAATCCTTCTTATTATTGGTATCTCGATTTGTCCCTTTTCCTTTCTGTAATTCTGGTATTCCAGGAGGATATAGTCTTCCGTTAGTTCGTCCTCATATCTCCAGGATATCAGGATCTATTCGCCGGTATTCAGATGAAAATGGGTCTATTTGGTACGACCAATTCTCAGCCTAATGGATACCATATGATAACCTCTTCTAATCAGAGTACCCAGTGGCGAACTACCCAGCATTGTTTATCTGGTCCACTATAGCTTCTGAAGGTGATCCTGTCGTATATCATCCCATGTTGCCCAACTTCGTTTTTAAATAAAATAATTCTTTGAAAGATATAATATCGAAAATTTAAAAAATTTTGGTTGCAGTCGGAATGGCCGAGTCGACATCTTTTTTTCAGGTTGCCTATCCTTAGGATTATTGAAAAATTATCGATATATCGATATTTTTTCGATACATTTTGATCCAATTTATCGATACAAAATATCCAATATCGAAAATTGTATCAAAAACATATATATTTCTTTTTTTTATATAAGTAACTAAAATCACTAGAATTAAAAACCATGTAACGGATAGAAATGACCAGGAAAAAAGTCATTATTTTGAAAACTAACCAATTGGGTTGACATGACATCTGGTGGTTAAAATTTTATCGATTAAAAGCTCACATATTTAATGAATATGCATTTCATTAGTGATCACTAAACTATCTCACATGTAAAGATACATACATAGAAATCTATGCTCTTTTTGTTGTACTGGTAAGCCTAATACAATAAAAAGGTTTAAAAATAATAATGAGAAAAAAGCTTCTGAGTTTTCTTTATTTTTATAACTAGATACCAATATCCTAATAAAATGGACTACTGATAAAAATACCATCATTTTTATACGGATTTTTATACTACTTGAAATATCAACATCGATATTGATATTTGAATAAATATCGATTAATCGATACATTAACATTTTTTCACTTCCTACATCCCTACGTATCCTCCCATTCTTGGTGTTCTAAAATTCACCAGCCATCCAACCAGACCTCTTCCAACAGGACCTAGTGACGACTTTGGAATACCCCCTCGAAAATAGGGCCTAAAAGAAAAACATTTCAACCCTCTTGCCTCGTTACAACCTTGATCCCCTGATATCCTGGAATCCAATGTCTGGAACTCCAAAACTCACCCTTTTGCCAACGATCTACGTAGCTTACATTATATGGCTTTAATGATAGAATTTTTATTATTAGAATTCGCTTTTGCCGATAATCTTGCTAAGGATTCCGTAAACTTTCTTACTAATAAAGAAAAGATTTTCTGCCAATAAAAAAAAATGGAAACATCACAGTAATATGTCACCCTAAATCGTTTTTTTCCGACAATTTTACCATTTTTCTATTAAATAAATTACTGTTCAAAATAAAGGGATGATCTTTTAACAGGTGGTGAACAAATCAGTATGATAAGTATCCAAATTCTTCAAAAAAAAATTCTTTAGGCATTTAACGTTGTAGTCTATACTAAAGAAGGTCAAAAAGAGGTCAAAAAAAGGTCCAAAAATGGATCAAACCATAAAAGGAGATGTTTGGTTTTTTTTATTACTTTAGTATGGAAGTTTTGGTCCACCTGTTGAGCAAAAATCCGTGTAATACCAACTTTTTAATTCTAATCAATGTAGCTTGGCGAGCACAGAGGGGAGAAGGGGGAAACATTAAAATGGGTATAATTTTGCCAACTTAAAAATTATAGCTCAACTTCTGGACTTATTCAAATACCACAATATTCGCACTTTTTGGTACACTTGGTGAAAAAAATTCGGGTGATATCAACTTTTAAATACTAATCAACGAAATTTGGGGTACAAATGGGGGGGGAGGTGAAAAAGGGTATAATTTTAGCTGACCTCAAAATAATGGCCCAATTTCAGAACCCATATTGATGCCGCAGTATTTCCGTACACTTTTTATATTTGGCTAATTTCGATTTATGCATCGATGCATCAAAAAATGAAGAAATTTATTATTAGCTTCAAATTTTTGAAATTTTCAATCTTATCTAAAACCCAAAAACCAGATCTAATGGCAAGTTCTTTGCTATTTTTTTACCTTTGCAGAAGAAAAGTTTACAAAGTTTCAAAACTTTACGTTGCAGCTCAACGATTCGACTTACGTAGTACAAAACCACTTTCAAGTAGCATCAATAAATATAATTGAAAACTACAGTTGCCGCTAGTTTAAATAAGTTACCGTTAACCGTTAACGATGTGGTTATTCGACCAATAAGTCGACTCTTACTTCGGCACGAATTTAATCGTGCCAATTGACTTGAATTACTGCAAATATAGACGTGGAGAACTTTACGTGGTCTTGAAAACTTTACACCCCCAAACATACCCCACATCCCTCACCCGATTGTTTTCTCTCGACTTATTTCCCACAATTATGTCAACTTCAATCGACTCAAACCAAATTCGACCGGCGAATCTCGAAGTTTGATCGACTGCCACATCGACACGAACCGCTTTATTAAGGCAAGCGATATGCAATCAAAGGGATGAAACATCCCCTAATTGCCCACAAGTGTGAACACCAACAGTTATCACACCTGGTAATCAATAAATGGTATCTACTATGTACTATACATAGTGAATAATCAACGATATAAAAGTTTCACTAAAGATAAGTATATCAATACCAAGACTTATTCGTAATTGAAAAATAAGAAGCTTTGCTCCCTGTATCGCACAAATGCCTCCCGGAAAACTATCCCAGTTAACGACCATTTAGTCTTTTGTAAAAGCGAAGGCATTTGAAAAAGAAAAGATTAAATAACACTCAATCTGGTAATTCCATAAGCTTGGCAATGCGAATGTTTTTAAACAGCATTTCAATGGTATTAATAAGGGGGGCAAACAATTAAATCTTTTTAGCAAAAGCTACTATTGTTCAAAACATTATCATACAACTTTTACACAAGCAAAAAATTCAACAATCACGAGCCAAAGATAAATTGCAAAATAAATGGATGAAACATTATGGTTTTTAATACTTTTAAAGTTGCTACCCCAATTCGTTTTATCGCCGAAAATTTATTCATTAAAAAAACATATCAAATTACCAAATAATTTATGAAATAAAAAAAAATAAGTATCTTATTAAATTATTAATATTTTTATCACGAAAGTTGCCTAAAAATTTTATTACGATAATGTCAAAATTTTTATGATATATAATAAAATTGAAATTATATTAAAAGTTGAACGAATAAATCAAAAAACTTTGACAATTTATTTTATTTTATCAGATCGATAGATAAGTGCGGCAAGGGTTGGTCGTAAAACGTTAAAAATATCCTTAATATTGTTGAAGATCTTATCGAATCACATAATAGAGGTTTGAAAATAAATTGCTAATTATTCAAGGCAAGAAAAAATGCATTGGTTGGAAAAAATTAGCATTTGATTTATGGTCTTGAAATATAAAATAAGTGCAAAGGGGATGTAAGTCGAGATAAAGAAGAGTAATTATTTATTTATACTATAACATTAAATTGTTTTGTTTAAGTTAAGAATCGAAGTGAAACTTGGAAGAAGTTGATGCTTTATAATTCTGGAACATTGAACAATTTATAAACTTTTAGTCCAGGATTAAGGGAAGTAATGCCAAGTTATATAAGCAGGATAACAATTACTATATAATCATAAAACAAAACTTATATATTACTACCTGCAAAATTTATTAAAAAAAAAGATTTACTTAAACTTATGCTCAATGATTATAAGAAAACATTTTCATTATTGGAAAAAAATGAATTTAAATTTAGTTCAATTTATGCAGGGAAAAGGAAAAGAAAAATCATGTTATCTCTAACTTTGGATTGTTTTAGTTCTCCAGGGCTACCTTAAACACAAACTCGGAAATATTCATAGATTTATCGTAAAAACAATAAAAAACTACTGAAATCACTGAAAAACCGTTTTTTTTTTTTTGTGAAAAATAATTTTAGTTGCAAAATGCAATTTTGCAATAAACCACAAGCGATTAATTAAATTATGTTCATTTAAATCTTGAACTAATGAGAAAATTTTTACCCAAATACAAAATTTTGAGTGAATTTTAAGATTGGAATTCATTTAGAACCATTATTGTAAAATTATTTGAACCACTAATCATAATTGAGGAACAATTGGTGCTTCTTTTCCAAAAATGGATAGTTGAGAGATTTTAAGAAATTGTTATTCCCTATGGCAGAACCTCACACTTCTAGGTCTTATTTTATCTACACCTTCAGTGAATATATTATTTAGATTTCCTAAGAGTATGCTCAAGGTAAGCTTTAAAAAGCAGTGGATGCAATTCCGCAGATGCTTGTATGGTAAATGGCAAAAGAAAATCAATACTTTAAGATCCAAAACTTGATATGTTCGGTGCTATTTAAAATAATGAAGTCGTGGAAAAAAACCGTAATGATATGGTTTGGTAAACCCTCTTTAAGCCGCCACAATCCCTTATTGGTCAAATTCCGGATTTTTAGTAACGCATCTAGTAATTGTTTGAAAAAACCGTAAGGATTGATCCACAGCTTTTGAAAAACAATGATAGTTGGTGCAATTTTAAACATTAATGTTACGCAAATTTTATAACAATGGAATGTAATTTTGAGTTACCAACACAATAACGATATTTAGCAAAATAAGCATCTACGATTAATTCCAGCGAAGATAAGACAAGAAAAACCTGTTGCCCATGTATGCCAATATTAAGGCAATTATTGCGGAGCATTGCATAATTTGATAGAAATCAGTGGTTCTTAACATTTTGCAAGTCTATATTGTAAAATCTAAATGTTGGTTTTAGATAAGAAATTTCAAGTTTTGGCCATATCTTACTCTTAATTGAAAAAAAACGATTGTTTTTAATATATTTTAAAATATCAATTAAAGTTCCATCAGTCTTAATGACTGTACCGTAAGTTACGTTATACTTCCTTGATTTAATTGAAAAAAACTCCTTAAGAAATTCCCGATTTTTGTACTCTATGAATCCTGTATTTTATAGAAATGTGATCACCTTTTTTGATTATTTTTTTGTTAAAATCATTTTAGATCTTGCCATCAATAATAGATCCCTACGGGATAAATCCGTTTTGGACGTAGATTTCCGAAGGAAACCTCCGGTTTCCAGCGGTTTTTGTAATAATTTAATCTCGTAAACTACAATTGCTTGCAGCCCAAGAATTTTGAAACGAATTTTTGGTAGTAGTAAATGTTTTCTTTACTTTTACAATTCTTTCGTATAAATCTAAGAAAAAATCAAATTTATTCGTCAATCATTGGACGAAACTCAAGTTGAAAAAACAGCTTTAAAGTTATGAAAACTTTTACGTTTATCTATTTTATATATCATCTAGTAGAAATTGATTTTTGTAATACTATAATCTCGTTAATTACAATTGTTTCGATAGTTGCAAATGTTTCTTTTTTCATTCCTTAGATTAAATCTATGAAGAATTGTCAATCATTGTAGTCCGGTCAGTTTAGACAATTTAAATAGTATGTGGTGAAATAGTAATGTAGAACGTGATTCTTACAAGCACAATATCTAAGAAATGGTTGGACTTAGAGAAAAAAATTATAAAGACCATTTTTATAGAGAATTTTAAGATCTACAACTTTGGTCGGAGGTAATTTTTCGATAAAACTGACCGTTTTTGAGAAAAATCCAAAAAACCAAAAATTTTGACCTTTGACCCCGAATATATTTTTAGCACACATGGGATCGATGGGGACTTTTGACACTTCATTTGAAATGGTAAACCGAAGGTCTCTACGAAAATCCAGCTTTGTGGGAATTTTTACTATTTGATCACTATTTTTATGTCTAAATTGACCGGACTATTGGACGAAACTCAAGTTGAAGAAAAGCTTCAAAATTTTGAGAAAATGATGAAAATTTTTACGTTTATGTTTTCTCTATATCATTTAGTTGAAATTGATTTTAAACTTAAACTCCCAAACGCCATTAATCCAAACACAAAGCGTCTTTGGTAAATATAAAATTGGTCATAAATACTAAAGCAGCATGTTATTTATAGCACTTTCAGCAATAATTCCATAACTTTATCGCGATGAAATCATTGTGGCTTGAATCCACATATCTAGTTACATTAAATTTCTTATTTATAACCAACTGCCACACAAAATCGATACCACAAAACCTAATTTCTAAAGTAATTCATAATTTATTTTCCATCTTTTCATACATCCAATAAAATATCTCAAATTATCAAGCACATTATAAGACACTTAATATGGTTGCACGAATGAAATTTATTCGTTATTCGTGCATTCCCTGATAAATTTGTATCGGCGAAAAACTACTGTCAAGTGCGGAAGACTTGGCATGTATTTCTCGTTGGATATTTTGGGGGAATATTTGTATAATTTCTGTCGTGATTAAGGGATGGAATTTATCCCCGTTTTTGTCCCAGTGACGTCGAGATAATTATATCCGTTACATTGTGTAAGTCAATCTAAGAATGAAGTGCGGAACATTGTCGTCCAGGGTTGGGGGAACATTAAGGGATGCAGTGTGCACGGAATAAACACGGAAAAGGCAAACTTCTACTGTTTGTCGAACGCCTGATAACGAACAAGTATGACAGAGACAAGTGGCCCGTTATCCTTTCGGCTATCTCTTTTCTACGTGCGAGTTTATATGTCTGTAGCGAGGCTTTAAGGGAAGTTGGGGTATTGATCGTTCCTTACACCAACTGTTGTGTGTGCCCCAGACTTTCAATGACCTCCACTTTCCGACTAAATAGTATGTTTTTTTACGAGAGAATATATGTGAAAGTATGTTTTGATACTGGGTCGCCTATTCTACCATATATGACAAACCACCGACTCATCATTCATTGCTGATGCACAAAGGCGATGCGGAATAAAATCCCGGAAAACTCCACACGAGTACACTAATCGGATTAACTACAATATGTTCGATTACTTTCCATTGAAAAATCTTTCGTTTTTCACCTCCAAATCGCCATCGTTTCCTACCCTTGTTTACTTCCCCCCATTCCTCCAGTTGCTAATTGCATACTTTGCAACAAACGGCGGCTTTTACACCACTTAATGTTGTGTGGAATGGAGGACAAGATGCGTATCCTAATATTATATTTAAGACAGTTTCACGCTTGTTAAAATCCTCTTTATGTCAACTGCTTATTGCTGATATGAATAGGATTACTTAGCGTTTCGAGATGGGCTGGCGATAATTTAGAATAAGAGACGTTGATGGGGGATTGTAATGGCGTGATCAGTGCCAGATGGGCCTGAAGTTCATTTGAACTTATGTTGTGAGCCGGAAAACGGGAAGCCGGAGTTATGCCAGTCGAAAATTAAATAAGGGAATCAAAAGGAATTAGAGGCGCATTTTCGCAAATATATTTTCATGAGCTTATGCTTAATGATTGGAACACAAGTAACTCATTAATTTTCTGAAGGAAAGCTTTCGAGAAAAGAACTTTTCCCGGAAAAACGCTCAAAGAACCATACGGAAAACTTAGTGATGCACTCAATAGCCAAATAAAGAGCGTTTCTTTTGAAGAAATATGGATTCCAGTCAGAAGATTGGTGTTTTCTTTGAGTGCATATTAGACTGGGCCAAAAAAATCGTTTATTTTTTTTTTTTTGAATAGTATATCGAAAATATTGTAAGATACATCACATTTCTAAAATGTGATGGAAAAGTTTCACGGAGATACACGTTGCACCACATTTTGGCTGCACCTGGAAAGTGTGGCAAGGGATTTAGACATAATCGTCACAAAAACTAATAATTTTGGATTTTTTTTTCGACGAATAATAATTGATAATTATATGAGTCAGGGATTTATTTGAAAAGTCAGGGAAACACTGACCAAGAACCTAAGAACCACCTGATGGTATAAGTGTTGCTTTTTTCTACCTATCATGCCCACAAATAGTGGTGCAAATTAATTTTGGTACTGTATATTGGTGGTGCATCAAAAAATCATCCCTCTAATCTTAGACCCAATTAAAATAATTCTAGGCTCATCATTTGCTGTATTTTCAAAGTGAATTTTCCTTATAGTATTTCAAAAATCTTATAAAATATAATTGACTTTTTTTTTTGAAAAGTATATCGAAAATATTGTTCAAGGTCAAAGAAAAAAAATATCGGGAAGGTTTGAGCCCTTAATATTAATATTAAGAGGTCTATCATCTTTAATTTCGATTTTTTATTTGTGCTTTCATTTTTGCGTCAATGCTGTAAAACTATCAAGGTAAAAAAATTTATCCACACATATATTTATAGAAAATTAAATTCCCTACAAAAAATGTTTTTTTGAAAATTTTTGGCAGACACGTCGTTTTCGAATAATCAAGTTTTAAACATTGATATAATTTTTAGATTTATCTTCTCTATTTTGGAATTTTTAACTAAGGAACAAATAAATATATAGAAATGAATAAAATATATTCTTGAAGAGAATTTAATGCTCTACAAAAAAGGTCTCTTAACGTTTTTACATAAAATCACTCTTTCAAAATTTGTTGAACAACGAAAAAAACAATAATTTAACTTTTTCTTCAATTTTAATTGTGAATAAATTTTGAAAAAATTATTTTATGGAAAAATGTTAAAAGACCTTTTTTGTAGAGCAATAAATTCTCTTCAAGAATATATATTATTCATTTATATATATTTATTTGTTCCTTAGTTAAAAAAATTCAAAATAAAGAAGATAAATCAAAAAATTATATCAATTTTAATGCTTGATTATTCGGAAACGGCGTATCTGGTGAAAATTTTCAAAGAGACGTTTTTTGTAGGGAATTTAATTTTCTATAAATATGAGTGCAGATGATTTTTTTTACTTTGATAGTTTTACAGCATTGACGCAAAAATGAAAGCACATATCAAAAGTCGAAATTAACGATGATAGACCTTTTAATATTAATATTAAGAGCAAAAAACCTTCCCGATAATTTTTCTTGTCACCTTGAATAATATTTTGATAAACTTTAAAAAAAAAATAGTCAATTTTTTTGGCCCAGTCTAGTGCGTATTATCGTAATATCATTTGGACAAGTGGTCTCCAATTAATTTGGGATGAAGAGATAGTTAAGCAGTGGGTTACATTAAAAAAAAAAACACATATTAAGTGCAAAATTATTATTCTTATGGTATAATGTTGAGGACTTCTGGTCTAAATAGGTTTCCAATATATTGTTATTAAAAGATTATCAATCCATCATCAACAATGGGAAAACACCAAAGTAATTTTCAATGACTTGGAAATCTCACCAATTCGTTAAACAACCTGTATTTTTTAAAATATTTTTTTTAGACAATTTAAAGCTCATAGAACAATGTCGATAGTTATTGAAACAAAATAAATTTATTTGTAGGATGAAACCCATTGGAATAGGAAGAGAATATAGCAAAAATGAAAGGAAAAATAATTTACGGGTGATCTGAGGTCGGAAAGAAGGCTAAAAAACGGTTTATTATATATCTTGATTTCCAGCAAAACTACAAGTCCTATGGAAAAAATATTATAAGATTGGATATTGCAGGTGGGCATAAGAAAATCCTTCGCCATTAGTACCTACAGGTAATAGTTTCTCACATAGGTAAGTGCATAATTTATTCGTTGAATTCACCGAATTAATGCTAATTTATTTTGAGGCATTTGAATGCAAAGTGTATTGCAACTGTGCTGAGTGCATTTTAAGTGTTATGAATTTTTCATTTGTCGTTATGTGAGTAGCGTAAATGTAGAAACTGGATGATGGATTTAATACAGAATGGATTTAAGAAGAAGAAGTTGGTGTTATGTCAGTCTTTTCCATGTAAATATGTCTATTTTTTAATAAATTATTCAAACGGAAAATGTCTAAGAAATATTAGAAAATGAAGAAAATTAGTTAACGTATTTACTATTTATATTATCAGAGATCTGAAGATTGTGTTGGAATAAGTTTTTGATAAGTGTTTGATGATCATTTCTTTAAAGCAATGGTTCCCAACCTTATTGCAATTCACCAGAATCTGCCGCTGGTAGATGATTAAATATTGCCCCCCCCCTCTTGATTAACACCAAGGAAATATTCTCGTAACCTTTAATACAAATAATGTTTGTTTCCTGAACTTTAACGAAAAATATCAATCATTTTCCAGTCGAAAATTTGGATAAATTTTTCGAAGATAAAACCGAATTGTAAATAAATTCTTATTAAAAAAATTATCTCTGTTGAAATTATTCGCAGTGTTTAATGCTTCAATAGGCACACAGAGACTTGAATCAGCTTTTTTACCAAAGTGCAGCTTTCAATGAAAAATCAATTAGAATGAGATCGGTGACGAAAAAAGCTCTCAATGAAATATCAATCTAATTAACCTAATTCGTGTTTCGAATTCACATGCAAATGAATATCGATGTCGAGAGAGCTCTTATTTTTATGTGATCTGTACGATTATAATGAGCTTTCGAGCTTTTGCGACACAGTATGGTGGCGATTGAATTGAAATTTATTTCGAAAAAAATCTATTGCGATAGTAATTATTGGTGTTTGTTGATAAGCTGTAGATATTGAAATGAAGATGGCATTTTTTTTGGAGGGATGCTAAGAAGCACTACCTAAATCACTGCTGGTAGTTTATAAATCAAATTTTCTTCTGAGAATGCCATCTAAAAGCTTCTTTTCTTAATACTTCCCCATTTGTCCTTCGATTTGTCCATTTAATTTGCTTAAAGTTTTAGTGTATTATTGGGTGAATTTAATTAACAATATATGATTTTCATCAGTAAATTCTTTTCAACAAATATTTTAGGCTTTTCAACCACATTTTATTGTTGCAATTCTCTTTGGCTGCAATCGTCCCTCGAGAATAGAAAAAAGATTGAAATATTTTTCAATTCTGTTGAAAATATGTTACGGATAATCACCAACAAAACATGTTCCCCCGGGAATACCTTTGCGGTTTAAAACTACCACAAATCTTATTATCTCATCTTAATCGGATCAGAGTTTCAAATATCGTTGTCCATTTAATTCCAAAGATAATTCAAAAACAGAAAAAACCAAATGAAAGAAGTTTCAATTGTACAATGGTACAATAAAAGACAACCGGCAATTGGCTTAAATATTTGTGCCAATCAAATAAAACCCGGGAACGTTTTAAATGCAAATGTGCAGGCCGGAAGTCAGTGTTGCGCTTTTGTTCATTCAATGTCTGCATTGTTGCCACCGGTGTGACAACATTTCCGAGTCACGACACATTTTCGAAATTCAAATTCCACTGAAATTCATACTATATCTATTATGCACTCGGAATTGATCAAAGCGGGAATAAATGGGCGGCAGAATAGGCGGCAAGATCGTTTGTGTTGATTTCATTTGCAAATATTAATAATCGTAAAATGCGACGTCACACGTTCAATCTGCTCGTCGCCTTTGATGGCCAATTTTTTTGCCGTATCATATGAGAGTGCAATTTTCGAGCGAACGAATAAAACGACCAACGGAACATCGATTTTCGATATTCATTCAATTTTCGTTGTTGCCATTTTATTGTGTGTCGTCCGTAATTATTAAAAATGTTTCCGTGTAATCAAATATAAGCCAATTTATGAGGTGATAATTCGGATTAAATTTTGGTTCCTCGAAAATTTGCTTGTTGGTATATTTTCGCACATATTCGCTTTTCTTTGGTTTAGTTTGTAATATAAAGATATGAGTAGGAAGAATATGGAATATATCTGATTTCTATTTAGGCCCGGTATTTTCACATTTAGATAGTGACATTTATCTTCCAGATAAAATTTTAACCGGAAGATAGAGAAAACATGCGTACTTTCACATAAAAATAGTCATATCTTCAGGATAAAATTAAACTATCTCCTAGATTGTTTATTCAGTACTCAGACTTCCAAATAGTCTTTTTATTTAATAAATCGAACATATTTCGCCTTCTTTTTGTTTCTGCACATTGTTAGTGCTGTCAAATTTAAGTGAAACGAAAAAATTATATTAAGAAATTGCAAGAATTTTCTGCCTATTTGGAGATTTACGAATTTATTAAGTAAATATATTGGTGTATATTATCTATGTGTAAATTAAATAAGCATCAATTTCATGTAATCAGACATAAACAATATTAATCAGTTACTTTATGGATATATTACAGTTGTAAATAAAAGTGGAAATAGTTACTACGAATGATTTGAAATTGCTCAATGACCCTGAGGAAAAATGGATTCAACTTATAGAAATTATAAATCCTGAACAACAATATAATGTAAGGCCAAGAATTGATCATTTTAAAATATGGACAGATCAAAAATGTTTCCAAAGATTCCGTTTTTCAAAACTTACGGTCAAATTTATATTATTACAAATTGAAGAAAAATGTGCAGTACTACACAATATAGCGGTAGACCGAATGGAAGAAAATTTTGACACCAATGAGCATTCGGACACGGAAGACAATATTCTTCCAGAAGAACAGGAAAAAATTGTTAAAATTCATAATGATTTTTCCATAGACCTTTTATTGATTATTTTCGGAATTTATTGCATCAATAAAACGTCTAACATGAAATAATAGAATAAATATATATTTGTATTATGAAAATAAAAATGTGTTATTTAATAAAAGTTGTATAAAATCATACATTTGTTAGTTGTTTTTTCTTAATGGAAATTTCAATATTCATAAGTTTCATTTTCTTACGATGCATTTCTTCTGCCCTCTTCTCTTCTTGATTAATATTATGAATTTGATTCATTAAAAGTTCGGTTCTAAGGTCTAAAATTTTAGCTAACTTTATAATTCAACAAATAGACTTCTTCATTATTGAAATTTGGCACTCGGGCTCGTTTTTTCTTAACTTCGTAAGACATTCTAAAATATATGTTATTAATTTGCAGAACGACTATTTTTATATTTCAAATTCAGTATATGGGACAACTACAAAACTTCAATTTTTTACACAAGAATGGTGTCTCTTTCTAACGCCCTGTGATACCGCTATCAACTTGTCTTTGTTTATCAATATATTGTTTCCTACCCTGGCTTATCCATAAACTGTCATTGCTATTCTATTCTTTTTTATAAGATATTATCACGCAAATATCTAACCGGAAGTTTGTTTTGGTTGTAAATACAGTTTTGATTAATCTTACAGATAAAATTTTATCTAATAGATAATTATCATGGAGATAAAGCGTACCTATACTGAAGTGAAAATACCGGGCCTTAGTCTCTTAAAAGTAAATATAGCAAAATCTGTGCAGATTTAGGAAATTGAAACTTAAAAGAAACCAAATTTCAAGGGCATAGGACGATAAGTATAGTGAATCGGCCCCAGAAGAGTATTTGGTTCATAATTTCAAAGTATGTTGGTACTATTAAGATATATTAATTCGGCAAGTTTCTAATCCCTATGTATAACCGTTTCTTCAAAAATCGAAAAAAGCTGGAAATCAGAAAAAAAAAATTCTCAGAAACTTGTGAATCGATTTATTTGAATTTTGGATATGTGATAGGGGCTGACGGTATCTTTTAGAAAGAAAAATTAAAAGCTTTATCGGTTGATAAGATCTTTGAAAAAAGAGAGCTTTTTCTTTTAATTTTAATTTTTAACCATGATACAATTTTGGTATACACTAGTTTCAGAGAAAAAAATATTTTTCTGATTTCCAGCAGTTTTCGATTTTTGAAGAAACGATAATACATAGGGATCTAAAACTTGCTGAATCAATGTATCTTAATAGTACCAACATATACTGAAATTATGAACCAAATACCCTTCTGAGACCGATTCACTATACTTATCGTCCTATGCCCTTTAGAAATCATCGAAATACCTATTTTGTTAAGATCAATACCAAAGAGGAAAAACCATATTAAATCATTCAAAATTGCAATTAACAACGAGGACAGGCTTTTTTTTAAATTTAATTTGTCCTATACAAAGGTTGAATGTATCCACACATTTGAATCAATTATTGGAAATTGATGGATTTATTCACAAACGCATCGACTTTGGTTTCATTTCATCCACTTTGTTTCAATTAAAAATTATTATGCTTTCTCTCTCTCTCTCTCTCTCGTTTCGTGTTTTCCTCCAGGGGGTTGATTTTGGCGTGTTTCACTCGTAAACACTGGTTCAATTTAATCAAATGAATATATTGGGAAAAACGGCAGCCGATTCGAAAATCTATAATAGTTGTCAAATCAGTCCATTGTTCACGTTTAGTAGTTTTAGTGAAAATTTAAAAAAAGAAAAATAGTTGTATTAAAATAATTACATTGGATATTTTTTCTTCGAAATGTGTAGGATAGGACTTAAAGGTCCAATTTTATTATTCCGTATTATATTGTGAAAACTAACCATATTAATTTGAAACGTATAATGCTAACCAAGCAAACAAATTTCTGACCATGTTTAATTTAATTTTTCATGGTACCATCCATATAGAATTTTGTCATTCTATTTTTTTTCTTGATCTTGTCGTCTGTCCCTTTTTGCCCCTTAGTAAGGGCAAAAAGGTCCTGTATTTATTTTAAGTATCTGACAGGTGCTATGAATTAATCACAGTATTTGAATCAATGAAATATTTCTGGATTTTCCAGTAGGAATGTTTTAATTCTTAATTTATTATAGATGGGCATATTCTTTGCATAAATATAATATAATAAAATGACTTCAATTTTTACAGATCTCGACGAAATAAACCGAAAATAAGATACAAACTTTTACGATATTTTGCTTAATTTACGAGATATCCATAGTTCAAAAATTTAAAAAAAAAATAGCAAACCATCCAATTCCTTTTTGAAACAAAACAAAAAACATTTTCATTTGAGGTTGAAGGGCTTCGCCCGTGGACCCATTGTCAATAGTTTTTTTGCCTTGTAAATATCATTATTTTTTATTTTGATATCGATATCGAAAAATTTTACTCTGCCAACATTTACGGTTAGGTTGCCAGGCATAATTGGAATAAGGAAATTATTAAAAATGATAACCTAGTTAAAATTAAAAACAAAAAAAAAAAACATCCCTAAGTTTTACGTTGAGGATACCTTCCCATATTTTGTTAAGCAATGATATATAGCCATTAGTTTGTGCAACATTGTGTTATATTAAATCTAACAAACTTTATATCTCTAATATTATTTATTTTTATTTTTAGTAGGAAAGTGAACTTAAAGGATGTAAATCCATATACTAATTATTATCTAATTTAACGACGTTTCGGTTCTTTATTTGTCCTTCATCAGGCTTCTTAATATGAAGTACACAATAATTATAAAAAACATCTCAATAACAGCGAATTTTTTTTTCCCCCGAGATTTATTTTTTTTTGAGATGAATATTGTGTACTTCATATTAAGAAACCTGATGAAGGTCAAATAAAGAACCGAAATGTCGCTAAATTAATAATTAGTATTTGGATTTACATCCTTTAAGTCCACTTTCCTACTAAAAATAAAAAATTAATAATTTTATGCAAGGTATGGATTCAACCAATTTATTTATATTTCTAATTTTACTTATACCTTTATTTGACCTTCATCAGGCTTCCTAATATGAAGTACACAATGTACATTTCAATAACAGCGACATTTTTTTTCCCCCGAAATTTATTTTTTTGAGATGCATATTGCGTACTTCATAATAAGAAGCCTGATGAAGGTCAAATAAAGTACCAAAACGTCGCTAAATTATTAATAAGTATATGAATTTACATCCTTTAAGTCCACTAACTACTAAAAATAAATTATATTATGTAAATTATGGATACAACCAATTTATTTATATTTCTAATTTTACTTATCCCTAGGCACGTAGGTATGTATAAATTTTGCATATAGATAAGAGGAATTTCCAATGGAAATTCCAAAAAGAAGTTGATACAAAACCCTTATGTCCTTTTAAGGAAGATCATCTACTAATTTTCTAACTTGGTACAATTTTTGTACTCAATTTAATCTTTGCTGTCCATTGAAATTGGAGATAGTTAATTATTGGTTTCTTGAAATAATGGTTCACTCATATATTTAAGATCTCTAGTTCTTCGAGTTTTTCTTCTCTATTGATTACGAAATTCGTCAATGACTAATTTGGCGACTTTTTGTCATAATTTTACAAAAAAAATTCATTAATTCTCTTTTTCTTTTAATTCATACAAGTAATATGCAATAGTTAAAGCTCTAAAGACTAAAACCTAACGAATCCAACGGTGAAAGCTCAAAAAGTTTTGCCACAAGCAATAAATTTTACAATTTGTTTTTTAATGAACTCTTAATAAAATAAATTGGGTTTCAATAAAAAGAATCAACCGGCCTAAGTAATCCATTTTATCGATTCCATCTTTTTCCCGAGTCCTCTACATTCTGTACGTATTCAAAGTCCTGAACCATTCCTTAATGTCAAGGAATAACCAAATTTCCATATCCTTTATTATGTTGAACAAGTTTTCAACTCCAATTTATGTCTCGAGTGCTTTTCACAAGAATAAAATATCAAGTTGATAAGAACTTTCCTTTTTTTTTTTAATAAGACGAACAATTTATTTCGATTACACTTTAACCTCAATTTTTACCCGGCACTTCCACCAACGCGATAAGACGTATACGACAAAAGCTCGATATGCTTGTTTTTTAATCGTGTTTTGCATACTTTGATTGTGAATAATTAAATACCAATGAATTCCTAATTTCAATCAATAAAAGCTCGTTTTTTTGTTAGAAAAGCTTCGCTTCAATTGATGGCACCAAAGATGGTTGTTAAGCGGGTATTAAGTGAGCACCACAATCAATTATATGTGCGGGACGTTTATCGTTTGTAAATGAAGATGAAAAAGCTCATGCTGTGCGAAAATTATGAGGAAATAAATAAGAATAATGTTGATAAACGAAATAAATGGTGGGAGCTTTACGCCATACCATTTATCCCGTTTTCTTATTGCCTTCTTTCGTATTGACACTTGTCATTTTCAATGGAAGCTTTCGCCGTCAATATCGACCAATACCAACTTCTAATCAAATCAATGGATTGTTAGGCAAATATCCTCAAGCATCGAATGTTTGTGACATTCGAATGGTCCAATTAAATTCTTGCGTATGATGTAATTAAAAGTGGAAATTTCGCCGGAAAATCAAATTAAACGGGAGTGGGACAGGGGAAGAGCTTTGGGGTAAGCGTTTTTCAAAATAAGATGGTTTCTTGTGTTATTTATGGCCTTGAAATGATTATTGGATTTGAGACATCATGTAATAAGTATGTGAAAATATCGTAAATTTCTTCGATTTATACTGACGGATTTTTACGAGTTGGTTGTTGGGTTGGAGGGATTTGGTTTGGTTTAGGGGAGATTTTTGCTAATCCGACTCCACTAAAGGATAGTCAATAAAGTTCAGTATGAAATTGGTACCAAAAATTTCCTTCAAATAAAAAAAATATTGAAGTATTTTCTTAAAACATAAAGCTTTACTTTCTTCTACTTCTATGAAAAAGTTCTTGAAAAATCAAAGCTTTTTGTTTCACATTTCTCATTGAAATACTCTCAATTTCCTTTTTATTAGTTCTGGAAAAAAATTTACAGGAAAATAACAATTGAATGATTGTTTTTTTCACGAACTTTTCTAGTAAGTTTTCCACGAAAAAAAATAACGTGAAAATGTAAACAGAATCTTCCGGGAAAATTCAAATTGTTGAGAAAGCAACAAAAGCTCGATTCGAAGCGTGTAATGTTTGACGTGAGCTTCGTGGAAAGGTAAAGCTCTCTCATTTTACAAACGCCTATCATATCGGTAAAATGAAACAAACCACCTGAGAATATTTGTTTTGCCATGCGCAGATTGGTATCTGGCATATATATTTCGTTTATTATTCATTCATTTATGCATGGGCTTTTCGAGCTTTCCAATGAAAAGCTTGTATTTAATTAATAGATCCTTAATAATATAATGTCAGAATTGGTAAAATGATAGTTCCTGTAAATCATTTGATGACACCTTTAATTAACAAAATTTCATATTGTTAAGGGTTTGAATGATATTTTGATATTATATATTACCTTTCGATGTAAATATTTACATGGAAATATAAATTTTGTGATTTCCTTATCTTTGATTTTGTGTTAATTACAAAAAGCTTTTTTCGGTCATAAATTTGATTAAATACCAACTGGACTTTCACAAAGCTTTACAAAACCAACTAAGGAACCCACGAACATCATAAATATTTCATTGAAATCCCCCCCGAAATGAATCTTTAACTTGGAATTTTTCCGCTCGAAAATAATGTGGAATCATCAACATAAATTAAGTTGTAATCCCCGATGGACCAGTTTCCCTCCTATGTAGGTTCTTGGCCCCGACATTCAAAACTATCTGAGGGGTGCTTGGCAAGGCAGCCCTGTAAACAACCCTCCATTCTTGGCGTGGCTTTTTGCACACTCCTCGATCATTATTGTTGTCATGAATTTTTCATCTATTAATCTTACGAAACGCACATTTATAATTTGGCGTGAACATATTTTTAGCTCGGATGCACATTTAACGGTGATAAATTACGGGGATGGGGGTAAGACTATGGTGGTTTTCCGGTACTGTGGCCGGAGTTTTGCACCTCGGTTGAAAAGTCTAATGGAAGCCATTTGGAAATGTAAAAAGAAAATGGTTGGAAAGAATATAATAAAAAGGCTTTTTATTGGAGGTCAGCCTTAAAAAATCATTATTGAAATATATTACTTATTATTCATACTTCTAACGTCCAATTTTCAAAATTAATAATGTGGATAAAGGGAATTTGGCCATAAGACGCATTAATAGACTATTGAAAGTGGTGACGTTTCGTATATTTAAATATACGAATAGTATAAATAAATATACGAAACGTTGCCACTTTAAATAGTCAATTAATGTGTCTTATATCCAAATTCCCGTTATCGCCATTCTTAATATTACTTATTGTTATTTTCGTCGAAACGAAAAAAATATTTCAAGTTAAAGTCGGAAAAATCATTCAAAATTTGTCTTGAAAAAGTTTTTAAGATTTCCTTAATTGCTGAGGTAGAGGCAATGCAACAATCTGATATTGTTGGGGAAAGTAATTTATTGCTAACAATATTACAATAATTTTTATTGACCTCTAATTTTGTCTTCAGATGATTATGATAAAGGAACTATTATTTTTTTATCCTTTGAAGTAATCCTTTAGAATGTAAATGATAAATTTTTACAGAAATAAATATCAAATTTAAATTTCTTGTGACTGTTAAGTAATACTTATCATCAAAGAAATAATCGACTTATTAATACAGTCGTAAAGCAAAGGATTTCAATGCAAGTAAAAATGAGTTAATATTAGAAAGAGAAACATTTAAATTGGTACCAAAATAAAGAATCAGATCTACCAATTACTATTATACAAGCATGAATACCTTTCTTTTTATTTAGTCACACTTTTTCGGTCATCATTTAGGTTTTATTCCAGTGGCTTTTAACCTGGGTTCAATCGAACCCCAGAGGTTTAATGAGTCAGTCTCGCGGGCTTAGCGGATTCTTAATAATTTTGATCATTTTGTGCTTCTATTTTTAAATATAATGCCAATGTTTTAAATTTGAAAAAATCATATTTTCTTACTAAGAAGAGTTCCTTAAATGCTCACATATAAAACTGATGGGGGTTATATTTCCAATTAGATTAAGAACCACTGCTTTTTTTTTAAAACTATTTATAGTTATTCTTTAACAACAAAGGTCATTAATGACTTTAAAATATAACATTATTTATATAACAATAAAATAGAAATCTATTACGCTAATATGATACAATATTATTCAGGAGGTATGGTTTATCCAGAATACGGCTCGAAGGACCAGTAGGTAAATATTATGATTTGTCCATATGATGGGCAATATTAGATAACGCTCCAATAATCAAAAATCAATAATGATTTAGGCATTCGTCAAACAATTGAGTACCTTAAAAAACCAATAAGTATGGTTTTGTATAAACCCCTGATTTATTCTCCTAAAATACCATTAAAAAATTTGTCTTTCAACAATTATAAATTTACTTCTTAAAATGATTCATTTTTTTAATATTTTCACATTGTATTTTTAGGTCCAATTTTGAAAAAGACTTGAAAAAGTTTTGAAGATTTTCTTAATTGTTGAGGTAAAGGCAATGCAACAATCTCATATTGTTGGGGAAAGTAATTTGTTGCTAACAATATTACAATAATTTTTTATTGGCATCTAATTTTGTCTTCTTCAGGTGATTATGATAACAGAAAGAAACAAAAGATGAAACTTTTGAATGGAATACTGTGTTTTACATAGGAACTATTATTTTTTTATCCCTTAAAATTTAAAGGACAAGTTTTTACAGGATTAAATATCAAAGTTTCTCGTTAAAATTTCAATTTTCAACTTTAACTTTTCCCCAACTCTATCACATGATTTCAAGGTAATATGCAGTCAATAAAATAATTAAATTGATTAAGTTCCGGTGTAATTAATGGCCGTCTCAGTAAAAAAAAAGCAGGTGAAGAATTTTGTTTCCCCCATAATATTGCAATTAAAATGTAAATTGACGACGACGTGCTATTCGTTAAATAGAGATGGAATATCTAAGTAACAGTTGATGAATAATTAAGGTAATTAGCTGTTTTATTCGTAATTAAAGGAAGGAACTTTCAAGCTCTAATAACTTTTCGTCGACGTCAGAAAAAGCTGAAGATGTAAATAGAATCAACCAACCAATCGCTGGTCGTTTCCAAGTTTGGACACGCTTGCACCGGACTCACCGGAAACACAGCTTTTTGTTGCCGGAAACATGTACGTCACGGAATTTCCACTCAACTTTCAACTGAGGTCCACGTATGAGAACAACTATTACATTCGCTTAAATATTTCTAATAAATTAATTTCTTTTATAAATTATTTAGCAAGTCTGCTCGAAAGTATAACGCTCACGTATATGTTCCGCAACAAAAACGGAACCAAACAAAACAAAAAAAAAAAAAAACCACACATGGTTGGCTGGCCTGAATACGTTCGCAATTTATTCAATAAAGTAAATATACTATATGAACCCCAAAGCTCCCATTTTCATGTGTTTTCTACATTTTAAATTAATTTAGTCGTGGATTGCATTGTACGAAAAGAACTGTGAGATGAATTTCAAGTATACCGTTTAAGGCTGCCGGTTTCCAGTTGGAACGTACCCAATGTGGTAAATAGTTTATAGCGAAGGGAAACAAGTTTGCAAGCTTTAAGCTCACCAACCGATTTTCCCTTTTGGCCTCGTTTCTGCCATACAAAAGCACACCAATCGGGCGAAGAAAAAGTATCTGGTATACTGTCGCATCGTTAAGGATATACATATATATATATATATATATATATATATATATATATATATATATATTATGTGATTGTTACGTAAAAAAGAAATTGATATGTAGAACATGTGTGCATTCTATTTGATGGAGGATGGATTTATATCGTTTTATAATCAAATTTAGTTTCCATTACGAAAATAAATGGCTAGACTATGTCACGTTAATCTTATTCTGACGAAAGTCTCGTTTTGTTCGAGAAGAATACGAAAGTTGCGTTTTTTTTCGCGTTGTTTATTTCTGAGCTTTTTTGCAGTTGGAACGTGATTAATTAGTTTCATTATCAAAGACTAATGAACACGAACTACTCTTGATATTCCTCTTGTAATTATTTGTGTAGTCCAAGGCCATATAAACATCAAATTTAGGCCATCATAAATTTAACACTCATTTATGCATACACCAGTCTCAAGAAGTATAAAAACCTAAATAGATTTCCCATTCTTTTCGACTGAAAATAAATTCTAGGCTCTCCAAATTTTCTTCTGCTTCACAGTTGTGATTAGTTAAAAGAAGTACCTAAAATTGCCAACAAAAGCTAAGTGTAGACTTTAAAACCTTTTTTCCATTTTCTTATATTTCAAAGGCAAATAATTTGGTTGCATTTTGATTTTTTGATAACAGGTTGATTGTTTTTATTACGAAGTATAGATCAGACTTTTTTACAAAATTCATGTACACCAATAATATTATTCAGACTTTAGTTCTCTTTTCTGTCACTAGCAGCGCAAACATACAGTATGTATATTAGGGTGATTTTTTTGGACTTTTTTTGGTCCCATCGTGAAATTTTGTTAGAAATAGCAAAAAAAAATTCTCTGAAAGTTTGAGCCTTTAATATTAATTTTAAGTCCTCGACCAAAACGTGTAAAGATTTCCCATTGAAAATACACGGAAACTCTGATTTTTAATTTTTAAATTTCTATATCTCAACGGCATTTCATGGGATCGCTTTTACTGAAAATGGTTTTTTCTCAGAATTAAACGCTCTACAAAAGTGCCCATTGCGACAAAGTCGTAACTCACACCGGTGAGGTAGTACGGGCAATTGAACTTGATTTTTTCATAAAATTCGCGTTTTTTTTTGCATTTATCTCGTAAATAACAAGAGCTACGAAAAAATTATAAACGAAAAACTTGTAGAAAATTTGATTTCCTACAAAAAAATTCATGTAGACCAAATCGCGAAGATCAATATTGAACGAGATATTAAGCCTTGGATTTTATGGAAAAATCAGGTTCAGTGACCCGTATTACCTCACCGGTGTGAGTTACGACTTTGTCGCAATGGGCACTTTTGTAGAGCGTTTAATTTTGAGAAAAACCCTTTTTCGGTAAAAGCGATCCCATAAAATGCCGCTGAGATATAGAACTTTAAAAATAAAAAATCAGAGTTTCCGTGTATTTTCAATGGGAAATCTTTACACGTCTTGGACGAGGACTTAAAATTAATATGAAGGACTCCTACTTTCTAATACAATGGTTTCTAAACTTCAAAAGCTTCTAAGGCAGATCAGGCGCTGATTTAGCCTTAACTATTATTTATAACTTATTATTATATTATATTATTATTTTTATAGATCCACAAAAGTCTAATACCTCTAATACAAATGATATTAAACTATTTAGGCAAAAAATATTTGCATTGAAAACTTAGATTTTCTTAGAATTTATCATCTTACTTCTCTAAATTAAAAGAGCTGTTTTTCTTGATGTTTTCATAAATATTATGAAGCATAGTTAGTAGACATCCTTCCGCTTTTAACTAAGTTTTTCTAGCGGAAAATATAACTTTTCCTTCACCTTTCACTTAAATATAAGATATTCTAATAAAACCAGTTAAAAGTAATCATATATCCTGCATTATTAGTGTAAAAAATATAATTTCCTCGTTAAAAAAAACACCGTGTAATTAAATCAATAATTAAAAGTCGAGTAACTTGGAAGTTTTGCAGGGAAACTTGGTAAACTTTTTAATGTAATTTTCACTGTAAAATTTATGATTGATTAGAAACGGAAATTCCGTTTCGCAACGCTCCACCAACGCACCACCAACCCCCTTCTGTGTGATGTCACCCCGGTTTTGAAACTACACGGGAATCAAGTGTTCGTAGGTCATCATCAAAAAGGGGTTGTTCGCTTATTTCTTTTACGTTTTCGTAATGACTTAACGAAAATATAAACACTTACGAATATGTGTTTTGATGGCGAAAAGGTTGACGGTTGCT
Source organism: Sisyra terminalis (assembly GCA_958496175.1). NCBI lineage: Eukaryota > Metazoa > Arthropoda > Insecta > Neuroptera > Sisyridae > Sisyra > Sisyra terminalis. The sequence goes on along the minus strand of OY292277.1, from coordinate 10,186,407 downwards.
TTTTATATGGTTTATTTGGTCAATAAAAATAAATTTCTGTTAATAAAAGAATGTAGCTGAAGAAAAAGTATCCTATTATCTGAGATCCCACATTTATTCTTTTTTGTTATTTTTCGAGTTATAGTTGAGGAAATGACTTGTGAAAGAGTCGAAAGAAATGTTTCGAGGATTATTTTGATTAAAAAATAGATAGACAGATTAAAGTTTTGAGAAAAAAAAATAATTAGGGAATAGCAAACTTTAGTGTTTTTAGTTTATAGCTGCATAGATCTTGCGATAATAATAATAATACTCCAACACGTTTCTTGAATATTTCTTCTTATTGCCGTTCTCATAATCCCATTAGCTTTTTTTATTAACTTCTATTATCGGCAAAACTGTTTCAAATTCTCGTAAAAGCGTCACAATGTTTGATGGCAAACACTATTCTCGTATAATATCATCTGATGGCAGTTTATCTTTCGCTAATCTTGTGTTAAGCATACGCCACATCGTTTTAAGCTTGCATCCGAAAAGCTCGATGCATATCTTAATCGGAGATTACATTTTCGTCTGCGTTTTTTTTTTTGGTCACAAAATCATGAAATCACTGCATTTTGGCTTTTAATTTTCAAAGAAAATGCGCTTTTATCATTGGTGCTTTGTTTGAAAAAGCTTTTTGATCGATGAAACCATTATTTTTGCATTTTATGGTAAAAATTATCAGTTAAAAATATGAAATATTTTACGTTATCCTCTTTTTTTCTGGGCTTTAACTAATGTGAATTTTGAGAAAATTCAATGCGTGTATAAACCAAAAATTGACCTAATAGACTAAAGTATTTTATATTGGCATAGTTCTGTATAAAAGTGAGCAACTACCTCAATAAATAGTTTGGAATAAAAGATAAAGCTCAAAACTGTTTATTATAATCTTAAAGGTACTCTCAAATCTTCCTGTATGGCTATAATTTTTTTTTACAGTATCTAAAGTCTAATATCGCTTTTCTAATATCTTCTCGATGCTTTTTCGATAGTGGTCGAATAGTTTCGTTATATAGGTACACTGTATATAGTTGCATAGTTCTATGAAGAATCTGGCTATTAACTACTAAGGCCTTTAACGACTCTAGGGTTAATAAGAAACCATAATCGAGAAACATCGAAAATTCGCTCGATTCGAGAATCGAATCCAAGACTTACCAGTTTTGGAGAGGTCACTCTAACCACTCGGCCACCAGTAGGCTTCTGACTGCTTTTTTTAATATAGACTTTTATATGTGTAAAATAGGAGTTAAAGAGAGAAGAATAAGGTTAACAAACTCAAATATCACCATTTTTCAATTTATCGAAGGGATTGCAATCGGTCATTAAATTTTTGAAGCAAAGAAGAAAGAATTATTTGGAAGTTCACTTCTATGTTAATAAATTTTGACTTTTGGGATGACCACGTGATCAAAGCTTTTGGAAAGCGGCTTCTAGATGGTACACTGTAAAAAATTAAACTTGGTTTTGCCCTAATTTGTAAAACACATGCGTAGATAAAAGAAAGAATTTAAAAAGAATTTCTAATTTCATCACTAAATTATGGTATAAATAAAGAAAAAAACTGACATTTATTATAGATAAATTGTTATCAGTATAAATTTTATCATAATTCGGTAGTAAAATAATCAAAATAAATTTTTTTTAGAAGACAAAGAGTTAAGCTATTCTCTAAAATACAGTGCAAAATGGTATTTCCCATGATAATGCCATCTTTTGCTTTATTTACGAAACACTGGATCACGGTTTTGTCTTCTTTTTGAATTGAAGTTCTATACACGGGCTGGTAACTCTCAAAAACGAGACAAGGATAGCCAAACTGGGTAGGATAATTGTGGAATAGCTGTATAGAGTGTTTACTACGGTAGAAAGAGATAAAATTTCGGAATTTCTGTCTTTTTCTATCTGCAGCAAACACTCTATACAGCTATTCCACAATTATCCTACCGAGTTTGGCTATCCTTGTCTCGCTTTTGAGAGTTAACAACCCGTGGTTCTATAAAGATGCCTCTTCTCTAGTTTGGAGTTAATTTTTGTTTTACTTAAAATATAAAAAAATTAGCACATCTTGGATTTTTTTTCATATGAAGAACGAAATATAACATCTTTTAAGGTCCTTCATTTTCCATTTTGCAAAAATATGCTCTTTTGATAACATGGTTCTTTACAGCCCTTAACGCCCCTGGCTCTATTCCCCTAATTTTCGGACGAATATTTTTCTTGAGCTGTGGTATTATCCGGGGCGTAACTTTTCCCTTTAGAAACCCTCATAAAAAAATCAGGGATCGCAAAGTCCGGAGATCGCGGTGGATAATCTACGGCCCATCATCTTGAAATTATTTGGTCACGAAAAATTAGAATAAAATTAAAATTAAATTAAAAATTAGAACTTCCATGTGGCCTTAGTTGTATGGTAGGTAACACCATCCTGCTGGAACCACATTCCTGATTGACGTTCCTCTACAAGTCTTACAAAATTCTGAAGTATAATCCTTTATAGTTCTCCATTTACGGTCACTGCATTAACATTAACATTTAGATGGAAAAACGGTTCGATTATATCTTGTGATGTTACTCCACACTAAATCATGCATTTTACAAAATGTAATTTATACCGGAATACCACTATATTATTTTCAATAGCTCAAAACTGCAGCTTTTCTTATTAACAATTCCATTTAGGGGGAAAAAAGCTTCGTCGGATTTAATCAGACGATTCATAAAGCTATTTTCTTCTCTTACTAATTGTTGAGGTCTAAGTGCATAATTGAGCTTTCCTGGGTAATCTGCAGACTTTATTTTCTTAACCATTAGAATCTTATACTGATAAAGGTGTAAATCATGTAAAATCCACTGTAGGGGGTACAACGGACGTTAAGTTTAGTAGATTGTCTCCGAATCGATATTTCTGGGTTTTCTTCGATACTACTTCTCATAAGATCCACATTTTATTGTATCCTTGCCATTTGTGGTCTCCCATAGTACGTAGAAGGTCATAACAAAACCCTGTTGCTCAAAAAAATCCATTAAGCAAAGAATTATTGGCTTCGAGGATGCATTTTCTTATTTTAAAATGACGAAGACATTCTTGTTTTGTTCTTACAATTGAATGTTGGTTCTTAAGGGGTTATATACAGTTAGAAGGCCGAAAAATAGCGAATTTTCCAGAATTTTTTCAGAAAAAACTTTTAAATTAATTGATCTAAAAATTTGTACACATATTATGATATCTTTTAACTGTATTTTAAGACTTAGTATTAGTAAAAATATTTATTTGGAAAGCAGCTACAGCTGATTTCCGGGAGCTCCTCTCAAAAAAGACGTTTTGCGGTGACCACAATAGCTTCTTATACTTTTTTTAGAAGTTGTATTCGGTAAGTGTGAAAATTTACCATGGAAAAATACAGTACGATACAAAGCACCAAAATTATTCAATTTTACTTTAAGAACCAACATTCAATTGTAAGAACAAAGCAAGCATATCAACTATATAAAACATTTATGTTTGGACTTCCTATACATAGTATAGGAAGTCCAAACACCTTCATGACTTTAAGGCATGCTCCATGGTGGAATTGCAGTAGGATAAAATCAAAGTGGCAATATTTTATAGTGGAAAACGTCCATCAAAAGCTCGAATTGGTGTTTCCACATCATGACCTTGGTTTGGACGTTCAAAATCAATACAAAAATAGTTGTAAAATTCAAATTTTTCCAGCAAAGTCCGCTTGTTTCTATGCGACTCCATCCCCTTTACATCGTAAAATTGCTCCAACCAAAAGCCAACCCTGAATATCAAGCATCGGGGAAAAGTCAAAATATGTGGCATTCGTCTCGTTTGTTACTTCCATTATGGAAATTACGTGTTCGCCAGCATGGTCAGGGAAACGGAGTAGTAAGAGTGTGACACGATCGATTCACGAGTGAAATATTTCCCTCGAACAAATGTCGTATGTAAACGTTTTCCACACGAGAAAAAAAAAACGGGGAAGAAAAAAAAAATGTCGGGAATATGGACTTAGTGTACACGTTATGTTTACGAATGTCTCGTTATCTCCAATCTTTACGACATCTACAACATTCACGGAGAAAAGTTGAAATTTTCTCGACAATTTTTCCCGTCAAGTAATTGTATTTCTCAAATTACATTCTCAGATTGATATTGTTATACAAAATAAATATTTTTGTTTCATCACGAAATCCATCCGAGGTCGTACACGACAAAAAAAAAAAAGCCTCCACCTCTTACAAATATGGGTTTTCATTATTTATTTGATGTTTTACCATATATATATACACACGATACACGGCCAAATTGAATATAACAACCTCAACGAAAGCTTTGGCGTAATCTCATCAAATTTATATAAAAAAATACGACGAAAACTCAATTTTACTGCCTAAATTTTTCTCGCGATTGGGACACAAATGAATTTCTTATTGAATAATAACATTTCATCCGTGGCAGAAACTCCACGCGTTGTGTCGTTTAAAAAATAAATCAAAAAATTTTAACGCACCAAAAAAAAAAAACCGTTCCGAATTTTGTCGGTTTAATGAAATATAAACGATGGTTTATCGTGGAATTCATAATCGTGAGCTTTACTATGTAATGTTGCTGCGCCTCATTAAACTAAACATTCGTCGAGAAAACGTGTTTTCAAGTTTCTTAAACGACAGTAAAAATCGAGCTTTATGGAAAGCTTTATGGACTTTGTGAAATAGTTTTGTATCATTATATAAGTGGTATTATGTTTTTTTCTTTCCAATTTGTAAAGCGAGTGCACTTATTGTTGATATTTTCATAGGGATGACTGGTTCAGAATGCCAGTGATTCTCAACATGTGTGCCACAAAGAAAAATGATGCAAGTTTTGAAAAATTGATATGTCTTCAATATTTCTAAAAGATAGTGAGGTAATTGTGTTATTTTACTTGAAAAACCAATTTGTTAAGAGTGCACTTATATTGTTGATATTTTCATTGGGATCACTGGTTTAGAATATCAGTGATTCTCAACATGTGTGCCACGAAAAAAATTGCCATAAATTTTGAAATATTGATGTCTTCAATATTGATAAAAATAATGTAGTAATTGTGCTATTCTACTTGAAAAATCAATTTGTTAAGAGTGCACTAATATTGTTGATATTTTCATAGGGATGACTGGTTTAGAATATCAGTGATTCTCCACATGTGTGCCACGAAAAAAATTGACGCAAATTTTGAAATATTGATATATCTTCAATATTGTTACGTGACGTCTCAAAACTGTATTGAGATAACGTTATTTGTTCTTTTAATTTCTTTTGAAAATAAATAATCACTGTTTTTTATTTCACTTTTTTTTACACAATTACACTTGTCAACACAATCTCTTAAAATGACAAATATCACTTTAATTCAAATCCAATTATTGGCAATAATTGGTCCTGTGGTGTTCCCTTATCCCTTATTGTGGTATTCCCTTATTATTAAAGTTTCTTCTTCATTATTATCTCGCATAAAAGTACTTTCTTAAGTCATTAGAAACTTGAAGAAACTTATTAGTTTTAAACTTTGGTGCAACATTGAGAAAACAGGACTCAAAATCGGTTATTTTTTCCTGCTGAAATTACAGCCTAACTTTTCCAAAAAAAAAAATCCATTCTACTCGAATATTATTAATATTTTAAGCAATATTTTAAATTATTACTCAATTTATTTTTAATGGTCAAAAATTGGTCAAATAGTGGTCAAAAATTGATAAAATTTACAAGAACTACCAAAGATTTTTTCCCAAAAAAACTTATGTAAATGCTTTAATAATGCTATAAATATAGACTATGTCTTCGGCTTTTAATTGACCGAAGCCTAGTAAGTGTAAAGTTCAGAATAAAAAACGAAAAGTTAAAACCGTGGTGAAACAACAAATGTAGAAACAATTTTTTTTATGATTTCGTGTTTTCATTTTATTAAAACTGCAAATCCTTTTAACTTTTAACATTTTCAAATATAAAGAGGTGTTTTATAATGATTTTACTTCCTACTACCTATGAAATGGTCAAATTCAATTTTTTTCGCCATTGTTGTAAGAAAATGATGAAGAAGATTCTTAATTATCGTAAATTTCCATCGTTAAAGTTAAATCAATTTCTAGGTCTATTGACTGATACCAAATTTGATTCAAATCATACCAAGGTTCTAATTATTGAGTTTAAATACATTTTTAAATATAGAGCCTTTAAATAACGCCTAATTTTCGTTTGAAATTACCAAATTTATTATATCATATAAATTATTCAGTTGCCTGACGACTTACTAAATTCAATGGAAAGAATTTTTATTCAAAACAATTGGTCGCAAAAGTTGAGAGCCACTGGTTTAAAGAAGCACTATCTTCTATGAAAAGATGCATAAAATGTAAATTGATCCAATACAATCTGTTTATTGCGACAGTCACGTATGGAAAATGGCAAAAATAGGATAATGTCGCAGGTGTATCATTTTTCAAAGATCATCGTTTATTCTTTATAACAAAAACACCTTCTTTATCGACACAAGAATCATGTAGGTAACACTATTTCATCGAAAGCTCGCACAAATGGCTTCTTGGTAATATTGGAAACAACGGAAATTTCATCTGGCAAATATTTTCTTTCGAACATACAATAAAATTTCGTGCATATTTCTTGAAACAATTTCGACTCTTTGAGCCGGGAGGACGAAGGGATGAAGATGAAAATATTTGGAATTCCATTTGAATTTTATATATTATGTATATGAGCCACGATAAATTCCAAATCGAACATTAATTCTGTGCTTTCGGAAATATGTTTCATGTCGTAGGAGAATCGCAAATCTTAATAGGTTATCCGAAGAACTATATACATTTAGGGGAGGGAAAAAGTTAGTGGAAATGATTGAATATTAATAAGAAAATGTCATTATTTATTGATGGGGGAGGAAAGCTTAGATTTGAGAGCCAAATTAATATTGCAAATAAAGTTGGATTTTCTGTTAAGAAACGTTTGACTTGTGAAGTATTTATTTGCTTAAAAGTTTTGTAAGCTGTGAGCTTTGACCCCAACAGTTCGGTGGGGAAATACGGAAAATGTGGAAAGTTGAAGAATTTTCTCATAAAGTTGTTTTATCTTTGTTTTTTTATTACATATAAGATGTTATATGAGATTTATGTTTTCCCCAAATCGTATTGTCATTGCAAAAATATGCATCAATTCCTTGAAAAATTTTATCTTGGCACCATTTTTAAGAGGGAAAAAAAAGTCCATATTTTTTACGTCTACAAAAAAATAATTTCATACACGACGGTTTTTCCACAAACATAACACGATTGTCAACATTTGTCGTTACGTATTTTCTTTTCATCCCCTTTTACCGATCGGCAGAATAATAATAAGATTTGATACGCGGCTTCGGTGAAATGTCGCAAATAATACGTGTGATTAACCAACTGAATTTTCAACGAGGATTCCCATCTATATATCACAGCTGTGGAAAAAATGTATTCATCCATACATCCAGTCTCATTTATCCCATATTTATTTTTTCCCTGCGTTATTGGAAAATTTTCTCCACGGAAAATATTCGTCATATGCTGCAAACATGTCTGGTGTGTATTTTAAATTCCAAGTGCACAGGGATGGAAATTTTAATGAACTGTGCAGAATGAACATGGAATAAATTCTGATTGTTGAGATTGTTTTAAATATAATGAAGGGATCAGTGGAAAGGGATGCTAAATCTAATGAATCTCTTGCGATGCTTTAAATTATTCAAATTGCATTCTTTTTCTTTTTATTTTCTACCCTGCAATTTTGTTAACAAAAAATTTAAAACTTAAAGTATATTCAACTGTAAAATTATTCATTTCATCCCTTATACCAAAACCACAAATTTTAAATCCCAATTTGTGAAATCTATACCATTTCATTGTTGACTCTAAATAACGAAGCTTTCGACATTATAAACACACAAAACGTTACGAGAAATTGCTACCAAAAGGCTTTCCGGAGCTTTCAGAAAACAGGGTATAACCACCACCATCATCCGGATTTGGATGACGTCAATACATAGTTCAACAATTCATCCGATTTTTACGATTCCGTCTTTGAATATCAAATCGCAATGAAAAACAAACGGGCAAAAACTGTCGTTGATAAATCAATATTTGTAATTGCTAATATTTTATGAATGTAAACCGTGTGTGAGCTTTCAAAGCTCAGGCGGAAATAACAGCCAACTAATTATAAATTCCATCGTCGTAAAGATAACGGTTGCTTGTCGAGATTAATAGCTTTCGGGTTTGTCCTTCCAAGAGGATCAGAAAAAAAAAATAATTGGCTACACGAATCAAATGCTTAATGTGCCCTCCCCCCCTCAAAAAAAACTTAATTAATTAATTTTTTAATTAAAATTTGGAATTTTTTTAAATTAATTACCATTAAAAATACAAGCTAACTTCGAAACTAATTTCGCTGCTAAGCCGATTTGAGATATTCAAATGAATAATAATAATCAACTGAATGCTGAAAGTATGGTAATTAACAAGTGGTTTTATTTTATCTTTTTGTGAAATTAAAAAACAGCTGTTATTTATGGCGATGAAATTCTTTGGTTTTTCGAATTAAATATACAAACAAGTAATAACATTTTTTTTTTGATTTATCTGTGGAAATTTAGAAAAAAAAAATAGGGATGGAGTTAAGAAAAAGCAGAGGGTAAAAGATTAAAAGAGAACTTTTATTAATTTTGAGAAAAAAAAATCTTAAGTCCCTTCAAACTTCAGCTTCAATACTTAAATATCCAAAATCTATAAAATAAATAAGCCAATTAAACCGGTAAGGAGTTGCAAATTTGCTCTTGGATACTGGTTAGCCAAAAAATTATTTCAAACCAGCAAAGCTGGCCAAACAAAATTTTCATTCAAAAGTTTTTCAAAAGTTTTCACCCCAAAAAACATAAAAATTGCTACATTTTTTAGCTTTGAACAGTTATAGTGCTTAAACAATATTTAATTAAACAAAATTTACAATAGTATAAAATAAACATTAATATAAACAAAAGTTGAAACAAATATATTGTTGACATATTGCCCTGATACGTATTTCGATTGCCAAGCAAGCTTCCTTAATGCATCCTCATAACAGTTAAGGAGTGATCCAAAACTACTTGATAACCACTGAAGAAGATTGTTTGACAATCAAAATACGTATTTGGGCAATACGTTAACAATACATTTGCTTGAATTTTTGTCCAAATTAATATTTTTAGTTTACTTATGTAAATTTTATTACATAAATAAGATCACAACATATTTTTGTCATGTATAAACAGTGCTACCTTAGCAACATTATCCAGTGGAAAAATTGCACGTGGAAGATAAATTCTACTATCTATTTGTGAAAATATTGACCTTTAATCAGATATCCTTCTTGGATCTATCATTTCAATGGGAATTGTCACCACGTATGCCTTCTTCAATGCATAGATATGCTTACTATCCAGGAACAGATTAAGAATTAAAATGCTAAAAAAATGCATATACAAATGTCTGAAATTATTGAAATTTAATAAAATATGAATTTATGATAATCAGGGAAACTATAAACTTACTAAATACCATCAAAGATGAAACTATTTCACTTGTAAATTCTATCTTCTATATTCTAACTTATTATATTAATATGACAAAAAAAAACAATTTTTAGTTATAAAAAACTTTTATTTTGGCAGCAATGAAAGTTCTAATTTTAATGAGCAAATGAGTGTCCGAAAATGAAAAGTGTGCTTTGAGTCTTTTATGACGTCACATGAATCCAAAATATAAACAAATCACTGAGCGGTTACCATAGAAACAGTAATAATTTACGCAATTCTTCGCCATGGAAAACATTTTTATATCCTTTAAATAACTTTAATTTTTCATTTATGTTTAAGTACATTTGTCATAAGAAAACGTTCATGGGATTATGAAGTTTCCCATTGTGACGTCATTTAAATGCCGGCCTAATAATATACAATAGTGTACTAAATTAGAAAAGTTTTTTTTAGATTCTCAATCCAACGGTTATTTATTAACGGATATATCATTAAACACAGAAATAGCCAACAAAAATGGAAACTAATCATACAATATTTACAGGAAACCTGTAGCTATAAGAAGCTTTATTCCAGTTAAGAAATAAAAAAATGGCAGTCTACAAAAGCTGCATACCGTTGCGTAGCGTGGTGGGTGCCGAAAGGGTTATAGCCCTGGGCGGTCTTTGAAACGGGGGCGGCATATTGTCGTCATAGATAATTCCATTAAGGATTTTGTTTTAAGGAAAATCTATTTAACCAATTTTCTTGACTAATGATTGTTGGCGGTTGCCTACGGGCAGTAAAATCATACGCTACGCCACTGGTTTCACATATAAAAGGTCAGGTTCCTTCTTAACATCAAAGCAGGTGCAGAAGGATTCAACATAATAAATCATATAACCATAACCAACGGATACTAAATCTCAAGTATAGATAATATATTATCAAAATATACCAAAAAGTCAATCCTTGAAATTTTATCCAAAGTAAAGAAGTAAATAAAATCAAGTTTCAACCATGTATTTGCAACTACAATCATCATCTTCTTAAAAATAATAATTTTAACATCTCATTTTCGACAAATAATAAATTTGAAATATGTAAAAGTTAATGTGGTTCATGTAAAAAATTTTATATTGGTCAAAATGGTAGATCTTTTGAACCAGAGATAATAAGCATTTACTCAGAAAACATCGTTAAAATCATTAAAATATATTTAAGACGAAAATCATCAGTACATAAAATTTAAAGCAAACTTAAATCCTCTTTAAATTTGTAAAAAAAAATTACATATGTGCATCTTGAAAGAATATGAAATATAAAAAGCCCACAACCAATATCATCAATGCCAAATTACCCACAACAAATACTTGCCAAGAAATTTATTTCAAACTTGACAAATAAAAGTACCACCTAACAATAACAGCTAGCTGTTATGAAGAAAGAAAGTTTTTCGACATTAATAATAAAAAAATGCATTAAGTTTTTAAGTCTTTTATTAAAGCATATATTCGTAAAATGACTCCCACAGAAAAAGCCCACACCTCCGAAAGTTTCGTGAACCATTTATTATCGACCATAAACTTTCTGAAAGTCTAAAATATTTATTTGAAAAGCTCACTTAACAAAGTTTTTGTCCTCTTTCCTCTCTCGAAATTGTCTACGAAAATTGAAATACAAATAGAATAAAAAGAATTTTTTATTGTAATAACAATTTTTTTGTTATCTTTACACTGTCATCTAACTTGAAATTATTGCACCAAGAAAAAAAGTTTCTCCAAGAGTAATTCGTCGAGGAAAAAAATATTTATTTTATAAAAGTCATGAATGAATGAAGAGAAAATGTAAAAATTTTCTCATCGAGATATCAATATAGATTCTGTCATGTTTATAATTGTCACGTTCAACAAAAAGTAAAGTAAAGAAAAATTCAATTTATTCTTCGAGATTTCATTCATAGCAATTTAGCTTCGGAAATATAAATATTCCTAGTTGTCTCATTGATTTATAACAGAATGAAATTGTGTATTATGGCTGTGTAAGCAAAAAGCTTTACCAAGTTCGTTTTTGCACTTTACAATAGAATAAAGTTTGCTTATTTTAAATGAGAATGAGAAGTGGTATTGTCAACAAAAGTCTTTTTTACTACATTAAATAACAAATGATCTGAAGAGATTTTTTTTTTAATTTAAATAATTTTCAATCTGTATACAAATATTATACTATATATTTGACTGATTTAAAAAAAATGATGAATTTTTTTTTCTTAATTATATCGAAAATATTGTTGGGAATGACAAAAAAAAACCTGTGAAAGTTTAAGCTCTTAATATTAATATTAAGAGGTGCCGCATCGCAAATTTCGATTTTCCATTTAAATAACATGGGAACAATATTCTCTTGGACTTTGGAATTTTATAGCTCACGTTGGTGACAATATTTCGGAATGACCAAGGTATATTCTTGTAGAAAATTGAACGATCTACAAAAAAGGTCTCCGACAAGTTTTTGATATATTTATTCCTTCAAAAGTTATTCGAGGTCAAAGTTGAACTAAAGAGAAATTTTAGTTTTAATATTTTTTCAATTTTTTGACGCAACTATCAATTTTATGAGAAAATTTTATAAGACATTTTTTGTACAGCACTTTTTTTTCTACAACTTATGCGTATAAAAATTTTGATATTTTTCACAGCTAAGTTGTATAATCAAAATAAAAAAAAAAAAATTTATGTTAAAAATATAATTCAAGGAATATTATTAATTTAAAACAATAAAATTACGAATATTTTCAGGTTAATTCAAATAACTTAGGACCTGTGAAAAATATCAAAAACTTTTACAGAGATAAGTTAAAGAAAAAAATAATGCTCTAAAAAAATGTCCTATAAAATTTTCTCATAAAATTGATGGTTGCGTCAAAAAATTGAAAAAATATTAAAATTTCTCTTTAGTTCAACTTTGACCTCGAATAACTTTTGAAGGAATTAATATATCAAACACTTGTAAGACCACCTTTTTTGTAGATCGCTCAATTTTCTACAAGAATATACCTTGGTCATTCCGAAATATTGTCACCAACGTGAGCTATAAAATTCCAAAGTGCTAGAGAATATTGTTCCCATGTTATTTAAATGGAAAATCGAAATCTGCGATGCGGCACCTCTTAATATTAATATTAAGAGCTTAAACTTTCTCTTTCTCAGGATTTTTTTTTGTCATTCCCAACAATATTTTCGATATAATTAATAAACAAAATAAACAAAAATTCATCTTTTTTTTTGAATTTTTAAACAAAAATTAATGCTTATTGATATATAAACCGCATAAAAAAATATCCCAGTATATAATTTCTTCACAAAAATCTCCATTGACATTTAAAACGAAACAAACTTGGTTAGTACTAAGATTTAATAACATTTAACTTACTTAAAGAAAAAAAAATGTTATTCTGATTACTTGGACACTACTTCAATTATCACTTTAATCACTTTTTGGCATTTAATCAAATAAAATTAGTTAATTAACAACAAATAAAGTATGCACAAGTTAAACGACGCACTAATATCCGATAATTGCCCACAAATGTCAACACACGGGTCTATTAGCCAATGAGATTGCGAGATTTGAAAGCTTTCATTTGTTTTGATTATTGAAATTTAAAAAAACTTACTTTACCACCTCCAGAATCAATGCCATCTACAATTTCTTTATTCAGGTAAAAAAAGAGCATTGACTAATTACCATTAAGCATGGGAGTGATTTCTATTTATATTTATTTTTAGATTTTTTATATTAGCTTTGCATGGTTGATGACGACAAATTTTGGAGATGGTAATAATGAAAGATAATGGCTGAACCGGCCAGACGTTGTTATGCTAGTCTATATTATAATGGCTGTAAATAAATGACATGGATTTAAAAATATGTTCTTGGAACATTAAAAACCCTTCCCTAAGCAATTTGCAGCATCCCTTGCTGTACCTTTTATAACAAACCTTCAAGATAAACATTTTTTAATTAAGTTTTGATAAAATTTGCTATACCCATTAAAAATCCCTACACGATCGTAGTAATAAAGTATTGACCGTTGAAAATATCGCAAAATACGACGCAAGAAATACATAAAAACATTCACAGATAAAAATGATAACAGTTTATCAAAATTAAGCTACGAGAATTTGAGATATATTACTTTAAAGGTGACCCACGGAGTTGGAATGCATTTTTTAAAATATGCTGATTTTTTGATATCTTAAAAAAGAACATAGATATTTAACTAAAGGGTTTAATTAATATCTTATTAATGGGTATCCATTTATTTATTTTAATCGATCTTCTTTTAAATGTTACTTTTATTAATAATAATTAAACGTAAATACTAAATAGGTACTGATTTTTTCGGGAGAAAATTTAGTTGAACTTAATTACAAAGTTTCTATTAAATCAAAAAAGAGCTCTTTAAATTAGAACCAAAAGTAAAACCAGAATAAAATATTGATACATTTATTTTATTACTATACAACTTTGAGCCTACGTATATTACGTTTGGTAGTTACATAATTACATTGATAGTATTCCTGATAATTTCCACCGTAAAATAAATAATGTTGAACTTAAAAGAGTAGATAATTGTAAGTAACTGAGACTAATTTTCGATGTGTACATGAAATGGAACTAAAATGTCTTTGAATTAACAAGAAAAAATATGGAACTTTTCATTCTTATTCTTTAAATTGAGTAAATGGTTACGTCCCTTGGTATTAAAAACTATTTATCTATTAATGGCATAATTGCATAGGGTGACCCATATAAAAATAGTTGTAGGCCATTGACTTGTATCAAAAATCGTTTTATTAATTATTTCACTTCACGTAATATTGTTGATATACCCCTTGGTATCAGGGAATTAATTATTATCATTGCTTTGACATACTACTATAGTGAATGTAAAGAACAATATAATAATAAGTGTACACAAAATAGATCTAATTTATTAAGGCTACCAAAAGCTAAAGAAATCATTAGCACTAAAAATCCTTATCTTGCTGCAATAAAATATTTTAATAAGTTATCAAACCACCTTAAAACTCTGAATTTTAAGCGAAAACAATTGAAGAAAATATAAATAAGCTCAATTGACTTGCCATTAACATAATTTCAAATTAAATTATATTTTTTTATTTTATGGGCAACTTTGTTTTAACCTATTATTCCTTATATTATTACGCTGTTTTCAATATATGCAATTTTAAAGTAATATTCTAGTTCTATATACAGATGCTGTGCATCTCTATAGAATGTATGCTGGAATTAAAAAATAATTAATAATAATTTTTTTCCCTTTTTTTGGGAAAAGCTCTGTTAAGTTTTTTTTAATTTTTCCTTTTTATTTATTTTTAAACTATAGTTTTCTCCATTTTCTCTCATTTTTGTTATAACATATCGTTAAAAACCCTATTTTCTTGAAATTTTTCTATATCAATGACTGAATAATTAATTTTTCGTAATTAATTAATTACTACTAAAAGATTTAGTCACAAACGAAATGATTTCTTTCACAAACCTCTAGGAACGATTTCCCATCGATAGGCAAAAAATGTTTTGGAAAATTCAATGTTTAAAATTTTGTTGGCTAATCGGTTTAGGGCCATAAATGCAGCATATCATCTAAGTAGTTCTTTCGCCTTGTACATTTTCCTAAATACCTCAATATTAGATATTTTTTCCTATCCGTAATTTACGAAACTTTCGTAATAACAAATACATTTAAAGGCATTTTTTTACAGTTACAATTATTTTCGTTTTAAAAGAAATCTAGTGAATTTTTTGGGCTTTACTATTATATGACTCGTTTATTTTGAAAGTGGCGTAAGTCCATTTCAAGGACGGTCTATATATGGTGATTCTTCTTCTTGTAACTAGAACAAAGTATGTTAATTATTTAACTGCTAAGTTTTCAGAAATAACTGATTTCATTTTAGTTGTTAAAAAAAACGCCAATTATTCCCTCCTCCTCAGTATCTTATGTTCCTATGGTTAAAAATTATAACTTTATAAGGATTGTTCTTGAAATGGACTTAACTCACTTTCAAAATAAACGGCGCATATGTGTAATTCACCTTAAAGAATAATGGAATTGGCCTTAAAGTGATAAAAAAAAACCTCTTTTAAAACAAACTTAACACTTGTGATTCGCAAATTTAACACTAAGCAGGAAAATTTTATGAAGTACTTTATGAACCGAATGTAAAAAATTAATGTTGTATTAATCCATTTCAAAGCTCCCGATAAATCATTCAACTCAATTTTCAAAAATTTGTCACTACATATTCGATCGAACCAGTAATTTATTGCAAAATTGACACAAACGAATCACCATAAAATTACGTGCCCCCATGGGGTAGGGGAGTTGACCTACGCCCTACACCCGATAACCGGTCAATTCTAAATTCCAAAAACATCCTACACAACTCCAAAGCTCTGATTAAAAACACAATTTGTTTTGATTGCTATCAATTATTCACAATTACCCCAACTTTTGACATCGAATCACTCCCTTAAACACACCGAAAGGAAAAGCCTTGAAAATCTGAGCCGATTACCAGTTACCAGGCCAAAGTTGAATGGTTTTTGGTGAGCTTTTGGTTTGTATGATTTTCCAGTTAATACAAAGCAATTGTATAGTGTAATGAGAAAACTTGTTTATAACAGAGAGAAATTCTCGAGACTTTTATTGTACGAGTTTTCCGATCGCAAAAGCTGTCAGCTGCGTTTTTCTCGTTTGTGGTCGAAATCCGTACAGCGACTAGAAGCTTTCGTTCCTGTTTAATTTTGTCCGGCAACTTGTGAATTCCCTGTATGTTCACATGCAATTAGTTAGTCGTACGAGGAAAAAAAATATGTACAAATGTGATTATTCGATCATTTCTATTTATCCATGGGAGACCAGAAGAAAGCTCCGGTTCATATAGATTAATTTATTTTCATTCCCAATGAAATTTTCCTCGAGGGACTGGAAAAAAAGACGCACATAGTGCACTGGTGCGTCTTGCAACGCAAGCAAGAGAGAAAGCTCTTAAATAATGGGAACCGTAACAAGCACAAAAGCACTAAAATTCGCCACCATCAAAGTTGATATTTCTGATTAAAAGCCTCGGCATTGCAAAAGCTTTGGAGATTTACATCGCGAAATGGATGAGTTAAATAAAGCAAATGTTGAATTAGTTGAACAATGAATTTTATAAACAGGCCCCGCTATATTCAACGGCAATGTTTAAATATTTATCTAGGGTGTGCTATATTTTATTTTCTCACCCTCCAAAAAAAAATAATAGTACAAAATGAAAATACTTTATCGTTAGTGTGACACCGGTGGCAAGTTGCAGTGTTGGGTGTGTCTTATAGATATAAGAAATGGGATTTTCGGCCTCTCCAGGGACACAGGCTTCCGGTAATCCGCTCCATTTCATTCCTCCCCCCTCAATTGATGATAATAATAGAATAAAATATATTTATGGAATTTGGACGGATCGGAAATTGCCTCCGCAATCGTTCTCCACGTAAACGTGGAAAAATCGATGCCGTATAAAAAGCTCCCGGGCCGCTCCCGAAGCTCGGATTTCATCTTTCGAAAATGGTGAATTATATTCGCTCATTAAGCGGCTGACGAAAAGTTTTAAATTGGAAACGAGTGGAAAATTTGATTCGGGTTATTTACTCCATTTTGACTAATGCAAACGTAACCACATCATCCCTTTCGCATTTAAACATTAAAATGTTTCGAGCTTTTGTGTGTTTTTCGTCCGCAAAAAATAACAACTTTCGATATAATAACAAAAGTTTGCGGTACCGTTTTTCTTTTTTCTTTTTTTTTTTATTAAGTTGGGAAAAGTTTGAAAGTTGACGCTTTTCAAAACATATGAGTTTCATTTTTCGTTGATATTTCAATCAAAAAGGAAATGTTTTCCTCCATTTTCCTTATTAAATATTAACCGAACACATCAAACATCAAATATCTGAACATTTATCTTCTTATATGAAAGAAAAATCAAAAAGCTTTAAAAGTAAAACTAAAAAAAATAGACAACTCCGTGAACAATAAGATCAAGTTTTAAGAAAAAAAAAGCTCAATTTTTCCGAGAATAAGATTTATACACATTTGGTTAAAAATATTGCAGCTATCAATTGCATCTAATTAATTCCCTGGTTAGCACTGCAATCAGTGCCGAATATATAACAGAAGAAGGTTATAGGTATCATATTTTTAAAGAAATTTCTTTTGAAAATTCAATTTAAAGCTGCTTTCTGAAGGCGAAGTGGCCAAAGTAGTAGAAGTTGTGGATGTTCAAATCAAGGTATTTTTTATTATTTTTGGATATATAGTATAAATATAAACTAATTTACTTTAGTGCCATAAAATAAGAGTGAGGGTTGAAAAATACCATTCTCCGCTCTGCTATTCGACAGTTCTTAGTATTACTAAGCAATTTGCTTGGGGCCTAAAGAAAAATTGGAAATATTTATTTCCTTATTTTTTAGATGAGCCTGATCGAAAAACCGTTTTCCATACTTTACTACTGAAAGTTGAAACCTTAAAAAAAATTTTGCTCCGGAAAAACGATAAATCCCTCCCCTTATAGACAATTTTCTTGTCTTCCTTTCTTCATTTAAAGTGAAGCAAAAATGAAAACCAATTTTGAAAAATATTTCAAGATTTTTGGTACGATAAAAGTTAATGAAGACCAAAACTTGAATTTCATTGTCTAACTGCAGGGAAAAGTAACCATGAAAAGTTCCTATTTAAGTTTTTGTTATAAGAAATGTATAGGTCCTTAATTTTCTGCGATTTTTGAACCAAAAACAATCCATATAGGTACTACGCTTTGTTTGAGTAATTAAATAATCAATTTACTGCTAAAAATTGAAAATTTAATAATAAAAATTTTACTCCGGAAAAACTCCGGAAAGTCCCTTCCCACAAAGACATATTTTTTGTCTTACTTTCTTTTTCTTCATTTAAAGTGAAGCAATCGAAAAAACAAGTTTGAAAAATATTTTAATATTTTATGTAACTGCAGAAAGAAATAACCAAGAAAATCAACTATTTAAATTTTTGATCTATGAAATTTATAGGTCCTTAATTTTCGGTGATTTCTGAACCAAATGTAATCCATATATGGACTATGCTTTCTTTAAGCAAATAAATAATCAATTTACTGCTAAAAGTGGAAATCTTTGAAAAATTTTTGCTCCGAAAAAACGTTAAATCCCTCTCCACATAGACAAATTTCTTGTCTTTCTTTCTACATTTAAAGTGAAGCAAAAATGAAAACCAATTTTGAAAGAAATTTCAAGATTTTGGGAACGATAAAAGTTTATGAAGACCAAAGTATGATATTTGTTATCTAACTGCGGAAAAAAGTAACCAAGAAAAGTACCTATTTAAATTTTTGATCTAAGAAATGTATAAGTCCTTAATTTTCTGTGATTTCTGAACTAAAAGCAATCTATTTACTAATTGCTGATTAAGCAAGTATCTAATCTAAGTTTATTATTGGAAAATTCAAAAAATTCAAAATTTTATTTAAAATTTCAGTAATAAACAAATTTTTATTGCTGGAAAAGTTCATCAAATTGGCCAAATTAAATTTTTAACCTAGGGTTGTATACTTTTACCTAAGATTTACATCAAATAATTTTCTTTTTATTTATCAAATCCTTCAAATATCCTTTCATTGATCCCAAGAATGCTCGCTTGTTATTTCCCAGGAAGAAGTGAATGGTTGGAGTGTTTGTGTCCTGAAAAAAAAACTTTTTTGTCATCAAATTTACAACAAGTGTATCTTTTTTTACAGATAGAACTTAAAGAGATGGAAACGCTGTGAAAGTTTAAAGCAAAACAATGCTAATAGTGAAATGTGAACTGACTTTTCAAGAAAATCCGAATTTATCAAAAACGTTAATCTAAACAACGAACCAATCATATCGTTTTAAGTGAATTGCAACAAAACATTTAAAGTCATATCATGCACTCGAAAACATTTAGTAAGTTAAAAATTGGTGTGAAAATGTATGTGAAGATGCGCTTGATGTCCAAGGACCATGGTGGGTAACACAATGGATTCGTAGAAAGCAGGAGTGTCAACGGGTGTTAACGTTGAGTCTCCGGGAATGGAGCCTCTTACCAACACCGCGGCAGGCAACACGGCGCCCCCGGGCGCCGCGACGCAGCCTCTTCAACTCGTCAACTATGATCCGAACGTTGATTACGTTATCAATGACTACATGGAACGTTTGGGAACTCGTCTCAATATTTTAGAAACCGAGCTGAAGTATGCGTGGCGAGCACTTGATCTACTCTCGCAAGAATATGTCAAGATGTGGGAACGGCTGGAGAAGTTGGAGAGCTTACTATACGAGCAACAGAGTGTTATCAGTCAATTGTTGGAGTTTTATTCGACCGGACGAGGCGATGCGATGTTGCATATCGATGATGGCGCGCAAACGATGCTCGACAATCGGCTTGGTCAGCTGGAGGTGATCCGGGAAATTCTCGGCAATGGAACAGTGGAAGACGGGCTAGAAGAAGGCGTTGACGTGACCAGATCTTCGGCTACCAACGCCCTCATTAATGAGTTGGAGCTGGAGATGGACATGGATGAAATGCGAATTCCGGACGAGGCATTCTATCGCAGTCTTAATCAAGCGTATCGGGAAGACTTGGTCGGAACTGGAGAAACGTCCCGACCTTCCTCCCAACTGGGCATGATTTGGGAAGAAGCCGAAGAAGGGGACGACAGTAACGGTAAAAAAGAACTGGTGGGTGACCTACAAAGTACAGAACAACAAGAAATCTTCAGTTCGATGGACTATAAAGATTACCGTGGCAACTCTCCGTGTATCAGTGAAAATGACTTAGCACAACTATCCAGAATTAGTTCAATTGATCAGGTTACTATAGAAAAATTACATGAATTAGATAGACTTACAACGAAATTACAAAACGATTCAAAGGAATTAAAAGACTTACAAAACAAGCTTCTGGATTCGCCTCATTTGAAGCGAAAACAAGCGGTTTTACAAGAGCATGAGGAAAATGAACAGGAGGCACGAGCTCTGGCCGAGGATAGCAGTATTATTGATGAACAACTTCGTCAAATCTACTCCGACTCGAATAACTGGTCGTTTTCGAACGACGCACGTGGGTTTGAGGACTTTCTTCTGATGTCAAACTCGAATATTCCTTCGTCCCTTACAACGGTTCCGAAAAAATCAAATTCTCGATTGTCCATTTCGGATAGCTTAGGAGGAACAGACGCTGAAGTTGCTGAAACTCTATCGACTGGATATCGAACTCCAACATCTCCACGACGACGCCTCCACATCGATATCGCCACGTGTGATCCTCCATACACAACCGTAACAGGCCGGCTGGCCTATAGCAACGCCGTACATAACGCCGAAACTAATGCATCCTCGTTATCGATCAATAAAATCGGAAGCCGAACCGACTTCAACGCATTCTCAAACGAATTCCTCGAAGCTCAAGACTTAAATCAAAAACTATCCGGCAACTATCGTAAAAGTCCAATGCCGATAGAAAAATCCCACTCGCCAACGCCATCTGTTTGTAGTATAAGAACACGTCAAGACGGTTATCTCGATCCGGAAATCACCGACATTAATTTAAATGTTTCGGAGGTTGAATCTCCAAGTCCACCGCCGCCGGCTCCGGGAGATATGTCCGAAACGTTTTTAATGCCGGAAAGCAGTATCGTACCAGGGCCGCAACGCGGCCCGAGCCCAGTCTTCCTCGGTGCCCCTGCAGCACCAACTTCAACGTCAATTAGTAATTTAGAGCATCAACATGGTAGACTTAGTCCTAGAACTCCCCACTCTCCGAAATCGCCGCGGACATCCCCCAAACACAAGTCCAGCTCATCGAACATTGTCGCCGCCAAGTCCGACTCAGGACTATCGTCGATGAGTGGCTGGTCAAGTCTGGAAAAGTCACCCGGTTCTCCGAAAAATACGCACGCCTTGAATAAGACTCCGGCGTCATATTTGACGGAAATGCACAAAACCCATCAGGTATCGTCCACGAGAATCATTTCACCGATGCCACAACAGGCGCATCCGACGCCGATTTTTCCCACGTCCGACCAGCTGTCCGATGCGGAACGGGAAGCGTATTTGGGAGGGCCGTTACAAGTACCTGTTTGCAATGCCATACTTCCGGGTGGACATCATCTCTCGGCATTTACCACGGTGAAATCACCGTGCAGTTTGGAAACTTCGGAAGGCTATGGTAACTTTGTTCCTGCACCAGCTCCGTGTTCGGATATTAATGTAAGTCCGCGACGAAAATCAAAAACGCAATCTCCTGAAGCCGAAGTTACCACTTTTGGAGATTTCATGTATCGAAGTGATCAGCCAACGATTTATTCAGTGGCTGGAAGTAACAAACAAGAACAATACACTTCGGTTTATACAAGTAATTCGGCTACATATTTGGCTCAAACGAGCAACTATCCGGATTTGATCGGCAACAACGAAACATACAACGCATCTCGATTCCCTCCTGAACCAAATTACCACGCTCATACGACTATTTGCTCGGTAACCACGACTACCCCCTCAGTACAAACGGGAAACCGAAAACCTCTCGTAAGAGGCTATTCCACCACCTCAACTGAGGGAGTCGCCAATCATGAGGGCTACAAAAACGCAATGTACCGCACCATGTTCCCAACTAACAATATAACCGATGCCCTGACCTATTACCCAACTTCAGCTCGATATGAACAAATTTCCTCAAACTTACCCCAAGTTAACTACAACGATCCAGCCGCTTGGTTGGACTATACCGGAACAAATGGACAACCAATCAATAACGAAATGACGGACAACCTTCAAAACGCGTACGCTGATCCACGAAGATATCAAAATCAGCAACAATTACAAGAACAAATGCGTCAACAAATCTTACAACAACAACCAATCTACGAAAATCAACGACACCTTCAAATGGCGCAAGGGTATCCGATTGACCAAAGTCAAAATCAGCAACAAAATAATTGGAATAAACAATTCGTGGAATTGGATTTGAGAAATCGTAACGTTTCGGAAGAGATGATGCGACAACAAGGCACCGAAGGCTATTATGACCCCAACACGGGCGTTATTGTGTCCCAATCGGGATATTTATCGATTGCATCCAACCTCCGTGGTCACGAAAAGGAAGAGAAACCAAATAAAAAGTTACGACGCACGAGTACGCTCAAATCGGCGATGAGTTCCGTTAGTAATTGGCTTCCGGATCTTCCACATATTCATTTACCACGACGACACCGTTCCCATTCTCTTCCCTCTGGCGTTAGCAAAGAAGACCTGGAAGGTCACAAAGATTATCGTGGATCGGTCAAAAACAAAACCGGTGCCGTTCCTCGCAAAAAGAAACGATACCCTCTGGTCTCAACCGTTTCGGGAATTTTACAAAAAGCCAAAAGAAAAAGCCAGCACCATTCGCAATCACTCTCCGATCCGGAACAGTCCGAAACCGAATGGAGCGGTGGTCGTTCACCAAGTATCGCACAATCGGAAGACGAAGACAACGCCTTCCTCGAAATGGCTTCTGAAAATTTATTCCCCAAAGTGGCCAACAATAAACCGAAAACTCGACAAGAACAAGAACAAGAAAATCAAGAACAAAAAGTCACACAAGATCAACAAGCGTTGTTGCAACAAATGCAACATCAATTCCAGTATCAACAACACTTGCAACAAGCAAATCAACAATACTTGCAACAAAACCAACAGCAATATCTACAACAACAAAGCCAACAGTACATGCAACAACAAGCTCAACAATTCATGCAACAAAACCAACAACAACAAAATCAACAATTCTTACAACAAAATCAGCAGCAATTTGTGCAACAAAATCAACAGCCACAAATTGCTCCTCCACCTCCTCCGCCCCCAATGCCATCGCAGCAACCTGCTGCTCCATATTATTCTGAAGCCAATCAAAACGCTTTTCCACAAATACAATCAAAACAATCGGCTCCCAAGCCACCGAATCAATTAAACGTGGTAAGTGCTCGGCCTGAAGGTGAATCAGAACTTTCGGACAATGTTGGCGAAGAGGAAACCTCAGGAAAAAGCACTGGAAGTGCTTCGAGTGCGATTTTTGCCACAATTGGGGAGGTGAAGAAGGGTGGCGGTACTTCGGAGAAGAGTGACGAGTCAACGACAAGCGAAAGTCGTCCATTTCCACCAGTGACTCTTGGTGGTGCATCGATGGAGTTCGCAGTGTCCCGAGCTTTGGGTAAATATCGGCAACGGCAATCTTCATCCGTATCTGATGATCAGACGGGTCCTGAAGATTCAATGTCTCGTGAAGACTCTGTGGTGTACGATGAAGTGGCGCCTCCTGAAACTGAACCAATACCAATTCCAAAACCACCGGTTATAAATCATGGTGTTGACAATCACAAAAATGCAATCGTCGCTGATGAACAGCAACAAGTGTCTGAGGGGAGTCCTTCCGCGTTTAGTTTACGAAGCCATACCAATCGCTTCTTCCCGCGTCACCAACAGAGTCTTGATATCCCCGGAGGTCGAGGAGACGATGAAGACAATCGTAGCACCCATTCATGGCGAAGTGGATCTCGTGTTTCGAGTCGCCGACAAAGCACCGAAGATAGTATTGACAGCGAAGATGAATGGTACTGTTACGAACTGCGAAAACTTGAAGAAATGGAACGACAATCACAACTGGAAGCCGATATTGGCGAAGCCATTGGAGAAGAACCTGAAGATGAACCATACGAACCGACTGAAGATGTCAAAGAGAAAATGTCGTTTGTTCTGCGAGAACTACGCATGAAAGTTAAACCCAAAGAAGGCGTTCTTGAAGAGGCCGAATACAAACGTCAAGTATTGGCCTCGGCCAAGAAACGCGAGGAAGGCAAAAAGAAAGAAAAATCACCGCAAAATGAAGAATTGTTTCCAACGTTTGCAAAAGTCACCACTTACCACAAAAAAGACTCGCCAAAATCACCGAAATCGCTGAAGGAAATCCGCAGTGATGGCGAGGAACATTCTTCGGGTGAAACCTCCGGTCCGGATAGTCCTCAGCAAAGCATGGACGAGCTGGACGAGGAAGAAATTGCCGCCGCCGAAGCGGATATGGCGCGTTCGCGCCGCAGTTCCAGCGGATCAACACTTCGCCATAACGAACGCTTCATGCCCGGATCGGAGTCCCTGAGTCGTGAGGGTTCCGTGAGCGTTCCACCCAGCGAAATTTCCGTAAGCGTCCCACCATCCGAAGTGTGGGACAGTGAAGACACGGCAACCGTGCGCAGCGATCGACCCGGCTCCTCCGAAACCGTCACCACCGTGTCCCTGCCCAAAATCAAAATCGACAGCAGTTGCAGTTCCAGTCCGGGCGCCAAACAGGACGACCCCTCCAAGGACTCCGGCCCGCTCGGCAGCAAGTGGAAACTGCTGAAAGCCCTCAAGGAACGCAAAGCCGAGGAGAAGAGCAACCAGGAGAAAGTACAGGAGACCGTCTCTAATGAGAAAGAGAAAGTGAGTATGATGAGTATAATGCAAAAGTTCTACGAAATTCATGTAAAAACTTAAGTCGAAGAATATCTTCGCTACATTTCTTTATAATTAACCATTTGTAAATGTGAATGGCACTAAATAATTAATCAATGTTAGAATCACTTCACCTACGTATACATTTATATCCCGTTAGAACCTATACAATAATTATTGTGGCTTAATATTTATAAATAATTATATACAATATTTGATAGTCGGGCATTTTTCTTTTTTAGTGAAAATCCCTTTAAGTGTTCAAAGTATTTGGTCTAATGGCCGTTTTTCATACCAAAAAAAATAAAACCTTTGATATACCAAAATTATTACTTGTGGAATTGGAAAATATGCTTATTGATTTAAAAAAAATATATTACAAAAAAATAATTTTTAGGATTACAAGTGATAGTAAAATCGAAGACTTAGGCTTCTTTCAATTGTTGGAATTAAAGTCAACAAAAGTGAAATAATGCAATTTTGGATTGTTAGTACATAAAATTTATGTGGACTGTAGTTTAGCAGCCAAAGAAATTGCAATGGACGACAAAATGGTCAACGACGAAAAGACATTAATAATTTAAAGATATTCCACATTATTGAAACCACTTTGGTTCAACTTTATTCTTCTCTAAAAAATTTTCTTCTCTAAAATACTCTTGATTAACATGGATTAATTATTTTTTTTTTTACTTTAGCTGTTCCCCATAATTATCCCCATAAATTTTTCTATGTTTAGTCTAGAATGTATTGTTAATTCGAAAGTGATAACAACCATTTGAGGGGTTTAAACTACCTAAGGCAGGTAAAAAAAAACCCTTAATGTTTATTTTTTCTCTATCCTCCAATTTTCATGTCCAGCCAAAGAAACTACTAACCAATTGATATAGTTAATTTAAAGATATTCCACATGATAGCTACACCTTTGATTCAACCTCTTTCCATTTGTAACCCTGCAAAAAAAAAGATTAAGTTTTCAAATTTTTCTTCTCTAAAATACTCAAAATTTACTGGGATAAATAATCTTTTTATTTTAGCTTCCCCCTCCAAAATTATACCCAAAAGTTTTTCTAAGTTTATTCTAGGGTTGTATTGTTATTTCCAAAGGAATAATAACCTTTTGTGCGGATGAAAAAAAGAAAGTTTAAACTACCTAAAGCATCTAAGGAAAATCCCTTTATGTTTATTATTTTTCAGTCCTCCAATTCTCATGTCCAACCAAAGTTATTAATAGCCTTTTAATATAGCTCCTTAAAATGTACAATTTTGAATTATTAGTACATAAAATTTATGTGGACTATAGTTTAGCAGCTAAAGAAATTGCAATGGACGACAAAATGTTCAATGAAGAAAAGACATTAATAATTTAAAGATATCCCACGTGATAACTACCACTTTGATTCAACCCCTTTAAATTTGTAACCCTGTAAAAAAAAGGATTAAGTTTTCAAGTTATTCCTTTGTAAAATACTCTAAATTTACTTTGGAAAATATTCTATTTTCTTTAACTTCTCCCCATAGCTATCCCCTTAAGTTTTCCTAGGTTTATTCTATTGTTAATTCAAATGGGTAAGTAACCTTTTGTGAGGATGGATGAAAAAAAAAGAAGATTTAAACTACCTAAGTCATATGAGAAAAATTCATATTTGATTAATTTTTTTCAATCCTCCAATATACCAAAGTAATTAAAAGCCTTTTGGTATAGTTCCCTAAATTTTACCCCCCACCCCGACTTTTGAATATTTAATTATTTTTTTTGCTTATTCATTTGTTCGTTTTTAAATTGTTTTTATAGAAATAAACAAACTTGCAATACTAAAAATTGGTTTTTAATTATGCTCTTTTTCCCCTGGAATTGATGTATTTCTGTAGATTTTCATTTGTTCGTGAAAGATCAACAGTTGTTCGTCCTTGAATTGTTGTATTTTTTAAATAAGAGCCAAAATTTAAAAAAAAATTGCATGAAATTAATCTCATCATTATTTTCCATCGCTTAAATGTAACATATTAAGACATCTATGGGAACTGCAGGCGGTGATTTCTATCCACCAAATAAATTTTACAAAAATTAACGTTTGATATATTATTAAGTTTATAATCTGAAAAATAAAAATATTTCTTTTAAAAACGGCAAGTATTTCAGAGGTCAAATATCAAAACTTTAGTTTGTATTTGGAAATTTAAAACATTAAAACCGATATTGGAAAATTAGATTCGTTAAATTTTTACTTGTTTTCGTTTGTTCGTTCCTAGATATTAATATTTCTCAAATTTAAAAGTAGCGTTTTTACAAGTGACAAGTGACAAGTGATTTAATGATCACAAATTGTTGCTATTCATATATATTCCATCGTTTACCGGCAGATGACGGGACGTGGAGTCGGTATTGTTAATTAAAACTTCAATTCAACAATCGTCAATTCTTCACGAACAAACGAAAACAAATAAAAATTTAACAATTTAACAATTTAAACCAGTGATTCCCAACATGGGGCGTTGGCCCCACCGGTGGGACATGATTATATTTTGTTAGGTCATGGGCAGAACGTGTATCTTTCGGCTGAATATACCAAAGACTATGGGATAATTCAAGAATGAATTATTAACAGTGAATTATTTTCCATTCATTTCAGAATAATGTTTCATTCAAATATTTGCTATTTCTGCGTTTCAGTTCTCTATATATGTTTGGAAATTAAATAAGCAGACAATTCAGGTTGTTTTAGATCGGTTTTTTGGTTAAATATTTTTTAATATTCAAATTAGCTACGTTTCGTTACGTATCGTAACTTCATCAGATTTCTTGAATCCCAAAAAAAATTATTGAATTTAAATTGAAAATATTATATTTTTTATGATTTAAGAAGTTCGATGAAGTTACGATACGTAACGAAACGTAGCTAATTTGAATATTAAGAAATATTAAATAAAAAAAAAACCGATCTTAAACAACCTGAATTGTCTTCTTATTTAATAAAAGCAGAGATTTTAATTTTATCATCTATTTTGTTTGGAAACTTTATTTATTTAACTTTTCTTTCATTTTTCTCTTTCATTGATGGCTTATTCTTCAGAAGCTTCTTTAGATATCAAGTGAATGATCTTTTAAGCTTCCTTTAGGTGAATATCCGTACAATTTTGGATACCAAAATTTAAATATCACGAAGGGAGGAGGCATCAGGATTTTTGAAATGCCTAGATGGGGCATGGCCCAAAATCGGTTGGGAACCACTGATTTAAACTTTCCAATATCGGTTTCAATTTTTGAATTTCCAAAAATAAATAAAGCTATATAAATTTATTCTTTAAAGCACCCACCGTTTGGAAGAGCATTAACTTTTATTTTTCTGATTACAAAATTCATAATATTATATCAAAAATTATTAATTGTTATACTAATTTATGTTAATAAAAATCACAGCCTCCAATTTGTCATAGGTATGTTAGTATTCCTTATTTAAATGATGGATTATCGTTATTATAATTATATCGGAATATTATTATATTTTGGGTTTTTATTTAAGAAAATATAACAATTTTAAGACGAACAAACGTTAATCTTACACGAACAAACGAAAATCTATAGAAAAACATTAATTCCAAGGGAAATGTGAATGTTTTTATTAACCAAGGGGCTAACTTTAGGTTATTTATTTTCCAAAATTGTTTATTTTTAATTTTATAAGACCAAGAAAAAAAAATGAAAAATCAAAAGTCCAGAGACTAACTTTAGGGAGCTTATTGGTATTACTATAATTTCCAGAAGCAGTAGTCTAAGTCTTCGAATTTGCTACCACTGAAACATTAGTTGATAAAAGACCCCTTGAGATAAGAATAATCCAATACGCTTAATAGAAATTAGGGCAAAATTCACAAGTAGCCATATATAAAAGTGTTTTGCAAGCGAAATTTATGCCACGCACATTGAACAATTTTTTTCCCATCATCTTAGGTCAATAAAAGTCAATTTATTATTGTTATCATTGCCGTTCATAACTCTTCCATATCATAAATCATCATCATAAAACACACCAACAAAAATATATATTTAGTCAATATTTTAATAAACTTTACCATTTTAACCATTGGAAAAATAATTTAAGACTGTATTGTGTATTAATTGAATTTATTTTAAACATTAAACAACAAAAACTTTCCCAACTTTGCCAGAGATATAATAAGAAAAGTTTAAATATTATATAAAGATACATTCGTACCTCGCATTCGTTTCATTTGTATCATAAAACGTACAAGACATAAAATTTTCCTTTCAAAACGTCGAAAATATTTTAAACTTTTCCATGTAAATCTGCAACTGGATCACGAGCAAAAAAAAATCTTATTTTATGTCGTGTTCAATTTCCTCAATCGTACAAAAACGAAATAAATTCCCGGTTTGTATCCAACAACCCCTTTCAACCACCCTCCACACGTTCCAAGAATCAAATATAAAATTTCAAGTTTAGCCACAAAAGTTGGATAAGTTGCGATCGAACTTGCCGTAAAAGTAAAGCTTTATATACGTGTCAGCTTAATACCAACCCCTACATTGTGGCTTTGGACCGAAAATTTGATTTAAATATCACAAATTTAAATTTTACAAAACCCTTGTTACGGGCAATTTGATCGGGTGGAAAACTCACTTTTTCATTGAGTTGATTGTGCAGTGGATTGTTTGAATTGGGGGTGTAACGTTTCGAAGGGTTGTTTTTTTTCGGAGGTAACGTTATCATTTTCCCTGCATCAATTGGTCGCACGTGTAATAGGCCTTATGAAAATGCAATTTCCACCATGAAATTAAATTAGCTCGTGTCTTTCTCAAAACTACCCTATCAGAGTTCATGTCTTCCACCCCGCAAACCATTCGCAAATAAATCATAATTTTAAGGGGTTTTTCTTTACAACGACGGCCCAAAAACCCAATTGAAATATTCAAGTTTTAATCACGGATCTATCTTCAGAAATCAACCCTTATTCCAATTGGTTAGTGAACTGTTTTATTATCTACTCAGAGTAAATATGAAATCACAAATTGCCTTTTTTCTCCAACCCTTGTACAATTGACATTGTAACATTCATTCGAAAGACAAAAACATTCGAGAATTGTGAGGGTTTGAAATTTTAATGAGAAAATAGGAGAAGTCATTTATTTGTGTTCGATTTTAATTATTGGACATAAAAGTTGGCTAAATGCCATCGCCAGCACTAATGAGTGGATTTTATTGAGTTCATAAAAGAAGTGTTGTTTTAATGGAAACATTCGCTTTTTGGAGTTTTATTTGTGTTTTGTTATCCAATTTAAAATTTTAATTTGATTTTTTCCAAAAAAAAATCAGTGTTTTTGAGATATTTTTTTTAATTAAAATTATTTTTTTTAATTTTGTTCCATTATAAAAATTGCTATGGGTTTTGTTTCCAGGAAGGTACGTGGGAGTCGAATATATATTCCGAATAGGTTTCTGTATAAGATGGTGGGTGGTTTCTTGAGGCTTTTTTTTTTCTTTTTGAGGTTAAAACAATAGTGACCTTTACTACCCCTAAGGTCGACTAATTGGCCGAAAGCGAATCATTTCATTTCCTTAATTGAACAACCGATAAATTTGATTTAATCTCAATAAATCTACCAAGCAAATAAATACTCTGAATTGGTCGGAAAATTTTATTTAAACTTGCATTTAAACTTAAAGCATTAAATATTCAATGATTGTAAATTTTTGAAAGAAAATTTCATTATAAATACCAAAGCTTTTACTTTTCAAATTTTATAATTATTATTATTATATCAAATTTTATAAATAAGTTGGATAAATAAGTTAAAATAAGTTGGAAACTTTGATTCTTTGTACTAAAAAGCCTAGTATGCACTGATCCAAAGGTTCACAATTGTTTCCAAGACATTATCCAGTAGCTGATACCCACGACTTCGTCGTAAACTATTTTTCTTAAGGGGGTATTCTACTCTAGAGGCCCGAATTTCGAGCGATTTTTGGCGATTGATAAATAAAAAGCAATTGATATTTTTAGAGTCCATTTTTTATCATTTGTTTATTTATATTTAAAGATTACACAAAATAAATTTCAAAAAAAAAAAAAAAATTTCCTTCGAATTATGTGTCTTTGAAGTAGAGGGGGACGAAAAAAAAGGCCGTGTCCTCGTATCCATAATTTCTACCCTTATGGTCATCTGAAAAATAAAACAATGGTGAATTCTTAATAAGTACGAATGTCGTTATCGTAAGAAGCAGCAAAACTGAAAAAAAAAATCATAAAATGGCGGCTACTGAAAATAAAGGTCGTTTTTTTCACCAATCTTTTAACTTTATCAAATTTTTTTAAAATATTACAAATTTCAAATTTTCATTTTTTGTCGGTTCTTACGATAGAGAGATATTGTAAGATTATTCATGCCAAATTATAATTAAATCGGTTGATTAGAACTTGAGATATTTTGGACACTGCATCGAAAAAAGTAGTTTCGAGAAAAACGCGTTTAAAGTTTTACGTTAAGTTTCAGGCAGCGTAATTGATAGAATAGTATGTATTACTTACATTCTCTTAATCAGCCATCCCAGCTTCATACAAAACCGCTATAACTTCGGAAATAATTTGAATTTTGAAAAATCCTTTTAGGAGGATATTTTTGAATATCTAAACTATTGGATTATGAAACAAATTTTTTTTTGATTTTTTCAAATTTCTAGAGTAGAATACCCCCTTAAGGCTACTTCTATTGATAAAAAAGGAAAACGATCGGGAGATCTACGTCAGGAATTAAGTTCCTTGGACTTTTCCTTCAACTCTAAATGTTAATATTCTAAATCCAAAATTCTAAATCGGAATTGTTTAAAATAAGTACTGAATAAGAATATAATTGGTATCGAATTAATAATGTTCTTGGGAACTTGAATTTAAATAATAGGACGTTATTTTTAAATTATCTCAACGTTTCGTTGGTATTTATTTCCAACTTCTTCAGGAGAATTTTTGATGTTAATATCCTCGTTGTAAATACTGGTTTTTTAACAAGATTTTTAACACGATAAATATCTTGATAACAAGCCAGTATTTACAACGAGGATGTTAACATCAAAAATTCTCCTGAAGAAGTTGGAAATAAATACCAACGAAACGTTGAGATAATTTGAAAAATAACGTCTAATTATTTATGTCCAAGTTCTCAAGAACATTTTTAATTATTTACCACACCATGGATGAGAGCAGCCAGGAATTATTGGTAACATCAAGGGTCTCTTTTATTACTAGATTCACTCTATTAATGTCCATTGTTTGTTAAATTGGTTATTATAGGGTTTTGGACTAAAAACTATAATTTTAATAATAATGACTTTTAATGACATATGATTGAGTACCTGATAAAGTCTCAAAAGGCGACGAAACGTTCAAAATTCAAATATAAATCATTTAGAAGAAATTTTAAATTTACTTTTATAGTCTAAAACCCTATGATAATAATCAATTTAACAAACAATGGACATTATTGGTAATTAAAAGTTATAAATAATTGAAATTTTAAACACAATAAATTAGAAGACTATTTTTGCAAAAGGGTTTGGTAGTTTAGTAAGTTCCCCTGGAGAGGTGATAAGATTAACGTAGCTGAATGGACAACAAAGTTGACACCCAATTTATAAATTTGCAAATTGAAATCAAAGAAAAATCGGTTTTTCATGGGAAATAATTTTAGTTAACTTGCAATAAATCACAAGTGATTAAAGTCATTTTATTTATACCTCGAGTTTATGGGAATATTTTGGCATAAAACACGAAATTGCAGGGGAATTTTATAAATGAATTTCATTAATAATAAATATTGATAAAGTGTTTGAAATACTTATAATAATAGATGAAAAATTAAATGGGTTTTTTGTCCAAAATTGGATAGTTGAGGAGTTGGAAACCCAGTAATTCTTGGTCTTAGTTTTGTCAGTAGTTTTGATTAAATGATAAGCAGGGCCGGATTTAGAGGTCTGGAGGCCACGGGGCCACAAAGGACTGGAGACTCCCTTTCCCAAATTATTTTCTAAAAAAAAAAAGTGGATAATTTTTTCATTCAAGTTTAACAATAAATAATTTATTGTGAAACCAATTTTAGATACTTTTTATTATTTAACAATCATATAATTATAATCGGAAACAAGAATTATCTGAAATTAAATTTAAGCATTAACAAATGGAACCTTTCGTGCTTTTTTCGCCGAAAAATCGTTGATAATTTCGCTGAATTCCAGTTCCCAGATTAAATCATTTTCAATTTTTAGGGGAAAAAGCTTTGATTAATGGTTTTATCCCATCGTAGTTCGAATTTGATCTTTTTTTCCCGTCTTTATTGTGAGGACCTCTCTTTAGTGGAGGCCCCGAGGCTATAGCCCCCCTAATGTCCTTCCCTAAATCCGGCCTAGATAGTAATAGAAAATCAATGCCGTCCGCAAATCGTACTTTTTAGGCACAAAATTTGACATATTTAATACTATTAATTATGATGAAGTCATAGGAAATTTAAACTTTTGCGAATTGAAAATCTTTGTCAAATATCAAAAGAATTTTTTTTTTCCAATGCCATGGTTTGGTCGATCCTTTAGTGGCACCCAGCACCACTTATTGGCAAATTCAAATTTCATATTAGTACACCTAGTCCTGGATCATTTATATCGTTGCATTCAGCAATTATATGGAGTAATTAAATATATTGTTTCTTTTGATATTAAGTAGTTTTCTTCAAAAATAGGAAAAGATTTAACAAATCTTTTTTGTGAAAATTTTTTGATAAATATAAGAAAAATAACATCTCAGTTGGTTTTTGTAGAAAATTTAATTTTCTTAGGACTTACCACTTCAATATAATGTGAATATTTATTTAGTTGAGGGTAGAAGCTTTCAACCCTTAACCTGCGGGTGTTGAGATACTCGTTGGTCAATAAACGTATGCCCAGTTTACCTCACTTTACATATATTCAATATATTCAATCTTTCCTAATGAAATAATGATGTCAAAGAAGAAAAAAAATTTTTTTTGCCTTTACATATTAAAAATTTTTTGTAAACATTTCCCTATTCCAATTGCAGATTGCATATAAAGTGTGAAATATTTTCGTGCATCCCAATAAGTCAATAAATCATCTTGCATATCATCTCAATCATCATCCAAAAAAGACAAACATAAACTTAATTATGGAAAAGCAAATATTATTTATGAAGAAAAAAATTATATTAAAATTAAATCAGTATTAAAGTTAGTATTATTAGCGATTAACTTGTGTGTAGACAAATATTTGTTTATGGAAAATTTCAAAAGGAAAACGCTAAAAAGGCTTACACTTCAAATAAATATTTGTTGTTGAAAAAAAAAAAATAATAATAAATTTTTGACTCGATTTACATATGTTGACATATTATATTCAAGGTTCTCGACTAATTTGAGGTTTGGCCTTTTAACGGAAAAAAAATAAATATGATGTATGAAAAATTAAATACCATTCTGGAAGTATACGAGAAGTATGTGACAATATTTGCCTAAGGATTGTTAATGGTTTTTTTTTTCCTTTCAACTAAATAAAATACTTCCAAGACGGTTATTTGAATTGTGTAGTAATGAAGAAAAAAAGCTTTTGTAGATTTTAAAAAAAAAAAAACATATTTTAAAAATAAAATGCTGTACGAAATTTTCTTTTGAAAAACAACAACTGTAAAGAATTCTATTGTAACTTTTTTTTCTTTTTTTTGATGAAAAAATAAAAGATTTATGTTTCGTTTTGATTATGCTCACTATCCGTCCCATGTTGGGAGGGATGGGGAAAACATTGTAACATTTTATTAATTTTTTTTATTTTTTTTTAATTTCCAGAGCGCTGGAGGTCCAGGCGGGGATGCCAGTGGTCGAGCAAACGGGTGAGTAGATGAGTAATAATTATACTACGTCTTTTAAAAACGTATTAACTAAAATGTAATTTCTTCAAAAGCTTGTTTTACTTGTTAAATTTTCATGTAATACAATTAATTATTCATAACAGAAAATTTTAAAGCTCAAGCGTTTGAATAACGTGGAATAATAATATACAGAAGCTTTGCGTTTGTTTTGTTGTTGTTGAAGCTTTTTTTTTCTTCTTTTTGTGCGCAAGTGCGGTGCGGCTCGGCTTCAGATCCCTCGAGCGATTTCTGGTCCCGTTTCATCCCCATGATTTTAGCACAAGGGGTGAGCGGGGGATGCCACCAGAACCGGGTTTGGGTTCGATGTTTTATTTAAATGTAAATGAATAAATGATGCGCGTATTTGGAACCGGAAAAGCATTCAAAGCGCAGATTGCATCGGCATATGTTTTTCAAAAAAAAAAAAATGAACTTTTTATTTATATATATATATATTTAATCAATTCATACCAATCAATACTTTTCATACGATTTTTTTAAATTCCAGGAAAAAAAGCCTCTTTGAAATGTAAATGTAAAATCTAAATTTTTCTTTGAATGAGGCTCATTAAAATTTAACAGGAAACTACACGGAAACTATATCATTAAGGATAAAAAAAATAATATACTTTTTTTTTCTCTTCATTCTTTCAAAAGCTTGTTAAAGCTGTTTTGAGCTTGTGATTCCAAGCGCTCAAAGCTTCTGAAATTAATCAAATGTGGATGGTTAGTTGCTGATGAATGTTGAATTTTCATTGGCCAAAACGCTAAAACAAATGAA
The DNA here is from genome assembly GCA_958496175.1 of Sisyra terminalis. Taxonomy (NCBI): domain Eukaryota; kingdom Metazoa; phylum Arthropoda; class Insecta; order Neuroptera; family Sisyridae; genus Sisyra; species Sisyra terminalis. The sequence goes on along the minus strand of OY292277.1, from coordinate 10,150,488 downwards.
AGTTTGGGGCACTTAAAAACAAAACGTTTATGCTACCTGTTGTGAAACAAAAGTAGAAGAGTAAGTGGTGAAAAAATGAGGAAAATCTTAAAAACAAAAGGTTTTTGGGAAAGTAAAAAATCATTTTAAAGCTTTTGTTCGTTGTGGATAAAGCCATGGTAGAGAAAGTTAAATCGACACTAGCGGTCCCAGTGGCCAGTTTAAGTGTTATAGTGGGCTACTATTAATAAAGTTGTAAGCAAATACACGTGATATTTATTAATTAAGTTCATTCTAATAATAAATTTTCATAAATTTCGATCGACCGGTCGATCGCGAGTAGGACGATAATCGATTTTCAAAAATTTCAAATTTTTTGATTGCAAATGTGTTCTAAAAATTTAGCAGACAGTGAAACTTGAAATTATAATTAAAACGCATCTTTCCAACAATGGATATTACCGATTCCCAAATAGTGCATCTAATACCTCCTTCTACTCATTCTCTCTTTAACTTTGATTTTATTTTTAATTTAATCCATTTTTCAAAGTCAATCTCATATAAATTACAAAAATGATTGTCGATCGTATCAGTACTAAGTTTGCCCACCCCTGATATAAATAATCACTTACTGTTTAATTTGAATAATTTTCTATTACATATAAGAAATAATTTTTATTCTGTAAATTACTATTAATATGCATATAGAAGCATATTCAAATAGCCCACTGTAATTCATAAATTTTGTATGGCGCTGCAGTCGCACACATAGCAAATAGGCTACGGAACAATTTGTAAAACAAAATAAAGATTTTGGTGAAGAAAAAATTTTGGTGGAGAAGATAACCCATTTTTTTAATTGTTATTTACCCTCGCTTTATAACTTCTAAGGTCCTTTTCAGACTCTAGGGTAAATTAAATCTGTTATCGAGAAATATTGAAAATTTGCACGGTACGAGGATCGAATCCACTTTTACATTATTTGATAAACAATATTTCTTTCAACCTTGAATTCATTCATCTCATTCTACATTTAAACTAAAAATCTAAGTATAAAAACGGAGAAAATAACAGAAGTGATCACAGTGCCATCTAACAAAGCTTCGTTTTTTGGAGTAACTAAAAATAACAGCTTTAAAATGAGTACTTTTTGAGCACTATTTTGCGGAAATAAGCGTTTGTATTAGGGACCTGAAAGCTTCATAAGAGCAAAAGAAGACATTTATTGATTTATGGTTTTTTATTAACCCTAGGGTCACAAAGACTGTAGTAGTTATAAATCGACGGTAAATAACATTTAAAAAAAATACAACGCCTATTTTAGACGAATATTTTGATGTGAAATTTCGAAACTCTGCATCGATGATTGTCAATACATTGCTTATAAGCATCAATGTTTTTTCAACATCCAATATTTCCCGTAATACTTTGATAATTATAAATTTTTCGTTGTCTTTAGTTTAGTACGTGATAAATACAAAGTATGCAGAATTACAGTGACACTAGGGTTACATCAGTAATATAGGACTGTAGAAATGAAACGAGAAAAAGCTTAAGTAACTAAACTTTTAGATCACTTCAGATTTCTAATTGAGATTTGGCCTATACGGGAGCCTTAAAAACATGGCTACGTATTGTGCACAACCAAAAATTTTCCTATAAGTGTGCATTGAGTTTGTATTATTATTTAAATTTAATTTAATTTCCATTAAAATAAATTTTCAACTCTGAAAATTGTTATTATTTAATGCAGAAAAATTCTTCAAGCATAACATTTACTTAATTAAATATGGTAGCACTAATGTGGTAAAATTTGCCACGTTTTTTTTTCATAATGTTGGCATATAAAGGAATGTCCCGAAATTTAAGAATCGGTTTTGAAAGGAGGAAAAAAATTTGTAAAAAAAAATTGTTTTTTTTCGGAAACCATTGAAGTTGTTTGCAAAGGACTACTGGAATTTAAGTGATAGAAAAATAAAAATAAATATACCAATTTCTGTTTTTGCCCCAAGGAAATTAAGGTTGATAAAATCTTGGGGATAAGAATCGTGTCTAGAACAATGAGAATTACATTTCTTTTTCCATTTTCTTTCATTTTTAAGTAGTAGAAAAAGAGAAATTCTAGAATTTCTTATTAAAACTCAGTACCTTTAGTTTACGAAAGAAAATTTCTTTCTGATTTTTTATCAACATCTGGTTCAAATGTCTAAAACTGATAATTTAAAAAACTCTATAATCGGTAAAAATTATACAAAATTAATCAAAGGAATTAAGAGTAATTTAATTCAATTTATTCAAACTTTTGGCATTCCGTGGATCAAAACCATTGTGTTCGATTTTTTTCCTGAATCAAAGTAAAAATGATGCAGAAAATGAAACGTATCCAGAAATTTACGTTCTTGAAAGGAATATGAGCCGTTTTTATTGTATTTTCTGTTGATTTGAATTGAATTTTGATTAATAAATTGGGTCATAAAGATTCTGATCCTCGGAAAAACTAAACTTGTTCTAAACATTGTGGGTATTACTTTGATGACAGAAGTGTTGCAGAAAGAATTGGGTGACAATTGGGTGGTAGTTACTGACAAATAAATGTAATTTTATTAATTCAAGCTAACCAAAACCATTGAATTAGTACTTCACAGAAAATACAAAATCGAAGTTCTTATTTAAAATTTTAAAAAGCTTTCTATTCTTGGAAATGGAGATTTCAATGCCGTTAACTATCGAAACTATAGAATACTAATGCCAAAAAAGGTTGGTGTTTAAATGAAATTTCTTCATGGTTTGATTAGTATTTGTTCTAGAACGATAAGTTTTAAAACAATTTCTTTAACAAAACTCATGAAAAATAACATCGAACCTTATTAAAAAAGCTCTCCCATCGGTTTCTACCAGTTCCCCTAAAGGAGTATTACTAAAATAGTTAATAAATATTAAAGTCTTCATAGTTATACCACACTGCACTACATTTTTTCTTATTTAAATAGAAAATAGTCTACCAATTTAAAAAGCTTAGATCTTAAAAAATATTTTTCTATTGTTTCAACTCCATAAACTTAACTAGTTTAAAAAACCGATTTGGTAATGTATCCAACGCTTGAGCTTAAATAGTTAGCTTCGGGATCTAATCCACGATTTGTTTTTTGTCCCCAACACTTTCATTATAAGAAAAGATTTTCTCAAGTTTTCTCTTCCCAAAATCTCAATTATCCTTAATTGTACAATGAACTCCACTCGAACACTGATAAAAGAGAAGAAAAAAGTTTATGTAAAACAAGTTTTTCAAGGAATATTTAATGAGATTTTTTTGAACTGAAATTCATTTGGCTAAAAAAAATTTTAAGCTGTTAACAAAAAAATTTGATAGAAAAATTTATCGGCTAATGGTTTAGGGATATAAGGTGGAAATGAATTGGTCTCGGATAATATTTCAATGATAGATACTAAAGAGGTGGGTAGATTAGTCTGGGCCAAAAAAATCGACTAATTTATTTTATTTTTTTTTTTAAAAGTATATCAATAATATTGTTCAAGTTCACAAAAAAACAAATTCGGAAAGGTTTTAGCCCTTAATATTAATATTAAAAGGTCTATCATCTTTGCTTTCAATTTCTTATTTGTGCTTTTATTTTTGCGTCAATGCTGTCAAACTATCAAGACAAAAAAAAATATTTTCACATATATATTTATAGAAAATTAAATTCCCTACAAAAAACGTCTCTTTATAAATTTTTGCCAGACACGCCGTTTCCGAATTATCGAGCTTCAGACAATGATATAATTTTTAGATTTATCTTCTTTATTTTGGAATTTTGTAACTAATGACCAAATATATATATAGAAATGAACAATATAGATTCTTGAAGAGAATTTAATGTTCTACAAAAAAGGTCATAAATCGTTTTTACAAAAAATCACTTTTTTCCAAAGTTATTCACAATTAAAGTTGAAGGAAAGATTAAATTATTGTTGAATAACTTTTGAAAAATTGATTTTATGTAAAAACGTTGAGTGGTCTTTTTTGTAAAGCCTTTAATTCCCTTTAAGAATCTATATTGTTCATTTCTATATATTTATTTGTTCGTTAGTTACAAAATTCCAAAATAAAGAAGATAAATTTAAAAATTATATCAATGTTTAAAGCTTGATTATTCGGAATCAACGTGTCTGGCAAAAATTTTCAAAGAAACATTTTTTGTAGGAAATTTAATTTTCTATAAATATATGTGCAGTTGAATTTTTTGACTTTGATAGTTTGACAGCATTAACGCAAAAATGAAAGCACAAATAAAAAATCGAAATTAAAGATGATAGACCTCTTAATATTAATATTAAGGGCTCAAACCTTCCCAATATTTTCCTTTCTCACCTTGAACAATATTTTCGATATACTTTTCAAAAAAAAAATAATCGATTTTTTTGGCTCAGTAGGGTAGATACCTATAAAATATTAAGATTCAGGAAGCTTTAGATCTCTTTCTCAACTAGTTCTCGTCCAAAAAAAAAGTAAAAAAAGAAAAACATTTTTTTTTTCTTACAATTGACTGGATTGCTAAATATTAAATTTAAGCATGAAAATGGGGATGATAATGTGACTTTCATAAAAAATTTACTGTTATATAAGTTATGAAATTGAAAGGAAAATATTATTTGTTAAAAAAAAATAATACTATGAAGTAATAGAAATGAATATTACTTTGAATAAGCGTTATTTTGAAATTGTAAGTCTGGCAAGTCATCAGAATATATGAAACTTAATATATGTGTGGAAATATTTAAAAATTTCGCCTCCTAAATTCTATCATACGATTAAGAACAGGTTTATTAATTTCGATAGTATTTTGGTTTTCAGGTGCATAAAGTATAAAGAAGGTCCCAAACAAGTCTAATCTTAATAACTGTACCAAAATTTTATTCTGGCTTTACCATTTGATTTTGACGGTCTTATTTTAGAATTTATGAGTAAAAGTAATTATTTAATTAATTTTTCATTTTGATATTTAACTCTGCAATAGTTCAGTATTACAACGCAGTGCTGGCAAATTCGTGTGCGATTTATTTTAATTTAAAAGAAATATTTTATTTTTGTGAGCTTTTAATCTTATTTATGCAAATTTTAAGAATAAAAAAATTAATACCATCATAGACGTCACGCAGGCGAAGTTGCGGGTATCAGATAGTAGGCGATAAAATTAAAACTGTAGTATTTTTAATTTTTGTACATGGCTTTTGTCAGTATGAATTCCAAACGTTAAGTGCAGAACCAGTTTCCTCGTAAGGAATGCTAAAATTCATACTTTCAACTGTTGATATGAATTAACATATGGTAGTCAAAGCTTGAAGGCCAAAATGAGAGGAATGGCAGATATAAATGTGTCGTTCAGGAATTTGGAACCAGTTTGAGGAATTTATTATTTGTTGTCAATTATAAATACATTAACACCTTTTTCCGAATCCATTAGTGACACCTTTGAGCCGGAGAGCAGGTAAAATTCTTTTCAATTTCGCACCTCTTCGGAATTCAACCCTTTTCACTCACAATATTGATATTATGGATCACAAGTTGAACTTTAATTTTGTCTACCTGAATTCTATCGTAAGATTCAAGAACAGGTTTATCGATTTCCATAATATCTTTGTGTTTCGCCAAAAATAAAGTATAAAGGTCACAAACAAATCTAATATAAATTGTTGAACCAATATTTAATTTTGATTTTACTTTTGGTTCTAATTTAAAGACTGACTTTTTGATTAAATAGATACTTTGTAATTAAGTTCAATTAATCTTTTTCCCGAAAAATCGGTACCTATTTAGTATTTACGTTTAATTATTATTAATAAAAGTAGCATTTAGAAGAAGATCGATTAAAATAAATTAATGGATACCCATTAATTAGATATTAATTAAACTCTTTAATTACATATATATCTATGTTCTTTTTTAAATCAGATGTGGCCAAGCCAAATGATATTGCGGGTCAATTCGGAAATGCATCCTAACTCCGTGGGCCACCTTTAAAGTAATATATCTCAAATTTTCCATAGCAAATTTAGATACAATTTAAACATTTTTATCTGTGAATGTTTTTATCTATTTGACTCGTTTATTTTGAAAGTGGCGTAAGTCCATTTCAAGGACGGTCTATATGATGATTCTTCTTCTTGTAACTAGAACAAAGTATATTAATTATTTAACTGCTAAGTTTTCAGAAATTACTGATTTTATTTTAGTTGTTAACAAAAACGCCAATTATTCCCTCCTCCTTAGTATCTTATGTTCCTATGGTTAAAAATGATAACACTATAGGGATTGTTCTTGAAATGAACTTAACTCACTTTCAAAATAAACGGCGCATTTCTTGCATCATTTTTTACGGTATTTTCAACGGCCAATACTTCAGTACTACGATCGTGTAGGGAATTTTAATGGGTATAGCAAATTTTTTCAAAACTTAAGTATAAAATTTATATCTGGAGATTAGTTATGAAAGGTACAGCAAGGGATGCTGCGAATTGCTAAGGGAAGGGTTTTTAATGTTCCAAGAACATATTTTTAAATCCAAGTTATTTATTTACACCCATTATAATATAGACTAGCATAAATACGTCTGGCCGGTTCAGCCATTATCTTATATAATTACCATCTCCAAAATTTGTCGCCATCAACCATGCAAAACTAATATAAAAGATCTAAAAATAAATATAAATAGAAATCACTCCCATGCTTAATGGCAATTAGTCAATGCTCTTTTTTTACCTGAATAAATAAATTGTAGATGGCATTGATTCAGAAGGTGGTAATGTAAGTTTTTTTAAATTTCAATAATCAAAACAAATGAAAGCTTTCAAATCTCGCAATCTCATTGGCTAATAGCCCCGTGTGTTGACATTTGTGGGCTATTATCAGACATTAGTGCGTCGTTTAACTAATGCATACTTTATTTGTTGTTAATTAACTAATTTTATTTGATTAAATGCCAAAAAGTGATTAAAGTGATAATTGAAGTAGTTTCCAAGTAATCAGGATAACATTTTTTTTTCTTTAAGTAAGTTAAATGTTATTAAATCTTAGTACTAACCAAGTTTGTTTCGTTTTAAATGTCAATGGAGATTTTTGTGAAGAAATTTTTTTGTGAAGAAAGATTTTTATGCGGTTTATATATCAGTAAGCATTAATTTTTGTTTAAAAATAATTATTTTAGACTATTTTTAATGTCACGATGAACGTCAAAGATAATATTTTAAAAAATGGGAAAAAATATTTTTTTTTTTGACAAATTTTTATATTTAAAAGATGAATATTTTGAGCATATATTTTTCTGAAGTAAAAATTTTAGAAGGCATGTGGTAAGACTAATTAATTATTTTTCTAATGCTTAGTAAACCTTTTTGTATGAAGTTACAATTTTCAATGTATTGTAATTCATTGGTTTAGTTTTATGTGGCTCTCAAAAAATATGAAACATATCCTTTATTGTGCATTTGTTATGCGTTTTCCTGTGGAATGTATTTACTGCATAAAATGAAAACCAAATGTTTTTTTCCAGTCTTTATGTCCAAATAACCTACTTACTACTACTATATATTCCCCTCGCATTAAGTACCCACTTTTCGCTTACTTCACTTATTATAAAACACATATTAAGCTAATTGATAGTTATATTAAAACAAGCCTTTTTTTAAATATTTCCAAAAATTACAGGAAAAATATGAAATGAATTATCTTATACCTGAAAATATTTTTGTTGGGGATATAACTGTATACATACTTCGATTAAACAAGCAATTGATATTAAGCGTGGAAGCAAGTGGCTTTCCATTATTTATTTTTTCCAAGAACCCAATATTTTTTGTTATTCTTACAGAGCTTTATACAAAATGGCGCAAAAGTTGTCACCTGATACTTTTGGCTGCAATAGATGATAAATTAATAAAGTAATAATATAAGAAGTTAAATGTAATTAAATCTTAGTCCAAACCAAGTTGGTTAAGTTTTAAATATCAATGGAGATTTTTGTGACGAAATTATTCATTGGGATATCTTTTTATGCGATTTATATATCAATAAGCATTATTTTTTTTAAAAAAATAATTATTTTAGACCATTTATACATAATATATTGGCAAGAAATTTACCTCCGGCAATGTCACCACCTGTTACGATGAACGGCAAGGATAATACTAAAAAAAATGGGAAAAAATATTTTTTTTTTTTGTCAAATTTTTATATTTAAAACATGAATATGTTAAGCATATTTTATTCTGAAGAAATCATTTTCGTAGACATGTGGTAGGACTAATTAATTATTTTTCTAATACTTAGTATATCTTTTTGTATAAAGGTACGATTTTCGGTAAATTTTAATTCATTGATTTAGTTTTATGTGGCTTTCAAAAAATATGAAACATATCCTTTACTGTGAATTTTTTTGCGTTTTCCTGTTGGATGTATTTACTGCATAAAATGAAAACCAAATGTTTTTTTTTTCAGTCTTATGATCAAATAACCTACTAACTACTACTATATAATCCCCTTAAGTATCCACTTTTCGCTTACTTCACCAAACAATTATTAAGCTAATGAAGAATTTGATAAAGAAGAATTTGAGTCATAGGACATATATTATTATCCATTAGCTTATTAATTGTGACTCGGAAATAAATAAAATACTTATCAATGTTAAACTTATTAAGCTTATTGATAGTTACAATAAAATAAGATTTTATTAAATATTTACAAAAATTACCGGAAAAATAGTATGAAATGAGTAATCTTATTCCTGAAAATATTTTTTTGGGGATATAATTGTATACATATTTCGGTTAAACAAGCAATTGACATTAAGCGTGGAAACAAGTGGTTCTTAAATAATTTTTTTTCAAGAATCCAATACTTCTTGTAGATTTCAATGAGCTTTATACAAAATTGCGCTAAAGTTGTCAACCGATACTTTTGGCTGCAATTGATGATAAATTAATAAAGTTATAATTATAAGAGTTAGGACTGAAACTGAATCGTTTTTGTGATCCAAAACTCTTCTGATAAAGAGCCGTAAAAATTTTCCTCTACAAAATAGTATTCATTACCAATATTAGTATTATGTTAAATGTTTTTTGGACCAACGTAAATTTGATCAGAAGTGGGGTACCTGTAGCTTTTAGGTCCTTACCCAATGACTTCTTAAGTGTCAAATTCTCAGTTGTAAGTCCCAAAAAAAAAAAAAAATAGAAATAAAAGCATGCAATAAGAAATGATTTCATAAATTAACAGGTATATGAATCAAAATTTGTTTTTGTTTTTTAATTTTTGTGATAACAAACATGAGGCTTATTTTTCCAAAAAAGACATGAAAGTCTTCTAAATTTGGCTCCTTAAACCATAAAGGTTCCCAACCCCTGGCGTAGGCTAGGCTAGGGTGAATAATTAGGCAAGAGTACTTTACGAAGAACCTTAGTGCAACAGTTGCAAGTCGAATTTAGTGCATTGATTTGCCCTGAGATTTGATATGAGGCACCGAAGTAGAAGTCTGATACATTATATGCCCTGGAAACCGAAAAAGATTGGAAAACCCTGCAATAGGGTGATGACTTTTGTGCCACTTTGTAATTGATTATTTTTATAAAAAAAAGCGTTTATAATCCTTAAATGATACTGAAATTTAAGATCAATCTATAACATTAATAAATTCTAATAAAAAAAATGCAATAAGGAATGATTACATAAATTATCAGGTATATGTATCTAAACTTGATTTTTTTTTTCAATTTTTGTGATAAGAAACATGAGATTTACTTTCCCAAAAAGAAATGAAATTTTTCTAAATTTAGCTCCTTAAACCATAAAAGTTCCCAACCTTTGGTGGAGGCTATGCTGAAGTGAATAATTAAGCAAGACTACTTTACAAGAAACTTTAGTGCAACAATTGCAAATCGAATTTAGTGCATTGGTTTGTCCTGAGATTTGATTTGGGGCTCCGCGGAAGAAGTTACATTATGTGCACCGGAAACCGAAAAAGACTGGGAAACCCTGCATTAGGATGATGATTTTTACGCTACTTTGAAGTTGCTTATTTTTATAAAAAAAACTTTTACAACCCTTAAGTGATATAAGCAGAAAATTTGGCTAATTTTTTTTTATTAAGTATCAAAACGATCTCCTGAGTTTGAGTTGAAAAAACCGTGGGAGCACTTTTCCCATACAAAGCTGGCTATACCCTTTAAGATCAATTTAATAAATTTTGAGGAAGAAAATATTTTCTGTTGGATACTTTTTTTTTCACAGAAACAAATGAGTATAGAGATCTGAGATTTCTAGGATTTAAGTATTTTATCAGTACCTACACAGCAACTGGCCCCTGAATTTTTAGTTTAAGATATATAAAAAATTATCCAACACAATTAAATACTTAATTTCTTGATTAAACCGTGCCGGAATCATGTTACTTTTACCATTTAAATAACATGGGATTATTTGACTTTTTACTTTTAATTTTTTTTTCTCAGAAACAAATTAATAAAAAGATTTATGATTAAATTATTCTGACGTAAAATTTAATGCTCTACAAAAAAGGTCGCTTATGAATTTTCGATTAAATCACTCCATTAAAAGTTATTCAACATTTAATTTGTGTCTAATATAAATCTTGCAATATTTTCAACTTTTTGCTCATTTTTTACTTTTTGTAAGTATAAAATCATTGGAAGAGAAGATAAAAATTATTATCATTAGAGTGCCAGTGATTATTTGTGTTAATTTTATGGCTTGAACTGAAAATTGAACAAAAAAAAAGCATTTTTTGACAATTAAAACAAAAACGTCGTGAAATTCAATTTATCCAGAATAAATTTTCGAACTTTAATCAATATTTTGTACCTACGAAGTGAATGTCATACTAATTAATGAAACTATCGACAAAAGTTCAATTAAAATTCGAATTTTTACCATTTCACCTGATGCCATCTATGAAAAATTTCTTAGAACTTGTAGTCAACATAGGCACAAGTTAAATGTTGAATAACTTTTAATGGAGTGATTTAATCGAAAATTCATAATAAACCTTTTTTGTAGAGCGTTAAATTTTACGTCAGAATAATTTGATTTTAAATCTTTTTATTCATTTGTTTCTGAGAAAAAAAATTAAAAGTAAAAAGTAAAAAGTCAAATAATCCCATGTTATTTAAATGATAAAAGTAACATGATTCCGGCACGGTTTAATCAAGAAATTAAGAGTTTAATTTTGTTGGATATTTTTTTTTATATCTTAAACTAAAAATTCAGGGGGTGATCGCTGTAAAAAAAAACAACGGACACCCTACTATACATATCTTAAGTATCATTATAACAGCTTTTCTGAGCCCAAGTATTTATTATGCCTATTCCCCTAAGTCCAGATTTATTCTTATTCATTAAAAAAAAAATTACATCGACAGTTTGAAAGTCGAACAGCGTTTATGTAAAACTTTTCGTTAATTTTCCAGACATCCCGGTGACAATCCATTCTACAGTAACATTGACAGCATGCCCGATATTCGACCCCGGAGGAAATCAATTCCTCTTGTCTCCGAACTGGTGAGTACCGTAATTCAATTGAGTAATTTATAAAGCCTTACAAATCGATATTTTTTTTTTTTTGGTGTGAATACATCTATTTTCTAACACAACGACGACAAAAATAGGAATTTATTTCAGGTCATTAATATCTACAACAGAAAATCCTTCCCCTACAAATAAAAAACTGTAATTCCTGTTGTTGAATTTGTCTTATATTTTTGTTTGATGTGATGTTTACTGGACAATAAATTTTTTGGTGTTTTTCCTACCCTTGTGTGGTGTGTACGTTCCTCAAACATTTGTAAACGATGGGAAAATGCCATTATTTTCCCCCGTTCTTTTTCCAAACGTGTTTATTTACTTACTCGATTTTTCTTAACATTACAATTTATTTAACTGTGTAGAGTTTATGTAAATGTTTACCATATATATATACGGTTTATTTGATTTATTTTAATAACCTAAACCCACCATTCCCATCATCCGTTTTGATAAATGTACACACGTGAACCTTCTCATTTAATCGATTCCATCGGGAAATTTTCTAGTTGAATTATCCTTTCAAAAACAGCTTTACACCACTGTTCAGACCACTTTTTTGGATGATCTATGATATCAATTTCGACCCTTAAAAATGGGGGTTGGTAACTTTTACACGAAATAACATAAACAAGTGTTTTATTAGACCCATTTATTAAAACCGAAAATTTTCCAACAATTGTCTTTCATCTTGATTAATGAACTTTACAACATCCCCCCGGAACATTACCTGTTAAATATCTACCAGTACATTTCACTGAATTTAATTAACAATCGCACTGCAATAATTTTTCCGGGCGTAATTTAATTAAATCAAAGACGAAGGGAAATTGTATATTTAAAACTAAATAAACCCGGCAAATACGAGACAAGTATAAAGACAGTTTTGATTAGTGTAATTTATATTGGATGGATACTCGACGCTTTATTTTATTGATGAGCTTTCGCTTTTTCGTTTTGTTGTTAAGTCCTCAAGGATCGGGATAGTCTTACGGGTTTTTGAATAAACGTACAGGAATGGGACTTATCTTGATTGTATGGTGTCCAAATAAGGGTTGATATGTATTGGTTTGTGTTCAAAGCATTTCATTTGGATGATCGATCGCCCCAAGAACAAGTTACGTTAAAAGCTTTTATCTTTTATCGCATGAAATGAAAATTTATACGTACATATATTATCTACACTATCGCTCAAAAGGCTTCGGTTACAATTTAAATATTGAACCAATGAAAAAATTAAGCAATCACGAAAATTAGGGGATCTATACGAAACTGTATACACCGACAATTTGTTCAATGAAGAATATAGTCCATTATGAAAAGATGAAAAGGAAGATCTCTTACTAAGTGGTTTTTGATACGAAGTGTCCTTTTAAACATAACAAATTATATGCCACTTACGGAGGGATAGAAGATATCCAAATAATGGAATATTAATACTGGATACTATTCCATAACTACTAGTGTGGGTCAAAAAAGTCGATTATTTTTTTTTACAAGTGACACAGAAAAATGGGTTGCTTGACACCTTAAAAAAATTCTCACCAAGTATGAGCTCTTAATTTTAATAGGAAGATTCTTCGCATCGCAGTTTTGTATTTTTTTCTCAGTCCAATAGAAAAAAATTCATACCTTATCATTTATCGATTGTACAGAAAAATTTTCTAAAAAATTTTTTTAGGAAATTTAATGCTCTACAAAAAAGGTATTCTATATTTTTTCCGTAAGCCTCACCATTTGAAAGATATTAAGGATTTAATTTTGATTATTTTAGGACAATTTTCATTTTTGTTTATGAATTTTATAACTCGACAATAAATGCCTCTTATACAATACAGAATACAAATTTTTGTTAGAAATTAACTGTTCTATAAAAATGGTGTCTTATGTTTTGGCGATTAAATTAACCGTTCAAAAGATATTCATCATCAAACTTTCATGTGTACGGGTTTTAAAAGTTTTTGATGAGATATTCGAAAAATTTCAATTTAACTTATAATTTTTGAGAAAATTTACACGAATTTTAGTTTTTATCAACTGAGAAACTTCAAAATATTTTTCAAGTTTTTTTTTATGCTTAAGTATATTTGTCTCCATTTAAAAAAAAAATTGTACATTATTTATCGCTTAGTTAAATATTTATTAATAAAAAAATAAAGTTTTCATTATACATATCTTATGATATATTGTATTAGAGAAAAACAATGTCCAATTAGTTATAAAAAAGTTTTTTATTTCAATTTTCAAACAAGTTTTTGTTGCAAGTTGGGTAATTTTTTCGATGCTCTTTGACAACTTGCAATATCTTTTTGCAATAAACTTTTAAAATCCGTACACATGAAAGTTTGATGATGAATATCTTTTGAACAGTTAATTTAATCACCAAAATATAAGAAACCATTTTTATAGAACAGTTAATTTCCAACAAAAATTTGTATTGCTCATTGTATAAGAGTCATTTATTGTCGAGTTATAAAATTCATAAACAAAAATGAAATTTGTCTTAAAATAATCAAAATTAAATCCTTAATATCTTTCAAATGGTGAGGCTTACGGGAAAAATATAGAATACCTTTTTTGTAGAGCATTAAATTTCCTAAAAAATTCTTTCCAAACATTTTTCTGTACAATCGATAAATGATGAGGTATGAATTTTTTTCTATTGAACTGAGAAAAAAATACAAAACTGCGATGCGGAGGATCTTCCTATTAAAATTAAGAGCTCATACTTGGTGAGAATTTTTTAAGGTGTCTAGCAACCCATTTTTCCGTGACACTTGTAAAAAAAAATAAACAAATTTTTTGATCCAAACTAATGACTACCTGTTGCAAATTTAACATTTAGCCATACTATAATCGCTGCCAAGCGTTCATCTTGATGGACTACCTTAAAACCTAATACCTGAAAATCAACCACCATTTCCAGAAATCATCCCAGCTATCAAGGAATTCTATAATCAAACTACTAGAAAAAACCTGGAAAACTGCCCAATTCTTGGGGGAAAAGAAAAAGTTTCAGGACATAAAAACAAGGAGATATAATATCAATCAAATGCAACAGATATTTGAGTTCATATAATATGAAATAATTTATTGATATTCAATAGCATCTTTTGGCAATGAAAGCCGCGATTTAGTGCCAATTTCGAGATAATTGATAAGCAATAAAATCAAACATCTAATACGAATCGATTGGCAGCTCATAACTCAATTGATTTAGATTGGTAATTAAAATTGACGAGAAATATCTTCTAATTAACACATCAACATTCAATCGTTATCAATTGGCAACATTTCAATTTTGGAAAATCAAATTTCCAGTCAATATTCGCAACAATGGAGATTCCAAGCTTTAAGCACAACTTTAGCCAACTTAAAAAAAAACAAATCAACATCTTTAATTTTTATTACTATCTTAAAAAGCTTTTACTTATATTTCACTCATTGTACCTCTCAAGAAAAAAAACGTATTGGCTCCAAAGAATGTTTCAAGTTCAAAGCCCAAAGCTCATAAATTACATGGATTTCTCCGTAATAGTCTCAATTAAACCTTGATTTAGTAAGTGAATTTCCCGGCCCTAGACCAACTTTGTTCATTCCAGACGCATATGCGACTAAAATCGAATTTCGAAATTTATTCTCGTCGGCAAATTAAAAACGACATTGGAACCGGGCTGCTTAATGGGGTTGCGACCATTCATTAAAAAGCCTCCCCCATCCCCATAATTAAATCCATGTGAAACGAAGGTTCAAATGACCATCGCAATGGCCGAATTATAGACTTTGTACCGTAATGTTTTCTCGTGTCTGATATATTGGCCGATGGCTGATAAATAATAAAATATAAAATAGAAAGCTCCAGTACTTATTGAGCTCGTAATGAATATATTTTTCCATTTCGTTATCCATCGAAATACGTGAAATGAATATTTCGCATATTTTCGTATTGGAGAAACCGAGTGGGACGAGAGATCAATGGAAATGAGACTTTGTTTTATATTTAAAAAATAGATTTAATTAAATTTTCAATTGAAAGTCGATCTTATTAACGAGAACGAAAAAAAACAGGTGTCTACATTTATAGACGCACAAAAGAAGTTATATTTCTTTGTAAAAGCCTATTTTTTTCGAGGAATAAGTTTCAACCATTTTTGTTTCATAATTACAGTTCTTAATAGAATTGGCATCATTATAAGTTTAAAATACTAGTAGCTACCCGTGAAATATTCACAGCCAATCTTAATACTAGTGACAAATGTGTTTAATTACATTCTTTGCTCTTTTGCTTAATAGTTTTATTTTGCTAAATTATTTCATTTTTTTTTAATAGTTACCTAGTTACCGACTGAAACTAGTTTTTTTTGGCCGAAACCAGGGGTCCAAAGCTATCCACTTTTTCTATATCGAAAATGGTAGTACTGGACCTCTCGTTACAAGCGCTGGCGTCGTTTTATCTTCCATTGTAGAAGAAACGAACCGATACGAAGTTTAAAAATGAGGGCACGATAATAGCGATGTTTGTTGTAACCATTGGTACCATTTTCGATACAGAAAAAGTGGTTAACTTCGGACCCCTGATTTTGGCCAAAAAAAAAACTAGTTTCAGTTGGTAACCATTAAAAAAAAATGAAATAATTTAGCAAAATAAAACTATCAAGCAAAAGAGCAAAGAATGTAATTAAACAAATTTGTCGCAAGTGTTAATATTCGCTGTGAATATTTCACGGGTAACTTCTATTATTTTATACTTATAATCCGGCATCCGGTTCACCAAAAAAAATAGTTTCAGTCAAGCCTTACTATTTAACTCAGCAGTAAATTAAAAAGGAATAGTTACAATATAAAAGAATTGTTTATTCGTTGTTTGGAAACGGAAAATTAATTTTACAAAGTTTCAAAGCATAAACATTGCGTTTGGTTTTAAAAAGCACATATATTATCTCGCATAATTGGCTTGGTTTATATTCTTCAGTTAGCAGAAGTTACCCGATTGTACATATGCGCAGATATAGTTGTTTCTAGTGCGGCTTCTTGTTTACTATTCAATGCGTTATTCATTTATAGTTAAACGTAATATTTCGTACGAATTTCCGTTACAAAATTCGTAACCCTATTCATTTTTTCAAAAATTAAAGAAAATCATTATTTTTTAATAATTTCTCGTATTTTAGTTCCAGTTAGTTAGCAATACTAAACTTTCACAATTTGTTGTTTTATTATTTTTTCAAACTCGATCTAAATTTCAATGATATCAAATTCCTTAAACAGAAGCTTATTATGAAAAAGACTTTCAGTAGGTGGAGGGGGGGGGGTAATTAATATAATCTTAATGAGGAACTGAACAACTATGTCGTATTACATTTTTTTTACATTAAAATACCCAAAAACCACCTGAAGATTTAAGGAAATTTGCAGAAAAATAGAACCTGTTGCGTCTTCTTCTTCTTATGATTCTTTAACCTGAAGATTGGCGGCCATCATGATGGAAGTAACATCATGATGACTATACAAGGAATGTCCCGAGGGGCCTTGAATGTAATGGTTTCCTGTTGCCTCCTGGATCTTTATGGCATAAGTTCTTCCGTCTTTGGGAGTGATTTTTTGACTCCAGAGCAAAAAAAGTGCTTTACATCAATGCTTCTCAAACTTTTTCACACTACGGCATCCTGAATGAAAAAAAAAATACTATCTCCCCTCTTCAAAATTTTTGAGTTTAGTGGCCCAAAGTTCTATTTATGTGGGTACCAAAAATTATAATTATTGAAATATTTTGCTTTTCTTTGGAAATAGCTTCTGGGCGCCAAAGGGGGCCGCGCCCTTTAGTTTGAGAAGCACTGCTCTATAAGGCACTGATCCTTGTACTGTTCGCTAATCTCAGCTCATAATCGATATTTCATTGGCTTAACCGCTATTACGTATTCTCGTCCGCAACTGTTGCTTCCTGAGATTTATCTTATAAACGCCACAATATACACTTTAAACTAATAAGAATGAAAATTCCGGGACTCAAATCTTTTAAAATATGATTCAGAACATAATGAGAAAAAATGGAATATATATATGGAAAAAATAGATATAAAATTGAATGATAGAAAAATTTTGTCCACAAAAAGAAAAGGATACGACTGCTAAACAAAAACCATTGATAAGATACACAGGATGCATTTAAAGCATCTCTACTTTGAAAATAAATCATTGATAATGCACAATATCTGATGCACTTATACTGAAGCTAGTTTTGGTATACCAATTCCAGTTTTGGGAATTGTTTCCATTTTTTACGTCAAAATATTCTCAAGATTCAAACAAAAAACTTTCAAACAATCCATCAATATTTCCTGCTATAATAGCGGCAGCCAATTTTACGAGAATCCAGAAAAATCAACCGTAAAAGATCAATAAAAAGTATCGAGAAAGATTGGATAAATATTCGAAAAATTTCGTTCTAAACTTATTGGAATTCATTGGAACCATAAGACTACTGTAGTGGTAGAATTCCACTAATCTACCTTAAATTTTTTGCAAAATTTACCAATGAAATCATCAATACGAATAATTACTACTAGAACTATCTTTGATTGAAAAATCCTACTCGAAGTACCAAATTGATTAGTGAAAAATATAATGCTAAGTCGTATACTCCGATGGAAAAGGATGTTTAAATTGTTATGACAAAAAGGATTCGTGGAATACGAATTAATGGAATTAGTGGAATACGAAAAAAGACTGGAATTGTGGAATTGGATAAGGAGAATTAACAAAGGTGATAAAACAAAATTGGCCACTAAATTAACATCGACTTTCTGTTAGTCTCTGTTGGTTTCAAATTTAAAATCAAAAGAAATAGATGATGAAAAACGTACGAAAGATGGAACTAGTGGTAGCAAATTTTACGAGAATCCAGTAAAATCAACCGTAAAGGATCAACAAAAAGTATCAAGAAAGCCTAGAAAAACAATCGAATAACTTCGTTCTAAACTTGTTGGAATTCAATGGAACCATAAAACTACTGTCGTGGTAGAATTCCACTAATCTATCTTAAAATTTTTGCAAGATTGACCAATGAAATCATCAATACGAATAATTACTACTGGAACTAGCTTTGGTTGAAAAATCCTGCTCGAAATACCAAATTAAGTAGTGGAAAATATATTGCTAAGTCGTCTACTCCGATGGGTAAGGATATATAAATTGTTATGGCAAACAAGAATCGTGGAATACGAATTAGAAAAAGAATGGAATTGGATGAAGAGAAATAACAAAGGTGATATAACAAAATTGGCCAACAAATTTCCATCTATCTTCTGTTGGTCCCCTTTGATTTCAATTTAAAAATCAACGGAAATAATTGATGGAAAACGTACCAAAGATATAACTTTCTATGCATTTTTAAATTGGAAAACTTTTTCTTCTATGAAAATTGATTAGCAGTAAAAAAGTTAGCAGAAGAAAAACTTACTATTGCAATCATTGTGCAAATTATGCAGATAATGCAAATAATACAAAAAATTTCTGTGTTGTTAAACAACTTTTGCCAAGGTACCCAAAAATATCTCCAAAAATAAGTAGGATACCATTTCTTATAATATCTTAACCAAAAGAAGAATATTACAAATAATACAAACATTTTCTGTGTAATTTAACAACTTTTGGCAAGGTAACCAAAAAATCTCCAAAAATAAGGATACCAATTATTATAATATCTTAACCAAAAAATAAAACGTACCAAAGATGCAACTCTCTATGTATTATAAAATTGGAAAACTTTTTCTTCTATGAAGATCGATTAGCAGTAAAAAAGTTAGCAGAAGAAAAACTTGCTATTGCAATCATTGTGCAAATTATACAGATAATGCAAATAATACAAAAAATTTCTGTGTTGTTAAACAACTTTTGCCAAGGTACCCAAAAATATCTCCAAAAATAAGGAGGATACCATTTCTTATAATATCTTAACCAAAAGAAGAATATTACAAATAATACAAAAAATTTCTGTGTTATTTAACGACTTTTTGCAAGGTACTCAAAAAAATCTCCGAAAATAAGAAGGATTGTTATAATATCTTTACCAAAAGATGAAATTTTTGATATTAGAACCAATTAAAATGTAAGGAACAGATGATTAAATACCTGATAAGATATGGAAACATTTATTTCTTCAATTGAGGAAAAAAAGGAAAATTTTATTCTTATTTCTAGAAAAAGAAACCAACATTAAAAGCCTTGAGCAGGGTTTGAACTTTTCAATATAAACGCCCATCAACAAATCTCATTTTCCAAGGTATTTGTCGTTGGTCCCTTTCATTCCCATAATGATTTCCGGTAATATAAGAAACATCCGTCCATTTTCCTATTACACATTTCCATTAAAATAACATTTCCATTTTGACCGACGATATTTGCGCACCCAATGAAATATTTTCATACAACAAACACGACTGATCCTTCATTACCACATCTCGGCCGCTTTTGTCGACTATATTCTCACTATGCTGTAAAGCTCAAACATCCAATATGATACATATTAACTTTGTATTTAAAGCTTGATTTCCTGCGATGGAAACGCACACGTTGACGTTTGAGTACTTAATATTCTGAATAATGCGGTCACGCAATATATTATTATATAAAATGTAAAGTTGGTTGGGGCGGGCCGGGGTGGGACAAAAGCTCGAGCTTAAAACGGCAACGGCATGTAGTCAGTGTGTACATTATGAAAGCTTCCTTCGTACTTGGTTATCATTTAGCTTATGGAAAATATTATGTACAAAGTAAAAGCTATTATAAGAATTATGCGACGATGGAAGAGGAGAGGAGACGAAGGAAAAAAAGCGGACGAAATGGGAAGAAAATCCAAGGAAAAACTTCTCGTTCGGGAAGTTTCAAGGAAACTTAATGAGCAAATTGGACCAACAGGAAAGTATTCACGAATTTTTTTCTACGACGCAAGCTTTCAAAGCTCACAAAACAAATCAAGAATTTCGATTTTTTTTGAGGCCCCAAGAAAATAAATGGAAACCTAATACAAAAGCTTTTAACATTAAATTTAAATCTACAACTCATAATATAAAAGAAATCAGGTAATTTCCCTTCGTCAAGAAACTAAAGTAATTTCGTGCTAGTTATATTACGCTTAATAATGATTTTTCACGTGTTATCAGCAAAAATCTAAAATTATTCATAAATTACTTCGCCTTATTTGCATAATATTGAACAAAGAAATAAGAGCCTGTTTATGTTTGATAGAAAAATCCAAAAATGGCTGAGTGGTGGTTTTTTTAATGTATTTTTTTTTCTTATTTTCATTCTAATTCCTATTGTTTTTCAGCATTTCGACTAAATGTAAAAAGAGACAGAAAACAAAGAATTTCGGCTTGAAACTTTCTAGAATGGGTGTAAGAAATAATCACCTGCGGTATGGGTAAAACTTCATGTAGCAAAACTAAAAGCTTCATATTCACGATATTAAATGCTAAATTTATCATGTTAAATTGAAAAGCTTAGAAAAAAATTTAAAAAATAATGATAATAAGCTTTGGTAAGTTTAAGCCTCTTATACTCTCAAGTAAGATGAGACCAGGTCTTGTAATTCCAGATTTAATTAAGGTTATACTTATGTTAGTATAATAATAGGATCAATTTAAAAAATTTATTTAATTTTCAACAAAAAAAATAATTATTTTTATCGTTTTTTGTATTAAATTATCTGAATATCTATTTCTCTAATAACCTTGTTCCTTATTATTTTTTTTGGCTTTGCATTTTACGGATTTGTTCTTCGTTTTTGTTTTAATCGTTGAAATTCTTTCATTAACTTTTAAAACCGTTCATTCTTATAATTAGGTGCATAAATATTGAATTTCTTATCGAGATTCAAAACTAAAACAGTTCATTTTTTAAGAACTAACATTTAGTGATAAAATATTCAGATGGTTCAAATGATTATTAATTTCAACGAAATTTTAAAAGACGAATTAATTCTAGAACTATTTTTTTTCTTTCCAGTACTAGAAATCCATTTTTTTCAATAGTTTCATGATTACAATGTTCTTCTTCTTTTTTGTTGGAACTGTTTAATTTTCCTATTACAACACCCAATATTAGTTTTTTTTGTCTTAAAAATATTTCTTTTCTAGTTAGCTTTTCAATTTTGGGATGTTTTCGGGAACCGTAAACTAGTCGTGTATACAATATATAGAATATATTGCGGTCCAATTTATGTAGTATAGTTTAGTATAATAATATATAAAAATCATACCATAAACATAAATTTGAACTGCTGTTCAAACAAAAATATTTGTGACGTATTGCCCGGATACGTATTTCGATTGCCAAGCAATGTTCCTCAGTGGTCATCAAGTAGTTTGGATCACTCCGTAACTGCTTTGTGATGATTCACAAATAATTACGAAATAAATGCGAAAAATAATCAAAATAAGATTTCCTGAATCATCACAATGCAGTTACGGAGTGATCCAAACTACTTGATGACCACTGAGGAAGGTTGCTTGGCATTCGAAATACGTATCTGGATAATACGTCACGAATATTTTTGTTTGAACTTCTGTTCAAATTTATGTTTGTGTTATGATTTTTATATATTATTATTTTAAATTATACTACATAAATTGGACCGCAATAAATCCTTTATGTTGTATAAACAGTATAACTGTTCAAAGTCAGCGAAAAAATCTTATTTTTTCGTAAACTAGTTACTGGAAATAACTAATGAATCGAAGCACAAATATAGAAATTTTTAAGAGTCAACGAAGGTTAAAACCGTTTCCCATTTGTAGATTTGCTATTAAATTTCTATTTGGAAAGTTTTTATAAACGCTTTTTAATTTTTATATTTGACCTTAGGTGGAAACAAGTGCTAAAAATTGGAAAACATTTTCAGTAGCTAATGAATTGGATAAACCAAATGAAGTGCTACAATATTGAATTTCTTCAATTCTTTATCGTACATATGTTTATGTGAGATTAAAATTAGTTTACCAGAATACTTTGTGAGACCTATTTAAATAGCAAACTTATAAATGAAAACCGGCCCTTAAATATGGTCGATGTAGTGCTAAGTGCAGAAAAAATTATTTAATTTTGTATAAGGAAGATTAGAAGAATTCCAAAGAAGTAAAAGAAGGAAAAGAGTTGGAATTTCAGAACACACCACAATAAATAATAGAAAAGTTCAACCACGCGGAAAATTAAATTTGCCGTAAGGCAAAAACCGGAAAGATAAGTTTCTAATGCAAAATTTTATCATTGCTTTGCCTTAGTTTACCTCAAAATTCTAATATTTAACCTTCTTAAATTTAAGTCCAGAATAGATTTTATTTCACTTTCTAACCTTAATGGGGTGAAATAAAGGATTGCAATTTAATTTTCCAACGCTTACTTCTAAATTATGAACTTAAGAAAAATTTTACTTAGCTATTACTTAATTAAATAAATCTATTATCATTGATAAGATTGATCCAAAAATTTTATATATAAAATAATGACAATCCATAATTTCTTTCAAAAAATAGTATAGATGCAAGGAGTCCGAACGGACCTAGAAAATAGTTCCCTTTTCTGTCACTAGAAGCGCAAATATTCAGAATTCACGTAAGCTTGTTAAGAAGGTATCACAATCTTGCAATTCTTTATAGGAAATTTATTAAAATGTGGCGCCGCCTTTAGTGTTTTTGTAGTTCTAAATTAAACCTAATAACTATGTGCTTTATGTTACATAACTAAGGCAACATAAATTAGTACACTAGACACTTTGGTGATGGCGCCACATCCTGATAAATTTTCAATCGTGCAAAAAGTTAAAATTCACAATTGTTCATTGAACCTCTTCATATGGGTTTTAACCGAAACTTTCTATAATGAAAACATTTTTTTTTTTAAATTTAAAACAAAAGTCTTCTGAATTGGGGGGGCTTCTTGATCTCTGTTAAGCCCACAAGACTAACTCACCGAACCTCTGGGGTTCGATTAAAAAAATGCAGGTTTTGAACTCCTAGTCTATAATATAAAGATAATTCCACCATTGTCAAATCTCCGAAGTATAGTATAATAGTATCAATTTGAGGTCCAGTACCAGTAGAATGCGCCATTTCTAAAATCGATAATTCGAGGATTTTAACAATGATGGAATCATCTTTGTATTTTAGACCAGTGGTTCATAACCGGAATTTTTTTTAATCGAACCCCAGAGGTTCGGTGAGTTAGTCTTGCGGGCTTAACAGAGATCAAGAAAACGCCTCAATTCATAAGACTTTTGTTTTAAATTTAAAAAAAAATTGTATATTATTTTTCCATTATAGAAAGTTTCGGTTAAAACCCATATGAAACTATTGGGGCTCAGAAGATTCAACAAAGTTTAGAACCACTGTTAAAGGCAAATTTGAATGGAAATTTAAAGATATTAACTAGTAGTAAAGTTATAAAACCCTGCATACGTTGAAAAGTCTATTTATATATAAACCAAAAGAATATTCTTAGTAAAGAATTGTCATTAAGTTTCAACAATTTATTCAAATACTTTTCGAACTTTAATATTGCCATAGTTATGGATAATATTGGCTACAATTGCAAATCTTTACTGTACAAAGTTTTATGGTTGAAATTCTGGATTTCCCAAACAATCAACAGTTATTTGTTAAAATTAATGGTCCACTTTGTAAATAGGTTTTTCCAAAACTTTTTGTTTTAAATTTCTACCACCTTAAATGATAAATAAACACTTTAAATCAATCAAATCACTTTGATTGTACGAATATTCTTAGTAAAGAATTACACTAAAGTCTCAACAAATAAAACAAATACTTTTCGAAGTTTAATATTGTCATTGTTGTGGATAATATTGCAAAAATTGCAAATCTTTGTTGTACAAAGCTTTAAAGGTTGAAATTCCGGATTTCCCTAACAATCAACAGTTATTTGTAAAAATTAATGGTCCACTTTGTAAACAAGTTTTCAAATTTTTTTTTTTTAATTTTTACAACCCTAAATGATAAATAAACAATTTAAATTAATTAAATCACTTTTCAATTGTTACTTCACAATTACTTGATAACTTTTGCATAAAATTTTCGACAATTAACTACGTAATTCTTTCCATAAAGCTTTTCTAAAAAAAAAATCTACAAATGAATTTTATTTCAAAGAAAGCTATCCGGTTTTTCTACACTAATATGGAGGGATGAAAAAGGTCCAATGAATGAAAGGGAAGTTGTGGAATTTTTGAAAAAAAAAATCCTTGGCATAGTTGGTCTTTAAATATAATTTAAATTTAATATAGTACAAATACAACAATGACCTAAACAATTTTTTTTAAATTTCTAACACCTTAAATGATAAATAAACAATTAAAATCAATCGAATCTCTTTGATTGTTACTGAGTATGTACTGCATAACTATTTGATTATTTTTGCATACAATTTTCAAAAGTCAACTACGTAATTCTTTCCATAAAGCTTTTCCCAAAAAAAATTCTGGAAATGAATTTCATTCCAAAGAAAGCTATCCGGTTTTTCTACACTAATATGGAGGGATAAAAAAGGTCCAATGAATGAAAGGGAAGTAGTGGAATTTTTGAAAAAAAAAATCCCTTGGCATAGTTGGTCTTTAAATATAATTTAAATTTAATATAGTACAAATACAACAATGACCTAAACAATTTTAAGGAACAATTTTACAACTAAAGCCTACTGGTGGCCGAGTGGTCATAGTGGCCGTTCCAAAACTAGTAGGTTTTAAGTTTGACTCTTGTATCGAGCAAATATTGGATATATCTCGGTTAAAGGAGTTTTATTAACCCTAGAGTCGTTAAAGACCTACAATTTGTTTTATAAAAAACAAGAATTACAAGACAATGGTCTCATTTTTATTAAGAATTTTTCTATCCGAAGCTTTAAGCAATTATTTTTGCTACATTGAAGAGTATTGATTGTAATATTTTTGATTATTTTCAGCCAAAATTAACATTGGAGAATCCAAGCCGAAATTCTTTAGTTTCGAATGAAATCCCTTTACTATATAAATGTATTCTAATCCTAAATGTGTATTAAAGAACTCTTTATGTTTGAAACTAATGAATCAATGTTATCTGTTTGATGGTTTGACCCGACTCTGGCCTCATCCTCAACCAGGTTCTCAAGGTACTGAAATTCTTCATCACTTAATTCCAAAGAAAAAATCAAGCACGTAGTGATTGCATGTGCATTTTTACAGCATACAGCATTCGTCTAGCATTAACGTAAACTATTACAGTATGGTGGTTCGGGACGATTTGCATTTCTGTTGAGTTGCACAAAGTGCACGGGGAACAAAAACCGATTCCATTGCACAATGTGGACTTTTTCATTGAACTCGCGGAAATTTTTGCAAATGGTCCAGACCACATCCCATCCATTCCAATCAATCGATGCCCCACTTTAATTTGCACGCTATTTTGTAAATTTTCGCCCCCCATACTTACTTACATCACGATTTAACATTTTTGGTCGGTGCGGGGGTGGTGTGAGGGTGGTGCAGGACGGTTTTATGCGCCGCTTTCAATTTGCCAGCGCAAATATCAGCCGAAGAAAATTAAAACAGAGGAACGGTGTAAAAGCTTTTGTTTGTTTTTCCAGCGGAACAAAGAGGTGCTGGAGTGAAAGATTTACGCGGGCATTTGCAACAATCAACGTGCGAAATGTTGCAATGAAAGAAAAAGTATCATAAAGCTCAAAGCTCCCTCTTTCTCTCGTCAAGATTCGACCAACAAAAGCTCGTTTTTTTTTTGACTACACCCCCGCGATGTACAAACATCCTTTTTGCCATTCTGTTCATACATTTTCTTTCGGTTTTCATCAATATTTAAATAATTATTTCTACATATTTTTTTAATTTTTATATTTAATGCATTTTGCTTCATACAAGCAATAAAAAATCCACTGAATTAATGAGATAATTTAAATTTTAAAATTATTCAAATTTATTTTAATCCAAAAATGGAGCGAATTTTAAAATTTTTATGCGAAAAAAAAAAACATAAACACTTCACCCGGATTTTTGCCATATTATATTAATTTAAGCCAACATATTTTGTCTGTCAAATTTGCAATGTTGATTTTGTAATGAACTTTTTTATAATTCATTGAAAATTACAAAATATTTTCGTTAAAAAATCGCCCACAACTTGTGTCGCACTAAAATCCTTATTTTTCTGCGTGTTATTGATGTTAGCTTTACCGAAATTGGTAATCTTATTCGGTATACTTCAATGAATAAATTTTGAGGAAATTTTCTGTAACATTCGTTCGTATTTTGCAAAGATTTGTACCAGATTTGTGAATCAAATAGTAGAATCATCTGTTTATGTAGTATAATGAATCAGGGGCCATCCATAAATTACGTCACTATTTTTTTTATGGACTTTTAACTAACCTGCTGTTTTTTAAAAGGTGGTCACAATATTTAAGAGTGATCCCTCCCCTGCCCCTTGATATGACGTCATAAATTTTTCAATCTAATAATTAGGAATGCTTAAAATATAATAGCAACTTTTTTAATATTTTTCATGTTTTGTGACGTCACAAAGCTTTTGACCTCCTCCCTTAGCCCTTGTCATATGGTATTAAATTTCGTTGATTTCCGCCCCACTTTTGAACGTTAATTATGGATGGCCCCTTACTTGCAATTAACAATGGATTATAGCAAAATTGTATCGTTTTACTTAAGTTTGAAATAATTTTTGAATGCCATCATTCGTCAATGTATTATAAAAATGTAGGTCACTTTTGATTCTTAAGCCAATCCATTCTAGAAAATTTTTAAAGTCTATAGCTGACTATAGCTCTTATACAATAGAAAAGGTCAAAAATTATTTTTTTGGTACTAGTTAAACAGAAAAATGGGTTTTTAGACACCTCCACAACAACTTACACCAAAGCAGAGCTTTTAATTTTAATAGGAAGGTCCTCCGCATTATGGTCTTATATATTTTACAAAGTCCAAAAGAAAAATAATCATATGATGCTCAAAATGTTATCATGTGAAAAACTTTATATATAATTATATAGCAAATTGAACGTTCTACAAAAAAGGTCCCGAATATTTTAACCGTCAATCTTACCATTTAGAAGATATTACCGATTGAAGTTGAATTATTTTATGAAAAATTTGTTTTTTGCTTATGAATTTTTGAACTCGCGAACCAGTATAAATTATGATATGTACAATACATACAATTCTGTAGAAAATTTAATTCTTTACAAAAAAAAATCAATTTTTGAAGAAAAATAACGTTTTTTAGATGAATACTTAACTCTCAATGATAAATGTTTCACAATTTTATGAATACCTCTTAAATGCTTAATTTAATCGACTAAGGATATCAAAATTTTTTTGTAGAGCATTAAATTTCCTACAAAATTATGTATTGTTGATTTCATTATTTATATTTATTCACAAGCAAAGAAAATTTTTTTCTTAAATTATCAAACTTCAATCGTCAATATCGTCTAAATGGTGAAATTTACGGTAAAAATATTAGAGATCCTTTTTGTTGAGCGTTTAATTTTCTACAAAATTATATATATATATATATATATATATGTATATATATATATATATATATATATATTAAAATAATTAATTTATGAGCTAGATATGAATTATTTTCTATTAGACTAAGTCAAATATTTAAAATTTTAATGAAAAGGACCTTCCCCTTAAAATTAAAAGCTCAGCTTTGTTGAAAATTTTGCCAAAGATATCTACAAACCAATTTTTTTGGGAAACTAGGAAAACAAAATCGATTTTTTGATCCACTCTTAAATATAACCCACTTTCTCATTTAAACAACAATCACTACCTGAAGGTTCGAAAATAGACAGTTTTTGGCTCCTCGAGAACAAATTCTCTTTGGCCACTTAGAGCAGTGTTTCTCAAACTTTTCTAAATCAGAAAAAAAAATTCCCCTTCTCAAGAATCTTAAAGTTCAGTGACCAAGCATTAATTTTATAGAAATATTTTGCAACTTCCTAGTAAAAGCTCTAGAGCCTACTTGGGGGCCACAGGCCCCTGCGCCAATCCGCCATAGTATTATACTTCTTTCATACTATCCTTCTTTTATTTTTATTTACTATTCTGGTTTTATTTCCACCATAAAATCTTTAAAACCTCGTGTTTATCGTTAAAAACAATAACCAAATTCGCAATAATTGTCATATGAATAATAAAAGAAGTTATCTTCTTTAATTCAGCGGACAAAAAATAATATTTTAAATAAAAATAAGCCATTAAATTTGTTTACTCTAACAATTTATAGCGACACTTATCATAGATGTTTTCTTTATTTCTTTTTTTCTATCCGGTAATCTACGATGAATAAAATATGATACGAGTTCCATTAAGAACAAACCACCCCCTACAAGGACCAATTGAAACATCTACAAATGTTTTTTTCTTCTTTTTGAAGAAGAAGAAGAAGATGAAGTACTTTATGTTACATCTTTTTTGCGCGACAAATCATCACCCCGTTTTTATTGCAAGCAGATTTTCGAATTCAATCAATACGGCAGAAGTAATGCACAAGTGGCAATAATCACCCCCCAATCCCACCCTCCACCTCATCAAGCCACATTATTTACTCTTCTTTGATCTAATGACATTCCATTTGAAACTCATTTTACATTCAATCCTTCATGATTATGTACATAAACATTCCTGATAATAATATCATTGAAAATTTTTAATATTTCATTTGGAGAAAAAAAAAATATTTATATCAGTTAAATCGAAAAATATATGTGACATAATTGAAATTAAAAATTGTATATATGATCAAATGATCGCCATTTTCACTACATGAAATATTAAATAGTTAAAATTGCATTTTAAATATTGTTGCAATTGATTTTTTGTGTAAGTATGTATTAATAGATTGGCTTGTATATGTGCATGAATATGATAATATGATATCTAATTTTGCATGGTGCATTTGTTGGCATTGAATTTATTGAATTGAAGTATGAAAAGATCCCAATTACCGCCCATATTTATCATAAAAGATACAATTCAATCGCTGTTTTTCCCTCAAAGCACCGAATCATCTGCGACGGGGAGTGAGGGTTGAATATCTGGTTTGAAATGACAAGAAAGTATATTTTTCTTCCATCGTTCCCTCAATATTTGAAGATTCATTAAAAAGTTTAAGTAAATATTTATGCTTTCGTTAAAAAAGTCTTTTATATTATTATATGTAAAGAAAACCAAGTAATCAAAGCTTTATGGAAATAATTTAGTCAGATGTAGCTTTTTAGTTGTATTTATTAATTTAATTAAAAAATAACGTACAATATTTTTCCCCAGTATAAACTAAGTTACCAAATTAAAATAAATTTATAAATAAGTAAAAAAACCCAATTTGTATTT
Organism: Sisyra terminalis; assembly: GCA_958496175.1. Classification (NCBI taxonomy): domain Eukaryota; kingdom Metazoa; phylum Arthropoda; class Insecta; order Neuroptera; family Sisyridae; genus Sisyra; species Sisyra terminalis. Next base: position 10,120,501 of record OY292277.1, on the reverse strand, counting down.
CTCTTCAAAATTAATTGCATGGAAATTCATTTGAAATATCAAATATCACGGGAATGAAGTTACAAATTTTCGCTTTTCACGCCGCCGCCAACGTTACAAAATTTAAAGTGGACAGAATTTCATTTGATATTTGCTCCCATGATAATCACTCAAATGTGCCCCTGGAATATGTACAGGGGAAAATCGAAATGTTTAACAATTTTGTTTTTCAGATTTTCTACAAAAGTATTGTAAGGTTAATTCATAATTCTAACATTGTTGCCTATATATTATTATAAATTTCTCTATAAAATTCGATTCACAAGTTTTTCTATTACTTCAGTCCTACAGGTTGCTGATGGTCCGATTTTCTTTTTCCCTGCAGGAAACCCTTGTATCGTTAGTTTCTTCATGGTATCGTAATGCGCGATATGTTCATAAAACCTGCGAATTTATCCAAACGTTAAAAAAAAATAATCTTTGGACTACCGTAATTTCGTTTAAGAAAGAAAAATTTCTTTTTTTGGACATCCATGGAATTTGTAATATTCTTCTCCAAACCCACATATGAAAGGCATCAATTCGTCGCCGATCAGCAGCACAGATTGTGCAAGTCTTCGAAACAAAGAAAGAATACGAAGAATCAGTCATTGACCATTCTTATTTAGTAGCTTTCGTTAGGTTGCGATCTTTTTCCATATCTTAGGGCTGCCTTAACTTCGTTTAAGACAGAAAAATTTCTTCTTCTGGGTATCAATGGGATCCGTATCATTTTTCTCCAAAGCCTAATTTCGAAGGCATCAATTCGTCGCCGATCAGTTGCACGAATAGTCCAAGTCTTCGAAACGAAAAAAAAAACAGGAAAAATCATCAATTAATCAATCTCATTTTAGTAACTTTCGTTGCGTAGTGATCTTTTTCCATAGTTTGGAGAGTTTCGATAAATTGAATAGACTCCCATCAGCTAGATTTATGCAGTATTGAGCCTAGATACATTAAACTATCCATGAATCATACCAAGAAGTAGCCTATTCTTTCCGACTAATTTTAATGGTCGTTATTAGGATCAATGATCATACTTTTGTTCTTACTGGTGCTAACTTTGGGACCAAAATTTAGACTTTTCCCAACTTCATTGCATCGAATGTGGTCCAGCAACTCTTTTTCTCCGTTCGAAATTAGAGTTGTATTTTTTGCAAATCGAAGGCTGGAAAATAGCTTTCCGTCGATTATAATTCCACAATTCCACTCTTCTAAAACGAGTCGTATTATAATCTCGTTTTGTACCAAATAGGGGAAGGGTGAGGGAATGTAATCAGGTCGTACACCGATTTGAATATTTCATTTTATCGGAAATGGTGTTTTTAATATTTACCATTACTTCAAAGTCTTCACATAGATTAATAACGACTAAAAATATTATGGTCTTAAAATTCACGTCTAAAATATCTTCTTGTTTGTACTTCTTATCAGAAGATTAAAAGAAAAAAATGCAGGAGTTCTTATTTGTTAATAGGATCTCTTATTCTTTCATATTTCTTTTCCGAAAAACCATTATTTTACTAAGGTTGTTCAATGAATATTGTTCGTATAATCTAATTATAATAAGAAGACAATTCAGATTGTTTAAGATCGGTTTTTTATTTAGTATTTTTAATATTCAATTAGCAACGTTTCGTTACGTATTGTAACTTCATCAGGCTTCTTGATTCACAAAAAATATAATATTTTCAATTTAAAGTCAATAAATAAAATTAGTTTTTATTTATCCATACGTTGAAAACACCAACCTTTGGACTACCTTAACTTTGTTTAAGAAAGAAAATTTTCTTCTTTTGGACATCCATGGAATTTGTAACATTCTTCTCCAAACTCACATACCGACGGTATCAATTCATCGCCGATTAGCAGCACAGATAGTGCAAGTCTTTGAAGCAAAGAAAGAATAAAAATTAGTAAACAAAAAAAATAGTTTTTATTTATCTAATTTAAACCGAAAATATTTTATTTTTTGTGAATCAAGAAGCCTGATGAAGTTACGATACGTAACGAAACGTAGCTGATTGAATAAAAAATATTAAATAAATAACCGATCTTAAACAACCTGAATTGTCTTCTTATTAAAAAAAAAAAAGCTGAGATCTGAATTTTATCATCTAATTATATTATTATGATCTCTAGCCACAAGAGCAGTGTTTCTTAACCTGGAGTTCTGCACCCTTTGGGGTGCAGGAAAATATTCTTTGGGATACGGGAGAAGCTCTTGCCAATATAAATAATAAAATTTTCGATAGTAAATTTCACTAAAAATGAATTTTTCAAATTTAAAACCAACCAAACCTATTTTTCGGATTCAAAGGACAGCGGTTCGCTTAAAAGGTTAAGAATCACGGCAGTAAAGGCATAAGAGTAGTTGATGGAAAAGTTTAAACGAATTTTACAAAAGTCCTTATATATTTGGTCATATAATCTTCATAATTTTAATCATTCCACCTGGAATAAATATTTAAATGTAGGAGGTATATACGGACATGGGAGAAAGATAATCATCTTTTGTGCATAGTACAACCTTTAATTTTACAATCTTCAGGTGTTTACTAACTTCTTAGTCCATTTAAATTATTCTATTGCAATAATATACGTTGGAGTATGGATTTAAGACTTTCACGGTTGATTTTAATCAAAGTACAGCTCCCTAGTGATAAATTTATAGTTTTTGGATCCAAAGTCATGTGTTGATTGTTGCCAACGTTTCATAATCTCTCCGGATCGTATCTTCAAGGTGTAATTTACTCCGAAACTAATTTCAAGATTTCAGATTTAAGCCATCGTATATAAAGTTAATAATAGCCAAAACCATGAAAAGATTAATGCCAAACAGCAGGTCAACCAATTAGTGAAAAAAAAAGTCTTTCGTTTTTTAGTTTAATAACAAATAAACTAAAAACCAGAAGAATAGCCTTCCAGGTTGGATGAAGTCCAAGACCACAATCCCTGATGAAGTTATTGGGATTCTTTTGGACCTCTATTCCTTCTCGGCGTATCTAACAAGGTATATTTGAGCGTAGATGATAAGGAAATATACTTTCAAGGTGTTGTTGAAGCCCCCAACAAAGATATCTTGTAAACTTCCTTCCCCGAAGAACAAGGCCGCATTTTTAGACAAACCTGGAGTACACTTTGATTGTCAAAACGCTATTTATCATTGAAATTAGGAGATTTATCAGTACACGTCTAAAAAAGCATCTGAAGAATATCAAATTTGATCAAACTGACCCCTCAGCTGTAGCTACGCATTGTTTGGACAATCTATGCGATTAGAGAAGATCAAAATTCTATTTTCTTCACATGAATTTTCCAAGAGAAGGATTAGAGATCCGCAAAAATCCCGATAATAATATCCCTCATGGTTCATAACTAATGAAACCCTGTGAATAGACCTGCTATTTCAAGCAGTAACTAGCAGAATTTGAATGACAAGTGGCACCAAATACTTTGATCAATTTCACCATTATCCAAATCCATTGATGACGTCAGCCTTGGATCCTCAATCTGCAAGACGATTAATGAGGAAAGTGCCAGATTACCTACCTAATTCTTAAAAGACATATTAATGGGAGTATAATAATTAAATTGTGGACAATAAGGACGAAGCTTCTTATGGAATCTTATTTATTTTTTCGCCAACGTTTCGTCAGTTATTCTTGACTTCTACAGGGCTCAAAATTTAAAAATTACTTCACAAACGTCATACAAATAAGCTGTAAAATGATCCAACTGGTAGAACAACAGACCAAAAATACAATTTGGAATTGATAAATAAAAAATTGTTTTTTATATATCAATACCAAATTGTATTTTTGGTCTGTTTTACCAGTTGGGTCATTTACAGCTTATTTTTATGACATTAGTGGAGTAATTTTTAAATTTTGAGCTCTGAAGAAGTCAGGAATAACTGACGAAACGTTAGCGAAAAAATAAATAAGATTTCTTAAGAAGCTTCGTCCTTATTGCCCACAATTTAATTATTACATTTAAAAAGACAAGGACTTAAACATTATGGATTAATGGGAGTGTTGGCTGGATTCCTGCATCAAATTGGATAAAAAGACCCTATTCCTGATAGCCAAGATCAATTCATATTTTTAGAAATCCAATAGGTCCATTTTGCAATAGAAAAATGCTGAATCAACTCTTCTCCTGATAATATTTCGTTTAGCAATCCCGTTGGTCCTTTTTTTCCTTGAAAATATTATTAATCGGTGCTTTTCCACAATTAGGCCCTTCTTTAATTTTTTGTCCGGAACAGTTCCGTCTGTAACAATTTCTATCTGTTCCTCATTTTCACTTTTGGAACTAACTATAACTCTGTTTTTTTTTTGTTCTTTTCGTATATTCAAAATATTCTTTTTTTCTATATTGCCATCGAAAAAAGCACAAAAATTTTCCACTGTATCATTTTTATATCGCAACACTACTTCAAAAGTGCATTTTCCGAGGAATATTGTAGTAAATAAATTATTGCTCGTAGTATACTAAACATGTAATGAAATTTTATAGGAAAGTCAACAATAAACAAAGCTCTAAATATTGAAAAATTGGTTGTATTTACATTGTTGCAAAAGTCAATTTTAATAAAAGAACACCATTGTAAATTAGTCTTGATTTTACCACACTTTTCCGCGCCTCATTTTTCACTTGTAAAATTCCACACGCTTGCTATGCACTTGGGAGTGCATTTCCATATATCTTTGGCGGAAATTTGACGCGGTTTTCAGTCTCAAACATCAAAACTTTGTTATTAAATGCAACCAAATGCATTGTGAATATTGACGATATGTTTTGACGTAGTAATCTTTCCTTCGTATCTATGAAATATTCAATATCCATCACAGTATTGAAGAACTTAATATATAACCACAAGCACTTGACAAGAATAATAATTTCCAACAGAACTTCACATCAAAGATCAATTTTCTTGAAGTTTATTGCATGAAAACTTTCAACTCGGTACACAATAATGAAAATTCTTGAAATGAAAAAAAAAATGTTATACAACCAATTTCTCCACTCTAAATAATACCAAGTATAGTAAAATAAATCTTAGGATTTTTTTTTCTTTGAAAATACCAATATACAAATGGTCACAAAGCCATACAATATATCTATGTTCATTTATTTAGATCGAACAAATGTGACAAGTAAAATAATGAGCTTTACATAGGGAGTATGTGAGCACAACAAAGATGATAATTGTCAGCAAATATTTGCCAAACTAGAACATTATAATGTTCACTCCAACTTTCCACTAAAATAAGATTAAGACAAGCTTGAAATAAAACCGAAGAGAAACGACATTTGTTTCTAGGCCATCGATTGGCATTGAGAAAAAGCTCGACTCGAAACTTTTTCTTATTGTTGTTAAAAAGTGATTATTTCAGCTCTTTTTTGAAAGCTTTGCAATGAATTATTATCGTTAATTAGAATTGCTGAAATTTTCAAAGTTAATTTCCAGACGTCATAAACATAATTTGTGCTTTGACTTTGGCAAAAGCTTTGAGATACCTTTATAGTCATGAAAAGGTGCACTTACGGTGGAAATTCTTCGAGAATTCTTCAGGTGGAAGAATTGCATTTTTGATGTGAAAGATATCTATGAATTAAACAATATATAGGGAACAAGGAAATGACTTTAAACTCATTTCCAACTAGTATATAATAAATAAAAGATAGTGGAAAATTGAGGTGAATATTACAGTAGAAGAAGTCGAGCTTTTTTTGTGGAAAAAAAATACTTTAGTTTTCCTTAGTTTCTTAGGTTTAGTTGGTAAAAACTGATGTACTAACTTATTAAACACAAAGCTTATCATTTAAGCTTATCATAGTATAAACCATTGTTTCCTAACCTGTAGTCCGCGGACCCCTGGGGGTCCGCGGTCCCATTTGAAAAAGTTTGTTTTTTGTTTTTTAATTTAATCAAGGAATACTAAAATATAATATTGTCCGAAAATTGCACCTTTTTTTCACTCAGGGGTTCTTGGCATTATGCTTGATTTCCTTGGGGGTCCGCGGCTAACAAAGGTTAGGAACCGCTGGCATAAACGATTAGTTCGAAGTAAAAAGAGTTTTTAAAGCATTTACTTGTTCTTCAAAATTGGTGATGTTTTTATCGAAAAAGTTTCGTTATATACAGAAAAGTAACTAATAAAATGGTTATTAAACTAGTTAAGTTATGTAAGTATGCAATATATAGAATATATTGCGGTCCAATTTATGTAGTATAACTTAATATAATAATATATAAAAATCATACCATAAACATAAATTTGAACAGAAGTTCAAACAAAAATATTTGTGACGTATTGCCCAAATACGTATTTCGATTGTCAAGCAATCTTCCTCAGTAGTCATCAAGTAGTTTAGATCATTCCGTAACTGTTTTGTGATGATTCAACGTATCTGGGCAATACGTCACAAATATTTTTGTTTGAACTTCTGTCCAAATTTATGTTTATGGTATATATATGGTAATCTAATATATAAAATTCTCGTGTCACGGGGTGCGTAGCTAAACTCCTCCGAAACGGCTCGACCGATTTTCATAAAATTTTCTATGTATATTCGGTAGGCATGAGAATCGGACAACATCTATTTTTCATCCCCCTAAATGGTAAGGGTGGTCCACCCTTAAATATTTTTTTTTATTTTTTGGATAAAATTTTTTGTTTTTATTTTTTTATGATACATCATACAAAAATACATACAACCCTAAATTTTCACCCCTCTATGATCAACCCTTATTTTTTTATTAATTAAAAACTTTAATTTTTTTGGCTAGATTTTTATTTTGTCATGACTTAGAATAACAAAAAAATCATATTACTCTTAATTTTCACCCTTCTACGATCAACCCCTATTTTAACGAAATATTAACGAAAAAAGTAACAGTAGTAGTAAAAAAAATAATTATTTTAATAAAGCTTAAAGTAAATACGTTTTAAAAACCGTGCATACATAAAATCGTGTAATTATATATTTCCTTTGCCAGATAAAATTTTAATATTCGGTGTATTCCTTATAAGAAGTAGGCATGAGAAAATATATTTTTTTTTAAATTCCTGCCCTAAAAGAGTGAATTGGGGTGATTAAGTTTCTTTGAGAAAATGTAGAGTTAATCAACAATCGAAATTTTGAATTTACTAAGTGTAATTAATAAATAAAGAATAAATTAATAATAAGTTTCTGTTTTTGTTATATAATTTTAACTACAGCATTTTAAATAACGTCATTTCACTTAATTAGTATGAAAGTTTAAGTAGTAGGTACTTATACCAAATACCATAGAGGCGGTTTTTAATTTTTATTTGTTTTTCAACAATCAAACTTTTTAAAATCTAATTTTTATGAACTAATAATTGTGAACTGGAGCAATTATATACTCTGCTAAAAAGCATTATGTAAGCAGTTTTTTGTCATATAACAACAATTGGTTTTCAAATAGTTCTAAATACCGAAGAAAAGTTAGCATAGAAGATATATGCTTACACAATGGGCATTGTAGTTATATCATTTTGATAACAGAAATTTAAATAACGCCATTTCACTTAATTATTATGAAAGTTTATGTAGTAGGGGAACTTATACCAAATACCATAGAGGCGGTTTTTAATTTTTATTTGTTTCTTAACAAAGAAACTTTTTATAATCTTTTTTTTATGAACCAATCAACAATCAAACTTTTTAAAATCTAATTTTTATGAACTAATGATTGCAACCTGGAGCAATTATATATTCTGCAGAAAAGCATTATGGAAGCAATTTTTTGTCATATTTCATTATCATCAATAAATATATATATATATATATATATATATATATATATATATCTATATATATATTTATTGATGATAATGAATTATGACAAAAAATATATAAATATATATATATAAATATATATATATATATATATATATATATATATATATATATATATATATATATATATATATATATATATATATTTATTGATGATAATGAATTATGACAAAAAATGTATAAATATATATATATAAATATATATATATATATATATATATTTATATATTTATATATTTATATATATATATTTATTGATGATAATGAAATATGACAAAAAATTGCTTCCATAATGCTTTTCTGCAGAATATATAATTGCTCCAGGTTGCAATCATTAGTTCATAAAAATTAGATTTTAAAAAGTTTGATTGTTGATTGGTTCATAAAAAAAAGATTATAAAAAGTTTCTTTGTTAAGAAACAAATAAAAATTAAAAACCGCCTCTATGGTATTTGGTATAAGTTCCCCTACTACATAAACTTTCATAATAATTAAGTGAAATGGCGTTATTTAAATTTCTGTTATCAAAATGATATAACTACAATGCCCATTGTGTAAGCATAGGGAAACCGCCCTCACTCTCATTTTCCCCACCGCACTTCTAAACAACGATAACTACAGCTGTGAATATACTGGGTTATGTTGAGCTGGTGGAAAAGTAAAATTGCCACAATTGGTCCCATCACCAGATCCGTTACGCTCATTAGATTATAGGCTAGGAAATGATTCTTAAAATTTCTGGACCAAAACTCAAAAATATAACAGTTGATTACAAACGACGTCGTTTGGGGCAACGCATATTGTGCTGGATAAATTCATGTTCTCCTTCAAGGTATAATTCCATAATAATTTTTGGATAACATTTAAATTAATTTTTATTTTTCAAATAATTTAAGAAAATCCTTAACAAATGCAGACAAGAACAAATTTATCACTTACTGGAAGCGCTGTTACCACTACTAGGTATCCACTACTAGACCACTACTAGACCACTACTAGATCATCAAATCTTACAAATGTATTTTATGAGCAATACAGATACAGAAATTGACAGGCGTTGTATTCATAATCCGCAAACATAAACAATAAAACGAATCATTGTCCAAAAATTACGGAGGTATCTGAAAATGCAGAAATTTGTAGTCGATTAAAGTCACACGACACGTCGTTCGGAAAATTGAGATATGTGGAATCAAAATGTCTTCTGCTTTGTATTTTCAATTCAATTTGTAACTTCGATAAGGTTGCTCATTAATTTTTTCACCGCAAGTCGGGTGCTATGACCAAAACGTGGTTGATCTATACATTGCACAACATAAGGATTATTGATCCAATTTTTAATTGGATTATGAGGCGGTAAGCCGGAGAATTTCAGCGAATTTAAAAATTCTATCCATAATCATCTTTATTAGTAACGCAATCAACCGAATTGCAGGTCTCTAATTCGCCAGTTTTCCTATTTTGAATCTGAACTATCTATTTCATTAATATAATTTTCGTTGACAACGTTTTTTGGGGTCAATATAACACGTTCTCTCAACTAAACATGATTTTTCTAATTTGTAACCAAGTTTGGGAACACCCTCTCGATGAGGTCGGTCTTTGATTTAGTAAAGTGACAAAATTGGCAAAGATTGTAATGTATGCAGGTGATGTGTCAACAGAAATTTTGCCATTACCAATATCGAGAAATTGTTTGGAAAACACTTTTCTAAATTAGTTATTCTGCAATTCGAATTACATTTTCGAGTTTAATTTGATTGTTTTTAAATATTTCCATACAGTGGACAACTTCAGACATTAAGGATCCACTGCTGTCGATAAAATAAATGCTTGCTTTAAATTATCAAATATCTGGTACCATATAAATAAACTTCAGATGGAAGAAAACAAGAAAATTGTATTGCTGAACGATCCTTCGGCTGATGATTTCTCCAAGAAATTAATAAATGACCGTGTTCATTGTTTGAATTTTTATTCAAATTAAGTTTACGAAAACATTATTTAGCGGTTTTGTGAAAAAGCTAGCAATTATGTAAAAATTTTGAATGAGACGAAATCCCAAAAATTCAAAGGAAATGAAATTAATACGCTCGATTCGTTGACAGGAACATGGTTATTACCGATATTCAACATTTGCTTGGGAAATTTTTCAGCAGATTGATCATTCCACAACGCATGCCTCATGTCTCCAACTGAAATTTCTTCACATTGTGCCATAGATTTTATGATTTTAAGCAAGTATTTATTTTATTGGTAGAATTCCATCTTGGAATACTTGGCACTGTTGGGGGAAATCACCAACAATAAAATCATTGCGCTTTCGAAACATATTGAGTCAATGCGAAGATAGATCTTTCAATAACTATCGTTATATGCCTTTAAGAAAGAGTTATAGCCAATATGAAATTGACAGCATTGACATCAAAGTGTGGGTCACGTGAACTGCCAACTACGGAAAATTCCAAGCCTAATTATTTAAAAACTGATTTTATTCATATTTTTCCGTGTATTATTAAGATATGTTAATAGTTACTCTGCTATTTGGAGCGATGGTGAATTGAACTAATCATTAATCATCAAAATCAGACCAGTAATTTTTTAGTTAAAAAATGATTTAAATAACCTGACTTTATTTAGTATATTTAAGATATTTAATTTGACAAATCGTATGTCAATGTAATGGCAACGTGCTTCAATGAGGAGAATCAATCTGAGGGCAATGCATGCACCAAAATTCATAGCTTCAATAAATTAAATGAATTGTAGACATTTTTTTGTTGTTTTTTATTAATAATTTTTACTCCCATTGTATAATATAATATTATTATATAATATTGTTCTAATTAAATATTGAACTTCATATTTGTATTCGTATTAGTTTGTTATTAAAATTATAAATTAAGAGTAGCTAAAATATTCGTTCATAAAAAACACTACGCTCAATTCCTGTTAGGCACTACGAAGTTTGCCGGGTCAGCTAGTTATGCTATATAAATTGGACCGCAATATATTCTATATATTGTATACACAGTATAACTGTTCAAAGTTAGCGAAAAAATCTTATTTTAATTATAATTAAAGTTGAAAATTGTTATAGAGTTTCCACCATCTCTCCAAAATATTACACAAAGAATTGAGCTTTTTTTGTCAATCTTTTTGTACACAAATATAAGCTTTTCTATTTCATACAATTTTTTTCCATAAGAAAAATCTACAATTCAGAAAAATAAGTAGATAATTTAGTATTTTTTTCAGGGTAAAAAAGGCAGTATGGCAACTATATATTATAAATTTTAACTAGTACTAGTAGGAGCAAACATTGATGGCTGTAATTGGCATTACAGTATGTGCAGTATAGGTTCCTTGAAGTTGGAGTTAGCAATTCTTTACTCCAACTTCTGGTATCTCAATTACGGCTGATACCTAAATAATATTAGATAAAGAAGTAAAACTCTTTTCTAAATATTTGCATCGCGCCCGTTTTACCCCCCCCCTTGTCTTATGGATAATCATTAAAAAGGAAACTGCAAATAATTTAACCACGAAAACGCTAATATTTTGTCAAATTTTTCCTCTGATAAATATTTTTGTACCATTGTATCTTTGGTTATAAGAAATGTTTATTACTAAACTCAATTTTTATATTATGGTATGTTATCTCTTCTTCCTCTCCAACAATTATATGCCAGAAGTATACTACTTGTGTTGTTAAAAACTTGACAAAAAGGATTTGGAAAATTTGGTTATTTGGACTTTCCAATTTGGAGATTTTCTTTTGGAACTTACAATTTGGCACTTTTGTCCTCCAGCTTAAAACTTTCTTTTAATTGTTTAAGAGAACAATTAAGAATATTTTTTTTCTTTGTTCCTTTGACCTTTTCCCTTTGTTCCTTTGACTAGCTTAGACCTAATCTGGTATGATTGGCTATCGGAGAAGATGAATAAAAATTTAACGTTAATTTTTGCCTAAAATCATGAAAATAATAAAAAGCAAAGCTTTCAATTGAATTATTTTATATTTATTTTCGAAACGAATTTAATTTGGAATCTAAACTTTTATAATTAACTAACCATATCAATCTCTACAAACACCACCACCGTATTTATTAATATCTGTTATTTATCAGCTTCCATATTTATCCATTGAGTGATTATCATTTTAACAATTATCCCGGCAATGTTGCACGCACGAGCAATTATCTAATGACATTTTGTCAAATTAAGCCACAAAAATTTTCCATATACCACATACATTTGGAATCGATACCGTTAAAAATGTTCCAAAATTTGTTTGAAATTATGACATAAACAAATTTTACTTATACATTTACGCTTTGAAATTTTACGCTAATTAGTTCTGATGACGTAGATTGAATGATTCAGTTACGAAAATTGAATTTTTCTGGTCTTTTCGGCGAATCATTCCCATGCAATTGTGGTGCAACTAATGATTTAATTGTGATTTCCATAGACAATGGCGGCTACGAAAAGAAATGCAGGTTTAACATCGGCCGTGCCAAGGGCGACGCTTAACGATGAGGAATTGGTAAGTGGAAATTTTAATTTTAATCAAATATGCATTCGCGTAATATATATATATATATACATGTTTTGTGTTCACATTAAATCGATGCAATTTCCCATTTGCATATTGACACAGATTAAATTTATAATATGTGGAATTATAAAATATTGCTGCGATAAATCATACGATTCCAACACTTTGTTTCCCCAAACAATTTTGATTTATTGCTACATTGTAAAACAGGATATTCCAAAAAAAAAATACATTTTTTTTCCACTAGTTTGAAATTATTATTTCAACACCTGTTAAATTCAAGATCATTATATGAGCGTTCGAGCTTATTTCATTGTTTGAATTTCATAACTAACTATTGGGAACTGACCAGTGACCACTATGATCACAACGTCTGGTGGTTAAAAAAAGTACTAATTTTTGTGTGCACAACTATATCAAGTAGTTAACTAAAATTAAATAAAAAATCAATGACAATTTTTCTTAATTGAAATGGAAGTTATAAAATTAATTTCCTGTTTAACAAAAATTTTAATTTATTGGGCTATGAATGGTTATGGTAGTAAATCACATGGCAATATAGCAATTAGATTTCTGCCTTTACTCAAATTGGGTGTCAAATTTATTTACGTCAAAAATTTGTTTGGGAAAAATGTTAAAAATTGTCTTACTTTTGAAACTTGTTCTTAAATTTCGTGTGGTTTTCTTTATGAGACTATTGTAAACAAAACGCTGTTAAAGTTGTTTAGAAGATAATCTCAAGTTCAAAAGTAATGAGGAAAAATTTAAATTAATACTGTAGATAGGTAATTATTTGAGTCATGTTTCTGTAAAATTTCAATTCAATTTTGGGAGCATTAATGGAGTAAAAAAATTATTAGGTTGCATAATTTTGAACCACTGAACACGGGGTAAATCGAAAAAATTATACGTGATCGCAATTAATTCGTTAAAGCTCTTTTTGTAGGAATTATTTATTTATTTTTTTGGAAAAAATAGCGACATATTCTTTGGAATATTTCGCGTCGATCAAAATCATTAACGTTTGGGGGTTTCAAAGCAAAATATTTCAATGTAAAGATAGAAAATCATTTCAAAATTCAATTCAAATGTGTAAGAGCCTTATAGAAATATCTTCAAAATATTTTTTTAAGCATTGAATTTCCCCTTTTTTTCATAATACCCCAACGTTCTTCTAAACAGCGTTAAACTCATCACATTACTACTTGCATTTTCAATGATTTATCCTATTTGATTCAGTAAATATTAAGTATCAATAATTTTTTTGTGCATTAATAACACCTTCCTGGGCTGGATTTGATTCAACCCAATCAAAAATTTCTTTTAAAGGATATAAAAATAGTAACACAAACTCCATGTAAACTAATGGGGTATTCTTTGGTTGCACACAATAGGTAGCCATGTTTTTAAGCCTTTTCTATTGGTCAGTTTTCAATAGAGAAATAACTTTCTTTAAAAAAATAAAAATCTCAATGATTTTTTGGTAGTGCATATTTCAAACTTCAGCTTTACTATTATCTGGAAATTTTAGATGTATAATGGTTCCTTCTTCTTTTCTTACCTCTTCAACGTTGAAGATTGGTAATTATTATGGTCTAACGTCATGATGATTTTACAAGGGATGTCCTGAGGAGCTATTGATTCTTAGTGGAGAGTTTTTACATCTTCGGCGCCAATTTCTTAACTTCAAAACAAAAATAAGCACCCTTTTTGAGATGAAGATGAAGGGGACATCTTCCGCACGTATTATAGAAGAGAAGAACTCATTATAGAAGAGAATTATGGCTGAGGTCTTCCGCCTTTAGTTCTCGTTAATTTTATCCGCTCGCTACTTTACTTTATTTGTATTTTCAACAATATCTTATAGGGTGAAAGGGTTGCTAACCCCAAAACTCTGTAACAGAATTATTTGGTGATCTTAGTGATACTTTTACAAGAAGATTGTTAACCCCTTTACAATCGCGTTCGACAATCTACGCCACAAGAAGGCTTCACTCATTAACTTTGATATAAAAAGGTCCAATGGCCAAAAAGTATCATCCAACTTTTAAAGATTCATTTTTTAGCCGTTATTATGCGTTCCCGGCTCCAAATGCCACCACGAGGTACCCACTGGAAGGTACAAACTAGATATTTCACTTCATCAAGCTAGACTAAACTATACTGCTCATTACTCTCCATGAAATTAAAATTTCAAATCGAAAATACCGAAAAATGGAACCATAATACATCTAAATCTCTTATACAATAACATACAAAATAACGACCCGACTGAAGTTTGAATATCTCTTAAAAAATGAATTTATCAAAGAAATTATTGAAACTATTTTTGTAGAACCTTCAATTTTCTACAAAAATATTTTTCAAGTTTTTTCTTATGGTGCATCGTTTATGAACTACAATGGTTAAATGAAGCAAGAAAATCGCTACCCTTAATGTTAGTATTGGAAATTTAACGCATCTTAATATATAAAGTAACAAAACTTGTAAATTAATTTCCATTGATTTTAAAGGAAAATAATTCCAAAAAACTTTTGCACCTAAATTAATATATAAAATGGAACCATAATATATCTAAATCTCCTTTATAATAACATACAAAATATGGACACGACTGAAGTATGATTATCATTGGAAAAATTGGTTGTTTAAAAAAAATAATTTAAAACATTTTTGTAGAACTACTCATTACGCTACATTAAACTTTAATTTCAAATCAAAAATACCGAAAAATGGAACCATAATACACCTAAATCTCTTATTCAATAACGTATTTAATAACAACCCGACTGAAGTTTGAATATTTCTTTAAAAAATAGATTTATCAAAAAAATGATTAAGACCATTTTTGTAGAACCTTCAATTTTCTACAAAAATATTATTAGAGTTTTTTTATGATGCATCGTTTATGAACTGCAAAGGTTAAAAGAAGCAAAAAAATCGTTATCCTTAATGTTACTATTGGAAGCTTAACGCATCTTACTACTTGTATAGAAGGTAACAAAACTTGTAAATTGATTTCCATTGAATTTTAAACGAAAATAATTCCATTCCAAAAAACATGTACCTAAATTTATATATAAAATGGAACCATAATATATCTAAATCTTTTTTATAATAACATACAAGATAATGACGCGACTGAAGTGTGATTATCATTGAAAAAAGTGGATTTTTAAAAAAAAAATGAAACCTTTTTTGTAGAACCTTCAATTTTCTACAAAAATATCTTTAGAGTAATTTCTTATGATGCATCGTTTGTGAACTACAAAACATAAAAAAGCAAAAAAATCGCTACCCTTAATATTACTATAGGGAGCTTTAAGCATCTTATTATCTATATAAGGTAAAAAATCATGTAAATTAATTTTTATTGTACTTTTTTTTAGAAAATGCATGTTTATAAGAAGACATTACAAGCGTTAATCTATCCAATTTCGAGTACAACCCCGCACAATTTCGTCATGTGGACAGCAACATCGCCTACGTACTGCTACGAATGCGAGGGGCTGCTGTGGGGCATCGCTCGTCAGGGGGTGCGTTGCACCGAATGTGCCGTCAAGTGCCACGAAAAGTGCAAGGACCTCCTCAATGCAGATTGTCTCCAACGTAAGTAGTCTTCCCCATAGAAAAATTCGAAACAAAAACAAATTTAAATGCAAATCTCGAAGCATAAAACTAAAGGGATTGGACCGTGATGCTGAGCTTTCAATTAAAATTGTAAAGGTTATAGGTTTACGCTGATGGTGGTTATAATTTAAGGGTGGTAAATTAAAAAAAAACGCTACGTTTAGTGATAAAATTTGGCGTTATTTTAATTGAAAAAAAAAATAATTAGGCATGGGGAAAAGTGCAGTTAATTTCAATGATTTGACTTGATTACCATTATTAAGCTCCATGTTTTTTCCTCAATTTATTTAGGCGTCTTCTTTGAAAATCAACTTGAGACACCATTCAATTTGTCGATTACAGATTTATCTTGTAAACCGATCAAAAAAAAAAAAAAAACTTTGTTTTGTATGTCTGGACCGCAATTAATTTTGTAAATGAGGGTCAGATTAGACAGATCTCAGATTTGTGTTTTTCATTAATTTCTCTTCTTTTCTCTGGACCAATGTTTACCCATTTCACTGTACTCATTTTTTTCCTCTTTTATTGGAAACGTGAAAACATTGAATGATAGAAAAATCAATGCCAATCACCCACTTCTCTCGACGATTGTTGTAAGTTTAGAAATTCAAAGTTTTATATGTATTGAAATTAAGCTCCAAGCTCGCAAAAAGCTCGTGTACTCAATCAATCACACTAAACACTCGTGTCACTTAAATGTGGTGGAAAGTTTCGGAAATTTTGCCCCCAAATACAATTCGTGCATGTTTTATTTAAATTAAATAAATTTGGGGAAGCTTTTTTTTCGGCTCTTCTTTTACCAATAATGTAGCAATTTAAAGTTCCAATCATCGATCGGAATTGTTAAATAAAAAGAATGAGAACTGTTAAAATTGAAATATTTGAGCTTTGATACAATTTGTAGTTTGACATTGTACAGGGGATGGAAACATGTTGCTACGTGCTTTTGTGGTTCACTTGGAATTGAACCCTCAATGCGTTTAACAAAAGGATCGCACACGGTTGATTGAGCCGAAGGAGAACAAATAATTAAAGACAAGTCCAAGTCTGTCGTATCGTCCTTCACAAATTCGGTCACTTGAGAGGAATTTAATTTTCAAATGAATTTCGTAAGACGTTAAGTAAACTTTGAATTTTACTTTCATCTCTGCGAGAATGTCAGAAGGGTGTGGAATTAGAGTTGAAGGAAAATGGAAAATGGAAAGGTTTCGGAGAGAAGTTTGTTAATGTTGTAAGACAAGAACTTTGATCTGGCAAAATGAAGAGATATGTTTTCTTTGATTTTTCAATGATGTTTCGTTTGTTTTGAAATATTTTCTGCAATGTAAATGAAAATTAGGCAAATGTCATTTTTGCTGGTTTTAAACCAGCCGTTAGACTTTGGAACTGAAAATAATTCTACATGAAAATTTAAACAATTTTCTTTTTCTTCATGTTTATACAATATTTAAAACATTCTGTGATCTTACAATAGTAAACTTTAAACGTAATTCTAAACAAACGTATTGCCTAGATACGTACTTTGATTGCGAAGCAATCTTCTTAAGTGGTCATCAAAAAATATAACTGCTATGTGATGTCTCACTTAACTTCTGCTCAATCTTCTGTGTATATGCAGAATTTTTTCAAGCATCAGTTCAAAATCTTGATTATTATGTAGGGTGGTCAATTTTTAACCTAATTTAGCTACTTTAAAAGCTTTGGTTGTTTTGTCGTTATTTTTCGAACCCCTATCCATTTTTTTTTTATTATTGGTAGAAATTGAACCCATAGGGTCTCTAGCCTGCCTTAGTCCGACTATATAAAATTTTATCAAACATTTACATTCCTCTGACCATCGTTACGAGGCAATAATTGTGGAAAAATCTATCTTCAAAATTTGTGAAAACTTATAAGATTACAATAGAGGGGGAGGAGTCATTTGATGATTCCAATGTCAACTTGCTTAGGTGCTCTTCCACTGTTAGTAAATACCATAATTTGAGGTCCTGAATTTCCGGAAAAAAAAATTAACTGACCAAGGAAGATTGCTTTGCAATCGAAATATGGATCTAAACAATACATCAAAATACATTTGCTCAAATTTGTGTTTATTGTCTACTTTTGTTAATTTTATTACATAAATAAGACCACAAAATGTTTTATATATTGTACATAAAATATAACCGTTAAAGTCAATGAAAAAACCAAATTTACATAATCTTAATATTTGTCTTTGGTTAAATCACCACCAGAAAAATACCCTTAAAAGAAACACATGCCATTTTTCAAACTTTAGTTGAACAATTTGGAGAGAAATCTTATGTTTTTATAGTTAAACTTTTAATATATAAGATCATCTAATTTACAGATTAAATATTCAGTAGCTAAGAATATTCACTATTTTATAAGGAACTTTTATATCAGATTAAGAGACACGGAGTAAACGGTTATCAAAAATCCGTTTAAAGTAAAAGTTTTTAATCTTGACCTTCCACTTGAATAATGGAAAAAAAATTTAACACCTTTCTTCCCATAAAAGTTTATAATGTAAACTATTTTAAAAAAATAACAACTTTTAGTTCTTCTCAACGATTCTACCAGAGAAACGGGTTCAATTTCTTTAAAAATTTCAAGTTCTTGCAAAAAAGGGGATAATACAGTCGCGAAAAACGGTCAATTAATACAATAGACATATAGGTGATCTTTTTGTATTGTAATTCCCCTGGACAAAGAAAAATGAGTGAAAAATATGATTAAGTTTGGAAATATTTTAACTGCAACTTACTTCCCAGATTGCCTCCCTTCGGATTGTTATTTATTTTAATCGATGGGACACCCACTTGTTAAGCAGGACTTCCAATCTTACGAAGATCTACTACAAGGAAAAAAAATTTGGCATTGATCCACAAATGGCTAAAAATATGACCAAAGTCTATAGTTTGTAAAGGGATCTAATTTGAATTTAATAAGTATTTTCATATAGAAATAATTAAAGCTCATTTTTTCACAAAAAAAAAACAGAATTTCATATTGACACACCAGTAAAGACAACCTGTTATAATGAAACAACTAAATTCACTTTCTGTGGCAAGAAAAAGAGGTGAAACTTCTCTACTAAACTTATTTAGACTTTACAACAATCAATTAGTCCATAACAGGTGCTACTTTAATTGAATTTCGATATAAACCCGAAATTTTATCACCTCTTTTTTCGTGTCATTTAACTACTAGTAACTTCCTAAATAGGCAAACTACTGCACTTTTTATTGCGGAATTTTATAGTGTTGAAATATTATCCACCAACTGAAAAACCTATCTTTGTATAAAGCCATAAAAGCTTTGCTGGAAAGATGACTCAAAAAAATCCAAAAAAAAAAACGCTGATATTTAATGGATGATCCCTAACGATCCATTCTCCAAAGTTCTCTGGAAAAGAATGATATCCTTAAATACATGAAAACATTATTTGGCTGATGGTGAAGAAAATTTTCCTTTTTAATTTATATGGAACTATATCTACATAAAAGCATCGAAAACTATAGTCTCCACGTAATTCAAGCCAATCATTGTTGGAAATTTCACAAAGTATAAATCCTATTTTTTTTTAAATTTTTTACACATTTCATAAATTAAGTAACGAAATGGAGGGGGGGGGTATTAAAAAATGTTTGTAAAGGCCTAGGAGTATAGGCATAGTTAATGATGAGATTTATACGAAAATTTATGTTTCCCATCGAAATTATTAAAGGATTTACAATTACAATTGAATTTCGATATGAACGGGAAATTTTGTCACCTCTGTTTTCGTGTCATACAACTACTAGTAGCTTATTAAAAACTACTGCTCTTCCTATTGCGGAACTTTATGGTGCTGAAATATTGTCCACCAACAAAAAGACCTTTCTTTGCATAAAGCCTCAAAAAACTCCTAAAGAAACGGTTATATTAAATGGACGGATCATCCATTAGGAATCCTAATGATCCAATCTCCAAAGTTCTCTGGAAAAGTGTGTTATACCCTTAAATACATTAAATCACCATTTGGGAGAAGGACAGCCAAATTTTCCTCCTTAATTTATATGGCAATATGTTCATTGTTGGAATCATTGTTGGAAATTTCACAAAATAAGAATCCTATTTTTCTTTTAAATTTTTACACATTTCATAAATTAGGTAACGAAGGAGGGTGGGGGGGGGGGGGTTATTAATGAATGTCGGAAAAAGTCTAAGTTATAGGCATGGTTAATGGAGACGATATTTAAATGATACTTGGTAATTATTATGTAGGCATTAATATACTTACATCCTGAATGTTTCATACCTCTACTTCATTTGGTTTTCTTAAAAAAAATACTAAGTAAAAAACAAATAACTAATTTCTTTTATTAACCGATTGAGCTAAAAAAATTTTAAAGATTAAGGGTTGATAATCCTTCTTTTTTTTTGGTAAAAAATTAACAACGATATAGTAATATAAAATCAATTAAAAACTAATATTTTTTTTGTAAACTTTTTTTAACCCATGACACAATATAACTATCGTTTTAAAAATATTATTTTTAAGTTCCTTATACTTTCTATATATTACCTAAATTTTTTCAATTTTTTTTATAAAATACTACATAGTGAAAAATAAATAAATGCAATTATCTTCCTTGCATAATGGTGACCGCTTAAAATGCTCGTCTTTTACCGCAATATGTAAATTGCAGATGGCATTGGCTCTAGAAGTGGCAATGTTAAATTTTCAAATTTTTGATAATCAAAACAAATGAATATCTAGAAATCTTGCAATCTCATTGGCTAATAGTCACGTCATTGACGTGTGTGTATTATCATCAGATAGTAGTAGATATTAGTGCATTCCTTGACATATTCATACTTTATTTGTTCTTAATTCATTAATTTCATTTGATTAAATGCCAAAAAGTGCTTAAAATAATAATTTAAATAGTACTCAATTAATCAAGATAGAAATTATTTTATTGAAGTAAGTGAAATATTATTACATTATGAAAATCTGCAATCTTAGTGCCGACATGAGGTTCGATTCAAATGTCAATTGAGATTTTTACGTAAATTTATGTTTCCTATCGAAATTATTAAAGGTTTTACAATTACAATTGAATTTCGATATGAACGGGAAATTTTGTCACACCTTTTTTCGTTTCATATAACCACTAGTCATTTATTAAATAGGTAAACTATTGCAATTTTTCATTGCGGAACTTTATGATGCTGATATATTATCCACCAACAAAAAGACCTTTCTCTTCATAAAGCTTCAAAAAGACTCAAAAACACCACAAGAAACGGGTATATTTAATGAATGGATCATCCATGGATCATTAGGGATCCTTACGATTCTCCAAAGTTCTCTGGAAAAGAGTGTTATACCTTTAACTACATTAAAACAGCATTTGGGAGAGGGACAGACAAATTTTCCTCTTTAATTTATATGGCACTACGTTCATTGTTGGAAATTTCACAAAATAAGAATCCTATTTTGCTTTTCAATTTTTTACACATTTCATAAATCAGGTGGTGAAAGGGGCGTATAATATAATATAATTATAATATAATATAACATTAATATAATACTTAGATCCTTAGAGTTTCATACCTCTATCTCATTTGGTTTTCGTAAAAAAAAAATTACTTTGTAAAAAACAGATATCTATTTTTTTTATAAACCGATTGACCTAAAATTATTACAAAATTTATGGGTTATTAATGTTTTTTTTTTTTGTAAAAAATTAACAACCATATAGTAAACCATATAATAATATAGTATATATAATAATATATAGTATATATAATAATATAGTAACCATATAATAACCATATAAAATCAATAAAAAATGAACATTTTTTTGGAAAACTTTTTTTTACTCATGATACAATATAACTACCGTTTTAAAAATATTATTTTTAAGTTCTTTATACTTTCTATATATAACCTGAATTTTTTCAAATTTTTTGATAAAATACTACATAGTAACAAATTAATAAATGCAAAGCTCTTCCTTGCATAATAGTGTCCGCTTAAAATGCTCTTCTTTTACCTGGATATGTAAATTGCAGATGGCATTGGCTCTAGAAGTGGCAATGTTAAATTTTCAAATTTTTGATAATCAAAACAAATGAATATCTAGAAATCTTGCAATCCCATTGGCTAATAGCCACGTCATTGACGTGTATGTATTATCATCAGATATTAGTGAGTTCCTTGACATATTCGTATTTTATTTGTTCTTAATTGATTAATTTCATTTGATTATAAGCCAACAAGTGTTTTAAATGATAATAAAATAGTACTCAATCAAGATAACAATTATTTTATTGAAGTAAGTGAAATATTATTAAATTATGAAAATCTGCAACCTTAGTACCGACATAGAGGTTCGATTCAAATGTCAATTGAGATTTTTACGTAAATTTATGTTTCGAATAATCGAAATTATTAAAGGGCTTACAATTACAATTGAATTTCGATATGAACGGGAAATTTTGTCACCTCTTTTTTCGTTTCATATAACTACTAGTAACTTATTAAATAAATAAACTTTTGCATTTTTTATTGTGGAACTTTATGATGCTGAAATATTATCCACCAACAAAAAGACCTTTCTTTACATAAAGCCTCAAATTAATAAAGCCTCTTTAATTTATATGGCACTATATTCATTGTTGGAAATTTCACAAAATAAGAATCCTATTTTTGTTTTCAATTTTTTACACATTTAATAAATCAGGTGATGAAAGGGGGAGGGGGGTGTTATTAAAAAATGTTTGAAAAGGCCTAGAAGTATAGGCATGGTTAATCGAAAAAATATTTAAATGATACATGGTAATTATTATGTAGGCTTTAATATATTACTTAGATCTTGGATATTTCATACCTCTATCTCATTAGGTTTTCGTAAAAAAAAAAAAAATCAAAGTAAAAAAACTGATAACAATTTTTTTTATTAGCCGATTGACCTAAAATTTAAATAAAATTTAAGAGTTGATAATGATTTTTTTTTATAAAAAATCAACAACCATAAAGTTACATCTGAAATCAACAAAAAAATAACATTTCTTTTGGACAACTTTTTTTTACTCATGAAACAATATAACTACCGTTTTAAAAATATTATTTTTAAGTTCTATATACTTTCTGTATAATATCTATTTTTTTTCAAATTTTTTGAAGAAATACTACACCTAATGATCCAATCTCCAAAGTTCTCTGGAAAAGAGTGTTAAACCCTTAAGTACATTAAAACATCATTTGGGAGAAGGAGAGACAAATTTTCCTCTTTTCTTTTCAATTTTTTACTCATTTCCTAAATCAGGTGGTGAAAGGGGGGAGGGGTGTTAATTAAAAATGTTTGAAAAGGTCTAGGAGTATAAGAATGGTTAATGGAAAAGATATGCATATGATACTTGGTAATTTCTATGAAGACTCTAATATAATACTTTTATCCTAGATATTCCATACCTGAAAGATATTATTTTTAAGTTCCTTATACTTTCTTTTTAAAACCTAAATTTTTTCAATTTTTTTGATAAAATGCTGAAAAATAAATAAATGCAATTATCATCCTTGCATACTGGTGACCGCTTAAAATGCTCGTCTTTTACCGCAATATGTAAATTGCAGATGGCATTGACTCTAGAAGTGGCAATGTTAAATTTTCAAATTTTTGATAATCAAAACAAATGAATATCTAGAAATCTTGCAATCTCATTGGCTAATAGTCACGTCATTGACGTGTGTGTATTATCATCAGATATTAGTGCATTCCTTGACATGTTCATACTTTATTTGTTCTTAATTCCTTAATTTCATTTGATTATAAGCCAAAAAGTGTTTTAAATGATAATTTAAATAGTACTCAGTTAATCAAGATAACAATTATTTTATTGAAGTAAGTGAAATATTATTAAATTATGAAAATCTGCAATCTTAGTGCCGACATTGAGGTTCGATTCAAATGTCAATTGAGATACGTAAATTTATGTTCCCCATTTAAACTATTAAAGGGTTTACCTATAATAATCAGTGTTGTAGCTACCTAGGGGCTAGGTGGGGCAGTGCCCCGGGGCCCTCAAGCTCAAGGGGCCCTCAAATCCTTACCAGAAATCTCGATCGAACTGAGCTTTTGGAAATCCAATTGGAAGTTCACCAATTATGTAAGGAAATAATGAGCAAATATGTTGTGCTAGAATGCGAGCTAACGGAAATTTGCAACAATTTTATTATTGTTTACAATTCCTGTTACTTCTGCAGCAGCAAAAAGGTCATTTAGCAAATTAAAAATAATAAAAGAATATTTAAGAAATAATATGGGCCAAACTCGACTCCGATTTTTATCGCTAATAGCAATTGAAAACAAAACCGCATCAAGCCTGGATTTAAACGAAGTCATTGATACTTTTGCGAAAACTAAAGCCAGGAAAAATTTTTAAATATAATTGTTATTTAGTCAGTTGGTAGGCCCGACCTTTATATAATAAACCCTTGAATCTTCTCTATAAAGTTTTATTATCCAAACCTATACCAAGTACTAATTGTAATTTATGTTGGTACTGTTTAATATTTTTATTACCTGTCCTGCAGTACACAAAAAAGAGCTTAAGTAGCTTAACATTTTTAATATTTGTATATTTCATGTTTTTATTTGATAAAACCTAATCAGTTTATATAACAGTGGGGTCCAATTTTTTAATTTGCCTCAGGGCCCTTGGTTACCTAGCTACGCCACTGATAATAATAGGTGATAGTTTTTGATTTGAATAAAAATATACTGAAAACTCGAATAATTTCATCCCTTAAGTAGATTTAATTAATATCTTTTTCTCTATTTAAAACAAATTTAATTGAAAATTCGTTTGCTTTCCTTTTTAAATTATTTTTGTTTTGTACAAGTAAATAGCGAGGAAAATGCGGAAAATTGTAATTAAATTTCACTATGAATACTATAATGAGCTAAATATATTGTAAAAACTAACCTAATTTAATCTTTCGAATTTTATTTTTTTTGTGCTTTGTAAAAGCTCCCTTGTCGTACCAAGTTAATAACGAAGCGGCTGCCGTTCGCATTATGACATTAAATTTAAAGTTGCTCTCCATATATTTTATGCACCGTTATATATATATATATATGTGCAAACTGCATTGAGTTTTGTTTGGTGCATAATATGGCGATGTTTTTTTTTTGCTATTCTAGCTCCGAGATGCAGAATTTCAATCAAAGTATTTCTAATTACAGAAAAGATGCGGAGTTTCTACGCCCTGGTATTAGCATACAAGTGTATATACGTATATGCCCTTTTAGTAACTTGTATAGTTTTGCCGAGAGATATGGGGAAAATGGGGGAATGGGAAAACAAATATAATCAAGGCATATATACTTTTGTGAAATGAGAAAAGTATTCGAAGCGAATTGAAACTATACGATTGTATGGATGAATGATGAAATAATAAGAGGAATATGAAAGCACTCGAGTCGATGTGTATCGTTCGAATAAATTTTAAAAAGCTCTTTTGCCCCACAAATGAAACATGTTAGCGTAATTTATTACTGCCACTTTTGTGATATATTGAATGCGATAATTTTCGATTTTTAACGTTTTTGTTAAGATAACTTGATAATTTTGAAATTAATTTTCGAAAGCTCAAGCTTATTTATTAGACTGGTTCGATTCAATTAGTGATTAATTGAGAGGATATTTAACTTAATATTTGAAAACAGATTCGTATGGGTTTTATGCTTCGAGGTTGTATTTTTTTTTGTTCAAAAGCTCTAAAGCTCTTGGGTATTGGTTATTTATTGGTTTTAATTAAATTTTATAGGTGCGGCTGAAAAAAGCTCGAAACACGGCGCTGAGGATAAAGCAAACAGCATCATCACGGCCATGAAGGAGCGGATGAAACAACGGGAACGGGAAAAGCCAGAAATTTTCGAACTAATCAGGTACTGTACTTGAAAATATTCACACAATTCCAATTATAAATGCAAATGTCGAAAAAAGTCGAGTTTTCCAAAAATCCAATATGTGAAATACTGAAAAAAAGTGATTTATTTTTCGCGGATTTTCCTCTCTTATTTGTATCAGAACTCCAAAACGAAATGACAGAAAGATACAGAGGGATTTCAAATGTCGTTTCCGGAAAAATTTAAGAAGATTGAGTTTCACTTTGATGCGAAATATTTGAGTGTCGATATTCAGGACGTGTCGGGTTTGTGACTTTGATGCAGAAAATCATTCATCCCTTATTTTTTTTTTTTCACGAACCAAATAAAATCCTTTTCATACAAAAACAAGAAATTTGTTCCACTTAATCTTCCGTAACCCAGTTCTCTAATTTCTGGCCGGAAAATTACACGATTTTCGCCGTGTTTTGCGAAAAAAGGGTGGAAATGAATGCGCCAAATATATAGTATAGTCGACGGACGGCTTTTATACACGAAGCCATTTTATCGTCATAACATAATAGTAAATGGGAAAATTTTATAAGGAGGAGCAGCAAGGGGGTGGGAGGGAGGAAAGAAAAAAGATTGACAACCGTAACAATTTTTTTTTTACAAGTCTTGTCAGTTAGAAAATTTTTCGGCGTTATCACAAGTCAAGCCTTGAAAAGTTTGAGGAACGTAAATGGACTGAAAAATCTTCCAAGGTTTATATAAATCATTTTTTTCGTGGGGAAAAATAACAGCTTATCGAATAAGTCGGACGGGGAAAATACTATTCTAAGGACATAAGCTCCTTTACGGTGACATATGAAATAGTTTTCCAAGATTTGAGAATTGACTTGAGAAAATATAGAGATTTCTATGGGCAATATTTCATAGGATATATTATTATCCAATACATGAAAATTCCTTTGATAAATTTCACAAATTTTCATGCACTTTTTGCCTGGGGGAAGAACATTCCATTGAATTTTCAAACTATTTCTTTTTGTCAATCGATGGAAAATTGGTGGTGAAAATTTTATTATTTTCGCCACTAAAGTATCCCTTAATCGTGGTTTGTCTTCGGAAAAATTTGCACAGCAGGTACAGATGGACTTATACTTTCGATTGGCATCAACAAAAACCAAATCTAAAATTTAACGATTTTCGTGAAAAATCAACGATGGTTAACCTACGGTTTTTTTTGACGAAAATATTTTTGTTTCGAATTCGAAATAGATTGTTATATAATCGTTTAATACATTGTTACGAACCCAAATCTGTACTTTGTTCGAAAATCATCCCTTATTTAACGATGTGACATGTAATTGAAGTTTAGATGGTTTGATGATTCCTTCTGGCACTTTGATGGTCGATATCATCCCTTAAAAGTGGTTACTTTCCGGAAAAATTTGCACAGCATGTACGGTTGGACGTATACTATCGATTGGCATAGAAAAAAAATTTGAAATTTGGCGATTTTCGTGAAAAATCAACGATAGCTGACCCACGCTTTTTTTAAGGGATTTTTTTTTCGAATTCAAAATAGATTGTTATACTATCGCTTAATACATTGTTACGAACTCGAAGTTGTACTTTGTTTGAAAAACATCCCTTATATTTAACGATGTTACATACGATTGAAGTTTAGATGGTTTGATGATTTCTTCTAGCACTTTGATGGTCGAATTCATCCCTTAAATGTGGTTTGTTTTCGGAAAAATTTGCACAGCATGTACAGATGGACTGTTACTTTCAATTGGCATCTTAAAAAAAATTTTGAAATTTGACGATTTTCGTGAAAAATCAACGATAGTTAACCCACGGTTTTTTTTGACGAATAATGTTTTTGTTTCGAATTCGAAATAGATTTTTATATTATCGTTTAATACATTGTTACGAACCCGAAACTATACTTTGTTCGAAAATCTTCCCTTATATAACGATGTTACATGCGGTTGAAGTTTAGATGGTTTGATGATTCCTTCTGGCACTTTGATGGTCGATTTCATCCCTTAAACGTGGTTTGTTTCCGGAAAAATTTCCCCAGCATGTACGGGTGAACTTATAATTTTGATTGGCATCGTAAAAAACCAAATCGAAAATTTGACGATTTTCGTAAAAAATCAACGATGGTTACCTTCTTAACTACAAAAATACGATTAATAAATCAATGATATCGTAAGAAAATATAAATAAGAGTTGAGGAAATGGAACAACAAAGCGAAAAGAGAATATACTTTTGGTAAAATAATTTTTAAATTTGTCACTAAGTCATAACATATCCTTTTTTATTTGTCTGGATCTACACTGTTTCTGAAACAATAAAAAAATCCCTCAGTAACTCGCAGCATCCCTCACTGTACTTATTGTAACTTATCATCAAGAGTTACTTTTTCCAATCGATTTAAAAAAAAATTGCTAAATCTCTAATAATAACGAAGAAAAAACTCCTTTAGCCGCATCTTCCACTGTACCTGTTGATGTGAGACTCTATTGAGTCTCACAAACATATTCTCTTCATTGCCATGTTTGTTTTTAAAATGACACCCAATTAGCCCATTTCGACCCAACTTTGAAGTGGATCCTTATGAGTGTTCTGTGATAGAAAACAATGACGTCATGAATCATATGTTTGCCACCAAAATGGACGCAAAATTGGGAGTTTTGAGCGTTGTGGTTGCTTAGTGGAACGCACTCTAGGTTATGAAATATGAAACCGGATTTTCTTCTAAAGAATACTTTTTTAGTTCTAAATGGAAACATTTGTTGTATTCAAAACAATTCTCAGTTAGCTATACATTTTTGCCATCCTTCTGGCAATTTACCATGTCAAAACTATGCCAAAAATTCTTCAATGCTTAAGCAAAACCCAGCATCGATTCATTTTTAAATAATTGGTTAAGAACTTATGAGATTTTGATTTTATATTTATAGATTGTCATTCTAGCCAATATTCTTAAAGTGTCAAAAAAACATAACTTAGTCTACGCATATCAAGCTTTATTGCTGGTAAAAAACTTTTCATTTACCAAATTTATTAATTTTTCCTGAAAAATATTTTCAATTTGTTGTTGAGAATTCAAACTAATTTTTCCACTCTTTCTTCCACCTAAGTTTTTCAAGCTACCGAAGAAATTTTGGCATAACTCAATTGTTTCAAAGACTTTTTTATAGAAAGACTATAGAAATCTGTTTTATTTGCTTAATAATAATTTTACTTGAAAATAATTAGTAATGGGACTTGAAGCTCAAAAACCTCCCTTATTTTCATCCCAAAAATTTTTCTCCAAAATTTTCTTTTCCAAATTCCATTACTCACATTCTATCCGACCACAATTAGATTGAAATCAGGAAATTGGCGCAATCTACACACACACCCAGCACTTGCAGCAATGTTTTTCCACGAAAATAGTTTGCATAATTCACCGAAGCGTTTGAGATCATTACTTTGCATACTAGGACAAATTCAGCTCGACAAGTAATTTCAGATTACACTGTAATTTGTTGACTCTTGTAAAATTCCTTCGCGAAACTCATTGAAATTTCCATTATTAGAAAATGGTCTCTATTTTGTGATATTAAACTACTTTTTAGTGTCTCAAGCATTGTCAAAGACTCGTTAAAGTTGCGAGTGGAAAAATTGCTCGCTTCTACTGGAAGACGATAAGACGGCAAAGACCACGGAGTTTCGTTCTACATGAAATTAGATTTTCCAAATGTAAAACCAATTGAGGTTTATATGGGAAAAATTTTGCGGATGTTTGATGTAAATATTTTCAGTGCCAATATCTATTTGTTTAGGTATGTGGTAAAGTATTGACTTTTCGAGTCAATATAAAATATTGCTGCAATAATTTCTGCTCAATAAGCTCCAATCAACTTCCATACACATTCGACTCGTTTCTATGTAAATTATTAGAGATTCAATCAAGCTGCATTCTATTTTCCCACTACAAAATCAACATGGAAATCCACCAAAATTCGAAAAATTTTTCTTTAAAACATGATTTATTATTCCATTAATTGAAAATACCTTCAAGTCAAGTCTAGCCAATGTTAATTTTGAAAATAAATTCAAAGGTGGCAATTTTCTCTTGTGCTACAACAATAGTGACGTAGCAATTACTGTGATGCTGGCAATAAATTGTTGGATGGTGAATTTTAATGTATGTTTCGTGTTGGTGGTGGTGCATTGCATATATGGAGGGTACCTAACTTTGAAGTCGCTAAAGTCTCGTTAATCACGTCATACTTGACTCAAGTTATGACTGCAATTATCAATCTGTTTAAATCATGCTAATAAAATTTCGACTCACAAAACTGAAAACTAATTTTCAAGCATTCAACTTCCAAACTTGTTATAGTACAATAACCGATGATTTTCGTTCTATTACTATCATAAAATAAACGATAACTTTATAGTTCCTTTACGATAAAATCGTGCAAATTTAATCGTTTTGCATTCACACGGAAAATTGAAATCATTTCTCAATTATTTTTGTGCTTCATATCGACTGTTATGCAATTGACTGCATCGGGTTTTTGCATTTTTCTGACCTAATAATTTTTGCGAAAATATGTGTGTTCTACATGACTTCCTTGTATATCTTTCTATCTATACTATATATTAAAAAGTAATATCCTCAAATCTATATTACTAAAGTGGATATTTTTCAAAACTACTGATTGAATTTTCCTACGGTTTTCACCAATAGATGGAGTGATGGCTGAGGAAGATTTGGGATGTATTGTATTATAGTTTTGGGAAAATTGATGGAAATATGATGCTATTTGTTGGACGATCTCAGCGAAAAACATGTTTACTCAAAGTCGATTGTTTATAGGTAATTTTCATGAAATCTCGAAATTCTTGTCTTCTCAGTTTAAACAAAATTCTTAAAGATCTTTGATGGTATTTTTTTTCCTTGAAAAGAACATTACTTAGGCTAATGGTGTTGGTTATTATTTTTAAGCCATATGAATATATCTATCGAATAATTCAATAAATAGTTCGCTCAAAATCATTGTCCTCATCAAGCACAATGTTTAAAACCAAAATTCTCATATAAATTGATTGCAAATTCGACTTATCGATTAAAAAGACAATAGATTTTCAAAAATATTTTAAGCTTAAAAGGAAAAATAAAGAAAACGTTTTTAAATATAATTTTTATGTGTCCCAAGAAAGAAAATCATTTCCTCATACCTTTACTAACAGTCGATATATAAACGTATCTGTAATTATTTATGAATTCTTTCATCGATTTTTGATTTTTGACAATACTATCAATTATTTCACATAATTTAATCATTTTACACGTATTAAAGTATTTTTCCCAAAAGAAAATATGAACATTTTTGAAGATTACATTTTCTGTCGTTATTCCCTCCCATGGAAGCAAATAGAGGTATTTACTATATCTTAATAATAATTGCACAATAAAGCAGGTTGTCAGGGATAATAAATTTACATTCAAATCAAAAGTTACAAAAGTTTATGTACCAAACTTGTTTAAGATATACTCCATTTCGTCATTCCCTGATTTCAAATTGAAATGAAGGAATGCCGATATACGTCATTCGAATGATCGAACCGATACCGTTTTCGAATAAACAAGTTTTAAACATTGATATAATTTTTAGATTTATTCTCTTTATTTTGGAATTTTGTAACTAAGGAACAAATAAATATATACAAATGAACAATATAGATTCTTAAAGGGAATTTAATGCTCTACAAAAAAGGTCTCTTATTGTTTTTACATAAAATCACTCTTTCATAATTGGTTCAACAACGAAAAAACAATAATTTAATTTTTTCTTCAGCTTTAACTGTGTATAACTTTTGAAAAAGTGATTTTCTGTAAAAACGTTAAAAAACCTTTTTTGTAGAGCATTAAATTCCCTTTAAGAATCTATATTGTTCATTTCCATATATTTATGTTTTCATTAGTTACAAAATTCCAAAATAAAGAAGATAAATCTAAAAATTATATCAATGTTTAAAGCTTGATTATTCGGGAACGGCGTTCCTGGCAAAAATTTTTAAAGAAACGTTTTTTGTAGGGAATTCAATTTTCTATAAATATATGTGCAGATAATTTTTTTACCTTGATAGTTTGACAACAGTGACGCAAAAATGAAAGCACAAATAAAAAATCGAAATTAAAGATGATAGACCTTTTAATATTAATATTAAGGGCTCAAACCTTCCCGATAATTTTTTTTTTTGTCACCTTGAACAATATTTTCGATATACTTTTCCAAAAAAAATAGTCGATTTTTTTAGCCCAGTCTAGTAAAAATACGTCAGTTTGAAATTTTTCATTCAAAAATGTTAGGGTCTTTAAGGAACGGTAACGTTATATACTTGTTGTTAAAATCAATGAAAATAATTAATCTATATATTAAAATAACGAATCAAAACGATTTCAATATTTTTATATTACCTAAATTTATTAAGAAAATTCTAAGAAAATCTATTTTAAAATGCTTACACTTGCATATCAATCTTCCATATAGTTAATTCATTTCTTAAGTGTTGTTTACTATTTTCTTTTAATTTCTTCATAAATATTTTGATAGAATCGTTACAGATTAGTTGTTAAGGGTTTTGGTGGAGGCAAACTTATCGTTTTAAAGAAAATCGAGGAGCTACTCTTAAGCTTGCCAGTTCTAATTAAACGAAGATTAACTTTTTTTGTGCCAACATAAAAGTTCAGTTTTCGATCTTATGTCGGTGCAGCAACGACTTGAATTGTTAGAAAAAGACTTGGAAAAACGAGATGTTGTGTCGTGGAGCTCGAAGAATGAACGGTTGTCGATATATGCTACGATGCCAGAAAAACTCGAAAGCTTTTTGATTGAGAGCTTTTTTGTCGGCATTGAACAACGATAATGTATATCAAATATTTTGCAATAGATATAATTCATTTGAAATTGTATTAAACTGAATTTCTAGCTTTGAAAATTCAATTTACTAACACAGAAAGCTATTGGAATAAGTTTTTATTGATTATTGGGAAATTTGTCAGTAGTGACTTACACGTTTACCAATTAAGAGTAGACAAAGTTGAGCATCTGTTTATCTTGAACGTCCCTATTAAACTTTGACAATTGGAATTACTCTTTCGGGATAATGAGAAAAGCTGGACGAAAAATCTCAAATAAGTAGTAGAGATTGTTCTTTGATTTTATTTGTTTCTTCGATGTTAAACAAATTCTAAATGCTTTGCAATGTCTTCTGTTTATGATTCAACAAAATCTTTCCAATGTTTCAAACCTAGGAATTTAAAAATTTCAATTCCTCAAGTAAATAAATTTCATTCTTTTTGGAATAAACCATTTTACATTCTCGTAAAAATATAAGTATATCAGGGATTAAAAGTATGATTTCATTTCAAAAATATGAAAGTTATTACAATAGGTTGTATTAATTTCAAAATAAATAGAAGTCTGAAGATTTTTTTTTTTTTTTTTCACTTAATTTGCACAATCTGCCTCTTGGCAATAATTGAAATTTGTCGTCTTGTTCTGCTCTTGAATTGGTTGTGTCCACCAACACAACTCAATATTTATTTATTAATTATGAAGAAAATAACATTGAATAATTTCAAAGAACTAAGTTCTTAGCTTTTTCAACTTCGAATTTCGTTGAAATTTTTAGGAAATACATTAATTTTTTCACAATAATATTAAAAATATTTAATAAAAGTTATATAAGAATAAATACTAAAAAACTCAATTGATAACTTAAGAGTAAATACATGTGTTATACCTACTTAAGCTAGATTGCACAATTGGAAGTGTATTAAAAAGCCATGGCTAGTTGTAAGGATAAAAAAACGTGTTTTTTCCGGAATTTTTCGTGAGAACGCATTTTAAGAGAATTTAATGAGCTTTAAGATCCTAAATTTCGTTTTTAAAAATATTGGGTTTTCTTTCTCTTGTATACGATTTCATGAAGAGTTTCCACAAGAAGGTGCTTGGTGCGGAGGAAAATATCTTCGGTGTTAATTATCTGAAGTCAAAAAACCCGGACGATTTATCTTTAGATTATAGATCAATACATGTAATGAACGAGGGAATCGTCAAAATTTTTATTTTTGTGAAAATGGCGGCTTCCCAAAAAAAAAAATTTTTTCCGCCAATATTTAATTTTAAAATGGCTTGAAAAAATTGAAATTACAGCCAAAAATCGTATTTCTTCATTTATTATCTGAGGAAAGTATTTAAAAAGATTGAGCTTTAATTTGAAGATGATCGGCCCAGCCGTTTGGGAGAAATATTCCTCACCAACTCTGAAAACACTGTTTGGAGAAAATCGCGTTTAAAGTTTTAAGAAAAATTCCACTTAGATTTACTTTTAAAATGCCATCACCAGAGTCTATGGTACGACGGTTAAAGGATATAAGACGATAAGTATAGTGAATCGAGCCCAGAAGGATATTTAGTTCATAATTTCAGGATATGTTGGTACTATTAAGATACATTAGTTCGGCAAGTTTCAGATCCTTGATGTATTACTGTTCCTTCAAAAATCGAAACAAGCTGGAAATCAGGGAAAACATTTTTCTCAGAAATTTGTGGATCGATTTATTAGAATTTTGAATATGTTATAGGGACTGATGGTCGCTTCTAGAAAAAAAATTAAGAGCTTTATCGGTTTATAGGATCCTTGAAAAAAGAGAGCAATTTTGGTACGATTATGAAATTATTTTTTTTTAATTCTCCATTCAATTTCCTTTAAGTTTATGAGTCTTTTTAAATTTTGAAAAAAATTAAAAACCGATTTTTTTACACAAAAATCTATTAATGCAATAATCAGAAACAAAGCTTATTGTTTTTAATATTTTCTGTTATTTGCACTCGTATAGTAATCGAGTAAGCTCTATCTCTGCTTATTACAATAATGGATTTTTGTGTAAAAAAAATCAGTTTTTAATTTTTTTTCAATATGGCGTATCGTTTTTTAAAATTTAAAAGACTCATAAATTTAAAGGAAATTGGATGGGGAATTCGAAAAAAAATAGTTTTGTAACTGTACCAAAATTGTATCATGGTTAAAAATTACAATAAAAAAGCTTTCTTTTTTCAAGGATCTTATAAACCGATAAAGCTCTTAATTTTTTTTTTCTAGAAGCGATCATTAGTCTCTATAAAATATCCAAAATTCAATTAAATCGATCAACAAATTTCAGAGAACAATTTTTTTTTTCTGATTTCCAGCATTTTTCGATTTTTGAAGAAACGGTAATACATAGGGATCTGAAACTTGCCGCTTTAATGTATCTTAATAGTACCCACACATCTTGAAATTATGAACCAAATACGTTGTGATGCTGTTTCAAACTATACTGATCCACTATACGATTTACACTTTAAATTTTCAGAAAATATACTGAAATATATTTACATTCGAAAAATGCAACCAAAAAAAAAATCGAGTTTTTGAAAATTCTAACTAGGCATAACCCCTTAATTATCACCTACAATTTTTTTTTTTGTGGACTTTTATGTAATTTGCACCAGTTCAGCAATTTACTGCTATATCACGGTGGTGATAACAGGCAATTGATCTTTAGCGCCGCTTAAGTAGCTGGAAGAGTCGAACTTCATTCCCCTGTCTTTTTTATTTTTTTATTTGTTAATTGTTCTTGACCTTGTGGTCAAGAAACGGCTACTTCTTGAAGGAGTTTTCACTTCAGCCTTTTTTGATTTATAGTTTCCCCCAAGCCTAGTTCTACTGCACTAGGACAATTTTCTAGGCCGTTAAGGAAATTCCTTGTGACTTGGATTAGAAAGTTTTTAATATTTGGGACGTTTATTTCGTGATGAATTTGGTGGTTTCTCTCATACCATGGAGCTTTAGTGATTATTCTGGATCACCTATAGATCATTGTGATTTTTCTTTGAGATTAGAAGCCAAACTACGCAAGAATATGTGATCAGTGGTCTAATAACTGATTTGTATATCATCATTGAACATTCCATTCTTAGACGAGACCTTCTGTTGATAAGTGGGTATAGTTGGATGAGTCAAATGTTGGCTTCTCTGATTTTATTTAAAATGTAGTTTTACCAGGTTAATTTCTAGTCCAGAAGTATGCCCAAATATTTAACAGGTGTTTTTTTCTCACACCACGGAATTTCCATATGAACTTCTAAAATTTGTTAGCGATCAAGAACGCGAAACTCATATAAAAGATTTAAAAATGTTTTCATTGGGGAAACATATGAAAAATTGTGTAAATTTTTTTTTATGATAACTACTCAATGATCTCTTTATATAAATGGTTTTCATAAATAGACTATCTAGGTTTAGAAAACCCATAGGCGTACCCATCGTTTTCTGATTCTCATTAGGCCATTTATATTAAACCATTTTTTCTGCCAATATATAATTTTTTCAGAACTATCATTACCTATATCGATCTAAAAAAAAAGTTAAAAAAAATTGCATTTTGGTTCAAAAAATCATTGTTAGTAAGGAACATTAGAAAGTCTAAATAAATTGAAGATCATTACTTTTATAAAAATACCTTCATCATCAAATTTCAACCATTCCCATCTAAATTTCAACATTATATAAGTGATAATAAATCTTAATTACTTCAACCCTAAAAAAATTTTCATCAAAATATTCACTTACCTGTCATTTGAAATAAACTTTTGGCTCTAGTTTCAATTCAATTAACATCAATCATCCACTTAATTGGATTACCGTCATGATATAGCTTGGTTTATGTGAAGGGAAACACTTTAAAAAAAAAATACATACTTTATAGTTTTAAAATAAAAAAGCCTTTTGAAACTTTTAAAAAGCTTTACACTGGGTTGATAACAAAACGTCGAGACAATCCCCAACTTTTCTGTTTCAGTAATAAGATAGCTGCAGATAAGTTGCAGTCGTAAACTGAAGTCTGTCAGCCGTTATCAGATTACTGGTGCTGGCAAGGGTCTTAAATAAAATCATCCCTTAAATAACTTCTTGTCACTTCAGATTCTGGAGAGATGATATTAATATAGTTGAACTCACTATATTAAACTATTTAATAGTGTTTTTAACACACTGGAAAAAAAAGGCATTTGTAATTATTATTTCGTTCTGGTAAAATGAAGAGATGGAAAAATACCACGGAAACTATTCCGTGCAAACTGGGTCACAAATAATAATGTGATACAGAGATTTTACTCGACTTTTTTCGCAATGTGTGTTGGGTTTTTATTACATGTTTTATAAAAAAAATAAAATAAAAAAAATATCTATATTTTATAGCGTAAAATGAAACTTTTTAAACGGGGAATGTGAAAAGATTTTCCACTCCGTTATGTGTGTGTGTATTTCTGTGTATAAAAATTAACTCTTTACAGGTTGATTAAAATGTGGAAAATGACTTTGAATTTTTCTGCATAAAGCACTTGTTTTTCTCGTCTAGGAGGCACGGTATGCTTTATTACAAGTTTTGATCCTTTTTTTGAAAGCTTTGAGCTTTCCGGCTTTTGTGTGTCGAGCGTTGACAGGAATATTTTCTGTAACGACTTTGTTGTTATGACCACAACTTAAACTTTCCGCATCCCACATATAAAATGGATTGAGCCAATGACGTCAGGTAAAGTCTTCGGATAACTGGGCCAAAGAGCAAAAGCTCCCGAGGCCAAGAGTTGTTGGTTTGATCTAATCAAATACCGTGCCTTCTAGAAACTTCTAGAAACTGGACTACTAGCGATATTGGATCCACAAATATTTTAAGAAAATAAAAAATAGTTTGTAAATTATTTTTGGCAACCATCAAACATTTTTTGATGGTTAAGCTCCAACGAGCTTTCATAAGTACTGAAATAAAATTATTCATTTATTCGACTTGGAATAAGTTTCTCAATAAAGACGTTCTCAGTGGATATTGAGTGCAACTTTTTCGCCAAATTCGTTTTATTGTATGAAATCAATTCGCAATTGTGCTTAATCGAACGATTTATGAACGCATCAACGAATAATGGAACAACGAGTATTGATTTTTCAATTTTTCATTGCTTTACATTTGATATTTATAACAAACAGATTATTTTTTATGGGATAATATGAAACAATTTGCAAAATAAAAACCTAAATCATAACTCGTAAATATTTTCAATTTTATGGCGACTTCTATTTGCATATCTTTGAATTTATTGTTCATTAAAAAAGCTTAGTGATTTAATAGTTGGAATCAATAACACTTTGTCAATATTCAAATATTTAGGAATGTTTTTAGTAAGTTGGGATTTTTAGGATGAAGTTAGTTCAGCCTTAACACTACTGCTTTGGGGCTTATTGGGTTTCCTGGGTCCCTATTTCACCTCGTTAAGAGTTAAAGACAATCTTATATTTTATACGAAATTATTTGATTTTTTTTTTGTTATTTGAAAACGGACTTTTACGTTACAAAATAGAAGCAAAAAGTTTTTTTTTTATATTAACCAATATTCATTATCACTTTAAAATCAAAATTTCTACTGTAAAATTTTATCGTTCATAATTCAATGCTAAAAAACTGCCAAAAAAAGCACATATTTGCAATTCACACGCGGTAGAAATGAAACATTCAAAAAAGAAGAACTTCAAGATATTGAGACGAATATAAGATTTTATGAGTAGGATAATTATAGGGTTTATTTTACGATTTATTAACATATATATTACATAAATTTATTCTGAATCCAAATTTGCATTTTCGATAAATGATATGAGAGCTTATGATAATGCAAGTATGAAATAAATTCAGTGGTGGTAAAGATGCAGATATCGTTTAATATTTTAAACTATTATATTTTGATATCGTTGGAATTACATTTTTCTCGATTGCTTGAAAATATGTGCAGCACAGTAAAATATTATCATTTGCATTAGAATTTTTAATTATTATCCATAAAAGATCTTCATGTCCTGAACGTTGTGGATTTTAAATTTCGTTGGAATCACAATCGTTCACAAAAGGATCACATATTACGACCGAAAATATAGTTAAAAAAATTTTAACGAAATTCTTCATGAGCAAATTTATTTCGACGAAATTGTGGGTACCTAAGGAATTGGCTGTACATTTATTTGAGTAGCACCTGAAAAACAGTTCGTAATATTATGTGATATCAGAATTAATTTTAAACTAGCGCTTTATTTTATTGAAATTTCGTGATTAAGGACGAAATATGCGATTAGAAAATATTTAAGTACTTATTAGCATCATTTTCACTATTTTGCACAGTCGAATCATTGTTAAACGTATAAGAACTATTATTTTTCTTATTTAATAATGCTTTTCGGCGTGCCCGAAATTCACAAACACGTTCTGTTGAACCTTTTGACGTCATTATAGCCTTGTTTTCTTTTTTTTTTTTGGATAATCATGGCAATAATCCATATTCATTTACGGAAAACTTGAAAAATGATTTTATTAAAATAATGAAATGTTTATGCTCACAATTATACTAAGCAATTTAATACGGTTGTTATTGGTCGCTAGGAAAACCATTCTCATGTAGCATAATACGCAGGTACGCAGAGCCATAAGAAATACTAATGTTTCCTACCTCATTCTCTCTTATGTTAAATCTTATAGATTTATGTATATGTTTTTCTTTTTATTGCCGTTTTCCGTTTCCGTTTCATAAAATTTCAAGCCACAACGATGCTAAAGAAGTTTTCTCTTCAAAAATACTCAGTAGGTTTGTTCTTGGATGTGACACAAGCGTTCCATCGAGTTTGGCATCAAGAACTATTCACAAAGCTTCAGAACTACCATATCCCTGAGTATCTATGTAACATAACTTCTTCGTTTTTGAGCAATTGCTTTTTCCAAATCAAAATGGATGACCAGCTATCAAAGAAAAAATCTATCCACTCGGGGATACCTCAGGGATTGGGCCCAATTCTTTTCAATCTCTACGTTGCGGACTTTCCGTCACTAGACCACTGTATAACTTCAATGTACACGGATGACATCGCCATCATCAACCTGGACAATGATCTTCAAAGAGTCGTTCAAAAAACCCAGCAGTCTATCAACCACTTATCTTCCTGGTTTAGTAGATGGAAATTTTTTATAAATCCATCTAAAAGCATCGCCAAAATTTTCTCTATAAGACGTTTCTCCAACCAACTGGCGCCTGTCGTGCTGGATCACATGAAAATTCCGTGGAGTGATAAAAAACCACCTGTTAAATATCTGGGTATACTTCTGGACTCGAAATTAATCTGGCAAAACCACATCTCAAGTAAAATCACAAAAAGCAACACTCGACTCATCCAATTATACCTACTTATCACCAGAAGGCCTCATCTAAGTATGGAATGTTCAATGATGATATACAAATCAGTCATTAGACCACTTCTTACATAATTTTGCGCAGTCTGGCTCCCATCCTCAAAGAAAAATCACAATGGCCTACAGATGTTCCAAAATAGAGTCTTCAGAATCATCACTAAAGTTCCATGGTATGAGAGAAACCACCAAATTCATCACGAAATTAACATCCCATACATAAAAGACTTTCTAATCCAACTCACAAGGAATTTCCTTAACGACCTGGAAAATTGTCCTAGTGCAATAGAACTAGGCTTGGAGGAAACTATAAAACAAAGATGGCTGAAACGGAAACTCCCTCAAGAGTTCCAAGAAATAGCAGTTGCTTGACCACAAGGTCAAGAACAATCAACAAATAAAAAAATGAAAAAGACAGGGGAATGAAGTTCAAATTCTCCAGCTACTTAAACGCTAAAGATCAATTGCCTGCTATCACCACCATGAAATAGCCACAAATTGCTGAACTGGTGCAAATTACATAATAGTCGACAAAAAAATATTTAGAATTTTTTTTTATTAAGTTGGGATTTTCAGGATGAAGTTAGTTGAGTCTTAACATAACAGTTTTGGGGCGTATTGGGTTTCCTGGGTCCCTATTTCACCTTGTTAAGAATTATAGACTATCTTATATGTATTTTTTACGGAATTATTTTACATAACAAAATAGAAGCAAAAAGCTTCTTTTTTTTTAATATTTACCAATTTTCTTAATCACTTTAAAATCAAAGCTTCAACCGTAAAATTTTAGCGTTCACATATTATCAAAAGCTTGAAACTTTTTTTCTTTCCAAGCAGCAATTACAATGAAATTAGCATAACATGTGAACAATGCAGACTCGGAAAAAACATAATCTCATTAAAAGAACTTTTGAATGTGAAAATCGCTTTAAAATAGTGTAAAATTTCCATTGGGAAAGAAAACACAGAAAATAATGTCTGGCCAGATTTTTTGCTCAAAAAATTTATGTAAATTATTTGAATTTAAATCCATTCATTCGTTAGATGAATTTATTGAAGATAAAGCACAATTTTTTACTAATACATTAGGATAGGTAATGCAACTGCAAAGTGATATTTTGATTTTGTAGATGATAAAATTCAAATCTCAGCTTTTAATAAATAAGAAGACAATTCAGGTTGTTTACAATCGGTTTTTTTATTTAATATTTTTTAATATTCAAATTAGCTACGTTTCGTTACGTATTGTAACTTCTTCAGGATTCTTGAATCACAAAAAATATATTTTCAATTTATATTCAATAAGAAATATTTTTTTGATGAAGTTACGATACGTAACGAAACGTAGCTAATTTGAATATTGAAAAATGTTAAATAAAAAACTGATCTTAAGCAACCTGAATTGTCTTCTTATTTAGGTTTTATATTATTCCCTTGTGCCTAGTGATCAAATAGAGACATAGGGAGATTCCTCCACTAGGAGTGATCTCCATCACGTCAGCTCCGGTCATCAAATCAGATTATAGGACCTAGATCCTGATGGCCGATTTATATATATTTATAAAAAAAAAATATTATTCCCTTAATTTTGTATTTTATTTGTTTTGCGAAAAAGTGCCTGAAGAAGTTAAACTCTATTGTCGCATCCAATGTCGCTGGTTCCAAAAAGTGCAAGAAATATTTTTATTAAAAATATGTGATACCAAAATTTTCGTATGCATTTTTCTCTATCCTTTACATAATTTAGGTCGGTGTTCGGCGTGGAAGATAAAAGCCACGCGGGACACATGAAAGCTGTGAAACAAAGCGTGCTCGATGGCACATCCAAGTGGTCCGCCAAAATTGCAATCACAGGTTTGTTTTCGATGTCGAAAAAAAAAAACGTCTCTATATTTCCAAATCATCTTGCGAAATTCGCAATTCGCCGTTTTCAGATGCAATCTACTAGGATTAATTGCTGTCTTATATATATTTTATGATCGATGTTATGTGTATTTTATTTTCTCAACACATCCCTACAAAAAAAACCAACCCCTAAAAACAACCCTGTTTTTCCAATTCCTCCTTGACGTGTATGTTTAAATGAAACATTTTATGTTTGTCGAAAAAAAAACAAGTTTAAGACTTTTATTCAAATTTTTGTCATTGAAAGCGAGCTTCATAAAACCGAGCTTTATGATTGAATCGCAGCTTTTCCATCACTGAAATTGTTGCGTATATATAAAAAATATATCTATAAAAAAAAATGGAAAATTTGACCGATTTATTCCAACACGCAAGCGATAAATGTGTTAAGAACATGTGAACAATTTTTCACGTTTTTCCCAAATAAATTTTTTCCCTTGCAGATAAAAGAAAAGCTTGTTAATTTATTTTCGTCTAAGCATACACGTTTCGATAGGCGAGACCCGTTAAAGAAAAACCTAACCATTTATATCTGCCGTTGAATAAGGGTTAAGTTTTTCTTGAGAGAAAAAAAAAACATTTGGGACGCCTATGGTTTTCTTCCCGTTATCTTAATGTTTGAATGCCTCATCCTTGATTGTAATAAAGTGTGCATTTGTATAAAAATTTCCTGACCCAAAAAAAAAAAGTGGTTAATTTATGAATCGACTAAATCAAGTTTGAAATACGAAACGTAGTAGTAATTGAGTAGCTGTGAGCTTTCCGTGGTTTTTCTTTAAAAAGCTTCAATTACATGTACATGGTACATTAAAAGTTTTCTTCTGTTAGTAGTGTGAATTTTTCTCACATTTTACAACAAAATAAGCGCGAGCTTTTATGAAAAGTTTTTGTCTCCTGTAAAAAAGACTGAAGTTTATTAGTTTTTAGTTCCGTTCCAGCTTCGTTTACGGGGTTCTGACGTGGCTATATTGTTTCACAAAA
Organism: Sisyra terminalis; assembly: GCA_958496175.1. Classification (NCBI taxonomy): domain Eukaryota; kingdom Metazoa; phylum Arthropoda; class Insecta; order Neuroptera; family Sisyridae; genus Sisyra; species Sisyra terminalis. Next base: position 10,077,338 of record OY292277.1, on the reverse strand, counting down.
GGGATGTAAATTAACCTCTTTTTTTTCTGTTTTCCTTGATATCCGAATTTCCTGCACAAAAGCTCGCAGGGCTAAAAGCGTCACGAGCCAGAGTGTGTGCCGATGAATAAGAATTTGTTGCTGTTGCCGTTTTTCGTTTTTAATTTCGTTCTTTTCTTTTTTTATTGATGTTATGTTATTGATGTGTAATTTGGTTGTATTTGGTGTGTGTCTTGTTACTGTTTCCGGTTCCCGCGTCCAGAACCACCTTTTCAGTGGACCCCGATACACATATAGACTCGATCGAACAAGCTGAGGATATCAATATTGAAGGCACCTCGAAATGGTCTTGCAAGATCGCAATTACAGGTATCGTCGACAGCTGCATTCTGTTGGGAGTAAAATCATCCAAATCCACATATTTAACACTCAATACTCAATACACCACATATTTTTTCATACCACGTTGGCACCAATTTAACACCATCACAATCACAACATTCACACGGTACTAAAGCTTCTACCACATTAAACTCCTAATGCACTCTTTTTACTAACCCCCAAAAAATATACTATATATAAAATTAAGGGGAATACCGTTAGATTAAAAATCTCTTAAAAGATTGAGACCCACATGATATACTTTCCTACTAAAAACTTTTCCAACCGAAAAGACTAGAATCTTCTTAAAAATTCATTCAATTTTATCCAAAACAAGATCTTCCACCTTTACGGAAAGCACTAATAGAATTAAATTGTAAGAGAATCCAAAAAAAAGAGATTTTAAACAATAGAATATTTCTTACTTTTTTCAGTACCCATCATGCCTTTAATTGATGAAGACCGAGGCTTATAAGAATTCGTTGATACCCACTTTTTAAGCGGCTTAACCGAATCTTTTCTAAACTCAAACCCAAAGACAATTTTATAGAGAATTTTGATCTTTTAGTAACTAAATGCATGGAAAAAATCATCTATTAGACTTACGATTCATAAGATTTTATATTTTCACCGATCTATTAAGGAGTACAAAGATCTTCCTCCTTTAAGGAGAGCACTTATAGAATTGAATTGTAAAAGGATTCCAAAAAAAGAAGTAGATCTTAAGCAATAGAATATGCCTTACTATTTTTAGAACCCACCATGACTTCGATTTATGAACACTTTGGCTTCATTATAAGAATTCGTTGCTACCCACTTTTTAAGTGGTTTAACCGGAGCTTTTCTAAACTCAAACCCAAAGATAATTTTATAGAGGATTTTGATCTTTTAGTAACTAATTGAAAAAATCACCTAATTGGCCTAAAATTTATAAACTTTAATGTTTTCACCGATCTACTGAGGAGTACTGAAAATATTAGAATTAAACCTATGAGATGAAATTTTCATCCCTTTTTTATTAACCAACGAAAATAGGTTCCTAATTCAATACGAATTTTTGTTATATGGATGAAAAGTTAGCATTTTTTTACGAAGTAATTCCTTTGTGGTTATTTTTCTTATTGTATAAGGTACACATCGAAGTTGGTTCCATTTAAATTTTAAAATTCTCTTCATCTTCTAGTTAGGATCATTAGAAGCTAGATCGTTCATGCTTTCCATTTGTTACGATTCCACTCTTTATCTAAAAGTACCGGTTGATCTTTTGAATGATCTCTTGGAATCCCTGTACCATTCCCGGAATTACACATAGAAAACTCCAAATCATTCAAAGGTAGGACTGTCTTAGTATCACTGAAACCATTGCCGCTTTGGTGAAATTAAATCAAAAGGGCCGGAAAAATTGAATTTCTGATCTTCTATTTTTAACTATTCCTACTCTTTTTCTGATCCATATAATTAGATAAACCATATGATCTACAATTGGGAATCCATGAAAAGCATTTCTAGTTTGGAGAACTTTATTACAATAGACAATAATTTTGGTTTCCTTTGCCTTTAATCAAAGATCACATTTATTGCTTTCCATTTCAATACGATTTTGAAAATCTCACTTTTTTTTTCGGATGCAGCTATCAGAGTTGCATCATTTGCATATCTCAAGTTTTTCATTTTTTTGCCCGTAATTGAAATTTTTTTTGGTTACAATTCCACTGTTTATCTGGAAGTACCGGTGACCTTTTGGACCGAATCAGTCCATCGGGTCTCTTTTGATCTCTTTGGGTCCCTTTACCTTTCCCGGGATTACTAATAGAAAACTCTAAATCATACAATGGTAGGACTGTCTTAGTATTACTGGAAACATTGTTGTTTTGGTGAATTTTAATCAAAAAGGGCCAAAAAAAAGAGATTTTTGATCTTCTATTCTCAGACTTTTAACCATTCTTACTCTTTTTATGATCCATATGATTTGATTTCCGTTTTAACACAATTTTGAAGCCAGTTATCAGTGTTGCATCTTCTTAAATTTTTCATCTTCTTCTTTTAGTACCTTCCTCATTATGTAATGACCATAGATGTTAATAAATTTGAAGAGAGGAAATATTCCTGGTGAACTTCTCTACTAGTTTTAAAGTGTAAAGAATGTTAGTCCTCATCAGTATTTATTATCGTAGAATTATATAAGTTTCTTATAATTGCAATTTGATATTCCGGTGAACCAATTTGGAAAACCTTCCCCAATATTTTTCAATTGGTAATCCACCATTGGAATGTTGAATTTCCAACACTTTTCTATGAATTGCCGAAATTTGGGAATCAATATTTAGTTCCCTTCCCTTTAACAAATTTTACTTGATTTTTGCTAGGTTTCCTAATGCTGCTTCATAATTTTAAATTAAGTCTTCTTTGGGTGTGGTATCAACGAAATAGTATGAAAGTTATTACACTTCGTAGTTGCACCCTTCTAATCTATTGAAACGATTTTAAAAATAGACCAATTTTTGGATCATTGATTTTACTTCTTTATTAAATTACATAGCTCAGTTTGGATTTAGATCGATGTTGTTCTAAATTCTGCAAAAATTCTCGCGTTATACCATCGTTCTAGACTTGGACTGCCCAACTTACAATCTGCAAAAGCTCATCATCCGGTCCATGAACTTGTTAAGTTTTAAACCATTTATGTGGAATTATTGTTATTGATTAACTGTTGGACATTTCCTTTGGTCCATAGCGGAAATAAAAATCCTAAGAGTGGATCACCGTCAGAACGTAAAAAAAATGACTTTTTTAAAACTGCTGCCATTTTTTTTAGAGATATTAAAAAACGGTCTTCGGCATGTAAACGTTGAAGTTTTGAACTATTTTTTTTATTTGCCCCGATATGTCCCCCTCTCACCCTTTTACAGCGCTTTGAAAAAGGGTCCTCAAAAATGAGGAGGCAAACGGGAGACTAGTTTTCTCGGAAACCGGAAGTCGGATCATAATTTTCCAAAAAATGTAGGTTTTGGTAATGCGTCTTCTTGGTACTGAACCTCGAAAATCCGAAAAAAAATGAAAATTCACAAAATGGCGCGACTTTGAAAAAAAAGTTTAAAAAAACGACCTTTTTTTGGACCTTTCCCCCTCTCCCACTTTGAGGGGAGGAGGTTTGGCCAATTTCAGAGGTTCAGTACCAAAAAGACGTGTTGAACTATAACACTCTCCAGTTTCAAGTCAATCCGTCGGATAGTTTCTGAGAAATCTTGTCTCCCAGTTTTAAAAAGTTGATTTCGAAAAAATCGCATTTAAAGTTTTTTTTATGTTATTATCAATTTATTCAATTTTTATAAGTGAAAATACATAAGTCAGCTATTCCAATCCTTTTAACACGTTATTCTTGAATGTTATAAGAAGACATTTATGGAAAAAAAAATCGATTTTTTTTTTCTGACGGTGATCCACCCTTAAATCTGGCCCTCTACAAAAACATATTGGACTCTACCTTTGGTTTGTGGTAGCTTGAAGAATTCTATGCAATATTGATTAAAGTACCTTAAGATTTAACTTTTTTTTCGTGTAGAATATTTAATTTAAATATTAAAGTAAAATACGTCCATTCTCACCTTTGGGTTTCAAAGTTTTAATCTAACAGTACTCCCTTACAATTTTACAATAACGCTTTTTTAAAAACTGAGCTTTTGCTACTAAAAAATTGCATTTATGATGAACAAACTAAAACATTTTCCATATGGCGTAGGACGAAAGCTCTGCACACCAAACGAAAAATTGTTGACGGCTTTTATTGAAGTTTTACGTTTAGGGTCCAAAACCTTAGGAAACTTTTATGAGTTTTGAAACACTCCGCAAGTCATTACACTAAGAACAAATGTGCCACATTGCACCTAAAGTGGATCAGGAACGTGAGCTTTTTGCCCTCATTTCAACAATGTTACACAAAAACGAAATTGAAAGCTTGAATTTTATAGAAAAAATCAATTTTTAAACGTTCCAGATTCAATTAAACATTGACAAATCAAATAGGCAGAAAAATTTTGGAGATTTGATAACTACCGAATTATGGTATGAAAAAAAGCCTCAAAGTTTTTCTTCAACACATTGACTTCTATCTTACAAAAACATGTTCCCAATAAGAATGTGGGCACTGTGACAGGCCTTAAATACCTGATTGTATCTCTGACAGTAGGATTTATTTTTGGAAAAGTCAATTTGTTTTATTTTTTTTGTAGTCTTAGATTATTTTTTTAGTGACTCAAGTTGTAATATCGAGCATTTTTGATGATGCACTAGATATGATGAAGAATATATATATATTTTTTTTTAAAAAAAATTATAACCGAAAAAAAACCGTCGTCTTCATCATCACGTGTGCAAGACCAAAAATAACTAACTCTTCTCCAAATTAGATTAAATTGTTGACTTCTTTTTCTCGAACTTCTTCCGTAAAAGGAATTGTTTAAAACTTTTTTCTTCCATCACATTTCTCTCTAATCTATTTCCTATTATACTTGTTACGTGTGTTATCCTTCTCGACAAATGTTTCTCTTGTTCCTTCTCACTTACTTTTCTCACGCTTTGCTTGGCTTTCTTCTTTCAATTTGCTTCCAAGTATCAGTTTCACATATATATATATAACGAAAATAAAAAGCTCCATGTATGAGAACAAAAAAAAAAAAAAACTTCAATTTTTCTTCTTGGTATCGTTCCACTTCCGGTCACTGCATTTGAAAACATGCATCAATTGTGTAAAAAAAGCTCGACCAAAACCATATGGCTGCCATTATAAAAACAAGCATAACTTGTAAAAATAACTTTTTACAACAAAAAAAAAAAAAATCTCCACATGTTATCGTTATATAAAACAACATGAGTTTGAACATTTTGTTTTGGAAAAATACAAGAGGTAGCAATATTTTTCTTAATTTAAATTCAGGGAATTTTCGTTCGGCTATTCGTTTATAAAATGCAAATTGCAGAAAAAAAAAGAAAAACATACCATAGTCCCAGTTTAGCAAATGATATAATAATAACAGGAATATATTGATATTAGGGTGGTCCTTAACAGGGTTTTTTTTTTTTGAATTTCTTTGCTCCCAGGGGCTCCAATGCTTTCAAATTGATAAAAAAAAAATCCTGAAAATTAATGGATAATAATATAAATATGTCTTTGCGATTCAATTAAAAAATTACTTTATTACGACTTTCAACAGTTTTTGACTGTCATCATCAGGTAATAATAATAATAATCATTATTATTATTATTTAATTGAATCTCAAAGATATATATATATATATATATTATTATCCATTAATTTATTGTGATTCGGAAATAAATAAAATACTTATTCCTGAAAATTTGAGCTCTTAATATTAATCTAAAGATAGTCTAATGATAACTTTAAGTTAATATTAAAAGCTCAAATTTTCAAGAACTTTTTTTTTTATCACTTTAGAAGCATTTGAGCCTCTGAGAGCCAAAAATTTAAAAAACTCCCCTATTAAGGACCACCCTAATCGATATATATGATGAAACTATTTATGAATGTAAAACTAAAATATTTTTAATAGACCTGGTCTTTTTTAAAATATAATAATTAAATTGTGGACAATAAGGACGAAGCTTCTTGTAGAATATTATTTATTTTATCGCCAACGTTTCGTCAGTCATTCCTGACTTCTTCAGGGCTCAAAAACATTTTTATTATTATAACTGAGTTGAGCTATGTGTGTTTGTATTTTTGCAATAATGTTTTTTTCAATAATTTTTTATTTATCAATGCCAAATTATATTCTTGGTTTGTTGTTCTACCAGTTGGGTCATTTTACAGCTTATTTTTATGTCATTTGTAGAGTGATTTTTAATTTTGAGCCCTGAAGAAGTCAGGAATGACTGACGAAACGTTGGCGATAAAATAAATAATACTCTACAAGAAGCTTCGTCCTTATTGCCCACAATTTAATTATTATGTTTTTGATAGATTTAAGATAATTACTTAGTTACTTTAAAGTATCTAAAATACTGTATCTTAGTTCCTTTATTTTTTAGTAAAAGAAACTAGTATCTTATATACTAGATACTTTTGAAAAGAAACTATATCTTGTAACTTAAAAAGTATCTTGGATACCCAAAATTAACGTAGATGTCGAGAGATTAGATGCAAAACTTTATTTTCTTTAGTTCTATAAGACTTAATTTATATCTGCCATATGAATCTTTTATGGTATTTACGGTGTATTCTTTTTACTGGAAATTAATCATTCAATCTTTCATTTGAAAAATACATTATGTGATTACCTAAAACTTTACCTAATACGTTGTAAAATTTAGTTCTTTTCTATCATACAAAATCACTAAAAAAGTATCTTTAAAAGTTACTTAAGTATTTAAGCTCCCTTTTTTAAGAGTATCTAGATACCCAAAGTAACTTCGGATACTTATTAAAAAAAAAGTATTTTTTCTAGTATCTAGTTACTTTCCCGAAGCTATCAAAGATAGCTTTGGTTGATTTATTAGTAGGAGAAGAGAGAGGGAATTAATTATAACTGCAAGTTGTAATGTATCCAAGATATGATAATTTTGAATTATTCATAAAAAATGAATTCAAAATATACCTTCCTATCACTGTTATATAATATATTGCCAACATTTGGTTTAGTAACCAAAAAATTGTAACTCCTAAGATGGCACTGTCGTCAAAAGATTAAGGTAATATAAAAGAAGATATTCCAATTCTGTAATGCATGATGGGAAATTTATCCAGATTGGCGCCACCTCTAGAGTGTTTGCAATACTATGGTAAACCGAAACTATACATTTTTAGGCTAACGTTTGAAATTAGTATTCTAGACACACTTGAGGCGGCGCCACATCTTGACTCATTTCCCATCATGCATTGCAGGATTGAAATACTTCCTTATATATTACCTAACACTAGATTAAGGTTTTGTACCCGAAGTATTGATATGAAAAATTCGAATTTATTGTTGAAAAAATAGCATCAATTAGAGATCCAGTACCGGTAGGTCGCGCTACTCTTCAAGAACCAATCGTTTAAATCATTACACGGGAAATATTGTTATCAGGAACTGTAAATTCCAATCTTCTACACGATAGAAAACGTATCAAGATGTGGCGCCGCCACAAGAGTGTCTGGAGTACTAACTTATGTTACCTTAGTTACCTGGCAAAAAATATATAATTTCGCTTTAAGTTAGTACTGAAAATATACTAATAGTGGCGCCACATCTGGACATATTTCCCATTTGAATACCTTTCTATGTTTTACCTTACACCAAATTATCCGCGATGCCCTCTCTATTCATTATACAAGAATAATTCATACTAAATAAAAAAATAAATAATTTCTCAACCTTTAAACCCAATCTATTCTACTAGAAAACCAATCTAGATTATTTTTAATTTCTTTGATTTGACATTTGAGAGTCGCTACCAATTCTTGAAATGGACGAAATTAAGAAAGATATTTTTTATACAATATATGAAATATATTGTGGTCTTATTTATGGAATGTTATTTATAGAAGTAAACTATAAACATAAGTTTGAACAAAAGCCCAGATACTTATTTCGATTGCCAAGCAATCTTCTTCAGTGGTCATCACATAGGCATTACGGATCGATTCAAATTTGCTTGAAGACCACTGAAGAGGATTCTTTGACAATCGAAATACGTATCTGGGCAATAATTCATAAATACATTTGTTTAACCTTTTGTTTAAACTAAAGTTTTTAGTTAACTTTTGTGCATTATATTCCTTATACAAAACCACAATTTTTACAAATCTATGGCTATCTATACATTTAAATAATATCTTCTAAGGTTTTCTTTTTTTATTAATATTTCCAATTCAAATAGAAAGATGGCATTGTATTAAAAATTTTTACCAATCATTATATTAAAGTAGGACAGTTTAATGTGTTATAGTTTAATTACCTATATTTTGATTTTTTAAATTAATTTCTTATTACCAAATTCCATTTTTTTTTTGATATAGTAGGGGGAAATTGATGATTTCAGCGTTACGAAAGAATGGGGGAATGGAAAATCATTTTGGTGAAATGAACATACATGATCACAAAATTTCCCTAGTGAATGAACCAGATAATATTGGGGTTTTGTTTTCTAGGCCAGGAATTTCGGAAAATGAAAAAAAAAACATATTGATTTGATACAATTTTTGCATGAAAATCCACTTGTCCGCATATGAGCTTTTAGGGGTAGAAAAGTTTGGAAAATCAGCTCTTATCTGAAAGTATTATTTGTTTGAATTTCGGTAAGACTTGAATTCAAGTTAAAATAATCTTCCGTTGCCTCTCGAATTAAAAACGAGCTTTTTCAATAAAGGTAAATTAAACAGTTGTGGTGCTTTTTGTTCCCCCTCATTGTCTGAATAAATATAATGTGAAACTGTACGCTTTTCTCAAGTTTCTTATCTCTAATTTCTTATCCGCTTCATCCGATCTCTGGGAATGTCTTGATAATTTTTCATTTCCACAGAACATTTTTTTTCTCCATCAGTAGCATTCCATATTTAAATATTTATTGTAGCTGAAAGACAAATTTTTGTCCGTTTGAATTTTCACTGTCGTTTTGTCGTAAATCCAGCGATTATTTCTCAATGTGTAATTCCACAATTTGTTGGCTTGCTGCTTGACTGTTATTTGCATGATATTTTAATACATCGTTACAAATAAGACAATAAAATATTCATTCCGCAACATTTTCCAACGGAATTGGATTATTGGAACGCGCGACCCGGGGATTGATGGGAATTTATGTTAAACAAACTTTTATTATTTACACGGAAATAATTTTAATCAAACATCCGAGTATTTTAATATTTGATCGGTGTAAATATTAAAATATTCTATTTATTAGAGTGAAATTATATCATCACGTTTCGGTTCCAAAAAAAAATGGAAAAATAAACGAGAATTGTTTTTTCTTTCATAAATAACATGTAATTTACATTCACCCATGTCGACAGCGCGAAAATTACACGCCATTTTCCAGCGTAAATAATCGTATACAAGAAAAAGCTCAAAAGCTCCCCGTTCCACTATTATAATAGTTGGTGAATAGTTTATGGTCTGTAATTAAGCTTTGTCTTTCTCCTGATTTTTTTTTCCTATTTTTATCGGAGTAAATATTTTATGTCTTATTTGCCAAGTAAAAATGACTTGCACCATTAAAATTAAAATGGTTTTGCCTGCACTAAAACGATTTGCAATTAAACCGGTAATGCCGTCGTTTGGACACATGTGCTTCCGCTTTTTATTTATATGACGTAACAATTGGGGTGGAAATTTATATCGCAACTTTAGCGGTGTTTTCAATCGCCATTAGGCCAGTAAAAGTTGCGATATAAATAGGTTAACGATTGTGTCTGCCATGTGTGCGAAAAGTACTATCGATTTTAATCGTTGATTATTGCATATTTCAGTTATTTCCGCCCAGGGATTAATCGCCAAGGATAAGAGCGGAACTTCTGATCCTTACGTTACGGTTCAAGTTGGCAAGGTGAAGAAGCGCACGAGGACGATGCCGCAAGAATTGAATCCTGTTTGGCATGAAAAGTTTTATTTGTAAGTCATTTTCCTGTTTATATTAAAAATTTTAGGGAAAACTACCTTTTCGTTCCGTAACAAATCTATCTATTATTATAAAGAGGAAAGATTTGATTGTTTGTTTGCTTTGAATAGTCTCCGAAACTACTGGACCGATTTGAAAAATTCTTTCACTATTGGTAAGCTACACTATTTCCGGTGAACATAGGCTAAATTAAATTTTCAAAAAAGTTAGGGATCCATACTAAAACTCCAATAATGTAACCCAAGGTCTGAAAAAATTACCAAAAAACAATCTTTTATCGCGTGCGCTGCGAAAACTATTGGTTATAGAACAAAATAATGTACTACGATTTTGCAGAACATATCATTATCTACAAAAATTAGAGCGACAGCATATGTCTAACTATTATAGTTATGTCACAATAAGTGTTTCTTTTCATTTTAAAAAATTTATATAAATGCCACCGCTATAAAAGCTCTTTTATTTGTACTTTGGGATTAATTCTTATCAAAATAAATGACATCATATTTAAGTTTGCTTCAATACCATTATATAACTTTTTGAGTTATTCAATTTGAACATTCCATTCGAAAGATATCACAAGTTTAAAAATGTAAGTTATTTGAAAAATGTCGCATGGTCACCGATCTTTACTTATAATTAAGACCAACTTTATTGAGCTTGGTGATATTTTTTATTTATGTATAGATGCTGATTGATTTACATATTATTTAGTCTACGGTAGGTATACCTACCGTAGCTATACGCAATAGATATACTCTTTTTAGATATTTATAAATATTTTTTGAAAATTAATTGATTATTACATAGAACAATTTTATTCTTTGCAACAGTTTATTAAATGTGTCTTTTTAAAGTTGACAAAAAAGTTTTTTTATGTATGATTATGTTTTTCGTAAAAGAAACAAGAAAAATAAAAATTTTCACATACCACAAATAGCAAAACTAAAAAGAAAATATAATCTACACCTACGTTACGCAGACGAAGTTGCGGGGATCAGCTAGTAGGCAAATAAATACATATCGATAAAGACAAGATACGAATGTATATAGATAAACACATAGGTGTGAGTGAAAAAAATATAATAATCATTGTTTCAAATTTGAACTGATTGTTGTTATTGGTTTCAACAACTTCAATTGTCATTTCAAATTCATTCAATCGCCAGTTATTGTCAAAGTTGGCTGTGAAACATAAATATTTCATGCCTAGCAACCATTTTCAATAATTCCGTAAAAAGTATCACCACGTGGAACTAATAGAACGCAGTCGGTTATTAAAGTTGGTAGAAAAAACAATAGGGTTCCCCAAAATGGAAAAGTGGATTAAATTTAATTGGATTCCGGTTCCAGTTCAGGAACCAATATTTGGTTCCAGTTTCGGCTACGATTCAGGTTTAAATTGTTATAATTTTTTAAGCTTATTTTTGCGACCATCAGTCGATAATATCAAACACCAATTTATGTACTATTTTATGGTCTTTATGGCGTTGAGATGGTTGAGATCGTTGAGATCCAAGGACCGTAAACAAGTTGGCGCCAAATATTTTTTTTTTTAAAAACCGAATGCCATAAAATTGCTCTTTCGAAATACTTAATTGCTCCACTGCCAACATTAATTATTAATTAATTAATCGTAATTAAAAAACCAAAATTTAATTCCCGATTATCTCGAATTATATGGACTTATTTTTATTGTAATTGGTGCCAAAAAATTGCTCATCCTTTTTTCTATTTTATCCTTTTTTTTTTATTTTATAATTAAGCCAACAATATAAGTTTGTTTGCATGGATGTATACACATGTAACCTAATAAGTCACTATGGCTTGTCCTCATAAAAGCAGCAAGCAAATTGTCGCGCGACGATGACGTCACAATTATTACTCGCAGGCTTAAAGCCGTAAAATAATTATTTATTTTATTAATTAATTAAAAACAATTTTATGAACAAAAAATTCATCCCTATTATCAAAAAAAAAGGATGAGCAATTTTTGGCACCAATTACAATAAAAATAAGTTCATATAATTAGAGATAATCGGGAATTAAATTATGGTTTTTTAATTATGATTAATTAATGATTAATGATAGCAGTGGAGCAATTGTGTATTTCGAAAGAGCAATTCATGAGCAATTTTTTGGCATTCGGTTTTTTACAAAAAATAATATTTGGCGTCAACTTGTTTACGGTGATCCAAGGTTTATAAAATACACAGGTTGCCCCATTAGAAATAAAAATGACGTCATACGAAGAATTTTAAAATTTGAATTAGTCTGATCATATGTACGAATTTCTTCTGCATGCGTCACGTAGCGCATGAGGCCACCTGTGTATTTTATAAACCTTAGTTGAGATCTACCAAAATGTAGGAGTTTCAACAAACCAAATTTTTTAGTATTCATCTTTCTACTTTCATTATAGGAGTAATAGAAGCTGAAGCCCATATAAATTTTGATGATTCCAATCTTGAATCCTTCCTCCCGAGCTTCAGCTCCAGATTTTCAGCTCTGTTACTACTACTTAAAGGATCTAGAATTCTAGCCGATTAAGCAGTTGAAAATTGCAAACGCATCTAATGATGGGACCTTACCTTATTTTTAATGTTTTTCATCTAATATAGCAAAACACTTAATCTCACACCCTTAACCCTTATAGCTAGGGAATGAGGGTGACAATCCTAAACGTATTTTTTTTTTCTCAGTACTTATTAAAAATATCTTCATGAAATTGAAATATACATGACTATCAATCAGTGGCGTAGCTACCTAGGGGCTAGGCGGGGCAGTGCCCCGGGGCCCTCAAGCCCAAGGCCCTCGAATCCTTACCAGAAATCTCGATCGAACTGAACTTTTGAAAATTCAGTTGGAAGTTCACCAATTTTGTAAGGAAATAATGAGCAAATATGGAGTACTAGAATGCGACCTAACGGAAGTATTTACAGCGATGTTATTATTCTTTACAATTCCTGTCACTTCTGCAGCAGCTGAAAGGTCATTTAGCAAATTAAAAATAATAAAAAATTATTTAAAAAATAATATGGGCCAAATTCGACTCCGATATTTATCGCTAATAGCAATTGAAAACAAAACCGCATCAAGCCTGGATTTAAACGAAGTCATTGATACTTTTGCGAAAACTAAAGCTCGGAAAAAATTGTTAATATAATTGTTATTTAGTCAGTTGGTGGGCCCGATCTTTATATAATAAACCCTTGAATTTTCTCTATTTCGTTTTATTAGCCAAACCTACACCAAGTATTAATTGTAATTTATGTTGTTTAATATTTGTATTACCTGTCCTGCAGTGCACAAAAAAGAGCTTAAGTAGCTAAGCATTTTTAAAATATTTGTATATTTCATATTTTTATTTGATAAAACCTAATCAGTTTACATAGCAGTGGGGCCCCATGTTTTAATTTGCCCCAGGGCTCTTGGTTACCTAGCCACGCCACTGCTATCAATAAAAGATTTATCAAATGTTTTTTTTTAGATTTTGTACAATATTAGAAACGGTATTTGAGGAAGGGGGGTCATTACAACCCCAAAGTGACACCAAAAAAACATAATTTTTATGTTAATTAGTTAGCTATCACATGATAAAGTTACAAAATTGATTTATTGGTATTCATGCACCTATCGGTAATTGATTTTTATTATTTTAAACTATGTTCCACCAATTGGACCATTTTGTAACTTTAACGTGAGATAGCTTACTAATTAACAAATAAGATAATTTTTTTTGGTACGTATCACTTTGGGGGTTGGTATGAAAAACCATCCCCCAAAATACTTCTCGTTTTTTAGTTTCTAATGTTGCAAAAATTCTAAAAAAAAATAATTTGTAATTAGTTTATTGATACCCTACATAGTTTCAATTTTATGAAGATCTCTTCAATAGGTACTGGGGAAAAAAATATTTACATTAAAGGTTGTCACCCCCATTATTCCTTAACTATAAGGGTTATGGGTGTGAGATTAAGTCAATAGCTATCTTAGATGAAAATCAAAGTAAAAGTATTCTAAAAAAAAAAAAAAAAATAATTAGTTTATTGGTATCTTGTATAGTTTCAGATTTATGAAGATATCTTCAATAGGTACTGGGGAAAAAATATTTACATTAAAGGTTGTTCCCCCATTATTCCTTAACTATAAGGGTTAAGGGTGTGAAATTAAGTGAATGGTTATCTTAGATGAAAATCAATAAACAAAAAAGGTAAGATCTCTTCATTAGACACGAGGGCAGGTTTCAAATGCTTAATCGACTAGATCCTTTGGGATAGGATGATAGATTTAATTTCCCTATTGATGAAGATATATGGTTACCAAGGCCACTACTCAACAATTTTTATGGTATTTACAATAGAAAAGTAATGAGTTTTGCATAGCACCAAAGGATCGATGTTCCTCTTCATTAGGAGCTGGATTAGATACCGCGGAGGATGAATAACTTATTTACAATATTTTATATCCTTTTTTTCATGTAAAGATACATTTTTTCCTTAGTTTCTCTTACTCAATAAGCATGGTAATGCGATGATTGTAAGTGGGCCGAGTTGGCATTCTTTTGGAAGGATAAATCCAATGGCTTATATTCTATATTAAGGTGTTAAATTCTAGCGTTATTTATCAATGCTTTGATCTATTTGGTAAGTCCAGGATTACCTATTTCTTTAACCTGTTTATTACCTCGCTGTTTTCGAGTAGGTTTAGTGCCAAGAAGATTGGGAGATTTACCAATTTCTTCAGGGACATGGAGCTCCATTTTTCGATTTCTTCTTTCACCGTTTTCATTTGGAAATCCTCGTGTAAAGGTATTGTTTATACCACGCCACTTGAAGAATAATTCCAAGGATTTTTGATTGGTAATTCTCGATGTCGATGCCCGAATTTGAGGCTGTTTCCCGTACGTCCAGAGTGGCTTTAATATTGCTTTATAAAGCAATAAGTTATTTTTTGTTGCGAAGCGCGATCTCTTACCTATAAGTCAATATATTTTTCCTGTTTTCAGATTTGGTTGGCTTCTTTTTATTTTTGTATTTTTCCTCCATGTTTACCTTCTATCAAGAGGCATACCTTTGATATTTAACTTCACCCCCCTGTGGCAATAGTGTCCCTCCATTCAGGTATACGAATGGCCATATGTCTCTTATCATTGTGAAGATAACATGGATAGATTTGTCTTCGTTTATCACAATTTTCCATTTTCGAGGCGATTCACTAAACTTTTACAGGTACCTCTGGAGCTTTATGTTAGCCACTTCTGCGTTGTTGTCTATGGTTAGGATGGCCATATCATCAGTAAATACAGCTAGTGGGTGTCGTATAATGTCGCATAATATATCTTCATCAATAGGGAAACAATCCTACATAATTTGAACTAAATCCATGATTCCCAGGACTTGCACTCTTCTTGTTAGCGATTTTTTTTCTAAAGGCTCTAGCAGGATCCTCATGGCGAGTTGGCCCCCAAATAGAAACCTATGTCAAAACTTATGTTAAAATATCGGCTTGATATGCAAATACATTTTATATACTTTTCGCGACCAAATTCCTCTTTGACCTGGAGATATGGACAAAAATATCCCCCCGCATGGCTATTTTTCAAAGTTATATATCTCAAAAACTAATTAAGCTAGAGAAGTGAAACCAACGCGAGACTTTAGATTATTTTACAGAATATATCATATATTTTTTTAAAATTTTTAGGAAAAAAAATTACAAAAAAAATTCAAAAAACAAATGAAATAATTTTTTCTTATGTGTTCTCTGAAAATGACAATCACGAAAAAAATATATTTTATGCTTCTATATAAGCACTATAGCTCATAAAAATTAAGATGTTTACTTTCAAGATCAAAATAATTGATCCCAAAAGAAAAAAAGACAACTTGTGTTCAATTTTTATTAAAATAAGAATAAAAAAAATTATCGTCACTGTTACAATTTATTGCAACTGGAATACTATGCATCTTCAATTAATTCTAGGTACATATTGACGCATAGTATATAGTATAGATGCATAGTATTCCAGTTGTAATAAATTATAACAGTGACGATAATTTCTTTTTATTCTTATTTTAATAAAAAATGAACACTAGTTGTATTTTTTTTTCTTTTGGGATCAATTATTTTGATCTTGAAAGTAATCACCTTAAGAGTAAATATAGAAAAACAAAAAAAGTAATAAATTTTTTTTTCATGTTTCCTTAGACTTACAATTATGAAAATAATATATGTTTTGTTACCTATATGTGGCCTATTTTTTATTAAAGTTTTGTGAAACAAAAGTTGGTGCAACACTTCGAAAAAAAATAAAACCGAAGTACACTATTAGGCGTAGATAATATTTCATTTTTTTTTCAAGGTGTTGCACCAACTATTTTTTCACGCAATTTTTATGAGTTATAGTGCTCATGTAGAAGCATAAAATATATTTTTTTCGTGATTGTCATTTTCAGAGAACACATAAGAAAAAAATATTTCATTTGTTTTTTGGTTTTTTTTTGTAATTTTTTTTTTCTAAAAATTTCAAAAAAATATATGATATACTCTGTAAAATAAACTACAGCCTCGCGTTGATTTCACTTCACTAGCTTAATTAGTTTCTGAGATATATAACTTTGAAAAATAGCCATGCGGGGGGATATTTTTGTCCATATCTCCAGGTCAAAGAGGAATTTGGTCGCGAAAAGTATATAAAATGTGTTTGTATATCAAGCCGATATTTTAGCATAAGTTTCGATATAGGTTCCTATTTGGGGGCCAACTCGCCATGAGGATCCTGCTAGACCCTTTGCCGTCATTTTGTCATAGCGATGAAGAGGACTTCATTTTTGTCAAAAAACCGACTAAAATATATTTCTTCCTATAAAATAATTTAAGAAGACCAATATTTAAAATTGTAATTAATTTTTAGTCATCAATATTCCTTGAAATAATAAACGATAGAAATACTTTTACATTTATCTTTTCACTTCAATATATTTGCAACGAATTGAATCATTTATAGAAAATTAATTCAGAATCATCAACGAAAAGCAATGAAAGCATTGCATTAAGCGGAAGAAAATGTTAAAGTATTGGCTCAACTTGAAAATAGGTCATTAACTGCAAATTTCAGGGAACTCTATTGATAATAATTTACTTCGTGAAGGAAGGCTTTGTTATTGATTTTTGAACGTAAAATTTAAGATTTTAAGTACTAAATTTCTAATGTATGTACATAGGAAAATAGTAGTTTTATTCTCAAAGTTTCCATCTAGTTTTCTTAATAGTTTGCCGGTGGTAATCCGGGTGTTGAACCAAGCCACTTTATGAGGGTCAGTAGGGCTAAAAGTTTTACTTCTTTAAATCGTCCTCCCGGGACTCACTTAAATGAGGAAAACGTATCCTTCTTGTGTAACACACCCTTATTCCCATGCAATAAAAATAAGTAAAATTTGTAATGTATAAGACTGGAAAATATACTTTACGTTTTCAGAGGTAATTTTCATTTTTAAATTTTTCCAAATATTTCGTTTTCTTTTTTATACCTGAGTTTTCCACGCTTTTCTTTAGTCTAGTAACGCATTGTAATTGTGCATAAAATTGGAATGGGAATACGTACTTTTTCCGTAAATACTCAAATCATTGATTGTATTATTTTCTCGCTTCGCTTGATTTCAATAATACAGCAAAGAATGGAGGCTTAATTCAAATAAGTTTCACGCAATTCAATCAATTGAATTTTACGTAATAATGACATTCTAAGAAAAATTGTGTAGGTATTGAAAAAAAAGCTTAATATTATCTTTATTAAATTTTCAAGCATTGATTGTTTCATATTTACTGCAGTGGTACCCAATAAGAGTACTAGTGCTTTCCGGGAGAAAGGGATATTTACTTATTGTGAACCAATGGTTAAATGCTTTTAAACTCATATGGTTCCAATGAATGGAATTTGCAGTTTCTAATTAAATTTGATACAAATTCTTTAATCTTTTGATTCTCGAAAGTTTGAAAAGTTTCCACTGAAGATCTCCATTCGGTTTTTCTCCGTAAAACTTTTATGCATCCTTTGATCTTCTTCCCTTCCTTTTGCCTACAGATTTCCATTCAAAATCTGCTCCCCAAATATACTTTTAATCAGTCTTTCTTTTTTCCTAGAATTCAACAGAAATTCATGGTTTAGCTTCGATTTTTTTTATTTAGGGGAAACAGTTTTCTTATTCTAAATTTTTGATTCTTTTTTTAACGGAAATTCGTACTTTTCAATCATTAGAGAAAATGCTATTGAGAGAAACGACAGTTCACTTAATTGTGTGAAACAACCCTTAGGCCAGTTGAGAAATTCTACCCTTTTTAATAAAATTGGAGTGATTTAGAGAAAAACATTTTCCCGGCAAATATCTTCAGTTTTCTCATTAAAAATATATACAGTATTTAAACAATTTTTTGCAATTAATTTAATGTTTTTTTTTTCTTCAGTGAATGTCATAATTCTTCCGATCGCATCAAAGTTCGTGTTTGGGATGAAGACAATGATCTGAAGAGTAAACTACGACAAAAACTAACACGTGAATCGGACGATTTCCTCGGCCAGACAATCATTGAGGTATTCTTTTCAAATAATTTTCATTTCCCAAATTTTTAATTTAATCATCCTTCAGGTTCGCACCTTATCCGGTGAGATGGACGTATGGTACAACCTAGAAAAACGAACGGACAAATCAGCCGTATCGGGAGCGATTCGACTCCACATTTCCGTAGAAATTAAGGGTGAGGAAAAAGTTGCTCCGTACCATGTACAATACACGTGTCTCCACGAAAATCTTTTCCACTCCCTATGCGAGGAAAACGGCGGCATGGTTAAACTTCCACAAGCGAAGGGCGATGATGCTTGGAAAATTTATTTCGACGAAGCTGCTCAAGAAATTGTTGATGAATTCGCGATGAGATATGGAATTGAATCAATTTATCAGGCCATGACGTAAGTTTTCGTCTATTTTTTACCGAAGAACTCCAATTGATTGATTGATTTTTGCAGACATTTCCACTGCCTTTCCACAAAATATTTATGTCCAAGTGTTCCGGCCGTCATGAGCACATTACTGGCTAACATAAATGCCTATTACGCACATACGACGGCATCTTCCGCAGTCTCTGCCAGCGATCGTTTCGCTGCATCAAACTTTGGGGTACCCTCATCAAATCGCACCACTACCCTTACAGTTTTCACCATTTTTTTTCTGATTTTAGAAAGAAAAATTCGTTAAATTATTGGACCAATTGCACAATTCTCTACGTATAGACTTATCGATGTATCGCAACAATTTCCCGGCTTCAAGCACCGAGAAGTTAATGGATCTGAAGTCAACCGTTGACTTATTAACGAGCATCACGTTCTTCCGTATGAAAGTCCAGGAACTCTCAAGCCCACCGCGGGCCAGTACTGTTGTTAAAGACTGCGTTAAAGCTTGTCTTCGTTCTACATATCAGTTCTTATTTGAAAATACGTACGAGTTATACAACCGGGAGTTCCAGAGTGATCCGAATGATCCGAAACGAGATCCGGACGATCATGGACCTGGCATCGACAGCGTTGACTTTTGGCACAAATTAATAGCTTTAATCGTATCGGTTATTGAAGAGGACAAGAATAGTTATGGACCTGTTTTGAATCAATTCCCGCAGGAACTCAATATCGGACAGGTAAATTGAAATATGAAAAAAGGTTAAAGTTTATTACATTTTTTTTTTTTTTGATTTAGCTTTCGGCTGCGACGATGTGGAGTCTATTTGCCGTGGACATGAAATATGCATTAGAGGAACACGAGCAGCATCGGCTGTGCAAGTCTTCCGCTTATATGAACTTACACTTCAAAGTGAAATGGTTGTACACGAATTACGTAAAAGATGTGCCCCCGTACAAGGGCGCCGTTCCCGAATATCCCGCATGGTTTGAGCCGTTCGTCATGCAGTGGTTGAACGAAAATGACGACGTCTCCCTCGAGTATCTCCACGGAGCCTTCA
This sequence comes from Sisyra terminalis, assembly GCA_958496175.1. Taxonomy (NCBI): domain Eukaryota; kingdom Metazoa; phylum Arthropoda; class Insecta; order Neuroptera; family Sisyridae; genus Sisyra; species Sisyra terminalis. Next base: position 10,057,354 of record OY292277.1, on the reverse strand, counting down.
ACCGAGACAAAAAAGACGGGGTAAATTCTCATCCACTCTCTTGAAAATATTTCCAGTTGGAAAAACTTGACGAAATTTCCTCTGATTACAGTTCCAAAAGAGCAGCGAACATGCCTTATTCTCAAACTCGGTCGTTGACGTTTTCACTCAACTTACGCAATGTTTCGACGTTGTCTCGAAACTGGAATGTCCAGATCCTGAAATTTGGAAGCGTTACATGAAACGGTTCGCCAAGACGATCGTTAAAGTCTTAATAGCTTACGCTGATATAGTTAAACGAGAATTCCCTGAACATCTTAAAGAAGAAAGAATCGTAAGAATTATTTTTAAGAAATCGTATTACGTCTTATTTTTTCCCGATTTTTTCAGGCGTGCATTTTAATGAATAACATCCAACAACTTCGAGTACAACTTGAGAAAATGTTTGAGTCAATGGGTGGAGAAAAGCTAGAAGAAGATGCGGCCAATATTTTGAAGGAGCTCCAACAAAATTTGAACAACGCGTTGGATGAATTGGCGATGCAATTTGCTAAAAGGTGATATTGGAACCATAACATTTTCTGTTTTTAATTTAATGAAATTTCTTTGTAGTTTGGAGGAACGGATTACAACTAGTGTGCGTGAACTGGGTGACCTACTACTGTCGATCAAAGGTGGAGGTCAACCTGGACAATTAAATCAACCGGCGCAAAGAAATGCGGTGGCGGCAGAAGCCGATGAAGTCCTGCGTCCATTGATGGATCTTTTGGACGGCTCATTGTCTCTGTATGCTCAGTCTTGCGAGAAAACTGTACTGAAAAGACTGCTCAAGGAATTATGGAAGATTGTCATGCGGATTTTGGAAAAAACTGTTGTGCTTCCTCCAATGACTGATTCAAAAGTAAATATCTGAGTCAATTTATTTTGTAATGTTTCCAATTGGAAGGATTTCCAATTGGTTAATCCGAGAGCATATTATGTTGGTGGCAATTTTTTTCAGCTGATGTTCAAAAATATCACGGACAACGCGAAGAATTTGGCGGCCAACGCCAAAATCGAGGACATGTCCCGTTTATTCAAGAACCACATGACGGGAAAGCAAGACGTGAAAAACGCGTTGAGCGGAGTCATGGATATTTCGAAAGAAGTCGAAAAGAATTTATCGCCCAAACAGTGTGCAGTTCTGGACGTGGCTCTTGACACCATCAAGCAATATTTCCATGCCGGCGGTAATGGTTTGAAGAAAACATTCCTGGAAAAGAGTCCCGAACTACAAAGTTTGCGCTATGCTCTTTCACTATACACGCAAACCACCGACACGTTAATCAAAACGTTCGTCCAATCTCAGGTCAACGAATGTAAGTATCAATCGCGAACTAATTTTTCTATTTGCACAATTTACGACGTGGAAATAATTTTTTGAACATATAATAAAGTGGCGGTAAGCGACAAAACAATTGTACCACAACGGTCGCTATCGTGTGATCGGGAGGATTCAGAAACAGGTCTAGATGCTCTGGAGGAGCCTCTAAAAGCGAGAAAAAGACGAGAAAGCCGACAAGGTATCGGGCAAACGCAAACTTAGATGCGTGCACTAACTGCTGATTTTAGAAACGAGAAAGATACTTTTTCGAATTGATATATAATTAGAAGATATAGATCTAGAGAAATCTGCAAGCTACAGCTTTTTGGCAAACTCATCTGTTTAACGTTTAAACTTTACAGTTTTACACATCAAACATTTTCTTCATACTTCATGCTCTGATATATAATGTTTATATAAATACAAAACCGTTTTTTAAATTTAATAATGCAGCAAAATGTTCCGTTTTTAGCTTTTTAGTTACCTATAATGTTTCAAATTCCTTATAGGCAAAACATTTTACCAACAAGAATTTTTGCTCTATAATTGGCCAGTAGGAAAATTCTTGTGTTTAAAACAATCGCATGACTTTCTCATATTGCATGTATGAAATTATTACTTGTAAATACATAGAAAACGATAAGAAAAGCAATTTGAAAATATGATTTTAAACTAGAACAATTAGAATTACAAATTAGCTGTGCAATTTTCCATATATTTTGCTAAGCGTGAGTTTAATGTTTTAGATACGATCAGTTCGGATGAGGGAAGTATTGGAGAGGTATCGATTCAAGTTGACTTGTTCACGCATCCAGGAACTGGAGAGCACAAAGTTACTGTTAAAGGTAATTCGGGAATTCCCGATAAGTTTTTTTTTCATTAGTAAATGATTTTATCATCTCTTAGTGGTTGCGGCCAATGAACTGAAATGGCCGATGGTTTCGGGAATGTTCCGACCGTTTGTGGAGGTCAATCTAATTGGACCACATTTGTCAGATAAGAAACGAAAATTCGCAACTAAATCCAAGTCAAATAATTGGTCACCGAAATATAATGAAACTTTTCATTTGTATGAAATTTTTGAGTGGATTTTTTGAATTTTTTTGTTGATTTTTGGTTTGGTTTTAGCATTATTGGCAATGAAGAACAATTGGATTACTTTGAATTGCATATTTGTGTAAAAGATTATTGCTTTGCACGAGAAGATCGTTTGGTTGGGGTCGCTGTTGTTCCTTTGAAGGATATCGTCGATCAGGTACGAAATGAAAAAAATTAGTTATTTAAAATTTTATTACTAAAATATTATTTTTTAGGGTTCATACGCAGAATGGTTGACTCTGCGAAAACGTATCCAGATGGACGAAACCGGATGGACAATTCTCCGAATTTTGTCCCAACGCACCAACGACGAAGTGGCCAAAGAGTTTGTGAAACTGAAATCAGACATTCGTCAAGAAAATCCAGTGCCCAACCAGTAAACTCGATTAAATTAATCAAAACCAAAAAAAAAAAAAAACTAAGTAAAAATTTGCACAAAATTGACCCAAACAATGGTTCATCGTCACCACAATGCGGATTTTCGAAACAATCTCAGGAAATATCGTTAAAATTTATCTAATTAGACTGTTGTCACATTGTAATGACCGGAATAATATTTTGTAAATATCAAAACAAATTTCTAATTATTGGATATGGATTGTTCTAAAAATATTGTAAAACTATATCATAAATTGCTCATCTAAATTTTTCCAATTCAAGTGCTTTCTCTCCTCTAAAATGGGCGCTGTTTCTTTTTTTATCTTTTTATTCAGTCTTGTCTACAATTGATATTTAAGAACAAAAATTTAAGACCGTCCGTGGTATTTTCCGAGCAAAATCGAAACTGATTTAAATAATATCGAAAAATTTTACCCTTTTTATCTTTGATTAATGAAAAATTGTTCAAACTCAAACAGTATACGATGAAATTGATTTTACGTTACGTGCAAGTCTTGTTATTATTTTCCTCAATCGAAAACCTTGTAAATATCAATTGATTTAACTGAAAAAATCGACATCCAATATTTAAATTAACAAATTACAATGCAAATCAATTACCTTATAGACTCACCAAATCAAAGAAGGAACTTAATGAAAACACTCAATGCAAAAATAATTTAATTCAACAAATCAAATGAACCACAATTTTCACTAAACAAGCACAAAGTTTTGGACAGTACCAAGAATAAAAAAATCGATCAAGGCAATATATTTTCGAAAGTTCACAAAATTGTCAGTTGGACAAAGTTTCATTGTAAATTGGACTGAATTTTTGTAAGGTTTTTATGGAACTATTAGACTAATTTTTTTTAAAACGACTTCGATTATTCTATGAAAATTATTGCCTTTTTCCTCACACCTGAAAACGGTGACAAAACATATTAAGTCGAATCTTAAAATACACAATAAAAAAAAATCTAGTTAAAAACGCCTTATCAAATAAAAAATGTATAATCGCAAGGAAAATTCTATGCTTTTTCCAAAAAAAAATATATATACATACATATATATAAAATATATAAAATTTAAAGAATAACTTAAGAAAATTTTTAAAAATTGTCGCTTTTAAAACTGTGTCGTATTTTAAACTATTTAAGCATGATTACGTTCTTTCACTGTGATATTCAAATAATAGCATTAATATTAATGAATTAATTAATAATTATTTTAAAAAAATATATTTAAAATATATATATATTATATAAATATATGAAAAAAAATATTGATAATATTTCTGTCTGTCTTTGTCGAAATGTATGTGCCGAATTCGCAAATCAAAAAAAAAATCCATAAAATTCAAAAGTCGATAGTTATAAATATATATGTACAATAATATTGATGAAGGAAATCGTTATAATGTTAATATTTGAAAATTGTCCTTCGTACATCTTACATACATTAAAACTCCACCGCTAGAGAAAAATTCGTTCGTGCTTATAACTAATTAATTAAAAAAATGAGAAATCTTGACAATACATTCACTTTAACACACAATATAATTACAAAATTTTAATGAAATCATTGCTAAATATTATCATATTCTCATCATTCACCACCCCCAATTTAGCCATATTAAAAATTTTAATGAATTCTTTGTTTCTATGTCTAATATCAAATATTTTCGAACCACTTCAGTAAAAGCTTGAAGAATCTTTGAGTCTAAAATTTTATGGTTTTTCTAATATCAAGATAATCCGAAAAAAAGAATCATATCTTATAAATAATTGATGAAAATTGTACTATTAGTAGTGTAATACTTCCAAATTAAGTTTACTTTTATTAAAAATTCGCCAAGAATGGCCAGATACTTAGGAGGGAGGGATATCTTGAGCTTTCTAGCCACGACCTGAATTCACTATTGGGAAATATTGAAAGAATTGCATGTGAAAAACAATGGTAATCAATGTAATAAAAACATAAGGTATTTATTTTGAAAGTGTTGCAAGTTCATATTAAGCACGGTCTTATGGAAACTTTTATATTAGTAACTAGAACTCAATTACCCCAAATTTGGAATTAGTTTTGGGTAGTCCAAGTACTAATATTATGTTTTTAGAGTCAAAAATAATTATACTTATCAAAGCTTTCTTGAAATTGAGTTATGTCACTTTCAAAATAAACGACTCATATGTATAAATATGATTTTAGCATCTCACTATGTTGATTATAATAGACATATAAAACAGCTTTAAAATTGGGCCGAAACATGATTATAGATAAATTTTTGGGAAATTGGTTTTCCATAGGTTTTTTTCTAGTCAAACCCCAAGGCATTTATTCATGTATTTTCTTGGGATTAGAGCAGTTTAGCGATAAGGTTTTGGCTGGACCTTGTAAGCAATAGTCATACAAACAATGGCATTGTCTTGGCATTTTTTCTTGACAAAAAATATTCAATTTTTCAATAAATTACATAGAGGGTATGAGATGTAAAAAGTTTAGGAAAGACTGGGATAAACAATAGTCTTGTATAGTGACAAATTTAATGTTTTATCTTCATTTATATTCCTAGAATTTAAAGAAAAGAACACATCAGATATACAATTCTATCAATTATTTTTTTTTAATTTATTAATTATTTTCAGATTTTTTTTAATATGGCTAAATTACTTGAAAAAATTCCTATACATTGTGCTTTATAAACTAAATTAATCTACGTTTTATGTTATACTCTTACAAAATTTATATTTAAAACTAAACTTAGCACAATTTTTGATTTGTTCTTCCATTGCATGTATAATGTGGACACATATAAATCGTCCAACAAATAAATAAAAATAAAATCAAAAACGAAAAAATCCTCCACACACGGCATTCAGAATGCAAGGCTCGAACTCTCTCGTGTCTTATGGCGGAAAAGTGTGGAAATTTTCGAGAGGAATGTACCATATCGGGAACCAGTGATCTTTCATCATTTAATCATTCAAAAAATTATATGAAAATCTATATTTAAAAAAAAAATATATAAATTATTATTGTAAAATAAATATAAATTTATTTTTAATCATATCATCAAAAGCATAAAGTCCTAATATTTTTAAATGCAATATCTTTGTTAATATATCCTTCAACAATTATACATCGTATCTCGTTCCTCGTGTAAATCAATAACTGATCAATAATGCATTACATTTAACTCCTCTTTAACTTATTCGTTTGCATTTTTTTTCATCACCTCTCTCTGTCTCTCGGTTTTCCTGTTTTCCTGTCGAATTTTAATTCGAAAAGAAAAATACAAAATTAAAATATGAACAAAAAAATAGAAACATTTATAAAATTACAAAAAAAAACATTGTGAAAAATCTTTATGCAAATAATTGCAATATAAATTGACCAAGTATGTTAGAGAAAGTATAAACTTAAAAAATCGTATAAAATGCATGTAGTGTTAAACAATTAATAATTATATCTGTGCAGTTATTGCGCCATTAAAACATTATTATTATTATAATATTAAAAACAAATATTTATTAATTAAATTTGTAAAGAATGTGCATTATTGTTAATTAAACTAAACGGTGATTGGTTAATAATTGTTACAAGAACAACTACAAACAAAAAAAAATATATATATAATATTGTAAATATTGTACGTTGCTTAGACTTAAATAATTTTATTCATTTTTGTGTAAAAGTTGATGATAATTGTCGTCAAATAAAGAAAAATAATGTACATTGAATGATATGTTTTACTTATTTCTTCCTACTGTTTTTCACTCTAAAAAAAATTTCCCTCATTTCATCATTCAATCGTACATGTTTTTCTTTGTCCTTTCCCCAATCCCCTTTTTTATATGTGCGTGTATGTGAATTTTATTAAATATTATTACCAACAAAAACTGATAATTTCATTAAACGATTCTAATAATTAATTTTTAAACAAAAAAAAATGAGAATATTTCTTATTCATATTTGACGCAATGAAAATTGTATATAAAAGCACATTTATAATGAAAAATGGATAAAGAATATTAATAAATATTAAACAAATATTCCTATTATATTATATACAAATATAAAAACATAATAAATTATTTAAAAGAAGAAAGTGTTGTATAAAATAATATCTATATATGCAATGATCTTGATAACTTATATTATAGAATATTGAAAAATTAAATGATTTATCAAGCACAAGCATGATTTTTATTTAAATATTTCTTTCAATGTTTTTTGCACTTTCTATATTAGTTTTTCACTTTACAAGCACTATATGTTATCTTAGTCGCTATCTATTACGATTTATCCAAATATTTACATCGATAGAAAAGAAATATAAAAGGATTACGACATAATTTCAGTAATAGTTTTCCTTAGATAATGAATTTTTAAAATATAAAATAGGTCTATTCCCAATTTGGAGAAAGAAATCGTAACTTATCCTTTAACTGATCCTAATAACCTTTGCCCAATCGACAAGGAACGAAAGCTCCGAAAAAACCAATATTTCACCAAAATTCTTTCACATTCTATTTCACGTAAGGGCATTATTCAATAATCCGTTGAGAAAACTAGCCCTCATAAGGAAAAGTCCCCCCCGAAAATCGATCAATTTTAGGGCAAATTTGGTGCATGCTATTTCACCTCCTTAACTTCCCGTTTCGATTTCCCAAGGATGTCGCTGATATATGTAAATGGTTTTAATGCAATTACATTAAGGATGATTTAATCTTACATATTGTGCTCAGTTTAAGCCAAAATAACCATCACTTATATCCTTTTTATGCACTTGAAAATTGTCCTTTTTGAAACTTTGAAATGATATTGCGGGTGTCCTTTCGCACACAGGACAAAAATTTTTTCACATTCTATTTCAAGTAAGGGTATTATTCAATAATCCGTTGAGAAAACTAGCCCTCATAAGGAAAAGGGACCCCCCGAAAATCGATCAAGTTTAGGGCAAATTTGGTGCATGCTATTTCACCTCCTTAACTTCCCGTTTCGATTTCCCAAGGATGTAGCTGATATATGTAAATTGTTTGAATGCAATTACATTAAGGATGATTTAATCTTACATATTGTGCTCAGTTTAAGCCAAAATAACCATCACTTATATCCTTTTTATGCACTTGAAAATTGTCCTTTTTGAAACTTTGAAATGATATTGCGGGTGTCCTTTTGCACACAGGACAAAAATTTTTTCACATTCTATTTCACGTAAGGGCATTGTTCAATAATCCGTTGAGAAAACTAGCCCTCATAAGAAAAAGGGACCCCCCGAAAATCGATCAATTTTAGGGCAAATTTGGTGCATGCTATTTCACCTCCTTAACTTCCCGTTTCTATTTCCCAAGGATGTAGCTGATATATGTAAATTGTTTGAATGCAATTACATTAAGGATGATTTAATCTTACATATTGTGCTCAGTTTAAGCCAAAATAACCATCACTTATATCCTTTTTATGCACTTGAAAATTGTCCTTTTTGAAACTTTGAAATGATATTGCGGGTGTCCTTTTGCACACAGGACAAAAATTTTTTCACATTCTATTTCACGTAAGGGCATTGTTCAATAATCCGTTGAGAAAACTAGCCCTCATAAGGAAAGGTCACCCCCCGAAAATCGATCAATTTTAGGGCAAATTTGGTGCATGCTATTTCACCTCCTTAACTTCCCGTTTCGATTTCCCAAGGATGTAGCTGATATATGTAAATTGTTTTAATGCAATTACATTAAGGATGATTTAATCTTACATATTGTGCTCAGTTTAAGCCAAAATAACCATCACTTATATCCTTTTTATGCACTTGAAAATTGTCCTTTTTGAAACTTTGAAATGATATTGCGAGTGTCCTTTTGCACACAGGACAAAAATTTTTTCACATTCTATTTCACGTAAGGGCATTGTTCAATAATCCGTTGAGAAAACTAGCCCTCATAAGGAAAGGTCAACCCCCGAAAATCGATCAATTTTAGGGCAAATTTGGTGCATGCTATTTCACCTCCTTAACTTCCCGTTTCGATTTCCCAAGGATGTAGCTGATATATGTAAATTGTTTTAATGCAATTACATTAAGGATGATTTAATCTTACATATTGTGCTCAGTTTAAGCCAAAATAACCATCACTTATATCCTTTTTATGCACTTGAAAATTGTCCTTTTTGAAACTTTGAAATGATATTGCGAGTGTCCTTTTGCACACAGGACAAAAATTTTTTCACATTCTATTTCACGTAAGGGCATTGTTCAATAATCCGTTGAGAAAACTAGCCCTCATAAGGAAAGGTCAACCCCCGAAAATCGATCAATTTTAGGGCAAATTTGGTGCATGCTATTTCACCTCCTTAACTTCCCGTTTCGATTTCCCAAGGATGTAGCTGATATTTGTAAATTGTTTTAATGCAATTACATTAAGGATGATTTAATCTTAATTATTGTGCTCAGTTTAAGCCAAAATAACCATCACTTATATCCTTTTTATGCACTTGAAAATTGTCCTTTTTGAAACTTTGAAATGATATTGCGGGTGTCCTTTTGCACACAGGACAAAAATTTTTTCACATTCTATTTCACGTAAGGGCATTGTTCAATAATCCGTTGAGAAAACTAGCCCTCATAAGGAAAAGTCACCCCCGATAATCGATCAATTTTAGGGCAAATTTGGTGCATGCTATTTCACCTCCTTAACTTCCCGTTTCGATTTCCCAAGGATTTAGCTAATATTTGTAAAATGTTTTAATGCAATTACATTAAGGATGATTTAATCTTACTTATTGTGCTCAGTTTAAGCCAAAATAACCATCACTTATATCCTTTTTATGCACTTGAAAATTGTCCTTTTTGAAACTTTGAAATGATATTGCGGGTGTCCTTTTGCACACAGGACAAAAATTTTTTCACATTCTATTTCACGTAAGGGCATTGTTCAATAATCCGTTGAGAAAACTAGCCCTCATAAGGAAAAGTCACCCCCCGAAAATCGATCAATTTTAGGGCAAATTTGGTGCATGCTATTTCACCTCCTTAACTTCCCGTTTCGATTTCCCAAGGATTTAGCTAATATTTGTAAAATGTTTTAATGCAATTACATTAAGGATGATTTAATCTTACTTATTGTGCTCAGTTTAAGCCAAAATAACCATCACTTATATCCTTTTTATGCACTTGGAAATTGTCCTTTCTGAAACTTTGAAATGATATTGCGGGTGTCCTTTTGCACACAGGACAAAAATTTTTTCACAATCTATTTATCGTAAGGGCATTGTTCAATAATCCGTTGAGAAAACTAGCCCTCATAAGGAAAAGGGACCCCCCGAAAATCGATCAATTTTAGGGCAAATTTGGTGCATGCTATTTCACCTCCTTAACTTCCCGTTTCGATTTCCCAAGGATTTAGCTAATATTTGTAAAATGTTTTAATGCAATTACTTTAAGGATGATTTAATCTTACATATTGTGCTCAGTTTAAGCCAAAATAACCATCACTTATATCCTTTTTATGCACTTGAAAATTGTCCTTTTTGAAACTTTGAAATGATATTGCGGGTGTCCTTTTGCACACAGGACAAAAAATTTTTCACATTCTATTTCACGTAAGGGTATTGTTCAATAATCCGTTGAGAAAACTAGCCCTCATAAGGAAATGGTACCCCCCGAAAATCGATCAATATTAGGGCAAATTTGGTGCATGCTATTTCACCTCCTTAAATCCCGTTTCGATTTCCCAAGAATTTGGCTAATATTTGTATATTGTTTTAATGCAATTACATTAAGGATGATTTAATCTTACATATTGTGCTCAGTTTAAGCCAAAATAACCATCACTTATATCCTTTTTATGCACTTGAAAATTGTCCTTTTTGAAACTTTGAAATAATATTGCGGGTGTCCTTTTGCACACAGGACAAAAATTTTTTCACATTCTATTTCACGTAAGGGCATTGTTCAATAATCCGTTGAGAAAACTAGCCCTCATAAGGAAAAGTCACCCCCCGAAAATCGATCAATTTTAGGGCAAATTTGGTGCATGCTATTTCACCTCCTTAACTTCCCGTTTCGATTTCCCAAGGATGTAGCTGATATATGTAAATTGTTTTAATGCAATTACATTAAGGATGATTTAATCTTATTTATTGTGCTCAGTTTAAGCCAAAATAACCATCACTTATATCCTTTTTATGCACTTGAAAATTGTCCTTTTTGAAACTTTGAAATGATATTGCGGGTGTCCTTTTGCACACAGGACAAAAATTTTTTCACATTCTATTTCACGTAAGGGCATTGTTCAATAATCCGTTGAGAAAACTAGCCCTCATAAGGAAATGGTACCCCCCGAAAATCGATCAATTTTAGGGCAAATTTGGTGCATGCTATTTCACCTCCTTAACTTCCCGTTTCGATTTCCCAAGGATTTAGCTAATATTTGTAAAATGTTTTAATGCAATTACATTAAGGATGATTTAATCTTACTTATTGTGCTCAGTTTAAGCCAAAATAACCATCACTTATATCCTTTTTATGCACTTGAAAATTGTCCTTTTTGAAACTTTGAAATGATATTGCGGGTGTCCTTTTGCACACAGGACAAAAATTTTTTCACATTCTATTTCACGTAAGGGCATTGTTCAATAATCCGTTGAGAAAACTAGCCCTCATAAGGAAAAGTCACCCCCCGGAAATCGATCAATTTTAGGGCAAGTTGGGTGCATGCTATTTCACCTCCTTAACTTCCCGTTTCGATTTCCCAAGGATGTAGCCAATATTTGTAAATTGTTTTAATGCAATTACATTAAGGATGATTTAATCTTACATATTGTGCTCAGTTTAAGCCAAAATAACCATCACTTATATCCTTTATATGCACTTGAAAATGGGCCTTTGTGATAAATGAAATTGCGGGTGTCCTTTTGAACGCAGGACAAATTTTTATTTACTTTATATTTCTTGTATTGGTGTTTTTTTTATATTTAGGGGAATAAATTTACCCGTGTCAGGAAAAGTCTTCCTTACGATATCTGATTTTTTTTAAATTGTTGCGCTTATGCAACCAACTATTCACATATGTAATTGGGCTGCAGCCTAAGTTCCCTCATTTTCAACTTAATATAAAGTGAATATGATATTTTTTTTAATCTAAATCAATGTATTTTTTTATATTCTCTGTTATCTGGTAATTGATGACAAAAGCAATTTTGTTGGGGATGAATAAGGTATCATTTTTTAGGGGATAAATTAATAGTATGTGCTTGTGTTATGGATACTTGTAAATATATTTCTAATTGATATTTTTGCTACAGAGGAAGCTGATCGATGACATTAGAGAATTATTCGATGGAATTGAATTGGCTCATCATTTTCAAATGGACGTTTGAAGAATGGATGCAGATCATTATTCAAATTCCTCAAGGATATCATTTCCACAATTGGTATCTACGGAGAATGATACGAATGGATTTATTGCAACAATTAGTGGTTTAGATAGTGTTTCTAAAAATCAGTAAAGTGAAGTGATAATGTGGTTCAAGTAATAAATAATTAAAATATCAGAAAATCCAAAAAAAATTTATTAACTTTATAGTTCTATTAATTTGTAACAATTAATATTTTTACATAGTTTATATAAACAATTGTTAATATGGAAAAAATCTCATATTGAATAATTGTATAAATTTGTCTAATATTTTACATTAATAAATTTATTTTAATCGAATACATTGTTTCATTTTGATTTATCGCACCCATCATCTTGAATTTTATATTTCAGAGCTTTTTTTTACAATTAGAATACATTTTCGATTTTCAAATTTTCGACATCTTTACCAATTGTAACATAAAGCAATTTTTGATGGATTATCATTTTGAACTTATAATTATTTCGATCGAAAAAAATTTTAAAGTCTCGATTGATTAAGAATTGTTTAAATATGAGTTTTAACGATCAATATATATAACTCACGTGGCCAAGTGGATATGAGCGGCGCCTCTCAAGCGGAAGATCATGAGTTCGATTCCCGGATGGACCCAGGTTTTTTTTCAAATATTATAATTAATAATTATTCCTTACAGCATATAATATCATGTAATAACATTAATCCTTGTTTCCAGAGTTTGTAAGGACGAAATATTCGATCGAGAAGTTCCCCAGCCTTTCGGGGCTGGAATTGATCGATCGATCGATGAGTTATATTTTTTTTTTGATCCCTCATATGTGACGTCACTCAATGACGTCATTCTCGAAAAAATGAGGGGGAGAATATCGAATTTTCGATTTTAATAAAATAGGATTTGGGGTATGGTTTAAGGACGTAGCGGGAAGCCAAAAAATCATATCCTTGTTTTGAATTTTTTATTTTTTGGGGGAAAATTTTTCGGGCAAAATCCAAAAAAATCTGAAAAATTGACCAAAACTGATACTTTTGGGCACTTTTTTCAACTTTAACGTCAATTTGAGCGAAAACTAACGATCGTAGGTTATCGATAGTTAGCTTTTTCGATAGCGCTTGAATTACTCTATCGATGATGTGAAAATGGTCCCGGAAAAGCTTAAGGGGAAAAACTTTTGTTTTCAACTTTTCAGAAATTTCAAATCGTCGATGAAATGGTCGACGATTTTATGAATTTTTTTTTCGAATATTTGTTGTCGAATTTTCCGATGAAATTCTTTTCGAAAATAAACTTTTCGATCCCGTTATTCGTTTTTTTCGATATTAAAGATTAAAATGTTGTGTCGTAACTCCATTTGAATACATTTATGTTTTTGGGAGAAAAAAGGATCAAGGACATTAAAAGTATGCAATGTGATTTGACATCTTTTCCGATCTTAACATGGGGAACCTATGGTTAAAATTTTTCCGGAAAATTCCATGAAAATCCATCTGGTGAACAAATTTGACCTTGAGATTTTCTTGAAATTTTCCGGAAAAAATGTAATCATTGGTCCTCCTTGTGACAATTGGAAATTTGTAGAAGAAAATTGTGACACTTTAAGGTCCTTGATCCTTTTTCTAACAAAACAAATTTTTATTTAAATAGCATTAGCTCGCACAATAGATGAATTTTAAATATCGAAAAAAACCGTTAACGACATCGAAAAGTAGGGCCTTTTTCTAATGTAGGCTTTTATCGTAACGTAATGCTGCTATTGTATGAATTTCATCGGAAAATTCGCATAAAAAATATTTGAATTTTTTTTTAAAATCGACGTGCATCGGGTCGACGAAATGAAATTTCTAAGAAGTTGAAAAAAAAAGTTTTTCCCCTTAAGGTTTTCCGGGACCATATTTACACCATCGATAGAGTAATTCAAGCGCTATCGAATAAGCTATCGATCGTTAACCTACGATCGTTAGTTTTCGCTTAAATTGACGTTAAAGTTGAAAAAAGTGCCAAAAAGTGTCCATTTTGGTCAATTTTTCAGATTTTTTTGGATTTTGCCCGAAAAATTTTCCCCCAAAAAATAAAAAATTCAAAACAAGGATATGATTTTTTGGCTTCCCGCTACGTCCTTATACCGTACCCCAAATCCTATTTTATTAAAATCGAAAAATCGATATCCTCCCCCTCATTTTTTCGAGAATGACGTCATATGATGACGTCATTGAGTGACGTCACATATGAGGGATCAAAAAAAAATATAACTCATCGATCGATCGATCAATTCCAGCCCCGAAAGGCTGGAGAACTTCTCGATCGAATATTTCGTGTCCTTACAAACTCTGGAAACAAGGATTAATGTTATTACATGATATTATATGCTGTAAGGAATAATTATTAATTATAATATTTGAAAAAAAACCTGGGTCCATCCGGGAATCGAACTCATGATCTTCCGCTTGAGAGGCGCCGCTCATATCCACTTGGCCACGTGAGTTATATATATTGATCGTTAAAACTCATATTTAAATAATTCTTATGAGATTTGTAGAAAAATGAAAAAATATTTCGATCGAAATAATTAGAATTTCCCATCCATATTCGAACCATAGCTGCTACATTACATACCGTATTAAATTTATGATACCTACCTATGTTATTATACCTTTAATTATACTTACCTTATTACTTATTAATTTCACTCTTATATGTATTGTAACTGTAAAAAAATCCCTGAAAAATAAAATTCAAGAGGAAGGGTGAGGTAAATCGAATTGAAACAATGTATTCTATTAAAATAAATTTATTAATATTAAATATCAATTAAATATATACAATTACACAGTTACATTTATACAATTACAATTACAGGTTGAGTCTTCTCCATATTTACAATTGATTATATGAATTATATAAAAGAATTAATTGTTACATTCTTATAAAAATCTTATGTTAACAAAAACGGATTGAATTTTCCGATATTTTACATATTTATCATTTTATCAACTTTATCACATCACTTCACTTCACTGATTTAATGAATCACAATTTACACCACTAAATGTCATAGCAAATCCATTCGTGTTATTCTCGGTAGATACCAATTGAAGAAATAATATCCTTGATGAATTTGATTGATGATTCCCGCAGAATCCGAGTCCATTGTTCCAAAGTCCACTTGGAAAAAATGAACAATTAAAACAGATTGGAAAAGTTTCAGTTATCTTCGGACAGCTAATTCTGTGACGAAAAAGTCAATTAGATCAATATTTAAAAGGTTTAATAACATTACCACTTACTAAACATTTGTTTCCTAAAAAGGATTGCACTTCCTTCAACCCCGCCAATACTGCCATGGTTCTTAATTTTCAGTGAAGTTGAAACTGTAAAAAAACATTGAATAAAATTAATAAAACAATTCATAAATCCAATTTATAACGAATGGCAAACAAGGGATATTAAACCACAACACCATTACACTGATGCACAACGGGTTGCCTAACATCAACATTTTGTCAAAAAAAACGGATAATTCCAATAATGGGATTTCCTAAAAAAAGGAATTTTCACGAACGATTTGATAAATGAGACCCTTAGGTAAATTTTCAAGAGAAAACATTTTGGTCCTATGTGCAAAAGGACACCCGCAATATCATTTCAAAGTTTCAAAAAGGACAATTTTCAAGTGCATAAAAAGGATATAAGTGATGGTTATTTTGGCTTAAACTGAGCACAATATGTAAGATTAAATCATCCTTAATGTAATTGCATTAAAACAATTTACATATATCAGCTTCATCCTTGGGAAATCGAAACGGGAAGTTAAGGAGGTGAAATAGCATGCACCAAATTTGCCCTAAAATTGATCGATTTTCGGGGGGTGACTTTTCCTTATGAGGGCTAGTTTTCTCAACGGATTATTCAACAATGCCCTTACGTGAAATAGAATGTGAAAAAATTTTTGTCCTGTGTGCAAAAGGACACCCGCAATATCATTTCAAAGTTTCAAAAAGGACAATTTTCAAGTGCATAAAAAGGATATAAGTGATGGTTATTTTGGCTTAAACTGAACACAATATGTAAGATTAAATCATCCTTAATGTAATTGCATTAAAACAATTTACATATATCAGCTACATCCTTGGGAAATCGAAACGGGAAGTTAAGGAGGTGAAATAGCATGCACCAAATTTGCCCTAAAATTGATCGATTTTCGGGGGGTGACTTTTCCTTATGAGGGCTAGTTTTCTCAACGGATTATTGAACAATGCCCTTACGTGAAATAGAATGTGAAAAAATTTTTGTCCTGTGTGCAAAAGGACACCCGCAATATCATTTCAAAGTTTCAAAAAGGACAATTTTCAAGTGCATAAAAAGGATATAAGTGATGGTTATTTTGGCTTAAACTGAGCACAATATGTAAGATTAAATCATCCTTAATGTAATTGCATTAAAACAATTTACATATATCAGCTACATCCTTGGGAAATCGAAACGGGAAGTTAAGGAGGTGAAATAGCATGCACCAAATTTGCCCTAAAATTGATCGATTTTCGGGGGGTGACTTTTCCTTATGAGGGCTAGTTTTCTCAACGGATTATTGAACAATGCCCTTACGTGAAATAGAATGTGAAAAAATTTTTGTCCTGTGTGCAAAAGGACACCCGCAATATCATTTCAAAGTTTCAAAAAGGACAATTTTCAAGTGCATAAAAAGGATATAAGTGATGGTTATTTTGGCTTAAACTGAGCACAATATGTAAGATTAAATCATCCTTAATGTAATTGCATTAAAACAATTTACATATATCAGCTACATCCTTGGGAAATCGAAACGGGAAGTTAAGGAGGTGAAATAGCATGCACCAAATTTGCCCTAAAATTGATCGATTTTCGGGGGGTGACTTTTCCTTATGAGGGCTAGTTTTCTCAACGGATTATTGAACAATGCCCTTACGTGAAATAGAATGTGAAAAAATTTTTGTCCTGTGTGCAAAAGGACACCCGCAATATCATTTCAAAGTTTCAAAAAGGACAATTTTCAAGTGCATAAAAAGGATATAAGTGATGGTTATTTTGGCTTAAACTGAGCACAATATGTAAGATTAAATCATCCTTAATGTAATTGCATTAAAACAATTTACATATATCAGCTACATCCTTGGGAAATCGAAACGGGAAGTTAAGGAGGTGAAATAGCATGCACCAAATTTGCCCTAAAATTGATCGATTTTCGGGGGGTGACTTTTCCTTATGAGGGCTAGTTTTCTCAACGGATTATTGAACAATGCCCTTACGTGAAATAGAATGTGAAAAAATTTTTGTCCTGTGTGCAAAAGGACACCCGCAATATCATTTCAAAGTTTCAAAAAGGACAATTTTCAAGTGCATAAAAAGGATATAAGTGATGGTTATTTTGGCTTAAACTGAGCACAATATGTAAGATTAAATCATCCTTAATGTAATTGCATTAAAACAATTTACATATATCAGCTACATCCTTGGGAAATCGAAACGGGAAGTTAAGGAGGTGAAATAGCATGCACCAAATTTGCCCTAAAATTGATCGATTTTCGGGGGGTGACTTTTCCTTATGAGGGCTAGTTTTCTCAACGGATTATTGAACAATGCCCTTACGTGAAATAGAATGTGAAAAAATTTTTGTCCTGTGTGCAAAAGGACACCCGCAATATCATTTCAAAGTTTCAAAAAGGACAATTTTCAAGTGCATAAAAAGGATATAAGTGATGGTTATTTTGGCTTAAACTGAGCACAATATGTAAGATTAAATCATCCTTAATGTAATTGCATTAAAACAATTTACATATATCAGCTACATCCTTGGGAAATCGAAACGGGAAGTTAAGGAGGTGAAATAGCATGCACCAAATTTGCCCTAAAATTGATCGATTTTCGGGGGGTGACTTTTCCTTATGAGGGCTAGTTTTCTCAACGGATTATTGAACAATGCCCTTACGTGAAATAGAATGTGAAAAAATTTTTGTCCTGTGTGCAAAAGGACACCCGCAATATCATTTCAAAGTTTCAAAAAGGACAATTTTCAAGTGCATAAAAAGGATATAAGTGATGGTTATTTTGGCTTAAACTGAGCACAATATGTAAGATTAAATCATCCTTAATGTAATTGCATTAAAACAATTTACATATATCAGCTACATCCTTGGGAAATCGAAACGGGAAGTTAAGGAGGTGAAATAGCATGCACCAAATTTGCCCTAAAATTGATCGATTTTCGGGGGGTGACTTTTCCTTATGAGGGCTAGTTTTCTCAACGGATTATTGAACAATGCCCTTACGTGAAATAGAATGTGAAAAAATTTTTGTCCTGTGTGCAAAAGGACACCCGCAATATCATTTCAAAGTTTCAAAAAGGACAATTTTCAAGTGCATAAAAAGGATATAAGTGATGGTTATTTTGGCTTAAACTGAGCACAATATGTAAGATTAAATCATCCTTAATGTAATTGCATTAAAACAATTTACATATATCAGCTTCATCCTTGGGAAATCGAAACGGGAAGTTAAGGAGGTGAAATAGCATGCACCAAATTTGCCCTAAAATTGATCGATTTTCTGGGGGTGACTTTTCCTTATGAGGGCTAGTTTTCTCAACGGATTATTGAACAATGCCCTTACGTGAAATAGAATGTGAAAAAATTTTTGTCCTGTGTGCAAAAGGACACCCGCAATATCATTTCAAAGTTTCAAAAAGGACAATTTTCAAGTGCATAAAAAGGATATAAGTGATGGTTATTTTGGCTTAAACTGAGCACAATATGTAAGATTAAATCATCCTTAATGTAATTGCATTAAAACAATTTACATATATCAGCTACATCCTTGGGAAATCGAAACGGGAAGTTAAGGAGGTGAAATAGCATGCACCAAATTTGCCCTAAAATTGATCGATTTTCGGGGGGTGACTTTTCCTTATGAGGGCTAGTTTTCTCAACGGATTATTGAACAATGCCCTTACGTGAAATAGAATGTGAAAAAATTTTTGTCCTGTGTGCAAAAGGACACCCGCAATATCATTTCAAAGTTTCAAAAAGGACAATTTTCAAGTGCATAAAAAGGATATAAGTGATGGTTATTTTGGCTTAAACTGAGCACAATATGTAAGATTAAATCATCCTTAATGTAATTGCATTAAAACAATTTACATATATCAGCTACATCCTTGGGAAATCGAAACGGGAAGTTAAGGAGGTGAAATAGCATGCACCAAATTTGCCCTAAAATTGATCGATTTTCGGGGGGTGACTTTTCCTTATGAGGGCTAGTTTTCTCAACGGATTATTGAACAATGCCCTTACGTGAAATAGAATGTGAAAAAATTTTTGTCCTGTGTGCAAAAGGACACCCGCAATATCATTTCAAAGTTTCAAAAAGGACAATTTTCAAGTGCATAAAAAGGATATAAGTGATGGTTATTTTGGCTTAAACTGAGCACAATATGTAAGATTAAATCATCCTTAATGTAATTGCATTAAAACAATTTACATATATCAGCTACATCCTTGGGAAATCGAAACGGGAAGTTAAGGAGGTGAAATAGCATGCACCAAATTTGCCCTAAAATTGATCGATTTTCGGGGGGTGACTTTTCCTTATGAGGGCTAGTTTTCTCAACGGATTATTCAACAATGCCCTTACGTGAAATAGAATGTGAAAAAATTTTTGTCCTGTGTGCAAAAGGACACCCGCAATATCATTTCAAAGTTTCAAAAAGGACAATTTTCAAGTGCATAAAAAGGATATAAGTGATGGTTATTTTGGCTTAAACTGAGCACAATATGTAAGATTAAATCATCCTTAATGTAATTGCATTAAAACAATTTACATATATCAGCTACATCCTTGGGAAATCGAAACGGGAAGTTAAGGAGGTGAAATAGCATGCACCAAATTTGCCCTAAAATTGATCGATTTTCGGGGGGTGACTTTTCCTTATGAGGGCTAGTTTTCTCAACGGATTATTGAACAATGCCCTTACGTGAAATAGAATGTGAAAAAATTTTTGTCCTGTGTGCAAAAGGACACCCGCAATATCATTTCAAAGTTTCAAAAAGGACAATTTTCAAGTGCATAAAAAGGATATAAGTGATGGTTATTTTGGCTTAAACTGAGCACAATATGTAAGATTAAATCATCCTTAATGTAATTGCATTAAAACAATTTACATATATCAGCTACATCCTTGGGAAATCGAAACGGGAAGTTAAGGAGGTGAAATAGCATGCACCAAATTTGCCCTAAAATTGATCGATTTTCGGGGGGTGACTTTTCCTTATGAGGGCTAGTTTTCTCAACGGATTATTGAACAATGCCCTTACGTGAAATAGAATGTGAAAAAATTTTTGTCCTGTGTGCAAAAGGACACCCGCAATATCATTTCAAAGTTTCAAAAAGGACAATTTTCAAGTGCATAAAAAGGATATAAGTGATGGTTATTTTGGCTTAAACTGAGCACAATATGTAAGATTAAATCATCCTTAATGTAATTGCATTAAAACAATTTACATATATCAGCTACATCCTTGGGAAATCGAAACGGGAAGTTAAGGAGGTGAAATAGCATGCACCAAATTTGCCCTAAAATTGATCGATTTTCGGGGGGTGACTTTTCCTTATGAGGGCTAGTTTTCTCAACGGATTATTCAACAATGCCCTTACGTGAAATAGAATGTGAAAAAATTTTTGTCCTGTGTGCAAAAGGACACCCGCAATATCATTTCAAAGTTTCAAAAAGGACAATTTTCAAGTGCATAAAAAGGATATAAGTGATGGTTATTTTGGCTTAAACTGAGCACAATATGTAAGATTAAATCATCCTTAATGTAATTGCATTAAAACAATTTACATATATCAGCTACATCCTTGGGAAATCGAAACGGGAAGTTAAGGAGGTGAAATAGCATGCACCAAATTTGCCCTAAAATTGATCGATTTTCGGGGGGTGACTTTTCCTTATGAGGGCTAGTTTTCTCAACGGATTATTCAACAATGCCCTTACGTGAAATAGAATGTGAAAAAATTTTTGTCCTGTGTGCAAAAGGACACCCGCAATATCATTTCAAAGTTTCAAAAAGGACAATTTTCAAGTGCATAAAAAGGATATAAGTGATGGTTATTTTGGCTTAAACTGAGCACAATATGTAAGATTAAATCATCCTTAATGTAATTGCATTAAAACAATTTACATATATCAGCTACATCCTTGGGAAATCGAAACGGGAAGTTAAGGAGGTGAAATAGCATGCACCAAATTTGCCCTAAAATTGATCGATTTTCGGGGGGTGACTTTTCCTTATGAGGGCTAGTTTTCTCAACGGATTATTCAACAATGCCCTTACGTGAAATAGAATGTGAAAAAATTTTTGACCTGTGTGCAAAAGGACACCCGCAATATCATTTCAAAGTTTCAAATAGGACAATTTTCAAGTGCATAAAAAGGATATAAGTGATGGTTATTTTGGCTTAAACTGAGCACAATATGTAAGATTAAATCATCCTTAATGTAATTGCATTAAAACAATTTACATATATCAGCTACATCCTTGGGAAATCGAAACGGGAAGTTAAGGAGGTGAAATAGCATGCACCAAATTTGCCCTAAAATTGATCGATTTTCGGGGGGTGACTTTTCCTTATGAGGGCTAGTTTTCTCAACGGATTATTGAACAATGCCCTTACGTGAAATAGAATGTGAAAAAATTTTTGTCCTGTGTGCAAAAGGACACCCGCAATATCATTTCAAAGTTTCAAAAAGGACAATTTTCAAGTGCATAAAAAGGATATAAGTGATGGTTATTTTGGCTTAAACTGAGCACAATATGTAAGATTAAATCATCTTAAATGTAATTGCATTAAAACAATTTACATATATCAGCAACATCCTTGGGAAATCGAAACGGGAAGTTAAGGAGGTGAAATAGCATGCACCAAATTTGCCCTAAAATTGATCGATTTTCGGGGGGTGACTTTTCCTTATGAGGGCTAGTTTTCTCAACGGATTATTGAACAATGCCCTTACGTGAAATAGAATGTGAAAAAATTTTTGTCCTGTGTGCAAAAGGACACCCGCAATATCATTTCAAAGTTTCAAAAAGGACAATTTTCAAGTGCATAAAAAGGATATAAGTGATGGTTATTTTGGCTTAAACTGAGCACAATATGTAAGATTAAATCATCCTTAATGTAATTGCATTAAAACAATTTACATATATCAGCTACATCCTTGGGAAATCGAAACGGGAAGTTAAGGAGGTGAAATAGCATGCACCAAATTTGCCCTAAAATTGATCGATTTTCGGGGGGTGACTTTTCCTTATGAGGGCTAGTTTTCTCAACGGATTATTGAACAATGCCCTTACGTGAAATAGAATGTGAAAAAATTTTTGTCCTGTGTGCAAAAGGACACCCGCAATATCATTTCAAAGTTTCAAAAAGGACAATTTTCAAGTGCATAAAAAGGATATAAGTGATGGTTATTTTGGCTTAAACTGAGCACAATATGTAAGATTAAATCATCCTTAATGTAATTGCATTAAAACAATTTACATATATCAGCTACATCCTTGGGAAATCGAAACGGGAAGTTAAGGAGGTGAAATAGCATGCACCAAATTTGCCCTAAAATTGATCGATTTTCGGGGGGTGACTTTTCCTTATGAGGGCTAGTTTTCTCAACGGATTATTGAACAATGCCCTTACGTGAAATAGAATGTGAAAAAATTTTTGTCCTGTGTGCAAAAGGACACCCGCAATATCATTTCAAAGTTTCAAAAAGGACAATTTTCAAGTGCATAAAAAGGATATAAGTGATGGTTATTTTGGCTTAAACTGAGCACAATATGTAAGATTAAATCATCCTTAATGTAATTGCATTAAAACAATTTACATATATCAGCTACATCCTTGGGAAATCGAAACGGGAAGTTAAGGAGGTGAAATAGCATGCACCAAATTTGCCCTAAAATTGATCGATTTTCGGGGGGTGACTTTTCCTTATGAGGGCTAGTTTTCTCAACGGATTATTCAACAATGCCCTTACGTGAAATAGAATGTGAAAAAATTTTTGTCCTGTGTGCAAAAGGACACCCGCAATATCATTTCAAAGTTTCAAAAAGGACAATTTTCAAGTGCATAAAAAGGATATAAGTGATGGTTATTTTGGCTTAAACTGAGCACAATATGTAAGATTAAATCATCCTTAATGTAATTGCATTAAAACAATTTACATATATCAGCTACATCCTTGGGAAATCGAAACGGGAAGTTAAGGAGGTGAAATAGCATGCACCAAATTTGCCCTAAAATTGATCGATTTTCGGGGGGTGACTTTTCCTTATGAGGGCTAGTTTTCTCAACGGATTATTGAACAATGCCCTTACGTGAAATAGAATGTGAAAAAATTTTTGTCCTGTGTGCAAAAGGACACCCGCAATATCATTTCAAAGTTTCAAAAAGGACAATTTTCAAGTGCATAAAAAGGATATAAGTGATGGTTATTTTGGCTTAAACTGAGCACAATATGTAAGATTAAATCATCCTTAATGTAATTGCATTAAAACAATTTACATATATCAGCTACATCCTTGGGAAATCGAAACGGGAAGTTAAGGAGGTGAAATAGCATGCACCAAATTTGCCCTAAAATTGATCGATTTTCGGGGGGTGACTTTTCCTTAAGAGGGCTAGTTTTCTCAACGGATTATTGAACAATGCCCTTACGTGAAATAGAATGTGAAAAAATTTTTGTCCTGTGTGCAAAAGGACACCCGCAATATCATTTCAAAGTTTCAAAAAGGACAATTTTCAAGTGCATAAAAAGGATATAAGTGATGGTTATTTTGGCTTAAACTGAGCACAATATGTAAGATTAAATCATCCTTAATGTAATTGCATTAAAACAATTTACATATATCAGCTACATCCTTGGGAAATCGAAACGGGAAGTTAAGGAGGTGAAATAACATGCACCAAATTTGCCCTAAAATTGATCGATTTTCGGGGGGTGACTTTTCCTTATGAGGGCTAGTTTTCTCAACGGATTATTGAACAATGCCCTTACGTGAAATAGAATGTGAAAAAATTTTTGTCCTGTGTGCAAAAGGACACCCGCAATATCATTTCAAAGTTTCAAAAAGGACAATTTTCAAGTGCATAAAAAGGATATAAGTGATGGTTATTTTGGCTTAAACTGAGCACAATATGTAAGATTAAATCATCCTTAATGTAATTGCATTAAAACAATTTACATATATCAGCTACATCCTTGGGAAATCGAAACGGGAAGTTAAGGAGGTGAAATAGCATGCACCAAATTTGCCCTAAAATTGATCGATTTTCGGGGGGTGACTTTTCCTTATGAGGGCTAGTTTTCTCAACGGATTATTGAACAATGCCCTTACGTGAAATAGAATGTGAAAAAATTTTTGTCCTGTGTGCAAAAGGACACCCGCAATATCATTTCAAAGTTTCAAAAAGGACAATTTTCAAGTGCATAAAAAGGATATAAGTGATGGTTATTTTGGCTTAAACTGAGCACAATATGTAAGATTAAATCATCCTTAATGTAATTGCATTAAAACAATTTACATATATCAGCTACATCCTTGGGAAATCGAAACGGGAAGTTAAGGAGGTGAAATAGCATGCACCAAATTTGCCCTAAAATTGATCGATTTTCGGGGGGTGACTTTTCCTTATGAGGGCTAGTTTTCTCAACGGATTATTGAACAATGCCCTTACGTGAAATAGAATGTGAAAAAATTTTTGTCCTGTGTGCAAAAGGACACCCGCAATATCATTTCAAAGTTTCAAAAAGGACAATTTTCAAGTGCATAAAAAGGATATAAGTGATGGTTATTTTGGCTTAAACTGAGCACAATATGTAAGATTAAATCATCCTTAATGTAATTGCATTAAAACAATTTACATATATCAGCTACATCCTTGGGAAATCGAAACGGGAAGTTAAGGAGGTGAAATAGCATGCACCAAATTTGCCCTAAAATTGATCGATTTTCGGGGGGTGACTTTTCCTTATGAGGGCTAGTTTTCTCAACGGATTATTCAACAATGCCCTTACGTGAAATAGAATGTGAAAAAATTTTTGTCCTGTGTGCAAAAGGACACCCGCAATATCATTTCAAAGTTTCAAAAAGGACAATTTTCAAGTGCATAAAAAGGATATAAGTGATGGTTATTTTGGCTTAAACTGAGCACAATATGTAAGATTAAATCATCCTTAATGTAATTGCATTAAAACAATTTACATATATCAGCTACATCCTTGGGAAATCGAAACGGGAAGTTAAGGAGGTGAAATAGCATGCACCAAATTTGCCCTAAAATTGATCGATTTTCGGGGGGTGACTTTTCCTTATGAGGGCTAGTTTTCTCAACGGATTATTCAACAATGCCCTTACGTGAAATAGAATGTGAAAAAATTTTTGTCCTGTGTGCAAAAGGACACCCGCAATATCATTTCAAAGTTTCAAAAAGGACAATTTTCAAGTGCATAAAAAGGATATAAGTGATGGTTATTTTGGCTTAAACTGAGCACAATATGTAAGATTAAATCATCCTTAATGTAATTGCATTAAAACAATTTACATATATCAGCTACATCCTTGGGAAATCGAAACGGGAAGTTAAGGAGGTGAAATAGCATGCACCAAATTTGCCCTAAAATTGATCGATTTTCGGGGGGTGACTTTTCCTTATGAGGGCTAGTTTTCTCAACGGATTATTGAACAATGCCCTTACGTGAAATAGAATGTGAAAAAATTTTTGACCTGTGTGCAAAAGGACACCCGCAATATCATTTCAAAGTTTCAAATAGGACAATTTTCAAGTGCATAAAAAGGATATAAGTGATGGTTATTTTGGCTTAAACTGAGCACAATATGTAAGATTAAATCATCCTTAATGTAATTGCATTAAAACAATTTACATATATCAGCTACATCCTTGGGAAATCGAAACGGGAAGTTAAGGAGGTGAAATAGCATGCACCAAATTTGCCCTAAAATTGATCGATTTTCGGGGGGTGACTTTTCCTTATGAGGGCTAGTTTTCTCAACGGATTATTGAACAATGCCCTTACGTGAAATAGAATGTGAAAAAATTTTTGTCCTGTGTGCAAAAGGACACCCGCAATATCATTTCAAAGTTTCAAAAAGGACAATTTTCAAGTGCATAAAAAGGATATAAGTGATGGTTATTTTGGCTTAAACTGAGCACAATATGTAAGATTAAATCATCTTAAATGTAATTGCATTAAAACAATTTACATATATCAGCAACATCCTTGGGAAATCGAAACGGGAAGTTAAGGAGGTGAAATAGCATGCACCAAATTTGCCCTAAAATTGATCGATTTTCGGGGGGTGACTTTTCCTTATGAGGGCTAGTTTTCTCAACGGATTATTGAACAATGCCCTTACGTGAAATAGAATGTGAAAAAATTTTTGTCCTGTGTGCAAAAGGACACCCGCAATATCATTTCAAAGTTTCAAAAAGGACAATTTTCAAGTGCATAAAAAGGATATAAGTGATGGTTATTTTGGCTTAAACTGAGCACAATATGTAAGATTAAATCATCCTTAATGTAATTGCATTAAAACAATTTACATATATCAGCTACATCCTTGGGAAATCGAAACGGGAAGTTAAGGAGGTGAAATAGCATGCACCAAATTTGCCCTAAAATTGATCGATTTTCGGGGGGTGACTTTTCCTTATGAGGGCTAGTTTTCTCAACGGATTATTGAACAATGCCCTTACGTGAAATAGAATGTGAAAAAATTTTTGTCCTGTGTGCAAAAGGACACCCGCAATATCATTTCAAAGTTTCAAAAAGGACAATTTTCAAGTGCATAAAAAGGATATAAGTGATGGTTATTTTGGCTTAAACTGAGCACAATATGTAAGATTAAATCATCCTTAATGTAATTGCATTAAAACAATTTACATATATCAGCTACATCCTTGGGAAATCGAAACGGGAAGTTAAGGAGGTGAAATAGCATGCACCAAATTTGCCCTAAAATTGATCGATTTTCGGGGGGTGACTTTTCCTTATGAGGGCTAGTTTTCTCAACGGATTATTGAACAATGCCCTTACGTGAAATAGAATGTGAAAAAATTTTTGTCCTGTGTGCAAAAGGACACCCGCAATATCATTTCAAAGTTTCAAAAAGGACAATTTTCAAGTGCATAAAAAGGATATAAGTGATGGTTATTTTGGCTTAAACTGAGCACAATATGTAAGATTAAATCATCCTTAATGTAATTGCATTAAAACAATTTACATATATCAGCTACATCCTTGGGAAATCGAAACGGGAAGTTAAGGAGGTGAAATAGCATGCACCAAATTTGCCCTAAAATTGATCGATTTTCGGGGGGTGACTTTTCCTTATGAGGGCTAGTTTTCTCAACGGATTATTCAACAATGCCCTTACGTGAAATAGAATGTGAAAAAATTTTTGTCCTGTGTGCAAAAGGACACCCGCAATATCATTTCAAAGTTTCAAAAAGGACAATTTTCAAGTGCATAAAAAGGATATAAGTGATGGTTATTTTGGCTTAAACTGAGCACAATATGTAAGATTAAATCATCCTTAATGTAATTGCATTAAAACAATTTACATATATCAGCTACATCCTTGGGAAATCGAAACGGGAAGTTAAGGAGGTGAAATAGCATGCACCAAATTTGCCCTAAAATTGATCGATTTTCGGGGGGTGACTTTTCCTTATGAGGGCTAGTTTTCTCAACGGATTATTGAACAATGCCCTTACGTGAAATAGAATGTGAAAAAATTTTTGTCCTGTGTGCAAAAGGACACCCGCAATATCATTTCAAAGTTTCAAAAAGGACAATTTTCAAGTGCATAAAAAGGATATAAGTGATGGTTATTTTGGCTTAAACTGAGCACAATATGTAAGATTAAATCATCCTTAATGTAATTGCATTAAAACAATTTACATATATCAGCTACATCCTTGGGAAATCGAAACGGGAAGTTAAGGAGGTGAAATAGCATGCACCAAATTTGCCCTAAAATTGATCGATTTTCGGGGGGTGACTTTTCCTTAAGAGGGCTAGTTTTCTCAACGGATTATTGAACAATGCCCTTACGTGAAATAGAATGTGAAAAAATTTTTGTCCTGTGTGCAAAAGGACACCCGCAATATCATTTCAAAGTTTCAAAAAGGACAATTTTCAAGTGCATAAAAAGGATATAAGTGATGGTTATTTTGGCTTAAACTGAGCACAATATGTAAGATTAAATCATCCTTAATGTAATTGCATTAAAACAATTTACATATATCAGCTACATCCTTGGGAAATCGAAACGGGAAGTTAAGGAGGTGAAATAACATGCACCAAATTTGCCCTAAAATTGATCGATTTTCGGGGGGTGACTTTTCCTTATGAGGGCTAGTTTTCTCAACGGATTATTGAACAATGCCCTTACGTGAAATAGAATGTGAAAAAATTTTTGTCCTGTGTGCAAAAGGACACCCGCAATATCATTTCAAAGTTTCAAAAAGGACAATTTTCAAGTGCATAAAAAGGATATAAGTGATGGTTATTTTGGCTTAAACTGAGCACAATATGTAAGATTAAATCATCCTTAATGTAATTGCATTAAAACAATTTACATATATCAGCTACATCCTTGGGAAATCGAAACGGGAAGTTAAGGAGGTGAAATAGCATGCACCAAATTTGCCCTAAAATTGATCGATTTTCGGGGGGTGACTTTTCCTTATGAGGGCTAGTTTTCTCAACGGATTATTGAACAATGCCCTTACGTGAAATAGAATGTGAAAAAATTTTTGTCCTGTGTGCAAAAGGACACCCGCAATATCATTTCAAAGTTTCAAAAAGGACAATTTTCAAGTGCATAAAAAGGATATAAGTGATGGTTATTTTGGCTTAAACTGAGCACAATATGTAAGATTAAATCATCCTTAATGTAATTGCATTAAAACAATTTACATATATCAGCTACATCCTTGGGAAATCGAAACGGGAAGTTAAGGAGGTGAAATAGCATGCACCAAATTTGCCCTAAAATTGATCGATTTTCGGGGGGTGACTTTTCCTTATGAGGGCTAGTTTTCTCAACGGATTATTGAACAATGCCCTTACGTGAAATAGAATGTGAAAAAATTTTTGTCCTGTGTGCAAAAGGACACCCGCAATATCATTTCAAAGTTTCAAAAAGGACAATTTTCAAGTGCATAAAAAGGATATAAGTGATGGTTATTTTGGCTTAAACTGAGCACAATATGTAAGATTAAATCATCCTTAATGTAATTGCATTAAAACAATTTACATATATCAGCTACATCCTTGGGAAATCGAAACGGGAAGTTAAGGAGGTGAAATAGCATGCACCAAATTTGCCCTAAAATTGATCGATTTTCGGGGGGTGACTTTTCCTTATGAGGGCTAGTTTTCTCAACGGATTATTCAACAATGCCCTTACGTGAAATAGAATGTGAAAAAATTTTTGTCCTGTGTGCAAAAGGACACCCGCAATATCATTTCAAAGTTTCAAAAAGGACAATTTTCAAGTGCATAAAAAGGATATAAGTGATGGTTATTTTGGCTTAAACTGAGCACAATATGTAAGATTAAATCATCCTTAATGTAATTGCATTAAAACAATTTACATATATCAGCTACATCCTTGGGAAATCGAAACGGGAAGTTAAGGAGGTGAAATAGCATGCACCAAATTTGCCCTAAAATTGATCGATTTTCGGGGGGTGACTTTTCCTTATGAGGGCTAGTTTTCTCAACGGATTATTGAACAATGCCCTTACGTGAAATAGAATGTGAAAAAATTTTTGTCCTGTGTGCAAAAGGACACCCGCAATATCATTTCAAAGTTTCAAAAAGGACAATTTTCAAGTGCATAAAAAGGATATAAGTGATGGTTATTTTGGCTTAAACTGAGCACAATATGTAAGATTAAATCATCCTTAATGTAATTGCATTAAAACAATTTACATATATCAGCTACATCCTTGGGAAATCGAAACGGGAAGTTAAGGAGGTGAAATAGCATGCACCAAATTTGCCCTAAAATTGATCGATTTTCGGGGGGTGACTTTTCCTTATGAGGGCTAGTTTTCTCAACGGATTATTCAACAATGCCCATACGTGAAATAGAATGTGAAAAAAATTTTGTCCTGTGTGCAAAAGGACACCCGCAATATCATTTCAAAGTTTCAAAAAGGACAATTTTCAAGTGCATAAAAAGGATATAAGTGATGGTTATTTTGGCTTAAACTGAGCACAATATGTAAGATTAAATCATCCTTAATGTAATTGCATTAAAACAATTTACATATATCAGCTACATCCTTGGGAAATCGAAACGGGAAGTTAAGGAGGTGAAATAGCATGCACCAAATTTGCCCTAAAATTGATCGATTTTCGGGGGGTGACTTTTCCTTATGAGGGCTAGTTTTCTGAACGGATTATAGAACAATGCCCTTACGTGAAATAGAATGTGAAAAAATTTTTGTCCTGTGTGCAAAAGGACACCCGCAATATCATTTCAAAGTTTCAAAAAGGACAATTTTCAAGTGCATAAAAAGGATATAAGTGATGGTTATTTTGGCTTAAACTGAGCACAATATGTAAGATTAAATCATCCTTAATGTAATTGCATTAAAACAATTTACATATATCAGCTACATCCTTGGGAAATCGAAACGGGAAGTTAAGGAGGTGAAATAGCATGCACCAAATTTGCCCTAAAATTGATCGATTTTCGGGGGGTGACTTTTCCTTATGAGGGCTAGTTTTCTCAACGGATTATTGAACAATGCCCTTACGTGAAATAGAATGTGAAAAAATTTTTGTCCTGTGTGCAAAAGGACACCCGCAATATCATTTCAAAGTTTCAAAAAGGACAATTTTCAAGTGCATAAAAAGGATATAAGTGATGGTTATTTTGGCTTAAACTGAGCACAATATGTAAGATTAAATCATCCTTAATGTAATTGCATTAAAACAATTTACATATATCAGCTACATCCTTGGGAAATCGAAACGGGAAGTTAAGGAGGTGAAATAGCATGCACCAAATTTGCCCTAAAATTGATCGATTTTCGGGGGGTGACTTTTCCTTATGAGGGCTAGTTTTCTCAACGGATTATTGAACAATGCCCTTACGTGAAATAGAATGTGAAAAAATTTTTGTCCTGTGTGCAAAAGGACACCCGCAATATCATTTCAAAGTTTCAAAAAGGACAATTTTCAAGTGCATAAAAAGGATATAAGTGATGGTTATTTTGGCTTAAACTGAGCACAATATGTAAGATTAAATCATCCTTAATGTAATTGCATTAAAACAATTTACATATATCAGCTACATCCTTGGGAAATCGAAACGGGAAGTTAAGGAGGTGAAATAGCATGCACCAAATTTGCCCTAAAATTGATCGATTTTCGGGGGGTGACTTTTCCTTATGAGGGCTAGTTTTCTCAACGGATTATTGAACAATGCCCTTACGTGAAATAGAATGTGAAAAAATTTTTGTCCTGTGTGCAAAAGGACACCCGCAATATCATTTCAAAGTTTCAAAAAGGACAATTTTCAAGTGCATAAAAAGGATATAAGTGATGGTTATTTTGGCTTAAACTGAGCACAATATGTAAGATTAAATCATCCTTAATGTAATTGCATTAAAACAATTTACATATATCAGCTACATCCTTGGGAAATCGAAACGGGAAGTTAAGGAGGTGAAATAGCATGCACCAAATTTGCCCTAAAATTGATCGATTTTCGGGGGGTGACTTTTCCTAATGAGGGCTAGTTTTCTCAACGGATTATTCAACAATGCCCTTACGTGAAATAGAATGAGAAAAAATTTTTGTCCTGTGTGCAAAAGGACACCCGCAATATCATTTCAAAGTTTCAAATAGGACAATTTTCAAGTGCATAAAAAGGATATAAGTGATGGTTATTTTGGCTTAAACTGAGCACAATATGTAAGATTAAATCATCCTTAATGTAATTGCATTAAAACAATTTACATATATCAGCTACATCCTTGGGAAATCGAAACGGGAAGTTAAGGAGGTGAAATAGCATGCACCAAATTTGCCCTAAAATTGATCGATTTTCGGGGGGTGACTTTTCCTTATGAGGGCTAGTTTTCTCAACGGATTATTGAACAATGCCCTTACGTGAAATAGAATGTGAAAAAATTTTTGTCCTGTGTGCAAAAGGACACCCGCAATATCATTTCAAAGTTTCAAAAAGGACAATTTTCAAGTGCATAAAAAGGATATAAGTGATGGTTATTTTGGCTTAAACTGAGCACAATATGTAAGATTAAATCATCCTTAATGTAATTGCATTAAAACAATTTACATATATCAGCTTCATCCTTGGGAAATCGAAACGGGAAGTTAAGGAGGTGAAATAGCATGCACCAAATTTGCCCTAAAATTGATCGATTTTCGGGGGGTCCCTTTTTCTTATGAGGGCTAGTTTTCTCAACGGATTATTGAACAATGCCCTTACGTGAAATAGAATGTGAAAAAATTTTTGTCCTGTGTGCAAAAGGACACCCGCAATATCATTTCAAAGTTTCAAAAAGGACAATTTTCAAGTGCATAAAAAGGATATAAGTGATGGTTATTTTGGCTTAAACTGAGCACAATATGTAAGATTAAATCATCCTTAATGTAATTGCATTAAAACAATTTACATATATCAGCTACATCCTTGGGAAATCGAAACGGGAAGTTAAGGAGGTGAAATAGCATGCACCAAATTTGCCCTAAAATTGATCGATTTTCGGGGGGTGACTTTTCCTTATGAGGGCTAGTTTTCTCAACGGATTATTGAACAATGCCCTTACGTGAAATAGAATGTGAAAAAATTTTTGTCCTGTGTGCAAAAGGACACCCGCAATATCATTTCAAAGTTTCAAAAAGGACAATTTTCAAGTGCATAAAAAGGATATAAGTGATGGTTATTTTGGCTTAAACTGAGCACAATATGTAAGATTAAATCATCCTTAATGTAATTGCATTAAAACAATTTACATATATCAGCTACATCCTTGGGAAATCGAAACGGGAAGTTAAGGAGGTGAAATAGCATGCACCAAATTTGCCCTAAAATTGATCGATTTTCGGGGGGTGACTTTTCCTTATGAGGGCTAGTTTTCTCAACGGATTATTGAACAATGCCCTTACGTGAAATAGAATGTGAAAAAATTTTTGTCCTGTGTGCAAAAGGACACCCGCAATATCATTTCAAAGTTTCAAAAAGGACAATTTTCAAGTGCATAAAAAGGATATAAGTGATGGTTATTTTGGCTTAAACTGAGCACAATATGTAAGATTAAATCATCCTTATTGTAATTGCATTAAAACAATTTACATATATCAGCTACATCCTTGGGAAATCGAAACGGGAAGTTAAGGAGGTGAAATAGCATGCACCAAATTTGCCCTAAAATTGATCGATTTTCGGGGGGTGACTTTTCCTTATGAGGGCTAGTTTTCTCAACGGATTATTGAACAATGCCCTTACGTGAAATAGAATGTGAAAAAATTTTTGTCCTGTGTGCAAAAGGACACCCGCAATATCATTTCAAAGTTTCAAAAAGGACAATTTTCAAGTGCATAAAAAGGATATAAGTGATGGTTATTTTGGCTTAAACTGAGCACAATATGTAAGATTAAATCATCCTTAATGTAATTGCATTAAAACAATTTACATATATCAGCTACATCCTTGGGAAATCGAAACGGGAAGTTAAGGAGGTGAAATAGCATGCACCAAATTTGCCCTAAAATTGATCGATTTTCGGGGGGTGACTTTTCCTTATGAGGGCTAGTTTTCTCAACGGATTATTGAACAATGCCCTTACGTGAAATAGAATGTGAAAAAAATTTTGTCCTGTGTGCAAAAGGACACCCGCAATATCATTTCAAAGTTTCAAAAAGGACAATTTTCAAGTGCATAAAAAGGATATAAGTGATGGTTATTTTGGCTTAAACTGAGCACAATATGTAAGATTAAATCATCCTTAATGTAATTGCATTAAAACAATTTACATATATCAGCTACATCCTTGGGAAATCGAAACGGGAAGTTAAGGAGGTGAAATAGCATGCACCAAATTTGCCCTAAAATTGATCGATTTTCGGGGGGTGACTTTTCCTTATGAGGGCTAGTTTTCTCAACGGATTATTGAACAATGCCCTTACGTGAAATAGAATGTGAAAAAATTTTTGTCCTGTGTGCAAAAGGACACCCGCAATATCATTTCAAAGTTTCAAAAAGGACAATTTTCAAGTGCATAAAAAGGATATAAGTGATGGTTATTTTGGCTTAAACTGAGCACAATATGTAAGATTAAATCATCCTTAATGTAATTGCATTAAAACAATTTACATATATCAGCTACATCCTTGGGAAATCGAAACGGGAAGTTAAGGAGGTGAAATAGCATGCACCAAATTTGCCCTAAAATTGATCGATTTTCGGGGGGTGACTTTTCCTTATGAGGGCTAGTTTTCTCAACGGATTATTGAACAATGCCCTTACGTGAAATAGAATGTGAAAAAATTTTTGTCCTGTGTGCAAAAGGACACCCGCAATATCATTTCAAAGTTTCAAAAAGGACAATTTTCAAGTGCATAAAAAGGATATAAGTGATGGTTATTTTGGCTTAAACTGAGCACAATATGTAAGATTAAATCATCCTTAATGTAATTGCATTAAAACAATTTACATATATCAGCTTCATCCTTGGGAAATCGAAACGGGAAGTTAAGGAGGTGAAATAGCATGCACCAAATTTGCCCTAAAATTGATCGATTTTCGGGGGGTCCCTTTTTCTTATGAGGGCTAGTTTTCTCAACGGATTATTGAACAATGCCCTTACGTGAAATAGAATGTGAAAAAATTTTTGTCCTGTGTGCAAAAGGACACCCGCAATATCATTTCAAAGTTTCAAAAAGGACAATTTTCAAGTGCATAAAAAGGATATAAGTGATGGTTATTTTGGCTTAAACTGAGCATAATATGTAAGATTAAATCATCCTTATTGTAATTGCATTAAAACAATTTACATATATCAGCTACATCCTTGGGAAATCGAAACGGGAAGTTAAGGAGGTGAAATAGCATGCACCAAATTTGCCCTAAAATTGATCGATTTTCGGGGGGTGACTTTTCCTTATGAGGGCTAGTTTTCTCAACGGATTATTGAACAATGCCCTTACGTGAAATAGAATGTGAAAAAATTTTTGTCCTGTGTGCAAAAGGACACCCGCAATATCATTTCAAAGTTTCAAAAAGGACAATTTTCAAGTGCATAAAAAGGATATAAGTGATGGTTATTTTGGCTTAAACTGAGCACAATATGTAAGATTAAATCATCCTTAATGTAATTGCATTAAAACAATTTACATATATCAGCTACATCCTTGGGAAATCGAAACGGGAAGTTAAGGAGGTGAAATAGCATGCACCAAATTTGCCCTAAAATTGATCGATTTTCGGGGGGTGACTTTTCCTTATGAGGGCTAGTTTTCTCAACGGATTATTGAACAATGCCCTTACGTGAAATAGAATGTGAAAAAATTTTTGTCCTGTGTGCAAAAGGACACCCGCAATATCATTTCAAAGTTTCAAAAAGGACAATTTTCAAGTGCATAAAAAGGATATAAGTGATGGTTATTTTGGCTTAAACTGAGCACAATATGTAAGATTAAATCATCCTTAATGTAATTGCATTAAAACAATTTACATATATCAGCTACATCCTTGGGAAATCGAAACGGGAAGTTAAGGAGGTGAAATAGCATGCACCAAATTTGCCCTAAAATTGATCGATTTTCGGGGGGTGACTTTTCCTTATGAGGGCTAGTTTTCTCAACGGATTATTGAACAATGCCCTTACGTGAAATAGAATGTGAAAAAATTTTTGTCCTGTGTGCAAAAGGACACCCGCAATATCATTTCAAAGTTTCAAAAAGGACAATTTTCAAGTGCATAAAAAGGATATAAGTGATGGTTATTTTGGCTTAAACTGAGCACAATATGTAAGATTAAATCATCCTTAATGTAATAGCATTAAATCAATTTACATATATCAGCTACATCCTTGGGAAATCGAAACGGGAAGTTAAGGAGGTGAAATAGCATGCACCAAATTTGCCCTAAAATTGATCGATTTTCGGGGGGTGACTTTTCCTAATGAGGGCTAGTTTTCTCAACGGATTATTCAACAATGCCCTTACGTGAAATAGAATGTGAAAAAATTTTTGTCCTGTGTGCAAAAGGACACCCGCAATATCATTTCAAAGTTTCAAAAAGGACAATTTTCAAGTGCATAAAAAGGATATAAGTGATGGTTATTTTGGCTTAAACTGAGCACAATATGTAAGATTAAATCATCCTTAATGTAATTGCATTAAAACAATTTACATATATCAGCTACATCCTTGGGAAATCGAAACGGGAAGTTAAGGAGGTGAAATAGCATGCACCAAATTTGCCCTAAAATTGATCGATTTTCGGGGGGTGACTTTTCCTTATGAGGGCTAGTTTTCTCAACGGATTATTGAACAATGCCCTTACGTGAAATAGAATGTGAAAAAATTTTTGTCCTGTGTGCAAAAGGACACCCGCAATATCATTTCAAAGTTTCAAAAAGGACAATTTTCAAGTGCATAAAAAGGATATAAGTGATGGTTATTTTGGCTTAAACTGAGCACAATATGTAAGATTAAATCATCCTTAATGTAATTGCATTAAAACAATTTACATATATCAGCTACATCCTTGGGAAATCGAAACGGGAAGTTAAGGAGGTGAAATAGCATGCACCAAATTTGCCCTAAAATTGATCGATTTTCGGGGGGTGACTTTTCCTTATGAGGGCTAGTTTTCTCAACGGATTATTGAACAATGCCCTTACGTGAAATAGAATGTGAAAAAATTTTTGTCCTGTGTGCAAAAGGACACCCGCAATATCATTTCAAAGTTTCAAAAAGGACAATTTTCAAGTGCATAAAAAGGATATAAGTGATGGTTATTTTGGCTTAAACTGAGCACAATATGTAAGATTAAATCATCCTTAATGTAATTGCATTAAAACAATTTACATATATCAGCTACATCCTTGGGAAATCGAAACGGGAAGTTAAGGAGGTGAAATAGCATGCACCAAATTTGCCCTAAAATTGATCGATTTTCGGGGGGTGACTTTTCCTTATGAGGGCTAGTTTTCTCAACGGATTATTGAACAATGCCCTTACGTGAAATAGAATGTGAAAAAATTTTTGTCCTGTGTGCAAAAGGACACCCGCAATATCATTTCAAAGTTTCAAAAAGGACAATTTTCAAGTGCATAAAAAGGATATAAGTGATGGTTATTTTGGCTTAAACTGAGCACAATATGTAAGATTAAATCATCTTTAACGGTATGGTGTTAAAGCAATTTGCAATTATTAGCGATATATATGGGATATGATAACGAGAAGAAAATACATGCAACAAATATTCTAATAATTGGTGGTTTTTGAAGGGTGAAATATCTTTCCAATAGTATATTTTATCAACGGGTTAAAGAAAAATGCCCTTACGTGAGTAGTTTTGTGAAATTATTTTTGTCCTGTGCGCAAAATGACACCCGCAATATCATTATATAATTTTCATGGTCCTGTTTATTCCGTGATATGTTCAGTCTTGTGAATGGAGTTATTCTTCCGATATTTAGAATATTTATGCTGCACTCGTTGTGGCTTCCATTTTCGAATGATTTGATTGGATTTTTCTCCGCATGATTTTTTTTTTTAATATATATCATTTTTGGTTGTCATTAGTTCGTAAAGCGAAGGATAATACATACAAAATAGAGAAAAAGTTTATGTTATATTATGTAAACATTGCATCCAGACCCACAATTGACGATAGTACCTGTTTAAAATTTTTTTGGTTTGATTTTATGAAGTAGAATCGCGACACTGACCAACAATTGAAGCAATTATAACGTTAAAAAGAAAATTTATTTAATTCGAAGGAACCTTAGGAAGATTCATCCAGGAAACCTTCTTCAACAACTTCAAATTTTCCGAAACATCTTTACGATGAAAATTATCATTGCTTAAATTTTGAAACACAGTCGCTAGAAAGGGTCACATATGAACACCCTAGAAGAATATGAATTATACAAAGAGCATAAACTAGATCCAAATTATGTTCTTAACGACAAATTATCCATACTTATATTACTATTCATTAATTTATTAATTGTGACTCGAAAATAATAAAGAAAATATTTATCAATGTTAATCATCACTATAAGGTCATTGATAAGTAGGATTTCTTTTTTTTATTTTCCTTCTTGTCAAAGTTGTCAAACATAGAAGCTTCTGATTTCTACATGGTGGTGGAGCTAGTGTACCTTGAATTCTCATAAAGTTCATAACACTGATTGGCTTATCAAGTGCTGCCAGCTGTAGCTGTCAAACATTTTTCAATAAATCTCCATATTATTGAAAAATCTTGAAAAAATCACATTTCGTATAGTCCCAATCGGCATTGAAAATTGAAATTTGATTTATCGTAACATTTTCACGGACGCCATTGATAGAATCAATTGTAGTAGTGGTTGTTTTGACTAGCCGACGTCAGCTGGTCGCAAAGTGCGAGCTGCTTTACAGAAATGGCGGCGCTCTGTGCAGGTGTTAAGTATGGTTTGTCATCCAAAGGTAGTTTTAATGAAAATAAAGACTTAATTTTTGTGAAATTAACGGATTCGGCCGTGCGAGCGATCGAGGAAACTTTAAAGAATAGGGTAAGTGTAAAAAAATTGATCTAATCCCGTTCGAAATGTGTTTATCACGCCAAAATACTTATCCTTATGGTTTGTTCTTGCGACTTTGTTGAAAGTTACAAACGACTTCGAGATTATCTATTAGTTGAATGAATGACCCAAGTCAATTTTTACGTCAGTCTTTTGATGAATTATCAAAGATTCGTTCGGTTGATTGAGATTTTGGCCAGTTTTTTGCGAAAATTTGAATTTTTCCAATTCAAAACTTTCTGTTGTCGTTACGCTTTTTTTCGCTGCTTTTTTGTTTTAAACGAACCAATGTTAGTGGTGGCTGGAAAAAAATTGAATTTAAATATGTAATTGTATACGAAAATCGTTTGTAAATTTCGATTGAAATGGAAATTATTAAATCGGATTCAAAGTTTCAATCTGGCCTATACGGCTTACCTTACATGGCTATGAAAATGAGATTCATTTCAGTTGAGATATTAAAAATAATTTCTTATAACTTAACGAAATCGATTTGGGTGTTACTAATTGCAATTGATTTTGGTTGAATGGGAAATTTATGATAAATTTCAAAGGGTTTTCCAGTGGATTTTCGTATGGATCGGATTTTTTTCTTTGATTGAATATCACAGATAAATGACATACTTAATAAATGTAACATACAAGTCCTACTAAAATTAATCACGTTTCTAGCAAGTCGAGAGAAAAGTCGAGAAAATTTGGTGTGAAAACTAGTGAAGTTGTATGTGCAGTGCGATTTTCGTCTAAAGGAAAAATTGTGAATGTGAAAAAAATTGTGACGTCAAACGTTCGAAAGGGGCATATGGAGATAAAACTATTACGATTTGCTCGAGGTGTCTGTCCACAATCAGATGCAGTGATTTCATAATAAGAGATATAATTTTCGAGAAAATTGTCCGGTGCCAATGGAAAATGAATGCGAAAACCAAATGAACAGTGGGCTACCAATTCGAAACGTAGTCGAATTCGATATTTGCAATTGAACCAATCGATCGATAATTTCAATTTTTAATTTTTTACTTTGTATGGAACTTTGGAAAGTAGTCAGGTAAATGATCAGTGACGTCGTTGGAATCTTGCCCGCGTCGTGTACCACCGATCATAACAAAAATATGCATTTTAATTTTTCAATTTCATGCAAAAACATACACTTTTTCAAAACAGATTCAAGGATTTTTTGGCTTGTCGAATAAAAAAATGGACAGAATGGCTAGAAACGTATGTTTTCAAGTGAATTCAAAAAATTTCCGTGGAAATATGGTAACGGATTTTCAATAATTGCAAAGGTCACCTAATTTCCAAAGAAGCATTTCGGATACATTTTTTTATGATTGAAATATCCTAATCGGTCATGAAAGATTACAACTTCATTTGGTGAAAAATTTCAATGAAACTTAAATTAAAATGATCCAGAAACGTTTGACCTCAGTAGAATTGAGTGATTTTTCTAAAATGAGCCTTTTTAATCAATTTTTAATAATGTTTCAACAATTATTTAATAACTAAGAATGTGAAAAACGGGAATTTAGACATAAAACGCATCAATAGACTATTTAAAGTGGCGACGTTTCGTATATTTATTTATACTTCTTCAAGCAACTGAAAAAGCAAATTATGTCAATCAATAATACAAAAAAATTAATAACATTAACAACCAATAAATCATACCTTCATAATAACTACTGTTTGTCATCATTAAAATAACGAGTCGCAAATTTTGTGATACTTGCACTATAATTCTACTGACATGTATAAATTTGCGACTTGTTATTTTAATGTTGACAAACAGTAGCCATTATGAAGGTATGATTTTTTGGTTGTTAATGTTATTAACTTGTTTATTTTATTGATTGATATAATATCTTTTTTCAGTTGCCTGAAAAAGTATAAATAAATATACGAAACGTTGCCACTTTAAATAGTCTATTGATGCGTCTTATGTCCAAATTTCTGTTATCCATTTTCTTAATTTTCATAATTGGACGAAACTTCTTAATTAATATCAAAAAATAACTTCACTTGAAATAATCTATAAATATATGCATTTAAAAATGCCCAAAAAAATTAATATTTGTACGAGTATTTTACAATTATTGCATTAAATTTTTCAGTAGATTTTATCACTTTTGTGGTGAGAGGATTTAAAAAAAAATCAAAAATAATTATTGTAGGAAAATTAATCGTATTAGTTGATATCATTAATATCACTTTCCACTTTTATCAGTGGTGTTATTTTTATTAAGTTTAACAAAAGTCGGATTATCTCAGTGGAATATTAACATTTAATATAAAATTGGTAATCCAATTAGATGAAAAATGCAAAGAAAAAAGTTGATCCACATAAAATTGATCATTAAAAGAATGCAAATTGATAATATTTTAATTTTAATTTTTTTCATCCAACGATTGATTGAAAATGTCCAACAAATTTCAATTTGAATGACAATTGATTGATTTGATTATTTATATTTTAATATCCAAAGTTATAGAGTTTTACTGAATATCGGTACTAACTACTACCAAAGTTTAGGTAAACAAGTTGATAGGTATCAAATGATTTTCTTTTCCTCCTATTGGTCCGGCGTTAAAATGTGGTCACATTATACAAACTTCAGAATTTCCCAGACTTTTCCTATAACAAATTGGAATATTATAACTTCATTTTGTAAAGAATTTCAATGCTACTTGAATTAAAATGATCCTGACCTTAGTAAAATTTAATGTTTCTCGTCTTTTACTTGATAAAATCTAAGAAATATTCCTTTTTTTGGGTATAGCATTTTCATACTTTTATAATTTGTCCAAATTTCAGTCCAATTGGTTGAATTATTGATGAGAAAAAATATTTTCTGATTTATCGATTTATTTCCAAATAAATAGTCATATAGAGCTGAAATTTGGAGTATGAAGGTATCTTTTTAGTACCAACTTACGATTCAAAAATGGTCCAAATACCTTCCTGAGGTCGATTTTTTTTCCCCAAATTTTGGATAGAGTTTGATTGATTCTGAAAATAAAATTTTCCTTTAAAACTTATTATAAATTCACACCTAATGACATGCTTTTAAAAAAAATAATAATTTTCCTCATTTTCCAACCTTTGATTTTGCTTTAAATGGCAATTATAGTTTGGTTTTCTGGAAAAACAGCTTTTCTTGCTTGTATTAAAAGACTTAGTAATGAAATTATTAATGAAAAGCTTAGTTTTTACATACACAAAGCACAAGTAGCCTATATTCCGGAGAATAAAAATAACCGTAATTTTTAGGGTATAAAAGTGCTTTTTGGGCGGAAAATTTGAAAAATTATGTAAATTATTATTTTTATAACAACCTTTCAATGATTTGTTGATATCTTGGTTTCAATATATGGATAATGACGTCACAGAAGACCCATGAGCCCATTCATAGTTTTTGGCGTCTCATTTGGTCATTAACATTAAAACTTTTTTCTGCCAAAATATAAATTTTTGAGAACTAAAAAAAAATAGTTTTTCCTCATTTTAGTAATGTTCACCGATTAAAAAAGCTACTTTAGGTCAAGTTTTGATCCATTTTTTTCTTTTGGATACAAAAAACTGTCCTATATATTAGCCAGAACTCTCAAAATTATCTTAAACCAAATTTGATCAAAACTTTTCGAGAAATGAAGCTGTAATCCTGCATGACCAATAAGCATGTTCTATACATAGAAATCCTTGTCCCATATGTTGAATTCAAGTTTCGATTTGTCCAGTAAATATCCGAAATAAATCTTCTTGTCTTCTTGAAAAAAATTTCACCTTTTCGAAGAAATTCAATTGCTTGATAAACCTTGGAGGATTTCTCAAGTAGTTTCAAGAATTGTCATATCTCTTTGGAAACAATAGCAAAAAGGACTTATATTTCTGATTCCAGAGATTTCTTAAACCCTTCTATAGATTGTGAAATCACAAAGGCTTAAATTTAAAATGTGGTAATTGGAAAAGTGTCTCGAAAATGTATTATTTGAAAACTAGAAAAAAAAAGGCTTGGAAAGGCCTTTCGTTAGAAAGTTTATTGGGAAATGACTGATTTATAAGAATATTCTCTAAGATGTTTTCCATTAATCTGGATGTAGGAATAAGGGGTTGATAGTTTTTGTTGGTGGGAAATAATGCCTTGATAAATTTTTCTTCAAGTTATATCAATGATCTTTCAATCCATATGGAAGTTTAATAGAAATATCGTCTTAAGGTCATGCCAGACATATTTTGGCTAAAACAAACTTATTTGTGTATCAGAATTACTGCTTGATTTTTGACCATTTTTGACGAAATTTGTTTCAAAATGGTCTTAAAGACTTTTAGCCTTGGTGGAATTCGTTTTTAAGTAGAATTTCCATTGGTTTGGTATAATTTTGTGATGCATTAAATCTTCCATTTTTGCATATTTTACTCCTAAAATAATCGCTTATTTTGGAAAAATCCAAACAAAATTTTCTGGGTCGTTTTGGATCAAGTTTCTTCAAAAAGTTTCAACTGTAAAATGTTTCCATATGATTCTAAAATTCATCATTGATTTTCAAATCTCTTC
Organism: Sisyra terminalis; assembly: GCA_958496175.1. Taxonomy (NCBI): domain Eukaryota; kingdom Metazoa; phylum Arthropoda; class Insecta; order Neuroptera; family Sisyridae; genus Sisyra; species Sisyra terminalis. Next base: position 10,013,697 of record OY292277.1, on the reverse strand, counting down.
AGGAATTAGAGATGTAAAGAATCGTCTGCAAATGGTAAAATAGAAAGCAAGGATTTATTTCAAATTTGCCATTGGCAAAATGTTATTGCATCAAACCCTTCGGTAAACGTTGTCAAGGCCCTCCCAATTTGCCTGGAAAAAATTCGTCAAATCAAGTGCTTGAATTCACATTTGAAAAATCAGATTTCGTTGTAAAAAGCCTTCCAAGTGTTTAATCGAACGATAAAAAGAACACATACTTTGTGGATCAATGATTTTATCAACTTTCACTGTTCATTTGGTGTCGCGTTTAAGAGATTAGCGCGGAGGAAAAAGTGGCAAATATGTCTGGTCGTTTTATGCGACAAGTCCTTGATGAAAAATATGCGGGATTAACCAATTGCGAAATGATTTTCAAAAAAACAAAAAATAATTCATTATCAATTTTTCCAATGCAATTATTATTTTTCAATGGAACCAAATTAGAAACTGCATGTATCGTATCGTATTAAATGTGTCGATAAAATGTTGAAATGTAAGCAACAAGGTTAACGTTTTCGCAACTATTGACTTTTGTTTGTCGAGTATTGTACATTTGAATGATTTGAGGGTAAATGGGAGAATGGTTATTCTAATCTAACGTGTATTAAATGAAAACAACCCTCGTCGTGTCGGTGCAACAACCCCTCAAAGGATGACAGATGCGCATACTACGAGCAAACCGGCAAGTCAATGTACGCGGATCCCTGAAAACCTTTTCTTTTCTTCGTCTTCCTCCAGATCTCCGTTTTGTTTCTATATGCTCCCGTCAATGCCAAGGTACCCAGCATCGAGTCTCTTTTATGTCTAGTCCAATGATTTTCTTCCCCTTATCACAACTTCAACCCTTAACTACCGTTCATTTGTACACGTGCTACTAGGACATTTTGATAAATTCTTTTATAACTTTCTTGATTAATATCGTACGATTTATTATTTATGTACAATAAAATGACCATACATACATATATATACTTATTATCTTCAATGATAAGAAGGGAAATGTACACGTACATGTTTACGTTTTTCTTGAGCCAATATCGTTATCGCTTTTGTATCATTTAATATAGTTTTTAATTGATAAATAACTTGACTACAAAACGTCTGCAAAACATTTCAAGTATTTACATACAATTTATGTATAATCTTCCATATTTGACGAAACTAGTCGGACGATAGTCTACCAAGGTACAAAACTATATTTGAATTTCATTAACCTTCAGTTCATACATACTTTACGTGATTTATTCTTAGAGCTGATTTTTTACATTTTTGAAGATTTTAATTGATATTTTTACGGAATTGTAAATTTGGTTGGACTGGATTAAATTTATTGGACCGTCGTCGAGTTGCTTTTAATTCATAAAAGTTCTATTTGATGCAATATAAATGTAAAAAGATTAATCTTTGATTTATGAAAGTGTTATCTATAAATGAGATATCATATCAATTATCAAAAAAATCGCTATAATTCTTTGTCTGTATGTTTGTACCTTTAGTTCTATTTAACTGACTTTGTTTTTAATGTTAACTTTGTGATCCCAGGGTATTCAAAAAGTATATATAATTGGAGCGATTTTCTTTCGGTTTTCTGCTTAATGACAGGTTTAGTTTACCACGTGGTTGATTTTGACTTTACTAATGAATTTTCTTTGGTGATGATACTTCCAAAATATTTCAATTAGGCCCTAAAATCTTCACATTGATATGGCGGGTGATTTTCTCATCGATGATCCAATGTCTTTAGACTTTCCTATAGCTATATTTTTGGCATATAATTCTCCTTCCACCTTAGCCAATAGTACGAAGTTAATTCCCAAAAATTGAAGATTCACTGCTTGTTGTTCCTGTCACCTCAATTTTCTTAAAGGATATCCATCGATTTTTCCAATTTACTTGATTGATTAAAAGCCGTTTGCCAGTCGATGAAATACATCCATATTTCCTGGTTTTTACTCAGCGCTACTTCGTATTAATCCTGTGATATTCCTCGTACTTTTATTTTCCTGAAACCAAAATAATTTTCATCCAGCATCTCTTTAATTTCCCTTACCAATCTTCAGCTTAGTATTTTGGTCAATCCTCAACAGTGGGAGATAAAACTGATGAGTCTATAAGTACTGGACTTCTTTGCTTGGATTTTCTTTTGCACAGTTTTCATTGTAAAATCCAAAAATTTTAAAGGCCATTTTCCTGTAAAATAAATGTCTGCAAACTTTTATTAGTTACTTTTAGGTTATACTTACCTTAAATCCAATCATAAAACTCTTCAATTTTCTTTTAATACCTACAACCTTGATTCTTTTGGGGCTCTGTAAACTATGATGTTTATCATTAAGTAATGATCTTTTACAATGATTCATTTTAATCTTTAAAGTTTGACATTGAATGATTTATTATAATTTAGTTGTTATTTGAACTACTTCGTGCCACATGGACAATAATGCACTTTTAAATTTATTTTTAAACAATAATAGTTCTAAGACAAACGATTTTCATCGTAAACAATTATCAGCGCCTCTAGCGTAAACCAACTAAAACAACAAGCAGTCGATAAGCCGATAAAATTTCCACGTGCAGTACATTGAGGTTATATTCATCTCAATTTTTCATACTATTAATTCAGCTAGAGGAAAAGAGAGCTGAATACTTGTTTGTTCTTTCTTGATATAATCATTTAGTTCAAATTTGAGACAATGATTGTATTTCACTCACACGAATGTGTTAACAATATTTGTTCTCTGTTTTTGCCGACATATATGCATACATATTACATACGTATACCTATTATTATTATGAGAATTAAAATGCATTTAAAAATTTTTTTTTTTTAAATTTTCAATGTAATATTTAAAATAATGCAAGGAAAGTCGATTGTTACAATATATTTGTCTATATTTGAATTAAAAATCAATTTTAATACATAGATGTAAATGAAAATTTTAACTATATAATTGCTATTGCATTAATATAATTTTTGGGATGTTGCTTTTTGGGATTATTTATGCATATTTAAATATGATATTTTATGCCAACAATCTACTTCTGTATGGTAAATATTTTTGATAAGTATTTTTCGAACAACCCAAGCTGTTTAAATAAATGTTAATTTATATAATATAGAAAATGAATTTTGTCGAAGTACGTACAGTATCTTTGTATAAATAGCCAATTTATTCTTTTATTTGAAAACCAGTAACTTTCCGTGAAATATTTACAGCCATCCACTGACACAACTGATAAATGGTTAAAATTAATAATTTAATAAAATCGAAATGACAGTTGAAACTAATGACATGATAGTTCAAATTTGAGACAATAATTATTATTTTTGTTTTCCACTAACATTGGTGTGTTAACAACTTTATATTGTTTGTTCTTGTCTTTGTCACAACACATACGTTTGCTTATTATATATTTTGATATTAAAAGCAAATTTTGTATTTAATTGTATCATACTTTAGATACAACTAACCACATATAACTGGTATGCTAGTTCAGGTATTACCGGAAGAGACTATGGCAATAGATTGAAAATATTTCTTTAACTTAACCAAAGAAATATAACTTTTCTAAAAGAAGAGATTTTATTAATTATCTTAACCTTTGTTAGATATTTTTCCATTTCATTTACATTAAATACGTTAAAAAAATACAGTTTTCTTGTCAAGCCATATTTTCTTTTAAATTTAAAAGTAAGTACTATGCAATTATTCACCCCTTGATATTTTTTTCCCTTTAAACATATGTTGGCCAAAATTTAGTAAAATTATGTACTTACTTTTGAACTTCTGTTTACCTGAAAAAAAATTTCAATGGGGGAATAACAATCGTAAAGGTCACCCAACTTAAATTTAGAAAGTGAGAACTATTTCACCCAAAAAAAAAAAAATAAAAACCACCCTAATAAACCGACAGTCATGGTTGAAGGAAAACAATAAAAACCCCTATTTGCTTTGAACGAATTCCAAATTATAAATTCCTTCATAACAAGGGGGTATTTAAACTCAATTTTACTATTAGCTACTAGCTTCAGTTAGTAGATACCCTCGACTTCTTCTGCAGTACATACTATTTTTTCATCAATTGTTACCCACATTTGGTTGGAATGTAACGACTAAAAGATCAGGGGTTGTTCAAATCCACACCTTGTTGGCCGGTTACTGAAATTTTTGACGATTTTTGATCTACAATAGGGGTAGTAGGGAATCGAGGAACACAATAAAAGTCTTAGGGTGCAATTGGAACTTTTCAAATCTTGTTTTGGAATGACATGTGGTAACTACTCTGGTACTAAAGATTGCGTAAATCTTAAAATTTTTCACCTAAAGTAACATAATATTAATTTGTTGTATCCATACTTTAGATAATATTTAATTTTTCGCAGAAAAGTGGATTTGAAGGCTTCTTAATATAAAGTATATATATACTTTATATTAAGAAGGTCAAATAAAGAACCGAAACGTCGCTAAATTATTAGTATATGGATTTACATCCTTTAACCCTTTTCTTGTTAGTGTATCTGTAGAGATACACCAGAATTAAAAAAAATCTAGTGTTATTATTTTTAAGCGAAACCATGATATTTTTTTAAGAATATTTTGGCCATTTCTTAGTTTCGGAAACAACTTAAGTTTTCTTTATTTTTTTTTTCTAGACCCCTTGGGTCATTAAAGTTAAGTGCTATGAATATTATTTTTATATTCGAAAAAATAAAATTCTGCCAAGTTAAGGGTTAAGTCCACTTTCCTGCTAAAAATTAAATATTATAATATTAATTATTTAATATATGGTTTGGCTTATACTCTTTACCAGGGATCCTCAACCCTATGCTTGTGGTGCACCATGGTGCCCACAAATTATCTTTCATGTGCCTACTTTGATTTCATCCTGATGAAAATATTGAAGTCACTTGATCTTTTTATTTGTGTTACTACCCTGGAAATATAAATGCCTTGATACCATCATACCATTGCCTAATTGGTCGTCTAAAATGAGTTCTTAAGCTCGAAAAGATTGGTGACCTCTGTTTTATATTATAATTTTATTATTTTAGTATTGTTTTCTTTACAATTTATTTCATCAAATAAGTCACGAAACGAAAAAAAAATGATCCACACCACTCTTATCTAAATAGAGCATTGCATGCAGTTTGTACTTAAAAAACGCTCTTAAAAAATATAGAGCAAGGTGAAACTTTGTCAAACAGATAATCAAAAGCCGGCTATTTAAAGATGCGTCGCATTAAATATCTAAATAACAGGAGAGAAAAAGAGGGTAATACTTAATCAATTCTTAAAATCTAATCTCAGATTTCTTAAAATTTATTCTAACGATCCGTACTGTACTCCCCTTGCTGTCTGTATGGTAAAAAGCAAAATGATAAATTTATTTTTAATTTTTTTTTTCTTCTTAAAATCGGTATGTGTCCCAAAAGATGTATGGACCTCCTGCTTGGATTCTGTGTGGTGGTCAAGCTAATCGTAGCCATATGTTAATGATAAAATAAATAAACTGATAAGAGTCGAAAAAAATGTGTTTATTTAAATTTTGGGTCATATTTAAAGACTTAAAGTCCTGAAGATTTTTTTTTTGTTTTTTTTTTTTTTTTTCGATCGTTGCTCATAACTCGACGATAAACCTAACGGGTCTCGGGGGATCTCTTGCAACAAGAGAGCCTCCAAGTAGAGAGATAATAAATGTGAATAAAATTAACGGGTATGAGGCATAGTGGATGTCCTTGTTGTGCTCGAATGTGTCGTATATGTTGGCATTTGTCGTTGCCATAGGGCTTTTCTCGATTATAAATTCGAATTTTTGACCTACAGTGTTTGTGACCAGTGAAGATTTTCGTGTTTTATTGAGAAAATTTGTTGGTGGAATGTGTGCGGTTGTGGTGGCATGGAAGGAGGACGTGTGCGGGTGATAATTGCTTGGAGAATCGGGCACCAGGGAGAGTTGAGACTTTCTCCTGGTGAATTTTTTTTTATTCCCCCCTGTTTGGACGATTCGTATGTTATTTAATAAGGAAATATTTAATAAAATATGAAATATTGGTTGTGTAATTTAGGGAAGACTTTGGTGTCTGAAGTTGGATCATAGCTAGTTGTTTTTTTTTTTGGATCATTTGTTTGGTGTTTTTTTACCTGATTTTAAGGCCTTCTTTAAGCGAAATTGTTAAATCAATGAATTTCTGTAGATCTTTGATCAATGATTTGCTGGATTCTAATTTGTAATTTTAACCGTCCTTTTGTAACTACTTATTGGTAGTCAGGGACTCTAGCATTTATTTTGACCGGTAAACCACCAAGACGACCAGTGTTTTTTTATTCAATTATATAAGGGGCCATTCATAAATTCCAAATTATATTTCCAAGAGAAGTTAGAGATCAACAATCTCTACCTTCTTAAATTTTTGTTTACCAAAAGAGTATCAACAGCAGGGATGACGATGTGGGTCAATTTTTTTTCATATTTTTTTAAGTACTAGCTCATGGGTCACTAATGTGCATGGTGCCCATTTGCGCTTTACATGATGAAATTGAAAAGGGGCGATACAAGTGTTATGGAAATCTCTTTTTCTACCAACATAACACACAAATTGATGCCTAATCATCGTGGGCCAATGCCTGATCCACGGGTCATAGGTTTCCATCACTGATCTACAATAATCCTCCAAATAACACGGTAGATTAGTTCTGCGTTATAGAAAAACGCGTTGTATGAATTCTCGTATGAATAAATTATTCACGTTAAACTTTTCTCGGTTAAGGGGAGTAAAATATGTGCATTTTATTTTTAAAATCAATTTTAGTGCATTTTAAATGAAAAACGTTACTTACAGAAATATAATGTGGGAAATTGCCACGTTATATGAGGGAAAAACACATTATACGAGGGACATGAAATGACTATTAGAATATGGGTCTATAGGTACTACTTGTTGATTTTTGTGGTTCATTTGTTTGGTATTTTTCCGGTTTTGGTTTTTCCATAAAAAAAATATTTGAATTCTGAATTTTAGATCTTTCTTCACGAATTATAGATTTAAGGAGTCCAAACGGTATTGTTTTTTTTTACAATATTCTTGTTCACCAATAATAGCCCAGTTCATAGTTTAATTTTCGGTCACTAGCAGCACTAATATTCAGGATATACGTAAGTTATGAAGAAGGTATTCCAATCTTGCAATACATTATGGAAAATTTGTTAAGATGTGGCGCCGCCACTAATGTGTTTGCAGTACTAACTTAAACCACAACTATTTACTTTATGTAAGGAAACTATGGTAACTTAAATTAGTACTTCAGATACTCTATGGTGGCGCCATAATTTGATATATTTCCCATCGTGGAAAAGATTGGAATTTATTATTTTTAATAACAATATTATTTTCCACTTATTGATTTAAACAAGTGATTCTTGAAAAATAGTGGGCTCTATCAGTGCTGGACCTCAAATTGTCAACATTAGATTCGGATTCCTTGTATCGAAACTTCTTGCCTTAATAATGGAAATCGAAAGTTTTTCCTCTTGTAATTGGAATGAATTTCTGTAGATCTTTGCTCAACGATTTATTGAATCTTAAATATTTCTTTTTATTAATTTATGTACCGTTCTTTTGTAACAATTTATAAATATTTAGCGGCTCTAGAATTCTTAATAGTTTAATAAACCGAAAAATATTTAATATTAATTCAAGATACGAATTCATAATCATTTAGACGACTAGGCCACCAGGAGGGTTAAATAATTTTATTTTTTAGTTAAAACTAATTTTTAAAGCCCGAAGGGTCATTCATAAATGACGTAAGATACGTCCAAAAGAGGTAGAAGATTAAAAATCTACTTCTTAAATTTTGTCTTCGTGATTGAGATGGGGATCTAAATTTGTCTTACTTAATTTATACATGACCCCTATTCAATTTTTAATTAGCAAATATTTGGAGAAATTTTCGCAAACGATTAAGATATGCTCTTTTAAAAAGCAATTTTTATCCTTTGGAAGGAATTTTGCTGTACTAGTTATTAGTTCAAGTAAGATAGTACAAGGAAACTTCTTTGATAATTTAAATGAACTTTCCAACGTTACATCACTTGATTATGTATTTTTTTTGTCATCCCTAGTTTTATGTAGAGGATATATTCCCGTATTATTTTTTTTAGGTAATTGATATATACCAGGGGTGGCCAACTCGTGGCCCAGGGGTTGCATAAGACCAGCCTTGATCATTTTTCCTGCCCGTGAGATTCATTTCACTTTTACTGAGTATATTTGTTTTATAATAGCCAAAGTGGTGAAACCCAATGAAAATGCCTTTAATGTATCTAAATCTAATATTAGAATTTTATAATTTTATTTGTGGCCTGCGAAGTTATGATGGCCACTTTTCTAAAGTGGTCCACAATATCATTTGGGTTGGCCACCCCTGATAGGTATTTCAATACCAAATTTCATTAAAATCAGATGATTCGTTCTTTTAAAAACTGTAAATTTTGAATTAGGGTGTATTAAAACAAATATTTACCCTAAAATTTGGTCCAAAATTAAAATGTGCAGATAGACGATAGAATTTTTTGTAAATATTCGGATCCTTTTAATTTTCATGAGAATAAGAAGAAAGGTGATGATCACCGCTTAGTAAAATATAAAATATTGGTTGTATAATTTAGGGAAGTTTCGCTTCCTCTGGCTCTAAATCTTTCAACTTCTTATTGTAGCAATTTGGATGAGGGTTTTTTTTTCATCTTTGGCTCTCAAAACACCAAACACCTGCGTACCTGTTTGTGTTTTGATTTGGTCGATTCCAGGTAGAGATTTACACGGGTTGGACAGATGGCCGATTTTTGATTTGGGAAATGGAAAAGATAGCCTCAAAAAGTTTATGTCAGGGTTATAGGTTTGATAAAGCGTTTCGAAATGTACCCTCATTTGATATGATTTTTTTTTTTTTGAATAAAACAAAGATTGCATTTGCAATGATAAAACACGCAAAAAACAAATATGTAAATCATTTGATGATTGATATTCGGACGAATTTCGTCGCTGACCTTTGTGGGTCTGCGGCATAGATCCTGGATCTGATGATTAGGGGACAAATGAAGGGGACTGGGCCATTTTTCGGAACGTTGCCCCGAGTGAATTATTCAATTTTTTTTGTTGTTTGAAAAACGAAATGCAAAAATTTAGTTTATTTTTCATAGGGGAGACACATTCTCCAGTCGTCCACAATGATTTCATGTTTACAGATTTCAGGCTTGTTTTTTTTTTTTAATTTTATTTAATTCTATACCTTGATTGAACAGAACAACTTTCTCTTCAACTCCGGTTATGTTACAAATGAAATATTTTATTTACACAGAGGGTATCCATCCTCCAATCAGCAGCCCTCTCTTTTCTATGTTTTGTTTCGAAAAAATATTTAAATTTTAATAATAATTTCAAAATAAATCCAAAAATCAGGGTTAACAACAATTTTTGCACTGGCAACTCTTCGGCAAATCTTTGTATTATAAGTTACAACATTGTGATTTCGTTTTACATAATGAAATGTAGATAATGTTTAAGTGAGTGGGTAGAAAATATCAACATGTACAATAAATTTTTTATTTAAATATAATAATTGTTATATAATTCAATTAATAGATTTTAAGTCTGGAATTTGAAAAAAAAATACATGAATAGGTAAAATCAGGCGTTTCGTAAGAGGGAAATAATAAGAGTTGGTAATTTCATTGATTTCCTATTGTTTTGATTACTTAAAACTAAAATCTTCCACACAAAAATTAGTTATCTGGTCAAATCAAGTGCGAATTGGACTCGTCCACTAAGGGTTCCGAACTAATTTATAAGTCTGTGGATTGTATATAAATCAGGGGAGGGGGAACTCAAAAATTTTTGTCAATTTTATTCTGAATTTGTTTGTATTTTTCCCATTAAAAGTAGTCTCAATTTTTAAGAAGCAAGTTTGGCCAAATGGAACTAACGTCCTGGAATTCCCAAGAGTTCTTTAGAATCGTGAAAATTTAGAAAAAGTCCTAATTTTAAAACCCGGTTCTAGAATCTTGATTATTCTGATTATTCACTTGGACCCCAATTTCGGTCAACTTGGCCTATGATTACGAATGGATAAGCAATCTTATTCTTCGACTGACCGAAACTTAATTACCAGGCATGGCTCAATCTCATTTTTTAATGATAATTACGAATGTGAACTAAAAATTTCCTTTAAATTGAATATCCAAAATTGGGTCAAGTTCGGGTTGTCGTAAATTGGCTTAAACTTTACAGCATCTTCTGATGTTAGGTACCAGACTAATTCCATAGATTTCCCATTGTTTGATTACCTAAAGCTAAAACCTTCCACTTAAGAATTTATTTAATAAAATAAACGGAAGTTATCTGACCAAATCAAGTGCACTAAGGATTCCGAACTAATTTGTAAGTCTGTGTATTGCATATAATTCAGGAAAAGCAAAACTTAAAAATTTTTGTCAATTTGATTCTGAATTTGTTTGTATTTTTCCCATTAAAAGTAGTCTCAATTTTTAAGAAGCAAGTTTGGCCAAATGGACCTCACGTCCAGGAACTCCTAGAAAAGTTTTCTAGGAAACTCTAGAATGGTGAAAATGTAGAAAAAATTTCAATTTTGAACCCAGGTTCTAGAATCTAGATTATTCTTATTATTCTGATTATTCACTTGGACCCCAATTTCAGTTACAAATGGATAAACAGTCTTATTCTTCGACTGGCCCAAACGTAATTACCAGGCATGATTCAATCTTATTCTTTAATGATAATTGCGAATATGAACTCAAAATTTCCTTTAAATTGAATACCCGAAATTGGGTAAAGTTCGGGTTGTCGTAAATTAGCTTATGCTTTATTGCATCCTTCGGTGTTAGTGAACAGACTAATTCCATAGATTTTCAATTGTTTGATTACATAAAACTAAAACCTTCCACTTAGGAATTTTTTAAAGAAATATTCGGAAGTTTTCTGAGCAAATCAAGTGCGAGTTGAACTTGTGCACTAAGGGTTCCGAACTAATTTGTAAGTCTGGATTGCATATAAGTCAGGGAGAGCAAAACTCAAAAATTTTTGTCAATTTTATTCCGAATTTGTATTTTTTCCATCGAAAGTTGTCTCATTTTCTAAGAAGTTTGGCCAATGGAACTAATGCCCAGGAACTCCCAGGAGAGTTCTTTATAATTGTGAAAATGTAGAAGAAGTCGCAATTTTATAACCAGGTTCTAGAATCTTGATTATTCTGATTATTCATAAGGATCCCAATTTCGGTCAACTTGGTCTATCGTTACTAATGGATAAAGAGTCTTATTCTTCGACTGATCTAAACTTTGATTACCAAATATGGTTCAATCTTATTCTTTAATGATAATTGCAAATGTGAACATCGACAGAACTCAAAATTCCCTTTGAAATTGAATATCCACAATTGGGTCAAGTTCGGGTTGTCGTAAATTAGCTTAGGCTTTACTGTATCCTCTGGTGTTAGTGACCAAACTTCCTAGTTATATACTCTTTGGGATAACTTCAGAACTCTAAAAACACCATAAGTATACGATATGGATGGCAACAAACGAGTGATTGTCGAATATATATGTTAAAAAACTTTCTTATGGGATGAAAAAATCTTCTTTTCCACATTCTTTGATCCTGCCTTGGTTTTGCAAATCTCCAATGCTGTCTCGTTTTTACGGATTCTTCTTGAATTCTTCTTCCTTATTTTTTCTTGGGATCTTTTAGTATGGACCCTTAAAAATTTCAAGAATAACTCGGAATAGGATTTTTTTGAAAAAAACATTATGGCTACTCATTATTAACTTAGAGGAATTCCAAGGGGATAATTATGGTACGGAACCTGAAAAAAGACTATGAAATATCTGAACATCCTAAAGTCATAATATATAGTGATTTGAATACTTAATATAACTCTGACTTCATTTGTAAGACATTTTTAAGTACTTTTCCGTAATAAAAGATAATTTAATTAGCACATTTGTGTTTTGTAAAAATTCTATCCTTATGAATCTATTACAATCCGTTAGTTATTTTATCCGTTAGCTATTTACCTCAATACTTGTTGAATTATATATTTTTTTTTTATTTTGGTAAACAATTCCTTGATGAAAGGGAAATTTAAACTCGAAATTATTTTTTTGGACTTATATCACTTTCCATGAAATCAATGAAATTTACAAAATTTTCATGAAAAGCTTTTTGTTTCGATAAAGCTTTGTGCTTTTGTGTAACTTAAGGGAATAATTGTCAATGTCTTGAAACTAAAGCTTTTAAAAAAAGCTCATCAAATTACAAATTACATTAATTCAAACGACACTTCTAAACCTGATATTTTTAATTAGAATTCTAGCAAATAAATTGGCTGAAATATAGGCTGCGAATATTTCGCAATAACCAATAACCTATTGATACAATTGATTTTTATTTCAATCGGAAATCCGATTCTTACAACGTTCATTAATTAAATTTTACGACCGTGTGTTAGCACATTTTAATTACCCATGTCATAACTACCTAATATAAAAGATATTATTTTTGCTTTGCTGGAAACATACAAACTCACTAATTATTTGACTTTAATTAACTTTAATTGATGCTTCGACTCGTATTTGCTCCACTGTCCACAATGGTTTGCACTTCAAGTCCATTTTTCTTTTCACATCGCAGACTTATTATGTAAATTGTTGATAAGAAATCTATAATTACTTAATAACATTCAGCAAATAAGTGCTCGGAACTTTGTTCTTGGTTGAACAATTGCATGATGGTCAATTGTGCTAAACGACAAGTAGCCACTTAATGTGAGGGATGTTTCAAATTGGGTGTTTTTTTTAAAGGATAAATTGAACACTTTCATTAATTTTAATAATAATAATATTTACCAAATTCTTGCAACTCCACAGACGTCCCACTCTTTTGTTAAAATTTGCAATGAAATTTTGGCATAATTGAGGCTCTATTCCACGAATGGTACGAATAATTTCATTCTTAAATTCAGGAATCGATTTTGGATTATTCTTACAGGTCTTGTAACCCTTTTCCCGTAACCCCAAAGAAAATTATTCAACGATGTTAAATCTTATGATCTTGATGACCAATTTACATCACTATTTCTAGTGATAACATGTCCAAGAAATTTGGTACTTAATTGATTGTTTTATTAACATAATGTTGTGCAACGCCATCCTGTTGGAATCAAATATCTTGTAGATCAATATTTATCGATTTAGGCCACAAAAATTTGGTTATCATCGTAAAATAATTGTTAAATCGTAAACATCGTAAAATAGTTGGTTATCATAAAATAACTGAACAATTTAAATACGTTTATCATAAAATTCAGTACATTTTTCCCATATTTCCTGAGCTCTGCTCAGCATTCTTTCCGAAAAAATCTCAGTACTTTAGTAGCAATCCCTATTTATTTTATTTTTTTTCTCTGTTGGTGAAATTCTGTTGGTCTTAAACCAGCCCGTCTTATAATTGATTTTCCAACCCTCTTTTTTGATATTTTTAACTTCCCTTCTAATAACTCACTTTGTTGTTAGTTTGTAAGATACATAACTTATAGTTTCACCTACTTGTCCGCACTTTATCGTGCTGAATTTTGGTAATCCTGCTTATTGTGGCATTAATTCATCGTAAAATTTAATAACCATCAAGTATTTCTACATTTATTGAATATTACGGCTGCCTACCTTCTCAAACGCATGTAAAAGTGAAGTTAATTTAATGATAATCGAAATGACAGTTGAAACAAACGACAACAATCAATTAATTCAAAGAGACAATGATTGACAAAATTGATATTAATAAATATATTGAAAGGCTAAAAAAAGAGAAAATAAAATATTTCAAAAACCTAGCTTCTTTTGATAAAATGCACTAAAACGGTTAAAATCTAATTTATGGACTAAATCTTCGTACCAATTGTACTATCGGTAGTAAGGTGATATTAGCCAGTTGATGAGAATCGTAATCTATCCAGCTGTACATTAAAGTGAGGAGTATTTTGTATTACCAAATTGTAAACTAAATTACACCCCTCGTTTTGATGCACAACTAGGTATCTTTCAATTCTCATTAATTAGCTAATATCGCCTTAATATCGATGATACATTCGGTAGGATGATTCAGTTCATAAATTTATTTTTTACGTTTTTATAAAAAGATGGTTTGAAAATATGTTTTTTGGTTAATATCTTAGCTGTTTGTAGGGTATAACTTACAATAGTCTTACAATCAAATGTGGTAAAATGGTTTTACCTTCCTTGACCCTCAAAAAAAAAGGTATCAACAATACTATGTAATATTTTTGCAGTTGCATTATTTTTAATAGTCTAACGGTTATGGGCTTTTAGAGACCTTCATCTTTTGTTGAGTGTTTCATATCTTGAGAAGTTTAAATAGTCATTGGCTTAGTGCCTTTTAGTCTTTATCGCAATTTATTTTGCAGTATATGATATCTGTGTACATTGTATGGGTATAATAAATTATTATTTTTAATCATGTTTAATTAAGATTATTGAAAACTTAAGTGCCAAGTATAAGATTGTTGTCGTATGAATGTTTGATTGGCAATTACTTTGTTAAAAATAAAGTATGAAACATTTTTTTTTTGGGATATGTTTGAGGGAATTAACACATTGACTTTCTTTGATTTTCTTTTATTGGCAATCATTTTATCTAATAGCGATACTTAAGAGGTCATCATCGTCTGAATGGCAAATACATTTACGTCTTTTTCACCGTCAATGTGCAAATAATTTCACTCGTACTCAATGAATTGTGCGTCCATTTACACATTTGTAAGTTACACTATCCATTAACGACTTCTAGTTTTCTAATGCAAACCATACCTTACCTATTACTCTACACTAACATTGCCAATATATGTGAGGAATTTTCTTATCCCCCAACCAAACTTTATCACCTCATAATTGCCCCGAACCCGGATTCAAATTTGTGTCCGACATTGGGGCGACTCTCACCTCATTAGTTCTTTTTTCTTTCTTTCTTTTCATGATTCAATATTTTTACGGTGGCAATGATAAATTATTTTTCTTTTATTACCAATCACTTTCTAAAATTAAATGAGAATAAAAGAGAGGAAAAAATTGTTTTTTTTTTTTTTACGCTAAAAATCGTCGCTATACGTTTGAGGTAGTCGGAAAAACCTTGGCAATCAATTGGAGTAATTTTTTCCCCGTAAGTGTTGATTCAAGTTTTGAACTTTTAGTTGCCAGAAAAAAAGTTATCTATTAAATTATCAGAAAAAAATATTGTGAAATTTTCAAAGTATATCGAACCGAATTTTCTTATCTACAAAAGATTCAAAGAAATTAATTATGAATGAACGTATCAATCACCTGATTTATGCACCTAAATATATTGATTATAAAGTACAAATTGACTTTTGTCAATAATTTTTAATTACAACATACGAAATGTAATTTAAACAGTAAACTTTTCAGTATTTGTCTTCATAGTTCTGGAGATCTCTTCCCAGAGTTTCTCTGGCTGGTGTCCTTAAAAAATTATTGCGTTCCAGCTTTATTACTAATTTCAATTGTTTAGGTCTGCTTTTGGGATAAATTTCAGCAGTTAATTGGATCTTTATTTCCCAACTAATTCAGGTTTTAAGTTTTAGCTGGGCATCAAGTAGTATGTGGAAGCCACGTTTCCCTCACCACGTTGTTTACCAAAGCTTGCCTTAGTATTTATCCCTAAAGCTTATAAATGCTTTCAAGGATGAATTCAGGATTCTTGTCTACGAGGGGATAGGCAAAAAAATTTACAATATCTGTTGGAAATAAATTTAAAAATATACTTCAAGAAATAGACAAGAGTTTCCCCCATGTTCTTTCTGTGATTTTGTTTATATATTTTAACAACTTTGATAACTTGATTTGCTTCTAAGTATATACTGTAATGGAATCTCCACAATATACAAAAATAACGTCGAGGGGGGGCACATGCCCCTTTAAATCCGTCCGTAGAAGCTGGAGTTGGAACCAGGGTTGGGAAATTGTACTAAGTATAGGTAGAGTCCGGTTTTAATTTCACAGTTATTTTTTTTAACCTGAAGCTTTAGCTCCAACTTTGGAGCCTATTTTTGAGTTCAGCTACGACTTTAACTCTAGCTCCGACTTCGGAGTCTATGTTTGAATTCAGAGCTACGACTCCGGCTCTCCAGCTCCTGGTTAAATTTTTGGAACTTATGCGTTTATTTTGATTTGGCTAGATGTATGAGGTTCCATAATACTATTTAAACATTTTATTGTTAGGAGATGAAAGTTATAAATTTTGGTGACTCCAACTCTGCTTTGCAAAAATCTTCAATCTCTTTCGAATTTATAACTCCAACTCCTTAGTTGGAACCATCGAAATTTATATTATTTCCAGCTCCTGTAATTACGTCACAACATCACAAAAATTGCGTGTTTCAACAATGTTGCACGTTAACATTGTAAAACTTTACGCTACCGCCTCTCATATGCACATTAATATTAATATTTCTTTTATTTTAGAAATGTTTTTTTCCTTGTAATTTTTGAGTTGATAAAAGCATTTCATTAAAAAAACAACGGGTTTAAAATTGAACTAAAAATTATCATTTCAAGTTCATTGTCCACAAGTGATGTTAAAAAATTAAAGCTTGCGTGAATCGACACGTTATGAGTAAATAATTAGCATTAGCTCAATTGTATTTAGATCATTGTTTTCACAGTCTAATTATTTGTTTGTTAATTTCAAATATAGAAAGAAAACAAGTTGAGGTAATCTCATTGTTGAGAGTTATGATTTTAATTGATACTTCATTCAATGGTATTGAAGGAAAATTATAGGTTTTCCGAGCTAATTTTCAACTTAAGAAGTTTCTTGTAATTTAAGGAAATCTTGGATTTCCATTTCCATTGTATTCCCCTCCAATTTTTTTACTAATATAATTCCAT
Source organism: Sisyra terminalis (assembly GCA_958496175.1). NCBI lineage: Eukaryota > Metazoa > Arthropoda > Insecta > Neuroptera > Sisyridae > Sisyra > Sisyra terminalis. The sequence goes on along the minus strand of OY292277.1, from coordinate 9,996,681 downwards.
TGCGATCCACAAGTGGTTGTTATAAACCACTTTGGGAATGACGTTTTAAAGACTTATTTCAATGAAATCTATTCCTCTTACCAATAAGTTCTTAATTCTAATTCTTCTTCTTACTTTTTGTTTGGGTCCTTCCATTTTTTTATTTATACCATTGAGTATCATTTCGTTTTTATACCGAAATGCTTTTCCTAATAGTTTTCTATTAATACTTGAAAATCATAGCATTTTCAGTGACATAGTCTTCTTTTAGTAACTTTATAAAAAATAGTGTAATTTCCCTCAAATTGGCTGCCCTGAAACTTTTAGTTTTAACAAATTTCTTCTAAAGAAATTGTTCTTCCCCAATCGTAGTTACAATATGGATAAATTCTTTCACTTTTGGTGATTTTCCCAATTTTTTGATTTAGAAACCTTTATATCTTTCTGTCCATTTTATCGCCAAATGAGAAGCTCCAAGTTTTTAAATTATATTTTTATGGGTTTTATATTAAAAAAAAATGATTCAATGATTGAAATCATTGTATATCTATTGGTCGGCATATAAAGGGCGTCTTAAGACGCCCGTTTTGTTCCACGCTCTAATTATCCAGTGCATGCAATTTACACGTTTAATGTGATGTCTCGTTTAGCGGGAACACCTCTTAATAACAGGAATACCACACTACTTTTGCTTCTATATCTAATATACATTTTTTTTCTTTTTTTTTTTTTTTATCTTTTTTAATCTTTTGAAAGTTTGAACTCTTTGCATGATTGACTGTAGGAGGTTAAGCCGTCTTAATTGTTAAACCGCGAGAATAAAAAGTTTTTGCGAATTTTTGTGAGAAAATTTGGAGTGAAAGAGAAAGAAAACAAGAAATTTGATGGAATTCCAAGAAAACGATCGATGCTTTCTTTTGAGTTAGGCACTTAAATGGCGAAGGGGATAGGAAATTGTAATTGAATCGATAAAACCACAAAAATATGTTTTATGAGTATATGTTTTATTCGATGGTATGGATATATGATTACAATGGAAATATAGAAGGGAAAGTTTGAAAAAAATGGAAATTGTTAGATTGGTATCGATGTAGATTGTTATTTGGAGATAGGAATTGATCAATGGGTAAATTTGGAATTAGAATTTAAAGTTTGAAGAAAATTAAGAAGTATACTAATTTCGATATACGATTTTTGTTTGACGATTACTTAAGCAGGCTATTCACGCTCCGACTAGCAGTCCAACTTGTGGCCCGACTTTCAAAGTTGGATGTTTAGTCGGATCATTTAGGCGATCCAACTAGTAGTCCGACTAGTTGGACTGCAAGTCGGAGCGCGAATGGTCTGCTTTAAGGGGTTACATGGGTTTAATCAGGGATAAAATGGCATATTTTTGACAATTTTTTTCCATATAAAAAATAAAAAATCCAAAAAAAAATTATTATAGAGTTTCAGATCTTCGATGATGATAAATTGGTAAACATATTCAGAGGACTAGGATCAAATAATAATCAGTCAAAACTATTTATTACATGCGCATGCAATAAATAGTTTTGACTGATTATTATTTGATCCTAGTCCTCTGAATATTTTTACCAATTTAAAAAATAAAATATTTATTAAAATTTTTCTCGGTCCCAAACATACACGTTTGGTAAAGAAATTTTGAAATTTTCGTACCAAAATTTTTAAATCTTCGGCATTGCAACGTCATTTCCGCTGGCCCTTCGGAAAAAAGGTGGTTTATCGGGGATGATAGAATCATCCGAAGGGGAAAAATACGTTTTTTAGTTAAGACCATAGCCTAGAACTTGGAACGAAGTTGAAAATTGGATTTTTCGTAAATCTTTTTTACAAAAAAATTCAAATTTTCGATGAAATATTTTTAGTTAAATAGGTGTAATTGAAAAAAAATCTTTCGTCCAAGTCCTTGTGCCTTGTATCTCGAAAACTTGTGTAAAATTTCATCAAAATCGGTTGAGTAGTTCTCGAGAAATCTTGACAACCGAGACTTTGAAAACAGTTTCGAAAAAAACGCGACAAAAGACGAACAGCTGCACCGGTATGCCTGTGGCACGATGATTGCCAGCATTTGGGGCCTGTGGCCAAAATTTTTTTAAAGTCTTTCATTAATATAATTAAAAAAATTCAAACACTGCACCGAATTGTTTAGTAGAATCACTTAATATGGCTAAACCTAGTACAGTTAGGGATGCATAGTATGTATCGATTTTTTCAATCATCAATATATCGTTCATAAACATCGATGTTTTAACGTTGATTTTGAATCCCAAAACATCGACGATACATCGTTCTTCATGAGCAATATTTGATGGTCTGACGAAGTACACAATTTTACGATGTCAAATTTAAGAAAGCATTATATATAAAACTATCGGAAAAAATCGATATATCGTTCATAAACTTCGATGTTTCACGTTTAAAAATATCAATGTTTTTATGAGCAATGTTGCATCCCTAAGTAGTTACCCCTTTTATAAAGGGATAAGTTTCTATGAAAACAATAAAATCACAGTATTTTCTTGTTAAAATAACTAATAACTAATATTTCTTGTATTCTAACAAGAAAATACTGTGATTTCATTTTTTTTTAAACAAACTTATCCCTTTTTATAGGTAGTAACTACACTTAGGGATTCAACATTGCTCATTAAACAGCAATTTTTATGAGTTGAAACAGTATTATCTACATAAATCGCCATTTTTGAACTTTGCAATCCTTCCCCATGCTGTTTACTTGCCTATGACCTATTCTACGTATTCGTAGCAAATATTCTGGACTACTTCAGCCTTTTGGTCTTGATAAAGAGTGCAGAAGAATAGATGTTGAAAATGTTGTTTTTCAACTCTTGGTTATTCCTTTTTTATGCCTCAAAAGTACTTAGAAATTAAAGTACCTGAAAAGAGGATTAGCACAATTTTGTAGAACAGGAAAAGCTCTATCGAATGATTACTATACACTTTTTTTAATTGTTATTTTCTTTTGCTTTATAACAACCAAGGTCTTTAGGGACTCTAGAGCTAGTAAAAATCCGTAAATCGGGGAAATACCGAAAATTTGCTCACTACGATTCAAACCCAATACCTACTAGTTTTGGAGTGGTTTCCTGGACTACTTGGCCACCAGTAGGCTTAATTTGTTAAACAGCAGACAATCGTTGAAAAACAAAATAAATTATATACTCACTATGATCTTATTTTCTTCAAAGAAGTTTTATACTTTAAAAAAAAGGGATAAAAGGTTTAAGATTGGCAAAATGTTTAACTTCATTATCTTATTGCCTTTTCAAAAACTTTCAAATTATTTTCCTCTCCAAATCATCGCTCATCTAAGAAAACCTGATTTTCCTGCTTGATTTTTTTCAGTTTTATTTAAATTTTAATATCCACATTTCATTGAAACCATAAGTTGAACAGATAATATGAAAAAATGAGATTTACAAGTTGTCTGCAACGTCGAAAGAAAGTTTGCAAGTAAAAGGTTTTGTAAATGGAATTTCTGCAATATTTTCACACAAAGATCAATCACGTGGTCAAATGGTTAGGTACGATTTTTGTCAAAAATGTCAGCTGGAAAACCTACATCGATACTTTCCTTATATCGGCAAAAAATTATAATAACTTTCATTAGATTCATTTGATTTTTTTGACGATTTGAATTTTTGTTGTCTTTTCTAAAATGATAATTTATTGCTGTTTTATTTTGAATTCCAATTAGGAATTGAGTCACTTGTAAACAGAATGTAAATTAGAGAAAATATCATAAATAATAAAATAATCGAAGCAAATTTTTTTCAATGATTATTATTAAGCCATTAATTGGCGATTGATTGAATGATTTGAAACTCGATGGGTTTTCTTGGGGCCAAAAAGTTTCGTGGTTGCTTTGGTCGATTTACCACAAAAATATTTATGTTTCGAATTATTAAAAAAAATTTTATCAATTTGCAATAACATTGACACGTGTCATTCAGTGACCGAAAATTTATGTTACATTGGCCTTTTAGAGTTGAATATTTTTTTTCTTTTCATTATTTAAGAAACTGGTGAAACAATCGTTGAAGCTTGAGGTTGTACTTTTCCATTCTTTATTTGATATTCTAAAAAAATATACAATATACAATAGATATAGAACAAAATATACATTAGATCAGCGGTTCCTAACCTTTTTCAGCCGCGGACCCCCAAGGAAATCAAGCATAATGCCCAGGACCCCTGAGTGAAAAAAAGGTGCAATTTTCGGACAATATTATATTTTAGTATTCCTTCATTAAATTAAAAAACAAAAAACAAACTTTTTCAAATGAGACCGCGGACCCCCAAACATAGGTTCGTGGACCCCCAGGGGTCCGCGGACCACAGGTTAGGAAACAATGCAATAGATTATTGTATATTAAAAGGCGCTATATCTCAGTGAGCTTTGGAAGTTGCTATGGAAACAGCAAAGATTGCATCGACCAAAATGCATTCAATTATAGCGTTATGCATGTATTATTATGTCATTTAGGAGTAGCGGTATTAGATTTTAAATTTTTAAGTAAATTTTTGAAGATTTTTATAATCTTTGAAATTGATGATGCAATTCTAAGGGTATTAGTTAATAATATCAGCTAAAATTGTATTAGATCTTATCGAAGACTAATAAGTTAATTATTTTAAATATTTTCTTGAAACTTATAGTATTAATAGAATTTTTATCAATAATTTTTTATAAGAAAATAGTTTTATTCAATGTGGGTGTAGATAAAGGATTATTAGAGTTGTATTGCTATGAAGGACTTTTTTTTGATAAGAATAATATTTTTTTTAATAAAAGTTATTTAATTACCAATGTACTGAATATTTTGACATATATTTTTTTTAATTTGTTGTAAACAATATTTTAAAAGCTATGAGTCATTAAATTTAATTGAAGTTTGAATTTTACCACTAAAACGTATTTTGATTGCCCATCTAGTCTTACAATATAATAGGCAAAAATATGTAGTTTGTATATATGTTTCGACAAAGATAGTAAACACTTACGTTTAGGAGATGGATTGCGTTATATTTAATTACAATTATATAATATACAAATATGATATATTATCTATGATATATATTATATGATATACATAAACACAAATTTTCTAGAGTCTTGTTCTCCATAGATCTAATTCTACACTACATCTTATATTATACATACATATGAATGAAATGCAATAATTGTTTCAAATTTTAACTAATTGAATGTTTTTATGGTTTCAACTATCATTTTGCCAGTTGTTCAGTGTTGAACTGTGAATATTTCATGGGAAGTTACTAGTTTTCAATAGTCTCCAGCCAATTAGCCAAGAAGTTGGACCAATTTAGGAAAAAAAAATGATTAAAAAACCTTTGATCATTTTAAAATCGCTGAATGAACGTTCTTATGTTTAACTATAAAAAATATTTCAAATTGCGCGTTTTTTAAGAATAAATAAAGCTCATAACTTCCATTCATTTTTAAAAATGTAACAAATGTTATAACATTTATATACGAAAAATAATATCTGCCAAATGACCTCTTTTTCTAGCTCCACCGATGTCCAAAATCTTTTGTTAACATTTTCGATGGTATTTTGGCATAATTGAGAATCTATCTTACCAATAACACGAATAATTTCATCCTTAAATCGATTGTGGATTATTTTACAGACCTGGCTTTTCACGTAACCCCAAAGAAAATAATTCAAAGATAGCAAATCACAATATGATATTGGGGCCAATTAACATCAGCATTTCTGCTGATTTGTCCAGGAAATTGTGTACCTAATTAAGGGATTGATTCATTAGCAAAATGTGGTGCAACGCCATCCTGTTGGAACCAAATATTATCTCGAACAATATATATTGATTTAGGTCACAAAAATTTGGTTATCCTCCGATGATATCGATCCCCAATTAAAGCCTTGTTAGTTGCATTTTCAAAGAAGTATAGTCTGATTAGACCACCTTACCATAATGCAGTCCAAACAGCGGTTTTTTTGGAATGCATAGGTTATTCTTGAATAATTCGTGGATTTTCCTCACCTTAGATATGTCAATGTTGTTTATTAACATAGCCATCAAGTTGGAAATGTGCCTCATTGGAAAACATGATTTTTTGGAAAAATCAGGTGGTTTTGATGGAATTGACAAATGAACGACGTTTTAAATGATCTATTGGCTTTATATCATGTGTTATTTGAACCTTATATGCCTTCAGAGTTAAATCTTCGTGAGTAAAATACGCCATTTTATCGATACTTTAAGTCCAACTTGTTGTGAACGTCATCTAATGGACTTCTCAAAGTCTTCAGCAATATTTTGGCACGTAATTAAGGGATTAATTTATTAGCAAAATGTGGTGTAACGCCATCCTGTTGGAACCAAATATCATCTAGATCAATATTCAATAATTTAGGCCCCAAAATTTTGTTATCATCCGAAGATATCGATCACCATTGACAATTAAAGCTTTGTCAATTGCATTTTCAAAGAAGTATGGTCCAATTAGACCATTTTACCATAATGTACTCCAAAAGTGGCTTATTTAGGATGCATAGGTTTCTTATGAATAATTCGTGAATTTTCCTCACCTCATACAGCAACTTTGTTTATTCATATAGCCACCAAGTTGAAAATGAATTCGGTGCGTCATTCATGTTTGATTTATTTAAAAAAAAAAACACGCAATTTGATGTATCCTATATTTAAATATTGTACATGAATTTACGGTTCTCTTCTCCGGTTTACAAATAACTACTTAAATATTTTATAGCAGTAAGTTTTACCCATATTTTACCTGAAATTTACACATCAATGTTTGGTTTTCAAAGTGACTACAGGTACCACTGTTATTTATAATCAATTATTCAATACATTGTTATGTAAAAAGGGATGAATTGAATATTGAAAATTGGGTCATAAATATTGAAAATTTTTGAAGCTATTTTGCAAGGAAAATATTGAAATATTTTTATGAGAATTAGTAATGAAAGTTTTTTTTTTTGGAGATTTCAATGCATGGCAGTCGTTAACAATTTTAGCAGGTTAAATGAAAATTTTGTGGGAATTCAATACGTAATTTATCTTTTAGTTAAACGAATTTAGGAGAGAAAAATCATTATCAGTTGTAATTTAAAAAGAGAAATTTTTCCATGCGGACCATTAAAAAAAATCAATCGAACAAGATCAATTGAAATTACCTTGTTCAAGGCTTTTCGCCGACTAAATTTAAATTGATAGCAATTTTTTTTTTGTAATTTTTATGTCCCCGCAAAGACGCAAATCAATCCTAAGCTATCACCAAATAATTGCGTGTTAAAAATTGATTTGATTCATGGGGGGCAAAACGCCTGTAATCGATCGTATTATTCGAATGTAAATATTTTCGATATGCAAATTAGTTCAGTCAATTTATTATTGTGAGGAGAGCGATCTGATCCAGTATTACTAAATACGAGCGAAAACTGCATTCATTCGTCTGGTGTGCATGGTAACTATTAATTTTCTTGTGCATTTTTACACTTGACTTGTCCGTCTATCAAAAAAAAATTATTTCACGAGTGGATCACCTTGTGCGTTTATGACTTTCAAGTCCGTCCGTTCGACAATTAATTCACAGAAATGATTATGTGATACGTTCGAAATTTGGATTTTTCAAACAATCGCATCTAAAAATTGGTCCGTAATTGCGTGGCTTGTTAATTACTGTTTTACAGGACCGAACTTGAGAAATCGATAATTTAGGTTCGGAATTATTGGAAAAGTCTGATGTGGACTTGAGGAAAATCTCTTAACTTCTTCAATGTGGTTTAAATACTTTAAAAATCCAAATATTTGTCTTCGATAAAACCATTGATTTCCCATATTCAGTAGGTCCACTGCGCGGATTGTTGAAATACCAGAAAATAAAAGGAAACCTCATACGATTTGTGGCTAATCCCTTCTGTTTTCAATATCCATCATTAGATGTATTAGATTTAATTTCAAAAGTTTAGTTTTCTAAAGTAGATCATTCACGTTCCGACTTGCAGTACTACTAGTTGGACTACCTTAAAGAAAATTTTGTCTTCTACGGTTGTTATGCAGGCTATTCACGCTTCGACTTGCAGTCCAACTAGTGGTCCGACTTTCGAAGTTGGATCTAGTCGAACTAGTTGGATCACCTAAATGATCCAACTAGTTCGATCATTTAGGTGATCCAACTAGTTCGACTAGATCCAACTTCGAAAGTCGGACCACTAGTTGGACTGCAAGTCGAAGCGTGAATAGCCTGCATAACAACCGTAGAAGACAAAATTTTCTTTAAGGGAAATTAGTAGTATTTTTTTTAATTTTACTCAAATTTTTTTGTGAACCAATATTTAATTTTATTATGCTATTCGAGGTGTGATCAAAAAGTAAGGTGACTTCTTCAATTTTATTGACTACGTTCATTTGTTTGTACAATATATGAAATATATTGTGGTCTTATTTATGTATAATTTACAAAATTAAACTAAACAAATAAATTTGAACAAAAATTCTAAGAAAACGAATTGGTCAAATACGTATTTCGATTGCCAGGCAATCTTTCTCAGTGGCAACAAATAATTTTGGATCTTTCGCACTGAGATGCCCACTGATGAAGGTTGCTTGGGAATCGAAATACGTATCTGGGCAATACATCACTAATACATTTGTTCAAATTTATGTTTATAGTTTACTTTTGTAAAACAAAGTATATTTCATATATTGTACAAACAGTATAAATCTAATTTGATTTTACGTTCATTATTCGTTAGGTTAAAGATTTTCTCTTTTTTTTTTTTGTTATTTTGTAAATATTTTATAGTGAATTTGTATTACCAGAGAATATATTAGATAGATTTATTATCTATTAGATAAACCTTAGGGAATTAAAAAAAATAATAAAAGTATATGTACGTATATAACGACAGTAGGTATTCATTGGGACAGTGTATAGGTCTTTCCCTCCTCTCCCCCCCGCGAATTTAGTGGTAGTTCTTGGATAGATATATACAGATACTTCTATTATTTTTTTAATTCGCTAAGGTCTACCTAATAGATAATCTATCTACCTAATATATTCTCACTGCTAATATACCATAAATTCACTGTAATAGATACAACAAATTTTGATATTATTATTCCGAAATTGCTCCAAGATTGCTTCATTTTTTTGAAAATCTAGTTGGAAAAACATCCCTGAGGAGCAGTTAAGCAACGTCAATTAAAATTCAAATTTAATCAAAACGGTCATAACTAGTGATAAGACATGGTTGTACTAGTAACTACCCGTGAAATATTCACAACCCAACACTGGCTCAACTGGCAAATCAATGAAATCGAATTGACAGTTGAAACAAATGACAACAAACAATTAGTTCACATTTGAGGCAACTATTATTATATTAGGTTTTCACTCCCTTATATGTTTACAGTCTTTGTTCTCCTTATTTACCGACATACCAACCATAGCTCCCTTAGCCCATTGGAAGTGATCTAGAAAACCAAAACCACCATTTTGGTCGAAAATGAAAATTTTTCTTGCATAGTTTTCTTCGATTATATATGATGTGGTGCATTGGGTGTTCTTTTCGGGAAATTTTATGGTTAATAAGGAATGTAACTTTAAAATTAGTAATGCTCGGATTTGTGGGAAAGCTTTTCAAAGCTTTTTTTATATTATGCATTTAATATTGTTATTTTAATGTTTAATGCATTTGCTGTTGAAAGCTTTTTTTAACAAAATTAGTCTGTCTTTAGTTCAAAAATGTTTTTATAAATAAGTCCAGGGGATAAAAACGAAGTTTTGTGAGGAAATTCAGGGAATGTTTTTACGAAAAAAAGTGGATTTTTTTTTAGATTTATGATGCATATCATACATATATTAACTTGTATTACTGTGGAGTTATTAAAGTGGGAAATTTAGCATGGAAATCTTACTATTTGTTTAAGTAATTTTTCGTTTTTTTTTTTTAATACAAAATTTATATTCATAGGCCTCCACCTCAATAAATCCGGTGCTGATAGCCACATGAAATGTTTCAATGGTAAAATATACGAAAAAACCTTCGCTTTACGAGAACTTACATTAGACTTGATGAAATTATTTACGGAAATAAAAAAAGAATATAAAAAAGGTTCAAAGATAAATATTGTTGCACATCGGTAAAAGTCAAGGTTTCGAGATAAAAAATTTTCTTGTTATATGGAGGGCTGGGAGGAACGTGAGAGCAACAATTAGAAAATGCATGAAAATCATTAGTGCACGATCAATGATTAATTACATAAATCGAAAATCACTTAAATCCCCGTCATTGTTGCTCGGCAAAATTTGAATATTTTCGCGCAAAAGTTCCCCATTGTCCGTATGGTCAATTAAAATCGAAAAACTTTCACGCACGTGCATGCACGTATAAGTAGCCGGAGAAATTTTTTTTTCTTGCATTTTAAGTAAATGCAGTGCTGCTTTTGGGATTTTAATTGGAAATTGTACGTTTCTTAAATGTTTTTTTTTTCTCGAATATTTCGCATATTCGAATGGATGTTATTTTGTTTGTAAGGAATATTCATAAAATTTTATGTATATACACCTCGACGGGCCTTGACATTTGTCGTTGCGGCCGATTACAAATGTACCAAGGCTACAAGCAAATCGCCGTCGTGTAATAAGAATATGAGAGGAAAAAAAAATATTAAATTTAAACAATCGAATTGCTCAAATAAATCGTTTATTTATCGGCTTAAAAATTCCACTGAAGTAATGTAGATCATTAAATAAATTTTGTTGACATCAACAGGTTTTTTTTCTCTGAATTTTAAAATATTTTTATTGATGCTGTAAGTGTTTGTTTGTGATTTATTTGAGAGTTGAATTCTTAATTTTTTTATACGTAAAAAAAAATGAAAAGAAATATAATTTTGATCATGTACTAATTTGGAATTGGTTTCGAACTGTTTGGTGCGTACAAGCGTAGTAGTTTGGGGTGGCTTTTGAAGCCACAATAGAAATTAAATTAGATCATATTAACATTATAGTCTTATTTTTTTTAAATAAGAAGAAAATTCAGGTTATTTAAGATCTTTTTGTTTTTATTTTTATTTTTTAAAATTAAAAATATTTAATTTTGTGAATCAAGAAGCCTGAGGAAGTTACGATTAGTAACGAAACGTAGCTAATTGAACAATAAAATATTAAATAAAAAATAAAAAAAAAAAAAAAAAAAAAAAAGATCTTAAATTACCTGAATTTTCTTCTTATTTAAAAAATATAAAAGCTGAGATCTGATTTTTATTATCTATTATAGTCTTACTATAGTAGTTGAAATCCCAAAATTATCTTCCAATATATAGTATTGCTAGTTTTGTAGATAAATATATGATAACTGTTCGTAAAGTTTTGGCTGATGGCTTCGGGTTAAGTAAAAGATACAAATAAGAAGAAATTTTAGAAAAATAAAAAAAGTACAATATGGCTACCACACCAAAAATATATGTCCATGTTGTTTAAATCCTTGTCTTTTTAAATATAATAATTAAATTGTGGGCAATAAAGACGAATCTTCTGGTGGAATATTATTTATTTTATCGCCAACGTTTCGTCAGTCATTCTTGACTTCTTCAGGGCTCTATAATGATTATAGAGCGTTTATAATTATAGATTTTTATAATTATTATAAAAATCATTATAGAGCCTTGAAGAAGTCAGGAATGACTGACGAAACGTTGGCGATAAAATAAATAAACATTAGTGGAGTAATTTTTAATTTTGGTTAGTATTTAAATAATGTTATTGAAATTTAATTATTTTTTGGTTAAATTTCACATTAATTAACTAAGATTTATATCGACGTAAACTTATGAATTGTAATTTATTTGTTTATAATTTTGGCAATAATGTGTTGCTATTTTTTAAATGTTATGTATTTTCATTATAGAGCTCTGAAGAAGTCAGAAATTGCTGACGAAACGTTGGCGATAAAATAAATAATATTCCACAAGAAGCTTCGTCCTTATTGCCCAAAATTAAATTTTTATACAAAAATCCATATTTTGTTATTTTTACATTGATATTTCCATGGTAACCATAGTAAAAATAAATATGAACCATCATTAAATTAGCTTCAATTAAGTTTGGCGCGATTTTGAATTATAAACGAATGATATTTTTATTATCTTCGTTAAATTGTTATATTTTTTGTTGTGGCAAAGCCTATTTATTTATGAATTTTAAAATTTTTATACGTAAAAACAACGAAAAAAAAATAGTTTTGATCATGTACTAATTTGGAATTGGTTTTGAACTGTTTGGTGCGTACAAGCGTAGTAATTTGGGATGATTTCTGAAGCCACAATAGAAATTAAATTAGATCCAAAATTTATCATTAACATATTGACTTTATATAGTCTTCTAGTAAGGGGTCGTTCATAAAATACGTCACCCCCTCCACCCCATTGTCACACTCTCTGTGACCCCCCCAGAAATATTTCGTCACAAAAGTAAGACCCCCCCCTGAATATGATAAATTTCAATTAAAAGGGCACAAATTTTGAGAATTGAAAATATGTATTTAGTTTTTATAATAAAGTTTAAATAAATCAATAAATATCTTCTATAACGAAGATAGTCGAAAGAAATATTAATTTAAATTTTTTTGGCGAACGGCGATCGTCACGTTACCGAAGACCCCCCGCCCCCCTGACAAATCTTGTCAAACTCAGCAAACCCCCCCCCCCCTTGTATGCGAACGTATTTTATGAACGGCCCCTAATTGAAATTCCAAGATTACCTTCCGGTATATAATTTATTTTTAGTCAAATATAACTGTTCGTAAAATTTTTGGGTATGGCTGATGTCTTCGGATTGATCAAAAGATACAAAGAAGGAAAATAAGAAAATATTATTTTTAGAACCACCATTAAGTTAGCTTCAATTAAGTTTGGCGCGATTTTGAATTATAAATATGTTAACTTCATTAAATTGTTAAGTATATTTTTTGTTGTGACAATGCCTATTTGTTTATGAATTTTAATATTTTGATTAATTTGTTTTGCAAAAAGTTCAACCTTGAAACGATGAATATAATTGCTGCAGCTTATCAGAACTAAAGTCGTACACCTTTATTATTCAATTAAAATGCCTGAAAAATTCTTATTACCTTTAACATTTATCTATTTAAAATTATGTAAATCCAGTTGTGGAAGTATAAAAGTCGTACTTCTTTGCGATGGAATAGTCCAAGACTAGAAAAAAAAATACTTCATGAGGATCTGTGGATTTACTAGTAGGCTAAAGCCTAGGGCGGCAAATTTGGCCTAAATATTTGCTAACCACATGAAAAGTTGATGTAATAATGGCGATAGAACACAAATTGCGATTCTATTGATAGAATAAGTGTAATTATTATGATTGGGAAATAGGGTATCGAATTTCAGAGGCAAAAATTGAATAGCCTGGCAGCAAATTTGTAAATCCGTCACTGGTGAGGATAGTTTTTGATCAATGGGAAAGTGGAATTTGTTTTGATGGTAAAAAATTAAAAATTTACGATATGCCGGTGACTCCTTTGTAATAACAGCAAATTAAGAAGAGCTAAAATAGGCAAGAGTGGACTTACCAACTTTAGGGAGCAATAAATTAAATAAAATATCAATTAGGATTGCTAATAGATCATAATAATTCACCAAAAATAAGGAAAATATAACCAAAAACGGTTACGAAGTTGTCTCAAAGATGTTATACCTAGGAAGGAGAATGATCTTCTGGAGGATGCTGTGAAGCAATGAAGAAAATACTAAAGTAAAATAGCTAATGTGCTGATTTTTCCAATCGCAACATGTACGAAATTTGGTCCCTAAAAAAACAAGCGAAAGATTGATGCCTTTAAACTATGGGTACATACAGGCGCATACCATAAGTCTCATGGACGAAAAAAAGAATAAATAACTCCATTTTAAAAGAGTCAAGCATACATGATACTCATAAGTAGAATAAAGAAGGCATATTTGCGGTTCTTTGGTCTTATGGTTAGAAGAACTGGAGAAATGGAATTAGTAATAGTTGGAAACTAAACATAGCAGAGGAAAATCCCACTCACAATATAAAGAAGCTTATTGAACACTCATTTTCTGAAGCAACCCATCTTGATAGTAAAAATAATCGATTTTAGAAAAAATCTGTTATTTCTTCTATAAAAATCGATTAATTAAGAATCGATTTTTGTTCATTATCGATTAATAAGTCCGCAACCCTGCCTAGTCTAGGCAAAAGTCTGGAGCGGCAAAGAGTATTGGAGTGGTAGAAATACTTATTTTTTCGACGACTTTTGGTAGTTATTTATTTTGCCGTGACATCGACTTGTAATTTGTCCCCGGAAATTAAGCGAATGGGATGAAAGAACAGGTGGTGGAAAACTGCACGTCTTAAGAGAGATATTTTAAGGTGTTACAGGGTCTTTGAATTGTAACTCCGGAAATAAGACGCGATTCAGCTTATTAATTATAAATCATTTTCAAATCATAACATTTACCGTTACATAGGTGTATAGAGGAAAGAAAAGCAGACATTCTTTCAAATAATAAGAAAAAAATCGATTAAATAATCGATTTTTTCTCCTCAATGTTACATATATCTAAGGCGAACTAGAGAAATGAAACTACTAATGGTTAAAAGGAAAATAAAGAATAAATTGCAAAGTAAGATCTCCATTTGAAAATATGGAAGATACAGAGGGAAGAAAAGCAGACATTCTTACAAATAATAAGAAAAAAATCGATTAAATAATCGATTTTCTCTCCTCAATGTTACATATATCTAAGGGAAACTGGAGAAATGAAACTACTAATGATTAAAGAGAAAATAACGAATAAATAGCAAAGGAAAATCTCCATTTGGAAACATGGAAGATACAGAGGGAAGAAAAGCAGACATTCTTTCAAATAATAAGAAAAAATCGATTAAATAATCGATTTTTATATATAGAAGTCCTCCTTATATCTAAGGAGGACTGGAGAAATGGAACTACTAATGGTTGAAAGGAAAATAGAGGACAAATGGAAGGAAAAAAAATAAATTTTGATATTTTTTGCAAAATATTTTTGTGACTTTTTGTTTTGTCAAATTCAAAAATTTTTATTGTTTTATGGCAGTGTTTACATTTTGTTGTCATTTTTCCAAAAGTCTCATAATGGCCGAAAATGTTTTAATTAAATTCTATAAATAATAGTTAATACTGACTGTACATTTGTACAGAGTTAGCGAACTATATGAGATTGTATTATAAATGAGGAGAAAAAATTTGTCTACGAAAAAAAGGTTTAATTTTATGGCATTAGTCAAGTGAAGAATTCACTGTTGACCTTTAGAAGAATGTTCCCTTGGGAACCTGATTTTTTTTCGGATACAAAAGGTGTCTTGTATTTTTACTTGGGTTCTCATCCCCTTTGTTGGTCGTTTGAGATATTTTATTTTGTTAGGGTTTGTATTGATTGATATTATACTGGGAATTTATGGAAATAATTTTAATTTTTTTCCACATCTAATGAAACAATTGTTATTAAATTTAAATAAAAATTTCGCTTTCCCATTAATTGTTTAGTGTTGAATATGCTAATTTTATTTTTTTTTTTGTTTCAGAATAAATTTAACCAAAACCCAACTATACAGTTCCTAGGAAATGAAGGGGTAAGTTTTATTTCATCAAAATGTTTAATTGCAACCGTGTTTGATTTTTTTGTCATATTTCAATCCCTTATAACGTCAAGAATAGGTCTCTTTTTTTAAGAATTTCGAAAAAATATAAAAACTTTAGCATTTTAGAATTTGTATAGGATAACTAAGGTCATATTGTTGGCTTAGATCAAGTGATTTGTGAGTAAAGTGGTTCCCTCTTTTAATTGTACATGAAATGAGTTTTAATACCCCTTATAACATAAATAATTAAATCAATAGCAAGAAGTCTTAATTTGAATCAATTTCACACTTATGGAGAAAATGTATTTATTTTTTTCTTTGACAATTGAAACAATAGACATGAAGAGAAATTAAAACTGATATTTAGGCACTTAAAAACTTTAATCTGGAGTTATATTATATTATAAACTTTTAAGAGATAAGAAAGAATATAAAAAATTATCTCACATCGGGGAAATTTGGCAAATTTTCTCTAATCGAATTTTCAACGATTTAGTGAAATCTATCCAAAATTTCCATTCTTCAATAACAAATTGAATGTGAAATTTATTATTATTGTTGCAGACAGTAGCCTGTCGTTTTTTTTTTCTTAAATTTGATCTTTTTGCTGTCTGAATATTAAGTCCATTACAAATTGCCTCATAGGCATAAAGCAAAAATTAAAAATAAAGAAAATATTATTAGAAACGTGATATGTTGAATACATAAAAAAATATGTTACATGTAACACTATTGATTTTTTGTATTATCTTTACAATGTTGAAATGAACTTTGAACCAAAAAAAAAAATAAATAATAATAGCACTATTGTTAATATAATACTTTTTTTTATGAAGAATTTATATATGGTCGAGTTTATAGATGAAAAAGACATAGTTGCTAGTCAAATAAATATTTTAAACAAAAGATTTCCCATGTGGTAAGAAGATTTATTATTTTTGTTTCGGTGACGTATTGGAAATCCCCTATTTTCTTTTCTTTTGCATAAGTTATATTATTTCATTCTCATAAATACAAATTAAAAGTATACTTTTTAAATTAGTGTGTAGGTATTTATTTCGTTATAATAATAATAGTAGCAAATGGGATTTCCACCGAAACTATTGGTTTACTGTTTGGATTTTTCTACTTCCTATTGGATGATTAACAATTGTGGCGGAAAATGGTTATTACCTACAATTTATTGACAAAAAAAATTCAGAAAAAGAACCCAAATTTCTCGCTAAATTTACATTGCATCAAGAAACAATCACTTTCTATTTAATTTACAGATCAAAACCCATAATTACGCCAACCATCAGACTGTGATCATTATTTTAATTAAGACCACCAAAATCCAAACATTTTGTACAATTTTTCTTTCTTTTCTCTACCTTTGTTCTAGTATTTTCCATTCTCGTAGAAATAAAGAAGCGTTAAATTTTTTACTACTGGCTAATAAAAGTTTAATCTTATCAAGTCCTACCAATGAAACAATACTTCTAGAAGGGTACCGATTTTTGCACTTACCAACCGTTCCATATAAAAGATACGTCAATAATTAATAAAAGTAACAAATTTTATCAAATTTTATATTGTGCCAATTTAGATTTAAATATACAGGTCATGAAACTTTTATCTGAAAAGAGGAAAATTTGGCTATTTATTCAATGTGTGTCATAATTTACGCAAATTTTGAATTTGCCGCCATTCTGGCGGTGTAAAAGTTGCGAATTTTTTAAGGAAAAGTTAACGATGTTTTGTTTAAAAATTTCATTGGAACGGTATCCATGCATTTTTGTTTTTGTTTAAAGATCCACGAGCCGCATGCGGCTCTCAAGCCACTCCGTTATATCCTTAAGATAGAGCTATTCGATAGATAAAAATGTATCTGTCAGATAATTTGTACACATTTGTCCCACGCATACTTAAGTGAAAATACGCTAAAATCTCTATCTTCTCTATCCTCCGGATTGATTTTCTCTGGAAGATAAATGGCACTATCTAAATATAAGAATACCAGCCCTTAATTCCATAGAATAGTTAGGGTAGTAATTTGAAATTTTGCGTCAAATTTTAAACCTGTTTTTCCATAGGAAATTTAATTAAATCGCTAAATATCAAAAATGAATTTCATTACGGTCCACTTGATTGACCAAATATTTATATGAAACCATAAGACTAATTTGAATATTAAAAAATAGAAATGTATTTGCTCCATTCGAAAAATCATAAGCTGAATGGGAAATTAGTTGGGTTTTTAAATCGTTTAAGGTGAGCGTTGCTAATGAAAACTAATTAATTTCTTTTTAATTATTTGTAGTGAAATACTTCCGGGATTGTTTTAATAATTAAAAAATAAATCTAGGTTGATGTATAAAAAGGAAAGAACAAACCGATAATATTTTGATAAAATACGCCGTAATTTACACTTGCAGCCATATAAATTATTTCATAATTGAATGGGACAAATATATAAGGGGTTATTCTTTATTGGAATCTGGAAAGAAAGTTATGTAAATATGTGATTTAAATTGATTTATTTCGTAGATATGATTGAGTTTTAAGTAATTTAGTTACTAACAGGAAAAAAATAGAAAATTCCATGATTTTTTTTGTAGCTATTTTACTTGACCTATGTTCTATACCAAGTGTAGGACTTTTTTTATATAATTCATTATTTAGCCCATAATTTAAGATTTGAAGCTGAATTATACAGAGATTCTAATTTTCGATCTCCAAGGGTAGCTACCCTGAGTTCCTAGACGTGACTCAAATTAGACATTTCCCCAAGTTTTCCCCATAAGTTTATTCTAATTACTAAATGGAAACTCTAGAATCTTAATGTGTTTATATTTGTTCAAGGAATAGATTTTTTTCATAGGTTTAGTTTCCCGCGTGGTTGAATTCTCTCTACTATCGTCTATCCCTAAATTGGGGTAATTTTTTTCTTCTTTTTAATATGTTCACTGCTGTTACTATGGTTACAATGTTTCAATGGATTAAATTAAAACCCCAAATGTTTCAATCACTAACAATACGTAAATATTTTCAGTCTGATTCACATTTCAAAATACTTCAGATGACGTCATTTTTTTTTGTCTAATGGGGCAACCTGTGGAATTTATAAATCTTGGTCCAGACCAACTTCGAAGATAAATCCAAGCAAACCAATTTGATCCCTATAGATATTTTCCAGCTCATTTTACATAACCAAAATATTTTTTTCTCATGAGATTCAGGTATTTTAGAAGAGATTGACTAAGTGCTACGAAATTATTTAAATTATCATGACTTCTGGATCATTCTTTCTATGTTTTGTTTTCCTTTGAAGCCATTGTATTTATTTTTGCAAAGCATTCTATATATTGATAAGAATACTTCAGATGATGTAATTTTTTTTGTTTAATGGGGCAACCTGTGGAATTTATAGACCTTGGTCCAGACCAACTTCTGAAATAAATCTAGGGAAACCAATTTGATCCCTTTAGATGTTTTCCAGCTTATTTTAGAAGAACCAATGTTTTTGTGTCATGAAATTCGGGTTTTATTAATGAGATGAACTAAATGCTAGGAAATTATTTAAATTATCATAACTTCTGGATCATTCTTTCTATGTTTTGTTTTCCTTTAGATAATGAAAATGAAGCCATTCTATTTGTTTTTGCAAAGCATTCTATATATTGATAAAAATACTTCAGATCTCATTTTTTTTTCTCTTAATGGGGCAACCTGTGGAATTTATGGACCTTGGTCCAGACCAACTTCTGAGATAAATCTAAGCAAACCAATCTGATCCCCAAAGATGTTTTCCAGCTCATTTTAGAAGAACCTTTTTTTCCCCGTGAAAATCGAATTTTATTGAAAAGATGGACTTGATGCTAGGAAATTATTTAAATTATCATAACTTCTGGGTCATTCTTTCTATGTTTTATTTTTCTTTAGATAATGAAAATGAAGCCATTGTATTTTGCAAAGCATTCTATATATTGATAAAAATACTTCAGATGATGTCATTTTTTTGGTCTAATAGGGCAACCTGTGGAATTTATAGACCTTGGTCCAGACCAACTTCTAAGATAAATCCAAGCAAACCAATTTGATTCCTACAGATATTTTCCACCTTATTTTATAAGAAACTTTTTTTTTCTCATGAAATTCAGGTTTTATAGAAGAGATGAACTAAATGATAGGAAGTTATTTAAATTATCCTTATTTAAGTTATTTAAATATTGCAAAGAATTCTATATATTGATAAAAATACTTCAGATGATCTCATTTTTTTGTCTAATGGGGCAACCTGCGGAATTTATAAACCTTGGTCCAGACCAACTTCTAAGATAAATCAATGCAAACCAATTTGATCCCCAAAGATGTTTTCCAGCTCATTTTAGAAGAACCATTTTTTCCCCGTGAAAATCGAATTTTATAGAAAAGATGGACTAGATGCTAGGAAATTAAATAAGTTATCATAACTTCTGGATCATTCTTTCTATGTTTTGTTTTCCTTTAGATAATGAAAATGAAGCCATTGTATTTTGCAAAGTATTCTATATTGATAAGAATAGATTTGTTGAGGATTGTATGTATGGTTTTGTGAGACATGACGTCACAGTTATGATTGTGACGTAGGTACAATGTACATAATTGTGATTTAATGACGTCAGTGTTTCCAGCGGAGAATAATCGACGGCGGATTGAAGGAAAATGGGACGTATGTGGAGATAATATGATATGCGCCCACGCATATTGCTAGAATTGTGTAGGCATTTTGCTAGTGGAAAAACCTAATGGGAAAAGCGTGAGAGTTGGTGTTTGTGTTTCGGCTTTGAACTTGAAACATTTTCTCGACGGCCAAATGGGACGAATATTTGTGAATTGGGGCCAATCGTTTATGCAACGTTTTTTTTTTTTTTTTTTTCTGTAATATAATCGAAGATTGTGCTATGCTATTGGGTTGCAGTTGGTTGAGGAAACGATTTCTAATGTCGAATTTGTTAATAAATAAATATGTTTATTTGTAATCGAGTTCCGGTATTTCCACATTCCGCGATATAGAGATATTCCTCGGTTAGGAAGTTTGTGATTTTTTTTTTTTTTTTGGTTGAGATTTGATTGTAATATGGTTGAATCGATTTTACGATATGGTCGTGGTGTTCTCGCCTACGATATTTGCTGGATTTCTTGTTTCTAATTTTAAATAGTTTTTTTTTTTTCGTTTTGGTTTTATTTTGTTATTCAATCCGCAAACTAGATTTATTAACGGCTTTCGTCTTTGTTCAGGTTGGTGTTCGACGTATCCGATTCACAATACAAAAATAAAATGAACAAATATAGAAAGAGAAAGTCTTTTTGTGTGCAATGTGAGCTCTTACTTTTAGAAATAATTAAAATTTCGATTTAATTTTTCTTGATAATAATAGAGTGTCGAGAATAGTGGCTATATGTGCAGCATAGGCGATTTTCCTGGTTAAATTTATTGTACGATTCAATTTTAAGATTTTAACTTATTTTTTTCTTCTTCTTCAAAATCCTTTCATTAATTTTTATGGCCAGCACAAGAATAACACACGTACGACGCAATTTTATTGAGAAAAACCTTCGCATTTATTTTACCTTTCACTGCACGCCGTTCGAGGAATATATATGTATATTCAAATACATCAAACGATTTTACCTTTAAAATTATTCCTACAACATTGCATTAAAATACATGAAGAACAAAAAAAAAAACCACTTATGCAGACAAGAAAAAAAACATAGGTCGAGAAAAAGCGGTTTTCTCAAGTGTAATAATTATTTGGGGTTGTAATCAAATGGCTTTTTTTCTCCACATAAAGGAAATGCATTTAACATTTGAACATTTATGAGGTACATAAATGGAAAATCGATACAAGATTATGAAGTTGAAAACTGGTTTTTCCCTTGTTTTTTTTTTTTTGAAAATGTTAACATGGAATTGTTTCAATTAGTATTTAAAAAAAAATTTAATGTTGAAACAAAGATTATGAAATCGTGGTGTATAAAGTTTATCAATTCAGTCACCTAAATTTAAAATGTGATGATAAACTTTGCGTACAATTGGATGTTTGACTAATAATTTTTTTCTTTGATTTTTCGACCATTTTTTTTAAAATAGGATATATTCTTGATGGTTTAGATTTTAGAGCGATAGATCTTTATTATAACTTTTTATTGGCTCTAGAGTTCTTTATGATTCGGTAAATCTAGAAGTATTATGAAGACTTAGTTGTCGGTGGAATTGAACGCAGTAATTGCTGGTCATCTTGATGACTCATTACTAGAAAGAATGCAGGAAATTAGTGGTTTTCAAAGAAATATTTTTTTTTTAAGAAAATTTAAAAATTGCATTTTATCTTACTAGCAGAAAGCATTTTACTATCTTTATCTATTCCATGCAGCCATTGAAAAATTGAAATTCTTTACTACTTGAAATTTTTCTTCAATTTGGTAATAATTAAGCTAAAATTGAAACTCTAAAATTTTTCTTTAGTTCTTAGGCACTTTTTTTTATAAAAATAGGAAATATTTTGATGGTTTAGATTTTAAATCGATAGATCTTTATTATAATTTTTTATTGGCTCTAGTGTTCTTTATGATTTGGTAAATCTAGAAGTATTATGAAGACTTATTTGTCGGTGGAATTGAACGCAGTAATCGCTGGTCATCTTGATGACTCATTACTAGAAAGAATGCAGGAAATTAGTGGTTTTCAAAGAAAATTATTTTTTTTAAGAAAATTTAAAAATTGTATTACATTTTGCCACATGCAGCCATTGAAAAATTGGAATTCTTTACAACTTGAAATTTTACTTCACTTTGGTAATAGTTAAGCTAAAATTGAAGCTCTAAAGTTACAAATTTTCCACGAATTTTCCATGAGAAGGAATGAGCCAAGTGCTTTTCCTACCCCACTGTGTCGGTTTTCTTGCCAAAAATCGCCTTAATTATCTTTATCTATTCCATGCAGCCACTAAAAATTGCATTCTTTACAACTTTAAGTTTTACTTCAATTTAGTACTGGTTAAGCTAAAATTGAAGCTTTAAAATTACAAATTTTCCACGAATTTTCAATGAGAGAGATTGAAGCAACTACCTTTCCTGCCCCAATGTGTCGATATTCTTGCCAAAATGCCTTAAAACCTGTTTAAATTCATTTCCTTGCAATTATTTATTTTATTTTCTTTAAAAATGAAGTGCCACTATTTAAAAATTAATATAAATATTTGGTTCTTTAGAAAATTTGCAAAGATAATCTATTTTATTTTTAAGAAAATTTTCTTTATCTATTCCATGCCGCCACTATAAATTGGAATTCTTTACAACTTAAAATTTTCTTTAAAATAACAAATTTTCGTCGAATTTTTAATGTGAGGGGATAAGGTAATCGCCTTTCCTGCCCCACTGTGTCAGTTTTCTTGCCAAAAATTTCCTTAAAACTTGTTTAAATTCATTTGAACCGCAGGATGGTTACTCTTGATCTAAAACGGCAATGGTTCCGAGGTCTCCTAAATTCCTTGCAAATTTTTGATAATTGTTGAATCAAACTTACTATTCTCATAAATGTGGAATAGTACAACAGTTTAATTTTAATAATAAAAAAATATACATATTCAAGTTATTTAATTTTTACATGGAATATTTCTTGGGATATTCTCTGAACGTTTTAGAACCGTTAAGGTCTCATCTTATCGTTTCCTCACCTTTCTCAACAATTTTAAAAATGCAGACAATTTCAGATAGGTTTTAACATCTTCATTCTTCCACTATTGTTTTTTTTTCTTCTTTTCTCCATTCTTTCTTCGATAATTGATTTACAAGAAAAGTTTGAAAAAACATTGAAATTTTTTTTTGGCTTATTCGAGCACAAAAACCTTAATTAAAAAGGTTTCAGTCAGGCTCGGTTATGTCAATTCGTTCAATGAACTCAACTTCAAGTAAAACAAATGTCCAATTAGCGCATCTCGATCCCATTATGTTTAACAATATGGCCATATTATGGCTGTATGGGATGGTTCATAACTTGGTTGATTTTTTTGGGGTGAAAATGCTTTTGTAAAATTTTACTATTGGGAAATGTAATTTTTTGATATTTTCCTTAATAATCAATTGATTTTTATTAATTTGGCATTAAAAATTTGCACACTAGATATCAACAAGTTGATACTATTGAGGCTCATTAATTTGGAGCTATTTGGATACTATTGAGCCTATAGTTTGGAATCAAAAGTCTTAAAAACTTTCATATTCCTATTTTTTTTTAATTATCTCCGAAATGTTTGAGATGTGAAGCAGGTCCACATTTTCTTTGACCAAAAATTTAGGTTTTTCTGTTCTATTATTTTATTTGGGGGACCGGAAAGTAATGTAATTTTTTTAATATACAATAAAAACACAAACTACTTTTAATATTGATTTTAAATCAATGATATAATCAGCCTCAATAGTATCAACTTGTTGATATCTAGTATGCAAATTTTTAATGCCAAATTAGTAAAAATTAATTGATTGCTAAGGAAAATATCAAAAAACTACATTTTGAACATCCTTGAAACTTTAAATTTTTCAACCACTTAGTAAATGTGGTAACGATTGAAATAAATAGAAATCCGATGGTATAATTTTGGACTGTTATAGTGGGTATGGCAATATCACTTCCCCCTTAATTAATTAATTTTTCCTAGGGCTTTTCTTCTGCAGAAGAGTTTTACATCACCGAGTTGCAGCATAAAATTTTCTCTATTAACAGTTTTTGGACACTTTTTTGACCGATCGATTACGATTGATTAGGATTATTTGACAGCTCTTCGACTTTCTGGCATACATTTGGCACCATTTCCCCCCTTAACTTTTTATTGGTTAAATTTTTTGTCATATTTCGTCGGTACCAGTTGGAAAAATGAAAATTATCGAATTTGAACTTGAAAAACTCATTTAGCATTAATGCACTTAGATAAACATTGAAAATGTTTTTAGTTACAACTTTGTGTTGCTATCCTGTGAAATTTGATGAGCATACAATACCGAATTTATATTCTTTCGGGTTTTTGGTCCTACCATTTCAATATAGGTTTCGGAAGAAAAATATTTTGTAATTTTTACTAAGTTGATAAATTACTAATCATAAAATGTCTTTAGTACCACTTTGATATAACTTATAAGCAGATAAATGGTAATTGAATGACTATTGGTTTAAAAACGAAATTATTTTCGGAAACACCTAATATTAGAAATTTTTATACTTTTCATTATAAATTTTTAAAGTTTAAGTTTAAATTGAGTTTTTCATTACATACGTGGTCCGCTCGGGACCTGAAGGGGACTCTCTTTAATGGCTTATAACTATTGAACGAGTTGGGATTTTCATTTTAAATTTTAGGAACATATTTTATAATAGTTTTAGTAACAATTTACGAAATAAAAAAATAGATTTTTTGAACCGTCTAACCATATTTCCCGTCGTAAGACCTTGTCTATGTGAGATTTTATCTATGTAGTTAAATTTTTTGTCATATTTCGTTGGTATCAGTTGGAAAAATGAAAATGATCGAATTTGAACTTAAGAAAACTCATTTGGCATTAATGAACTTCTAATGCACTTAGATAAACTTTGAAAATGTTTTTAGTAACAACTATGCGTTGCTATCCTGTAAAACTCAAAGAGCATACTATATGGAATTTATATTCATTCGGATTTTTGGTCTTACCAATTTAATATCGATTTTGGAATAAATTTTTAGTTATTTTTGGGTAAGTTAATAAATTAGTCTAATCATAAAATGTCTTTAGTACCACTTTGATATAAGTTAGCAGATAAATGGCAATTGAATGACTGTAGGTTTAAAAACGAAATTACTTTCCGGTACACCTAATATGTATTGTGATTTTTGAATCATTCTCTAAAATAATATGAGACAAGACAAATTATTTTTATCATCCCTTATATTTACAATTTTCTCTCAATTCTTTGGTTTTGACATCCATAAAATGATTTGCTTCAACAATACTGTCTAACTTCAATTATAATCGATAAGAAATGTCTGGAATCGAGTAGACAAGCCGGAAGCAATTACTTATTTCTGTAGATATTCGTTTTAAGATTTTGAGACGGAAAAAAAATTATTTCGAATTAAAATGGCCGAAGAGATTGTAAAAGAAGGTTAAATAAGGCTTTAAAGTTGTGTAATTATTTTCTTTTTTTGAAAAGTGAAACGAGTAAATTGGGGATTATGTTATGGGGCAATTGATTGAGGAAAAGTTTTTTCTTTAGAAGTCATAAAGTCTTTCATTGCCATCGAAGTGGAACCAAAGATAAATGGAAAATTGGTGACGAAAGCTTTTGGTGTGTGTTTTTCTTGTTACACTAATCAATTGTTAATTAGGAATTTGAAAATGAAGATAAGAGGAGGACCGTTTCGAAAATGGTGAAGAATTACAGGCGAGAATTGTAAGACCGAAAGATTTGCGAATTAAAGAGAGTGAGATGGATTGGTTTTGGGGGGGGGGATTGGGGGGATGAGACGTGCAAAATGTCAGATTGCACGTTTACAGACACACATAGAGAGAATAATAAATGAGTAGACAGACGGACGGGCGGACAGACAGACAGACGGACAGACAGACAGACAAACAGACGAAAACTCCTCAGACTCAGTCCATTGTGAAATGATTAAAATCGACACAGCCATGTTATGCTGTTGCTTATTATTACATCAGAATGGAGAATGTATTTCAATATTGTTTGCCATTTATTTCTTGTTTTAGTTTGGTATTTTTTTTTCCTTTTAAATTTAAAGCCATTTATTTTAACAATTTCATATAATACCTAACTATGCAATTTAGTGCAAAAATTCGAAAAAAACCACCAATTTTGTTGATGCAAAAAAGTGGCTATTGCATTACCGAGTTATTATATTTATAGAATACATAGAAAGTATAGAAAGTATTCAGGAAATAATTATAGGTGATAATTTTTTTTTTTTGCAAAAATGGACCAATATGAAATTAACATTAATTTTTTTCATTTATTAAAATATGTGTAAATTGGAGTTTTGTTTGTTGACAAAATAGACCATTTGAAAATAATAGTCGAGGGAGTTTGTAAGTAGGAAGAATTCCGTTGTAATTTGGTTTCCATATATTATTATTTTTTATGAAAAACTATAAAAATTTAATTTGCATTGTTTTAGCAGTTAAATGCGATTGTAAAGATTTTCTTTTGTGAAGTGATTGGACGAGGAGGAGGAGGACTAAATTAGTTTAGTTGGGTATGACCTTCTGTTTTCTTTTCACAGAGGTTGGATACCCGCGTGGTTGTACTTCTTTTTTGCAATGCATACTAGACTGGACCAAAAAAGATCGTCTATTTTTTTTTTTTTTTGAAAAGTAAATCGAAAATATTGTTCAAGCTGACAAAAAACAAATTTCGGAAAGGTTTGAGCCCTTAATATTAATATTAAGAAATCTATCATCTTTAATTTCGATTTTTTATTTGTGCTTTCATTTTGGCGACAATGCTGTCAAACTATCAAGGTTAAAAAAAATATCTGGACATATATTTATAGAAAATTAAATTCCCTACAAAAAAGGTCTCTTTGAAAATTTTCGCCAGACTCGCCGTTTTCGAATAATCAAGCTTCAGACATTGATATAATTTTTAGATTTATCTTCTTTATTTTGGAATTTTGTAACTAACGAACAAATGAATAATATAGATTCTGGAAGGGAATTTAATGCTCTACAAAAAAGGTCTCTTAACGTTTTTACATAAAATCATTTTTTCAAAAGTTATTCACAATTAAAGTTGAATGAAATATTAAATTGTTGTTTTTTTCGTTTTTGAACCAATTTTCTTTCACTCATTGGGACAAATTGATATTTTACATCATCGATAAATATAATTTTATCAATCTTATCGCTTGAAATATCTAAATTTCATAATATATCCTAACCTATTCTTGGTTAACATCTATTTATTACACGAAAACGTAGATTTACTTTAATGTTACTAATTTAATATTTCATTCAACTTTAATTGTGAATAACTTTTGAAAAAATGATTTTATGTAAAAACATTAAGAGACCTTTTTTGTAGAGCATTAAATTCCCTTCAAGAATCTATATTGTTCATTTCTTTATATTTATTTGTTCGTTAGTTACAAAATTCCAAAATAAAGAAGATAAATCTAAAAACTATATCAATGTCTGAAGTTTGATTATTCGGAAATGGTGTGTCTGGCGAAAATTTTCAAGGAGACGTTTTTTGTAGGGAATTTAATTTTCTATAAATACATGTCATGTGCAGATGATTTTTTTTACTTTGATAGTTTGATTCACTGCAATTGATGCACAATTGCATGGCATGTCGTCTGGACGATACTCCGGAATCCTTTGCAACCCTCACTTGAAAAAGTTATAGCATTTTCCGATAAGATGATCAATTTTGTACCACTTTGTACATATATTTGAATAGTTATTAGATTATAATATTAATAAGGTGGTTTCCTAAAGGTAATGTGGGAAGTATAGTTACCTTCTTTCAGGACAAAATGAGAAGAGGATGAAAAAATACATTTTTGGAGTTTTATAGATTCTTTCGGTTTAGTTTTCTGAGAATTCAAGCAAGGTGAAAATTCTTAGATATCAGTCCTTATCGCCAATATTGCTAGTGATGGATTTTTGCCTAGTTTCCTTAGTTATAAGGACACCATTATTAATCATCATTTAGGGTTTTGATTTTCAAGTAATTACAAGTTTAGGTATTAATTTTCTCACTAGTAACCGAAATTTTACTTGGAAACATTGTTGCTAGAATTATTAAGAAACATAGAACATATGTTTTAAAAAAATTAGGACATCCAAATTTAGTCCATTCATCATCAAATTTAATTTGGTTGAAAATAGCATTTTTTTTTTACTTTTTTTTTTTGGAAAAACAAAAAAAGGAAACCTTGAGTTTTAAAAAGATTCACGAGGTCAGTCGTCATTGTTTCAATAGCGTAGCGTGTTTAGAAATTACAAAAATAAATAAATGCATTTATTATTAATTGTTGCATTTATAATTGATTTTGAGACAAAGAAATGTAATTTATTTTCCATGGAAATTTATTGTCTCTAGCATAGTTTTAATGGTTTTTATTTTTTCCAACTAATTTTTGTGCTAATTTGATTTTTCTTTTTTTTTTGTTTCAGGTGAGTACCTATTGAGAACCTGTCGTGTTTTTTGTAGTCTGATTCGAGTATGGTGTAAGTTTTTGCATTATATTTTCTTCGGTTTTCGATTAAATTGATGTGGTTGTCAAAATGTTGTAAAAAAACGGGCTACAAATTGTAGTATACATAAGGTCTTGTTTTTATTTGACGGTGAAAATTATTGGCACTTAATTAAGGGAAATTCCACTTTGGAAGATATGAAAGGGTTTTTTTTATGAAAATTAATTTTCCGTACTGATAGGAAAAACTAACTAAATCATCGTACGTCAGTAAATCATTTTCAAATTTGGTAACAAACTTTAATTTTAAATCAATGATATAATCACCATTGATATCATCAACCTGTTGATATCTAGTGTGCAAATTTTTAAAGTCAAATTATAATAGTAAAAATCAATTGATTACTAAGTGAAATATGTACTTAACATAATAAATAGAAATCCGATGGAACAATTTTGAACAATTATGGTGGATAAAGTAATATTGCCGGCCTTTATTGTATTAATTCTTTCCTGGGGTTTTCTTGTGCAGAAGATTCTTGCATTATCGTGTTTTGCAAAATACAATTTTTTCTATACATAACACGGGGTATTTGGTTGATTCCAGGCTTAATAGGGAATATTTAACAGGAATATTTAAATCCTTATAGGTTGGTACGAGTTTGAGGTATCAAAATTATCGAATTTGAATATTGAAACAGCTCTTATGACATTAATGAGTATTTAATATAATTTGGATCAATATTGAAAAATGTTTTTGGTAGCAACTTTGCGTTACTTTGATGTGGAGCTAGAAGAGTACCTAAATAATACCGATTTGGAATTTTTTGGGCATTTGTCTAAGTATTTCATTGTAAATTTCAAATCATGCAAAAACTTTAAATGAAAAAAAAACCTTTTGGAATTTGAAGGCGATATTTTTCCCTGAAAATACGTTCTCGGTTGATTATTTAATAAGTTTTCAGGAATCAGGAACTGAACCCCTTTTTCGTACAGAATATGGGCCTCATACAACACGGTATCTTATATTAATATTTAAGAAATATTTTATTTAAATGGTCGAAAAAAATCGATATTTTGTTCGCAAATATCGATGTTTTTATGAGCAATGCTATTCCTACTTATTAGGGGTACCGGAAAAGAATGTTGTTTTTTCAATGAAACATTTGGATGCTCATTTTTTTTTCAGCGAAATTTTCGCTCAAAGCCTACGTTGTTTTGTGATAGAGGTATCAAAATGATACCAGGAAGATGAGAAAAAGTTATATCCAATGAAGGAAATTATGTTTTACAATATTATTTGGTAAATGAAAAAATTTGAGTATTCAAATTTTTCATTGAAAAAACGACATTCTTTTCCGGTACCCCTATTATTAGTTGATAAATGACAATTGAATTTTTATACTCTATAGGTTCCTAAAACGACATTACTTTCAGGTCCCCTTTAAATCTTTGTTAAATTTGCTTCATCGTCTTTTAGAATGTTATTCTATGTTTTACCAAAATTGTTTAAAAAAACATTCCGTATTAGTAGAACTATAAAAAAGCTTTTGAAAAAGCTTCTTGAATCTCAGAACAAGTCGAAGAATTCTGAAAATTAAAATTCTATGTAATACAAATGCTTATTATGTTCAAAAATATTACTATTTTTTAATATTCAAATTAGGTACGTTTCGTTACGTATCGTAACTTCATCAGGCTTCTTGAATCACAAAAAATATAATAGTTTCAATTTAAATTCAGTACATTTATTTTTTGAATTTGAAATAATATAATAATTTATTGAATTTAAATTGAAATTCTTATATTTTTTGTGATTCAAGAAGCCTGATGAAGTTACGATACATAACGAAACGTAGCTAATTTGAATATTAAAAAATATTAAATAAAAAAACCGATCTTAAACAACCTGAATTGTCTTCTTATTTAAAAAAATTAAAGCTGAGATCTGAATTTTATCATCTATAAAAAAATTACTTGAAATTCCGGAACAGTTCCGAATCGTAAACGTTTGATAAATTGGAAAGCCAAATATCCAATTTATAGAAAAAAAAATTTTTGATTAATTTTCCCTTCATTTTCTTTGTTTATTCTTGGAAAGAAAATTACACATTTTCCAAAATTAAAAAATGGTCTTCAAAGCTTTTGATGGAAAAATTTAATAGATCTTTTACTGCTTTCGCTACTTGGCTATCTTAGGTATAACTTTCTACAGTTAGTTCTTACTTATATTGGAAAAAAAAATGCTTCATTTGTATATTATTTAATAGAACTATAAAATAGATTTTGAAGAAGCTTTTAGAATCTCAAAACAAGTCGAAGAATTGGAAAAATTAAAATTTTATGTTATTATGAAATTCCGGAACAATTCCGAATCGTAAACGTTTGATAAAATGGAATGCCAAATATTCATTTCATAGAAAAAAAATTTTTGATTAATGTTCCCTTCATTTTCTTTGTTTTTTCTTGGAAAGAAAACTACACATTTTTCAAAAATAAAATAAAATAAAGGAAATGATCTTCAATGCTTTTGATGGAAAAGCTTTTAGAACCTCTGAACAAGTCGAGAAATTCGGAAAATTAAAGTTCTGTGTTATCTATATGCTTGCTAAAAAAAATTACTTGAAATTCCGGAACAGTTCCCAATCATAAACAGTTGATAAGTTGGAAAGAAAAATATTCATTTTGAAGAAAATATTGGAAAAATGGTCCTCAAAATTTTTGATAGGAAAAAATTAGTAAAACTTATTGCTACCTCGATATCTTAGGTATTAATTTCTGTAGCATAAAAAAGGCTTCATTTTCTAGAATAATTTTTTTTCCTCGGTTTATAAATTGGAAAGAAAAATATTCATTTTGAAGAAAAGATTGGCGAAAATGGTCCTCAAAGTTTATGATAGGAAAAAGTTTAGTAAAAATTTTACTGCTTTATACTTGGATACCTTAAGTATCAATTTCTGTAGCAAAGAAAAGCTTCATTTTATTCAATAAATTTTTCTATTTTCATCCGAAAAATATTCCTACTATTGATTAGAATCAAGTTTGGTGTACGGGGACACCTTGCCTGAGCCACTGACATAGAATATCATGCCTGTCTGGGTTCCATATGGTCGGTGTAAATAAATTTTCTACTTATGTTACCACTGGTCTTTGGCTTCGTATATCGGTACAACGATGATTGCCAATAAAGACAATAAAAAAAAATCACGTCACTACTTTTCAACGACTATGCTTGGTCGATTTCTTTAGGAGGTGGCTGATGTCTTTTGGTAGGGCAGTCTTGAGACGTCGATCGGCCTTCTGGTTTGTGTATATAAACGACGAATCTTGATCACAAAGCCACCACATAAAGCCGGAGTTCCCAGCTTGATGTGGCCAGAAAAATTTGCTCAGTCCACTATGGCCGAGTAAATTGCAATCTTTGCCTTAATGTTCAGAAAAAATCATTTTTTAAGGAAATTCATTGAGGAAACCTCATAAACTTGTAAATTCCGCACCTGTTAGAAAATCGGAAAAACCCTGCTTACCCAACTGGAAAAATGTTGGAAAATTCCAAGTTGCAACCAGTAGTAAATCTCTTTATCAGATTAATTGACATCAATTAATTCGAAAAAAAAAAACACCTCAACCTTGTGTTTTTCGTCTTTGGTTAGTCTATCGAAAATTAAGGGGACCCGAAATGGGTGTCTGGGCTTTCGCCCAGAATAATTCGCTTCCAGTTATTGCTCCTCGTCGCACTATTATTAATAATTACAGTTAAGAACTAAATTAATTATAAAATTAAAACGAAAAAATAAATACGTAATGAATGAAACGGTTGGCCTAGTTATTGAAGGTTTTTTAAATAAATTCTTTTTAAACATTAATTACAATTAACGTTATACAATCAATTGTAAAATAACATATTTTTTTTTCAATTTCAAAAAACCAAAACTATAATCATCGAAAAATGCATTATTTTCATGGATATCAAGTAATTTGATTAATGTGTTTGTGCAATATTTTTTTTCGGTTTGTGCTAAAGTGTGTGATATTTCAACGAAATTTGTGCCGCTTTTGGATCGAATTGGATTGGTGTTCAATATATATATATATGCAATGGGTGAAAATTAATTGTTGCAAATTAATATGGATATAACTGTTTTGCGGCCATAATTGATGGACTGAAATTCATTCAACGCTTGCAAATATGTAAAAAACAAACGGTTAATGTCTTGTTATGGATTTTTAGAAGCAAAAAAATTAATAAATAAAGTAAGGAATTGAGTTCCAAATGTTTTTAATTGTTTGAAATGCAAAAAGTGCAACAATTCGTTGATTGTGTATGTCACGTTTCATTGGCCAAATGTTATGCTTATTTGATTTATTTTTTTTACGTATTTCACAATTGCATTAAAAACAATGGTTGATTTGGTAATTTCAAATTTTAAACATTTTTTTTTTGTTTTTCTAATCTGTTTTTTTTTTCAAATTTTATTTCGCCTATTATTGCGTAAATCATTGAACAGTTATTGTTATAGCTTAAGCTTTTAAGGCCATATGAAAAAATCGTTTTTTTTTTTTTTTTGATTAAAAATTTAATCTCGGTGATGATTGTTGCAATTATTGCATTGATCTGGTTTATACTTTGAAAGCCGTTTTCTTGAAAAAAAGAAGCGATTTTTAGCTAAATTCTAAAGTAAAATCGTTTTATTACAAAAAAGGGATATAGTTTGAAAAGGTGGCGATATATTTTTGCATAATATTTGGAAAGCTCAAGCTTACTGGTTGTCTTGGTGACCAAAACCATTTCTTGAAAAAAAAAGAAGCAATTCATCGCTAAGTTCTGGAGTAAAGTCGTTTTATTACAAAAAAGGGGTGAAGTTTGAAAACATGACGATATATTTGTGCATAATATTTGGAGAGCTTAAGCTTTCTAGTGGCCGAGTGGTCTAGGTGGCCGCTCCAAAACTAGTAGGTGTTGAATTCGAATTTCGTATCGAACAAATTTTCAATATTTCTCGATTTACGAATTTTTATAAACCCTAGAGCCGCTAAAGACCTTAGTCGTTATAAAGCGACGGTAAATAAAATATACTTGAAACTCTCTCAAACTTTCCAGGATCCAAATCTTTGAATTTATTCAATCCGAAATTCTTTATGATGTCGTTAATATCAGTGGCATAGCGTACGTTTTCGCCACTGCCCCCCTATTGTAATCATAAGTAAAGAAAATTAATTAAAAAGTCAAATACCTTTAAGTACCTCAATTATTTTAAAAAAAAAAACTAGTAACTTCCCGTGAAATATTGATAGCCCGTACGTAGGAGATAGTTTCGTCTCATCCATCGCATTCCCTGCATGCACTTGCCTCTGGATTTCCTTGTGGTTTGAAGATGCTTTATCAAATTGCAGTATTCTGTTAACAGGTTTTCATGTTTCCAGCATTCTGATATCCTTTCTTTCTACGTTTAGAAGTCCTTTATCATATTCTTTTCTATTCTGTTCTTTCCTTATTTCCATGTTCTTTCCATGCACTTGCCTCTTTATTTTTTCCTCTTCATTCTGTTCTTTCCATGGACTTGCCTTTGTATTTTTCCCTGTAGTTTGAAGATGCTTCATCAAATTACAATATCCTGTTAACAGGTTTTCATGTTTCCAGCATTCTGATATCCTTTCTTTCTACGTTTAGAAGTCCTTTATCATATTCTTTTCTATTCTGTTCTTTCCTCATTTCTATGTTCTTTCCATGCACTTGCCTCTTTATTTTTTCCTGTAGTTTGAAGATACTTTCTGGTCTAAATCGATGAATAATGTGAAGGATATATCAGGATGTGGTAGACCAAATAAATTAGTCATGTTTTACTTCACTTATTTCAATTGCAACGTTTCGAATAACACCAAAGAAACGATGGAATTGAAATAAATGAAGTAAAACACTACTAATTGTATTTGGTCCACCATATCCTGATATATACTTCACATTATGTTCTTTCAGAAGTTTCTTCATCATAACCTTTGAAAATTGGCCTCAGGAGTAGTTATTCCTGGTATGATTTTATTTGGTCATTTTAAATCCATTCAGCTGTTGGATTTAGTGTTGTGAACACGTTTCTGGACCCAAAAATGGGCATATCTGGGACTTGGCTATTTCCTCGATACTTTTAGTACCAGAATGCCTCAGCATTTAGAAGTCACCAACTGGATGATGAGTATTTTGCATTCCCATATTAATTTGGAGTTCATGTAGTAGGATTCGATCGCTTTAATTGCGGTTTAACAGGGTTACCAATATGGTTTAGAATAAATGATGTACATTGAAAAATCGGTCAGGCAAAGAATATTATTTAATGAAGGACCCCTTATTGTTAATGTCTTTTCTTCCTACGTTTAGAAGTCTTTTATTTCAGAAGTTTTTCATCATAACCTTTGAGAGTTGGCCTCAGGAGTAGTTATTCCTGGTATGATTTTATTAGGTCAATTTGAGTCTATTCGGCTATTGGATTTAGTGTTGTGCACACGGTTCTGGACCCAAAAATTGCAATTCCGTTGGCCTCCTTGTTACTTTTTGTACCAGAATGCCTCGGTATTTAGAAGTCACCAACTAGATAACAAGTATTTGGTATTCTCATATTAATTTGGAGTTCATATAGTATGATTCGATCACTTTAATTGGGTTACTATAGTAAAAATCAGTCAAAGAATATTATTTGATGAAGGACCCCTTATCGTTAATGGATGGTTATTGTGATCCAAAGATACCAATATGTCAATTAATTATCATTGTAGTTGGAAACAAAAGCAATGACTAGTTCGATTCCGGAAACGAACCAGGAAGAATTTGCTGGCGGTTGGAAACCTTTGATTTTCATGCGCAAATATTCAGGCCTTCCGTATTTAAACTGCGAATCGATTAGGTGGCATAAATATTTGCTAATTGTCGTTGGAAAAAGAATATAAAATGAAATTTTTACCGTGGAATATATATATATATATATATATATATAAGCAAGAACGCGAAACCGGAAACGATTCAACAAACCGTACGACAGCGGTGCGTTTTACGAATGCAGCACGTGCATAATTTTGAAAAAAAAAATCGTAATCAATTCATTTTTATTATGACTATGTAATATGTGGTTGCCCTTTCCCCTTACAACAACAACCGACAATTTGCGGAAATGGCTTATCATGCTTATCGTAAAATTTTCATGGTATTATTGTTTTGAAGCACGTAGATAATTATATGTGCGATATAGAACACAGCGATACTGGTCGGAAAATGAAAAGAAATGGCCGTAGATGTGGGGGGTGATAAGAATTGGGAGTTGATACCGTAAGGATATGGGGATCATTTTTTTTTGATAATGATAAGATTGCTTTTGGTAAAGGTTTCTGGCTGATTTAATTTCACCCGCGTGGTTGAATTTTACTCTTCAACGTTATCTATCCCTCCCTGGCACAGTTCTGAATTCGTGGGAGTTCATTTATTTTTACTGGAAGTCCTCCGAATTCCTTTGTAGAAGATCAAGTAGGAATATTTTTCTTTTTTTAAAATATGACCTACCCTACCCAATTTGCTGTTTTACTTGTCACATCAGTGATAAATGTTTCCGTCCATTTAGTTTTCTATATTCTTCTTATCAGACATTGTATTTTCATAAAGGGTAAAAAGTAACATTGAATAATAATATATACATTAATAGTAGTTTTATCAAGTAGTAGCTGAACCCGGCTGAAGTTGTCCTGCCAGCCTATGGTTTGGCTAAATTGAATTTAGGATAAAAAAGCTTGTGAATTATTAGAATCACCTCCCTTATCAATCCGCAGCATCCCTCACTGTACCAATTATAAATTACCTTCAAGATATACATTTATTAATTACGTTTTGAAAAAATTGGCTAAAGTGTACTTTAGCACATCCACAATCTGACAACGTTGCATTTTTGACTTTGTTTTTAATTTAATTCGCGATATATTTTGCTATTTCAAATCTAATATGGTATAATTCTCTCTTTTGTGTTTAAATTTTCATTATGGACCGATTTAATCGCGAATTAAATTAAAAAAAATAGTCGAAAATGCAACGTTGTCAGATTGTGAGTGTGCTAAAGTACACATGAGCCAAAAAAATTGCTCTACCTCTTAAAATCACTACACGATCATAACAATGAAGTATTGACAATTAGCAGTTATTGTATTGATCGTTAAAAAATTCGTTTTTTTGCGGTCGCAGGTATGTTACTGGCGTAAGAAAAAGATAAAAACAATCTTTAAAGCGGATTGTATTTCGTGACAAAATTTGAGCTAAATTGATGCAAAACTTTTTGAGTTTTTGAAATCTACACAAACCAACATAACAACTCTATATATGTAGGTAAAAAATAGATTATTCATTGTTTATTTAAATCAGAGGTTGTCAGAGGTGGCCAACCCACAAAATGAATCAGACTTTTATAAAACGTATACAAACGTATACATTTTATAATGACCAAAGTGTTTACAGTGTACCTAAACTTAGTATGGAGAATTTGAGATATAACTTTAATGGAGGCCCGCGGAGTTATGATACATTTTCGAAGTGGCCCGCAAGATCATTTGGGTTGGCCACCTCTGATTTTAGATATGCTGATTTTTTGATATCTTAAAAAAGAACATAGATATTTAATTAAAGGATCCAACTTATATCCAATTAATGGGTGTCCATTTATTTATTTTAATCGGTAATCTTCTGAATGCTACTTTTATTATTAATAATTAAACATAAATAGGCAACCTTTTCTTCTGAGGAAAAATTAGTTGAACTTGATTACAAAGTTTCTATCAAATCAGTAAAGCTGTCTTTAAATTGGAACCATAAGTAAAATCAGAATAAAATATTGGTACAACTATTTAGATTAGACTTGTCTGTGACCTTCCTGATACTTTTATTTTGGACAAAACACTTAAATCTACTTGAAAACAAAATATTATGAAAATCGATAAACCTGTTCTTCAATCATACAATAGAATTCAGGTAGACAAATATTTAAGTTCACCTTTGGTCCATAATGATCAATAATGTGAGTTAAAGGGTTTGAATTCTAAACAGGTGTGAAAATGCAAACGATTCTCTACCTGCTCTCGGGTGATATGAAATAACATAGTAAAAGCTTAAAGGTCAAAAATTCGTACGAAAAAAGGCAGACATAATTATGCCATTTATGGATTCGGAACCGGTTGTAAATCTAAGTATAAATGACAACAAATAATAAATATCTGAAACTGGTTCCAAATTCCTGAATAAAATATTTATACCTGCTATTCTCTCGTCCACATTTTGGACTTTAAGCTTTTATTATGTTATATCAGCTTTACTGTATCAGCAGTTGAAAGAAGGATTGTTTGGATTCCACACTACATAACACTTAAACTGGTTTCTATTTAACGTGCGGAATCTATACTGACAAAAGCCATAACAAAAATTAAATCTTCTCCAATTTTTATTTATCTTTTATTAGTTATTAATCTATATAAAGTAATTATTATAAATTTATATTTTGGCTATACGTTTAAATTTTAATCTTCATAAGCTGTTAAAATAAAAACAGTTCATTTCAATTGGATTATTGATCTGTTAATGCAGTTTTAAGTTAATAATCATTAAATTATCGAAGCAAATATGTCAACAAAATAAAGAATATAACTTTTATAGGCATAGTATTTTTTGTATACATACAATTTAATAATATTTTTCTTGTTTTTAGAAACAAACCAAATATCAAATTTCATTTTATGGTTTCATTAAATTCTTTTGTGTATGGTAATAATATTAAATGCATTTAAAAAATAAAGAGTTTTACAAATTGCCTGCATTACTATTGATATGTACTTAATTATGTTATATGCAAATATTTTTTTTAATAAAATATAAGAGGACCTGGTGAACTTCGTACCAGCTAAAATTTAATTGCGAATATTAATTGATATCGGTAATTTTGCTACATTTTTAATTATTAAATTACTAACAATAATTATTAACAATTAAATTAATATATATTATATTTTACTTATTTAGGTTTACTTCTATGAAAATATTAAAAATGTTAAAGCTCTTATGTATACAAAAAATCCTTAAATTCTCACCTATTCATGAGTTTAAAGATATAGATGATAAAATTCAGATCTCAGCTTTTATATTTTTTTTAAATAAGAAGAAAATTCAGGTTATTAAAGATCTTTTTGTTTTTTAGTTTTTATTTAATATTTTTATTATTCAATTAGCTACGTTTCGTTACTAATCGAAACTTCCTCAGACTTCTTGATTCACAAAAATAAAATATTTTTAATTCATAATTAATTTTTAATTTTCAATTAAAAATATTTTATTTTTGTGAATCAAGAAGTCTGAGGAAGTTACGATTATTAACGAAACGTAACCAATTGAATAATAAAAATATTAAATAAAAACTACAAAACAAAAAGATCTTAAATAACCTGAATTTTCTTCTTATTTAAAAAAATATAAAAGCTGAGATCTGATTTTTATTATCTATTATAGTCTTACTCTAGTAGTTGAAATCCCAAGATTATCTTCCAATATATAGTATTGCTAGTTTTGTAGATAAATATATGATAACTGTTCGTAAAGTTTTGGCTGATGGCTTTGGGTTCAGAAAGATATAAATAAGAAGAAATTTTTGAAAAATAAAAAAAGTACAATATGGCTACCACACCAAAAATATATATCCATGTTGTTTAAATCCTTGTCTTTTTAAATATAATAATTAAATTGTGGACAATAAGGACGAAGCTTCTTGTGGAATATTATTTATTTTATCGCCAACGTTTCGTCAGTCATTCTTGACTTCTTCAGGGCTCTACAATGATTATAGAGCGTTTATAATTATAGATTTTTATAATTATTATAAAAATCATTATAGAGCCTTGAAGAAGTTAGGAATGACTGACGAAACGTTAGGGATAAAAAAAGTAAACATTTGTGGAGTAATTTTTAATTTTGGTTAGTATTTAAATAATGTTATTGAAATTTAATTATTTTTTGAAAGTGGCCCGTACTACCTCACCGGTGTGAGTTACGACTTTGTCGCAATGGGCACTTTTGTAGAGCGTTTAATTTTGAGAAAAAACCATTTTCGGTAAAAGCGATCCCATGAAATGCCGCTGAGATATAGAAATTTAAAAATAAAAAATCAGAGTTTCCGTGTATTTTCAATGGGAAATCTTTACACGTCTTGGTCGAGGACTTAAAATTAATATTAAGGGCTCAAACTTTTAGAGATTTTTTTTTTTTGGTATTTCCAACAAAATTTCACGATGGGACCAAAAAAAGTAAAAAAAAAATCACCCTAATATTTATTGGTGTCAGCGCCTACTCTGCCTATTTGGCCTATTTGACAGGTATTAACAGTTTAAATGGGGAAAGTTTTTTGCTGTTTTTACTATTTTCCTTACAACTTTTTCTTGTTTTCTCACCTTTTAAACCTTCTTTTGGCTTTTACAAATATTTCAAACCTAAAATGAGCCAAATCGGTTCAGCCGTTATTAAGTTTTGGCAAGACCGACATGTATGTCTCAATTCATTTTTCTATATTAGAAGATTGCTCGAAAATTTTTCGAGCAAATTGGTTTGAAATTGTAAGTTTGATGGCTTATTTGTTTTGGTGTTTTTTTTTTCTTCCGAAGTTATACTAAGAGAAGATCATCAGAAGAAGATTTCGAGTGGAATATGAGCGACACCGACGATGTTGATGATGATTGCAGAAAAGTAACGGTGATGCCTACATTCTACTTTTAATAACGATGTAATACATTCGAGGAGGAATCGATTGCATTTCTCATCATTGGCGGCAGCTCGTTTTTTTTTTCTTCTCTCCAACAAAACCGACTATTAGCCAGAAAGAATATCTGTAACCAAATGAA
Organism: Sisyra terminalis; assembly: GCA_958496175.1. Taxonomy (NCBI): domain Eukaryota; kingdom Metazoa; phylum Arthropoda; class Insecta; order Neuroptera; family Sisyridae; genus Sisyra; species Sisyra terminalis. The sequence continues at coordinate 9,955,866 of OY292277.1, read as the reverse complement.
AACGCGGCCGAACCAATCATTTTTTTTGTCTCCTATTTTTCCTTGGTTAGTCCAACAGGTGGCGTTTTTTTTTTTTTTTTTTATTTTTACTATTCCATCGAGGATTTGTCGCGTTTTTTTTTTTCGTCTTTCTTTTTCAAATATATGATTAAATAACAACAAAATTTGTGCCACTTTTTCGGAACTGACACGATATTTTTATGTAACAGTTATATGCACGAAATGCAGAATAATATGTTTTCGATTTGGGTAACCTCGTTACGAACGAGGCTTACGGTAAATTAATATTTTTTCGATCGACGCCAAAACTGAATGGAGCAAAAGGAAAAAATATCACTTTTACTTTACATAAATTCCGAAAAAAAAAATCAAGAACCTCAATTTTTTTTTCTCGCGTTATCAAACGCGGCATATCGACTTACCAATTCGTTATTCAAATTTCCTGTTTGAATAATTACATTTTGTCGTCCATCCATTTGGAATTTTATTGAATTTATTTTTTCATAAATTTACGAAAAATTCCATTTATTTTTTTTTTCGTCTTTAATTTCAACGTAGTTATAATTAAATATTTTAAATAAATAAATTAATTATATGAACATAAGATGTGTCAACACACGCCGTCATTAAAACACATACATATATGTAAAAATGAAAGCAAACACAAAAATGCATTTAATTTATCCGAAGACCTTTAAGTTTAAAATATTTCCATAGAGAAAAAAAAAGAAGCGTTTTTGATTATATCTTATTACCTAGAAATTACCTAGAAATGTGATTTTTTTTTTCTCAAATTGGATAGACGTTTGGAATGCATACCTGACACTGAATAATTGGCCAAATGCCAGTACAAACTTTAAAAAAATGAACTCTTTTGTATCTTCGATACGATTTTCTGGATATCTCGGGAGATTATTGTGGGACTTATGACCTAGATTTGTGGACGTCCTGTCTGAATGTTTTGAGATTTTAATGAGGCAAAACAGAAAAAAAAAATGTTTTTTTTTTCAAGTGTTATTTGCATGGTCTGGCCAATTTAAGACTTGAAAATTTTATTGAAGGAATTGTGGAAAGTGGAGTTATTTACAATGTTTGAAAGGTTTTAATTATTGGACAATTGAGAAGGGTTTTCCTTTTTGCACTTACAGTGCAAGGTGGTCAGACAAAACAGAACATTACTGATAACAGTTGAAAATTGCAAGCCGCCTACTTGGAAAATGGCAAATTCAAAGGAATGCACTTGATTGATTTTTCAGAAGAAACAAGTGGAATTGAACTTAAATGTTCAAAATCTTTCTTTTTTTTGTACTTGTTCTGTTTTGTCGTACAATCGTCATATAATGTAACTCCATAAATGGATTTAAAACTTTTGTTTCCAAGACTAAAGTTGGCTTAAATTTTGTTTAAATTACTCAATATTTATACCATATCAAAAAAATCCACATGGATTCCTATAGGAATCCACATAGGAAATGTTTAATTATTTTCACATGGATTTTCACAGTATTTTTCCATAAAAATTTATAGGGCAGTAACGTCAGTTACTTACCAGAAATGCATTTTAATCATTTTCCTCAGTTAAAGATATCTTGTCTTTATTAAAAATCAAAAGCATTTTTAAATCAATGGTTAATAACACAAATATGGTTTTCAACGAAAATTTTCCCTTTAAAACTGTACAAATATACGCAATGTGATGGCATCGAAGGGAAAAATCAAACCTTAGTGCATAATATTCTGCAATCTCAGGTAAACGGATCTAAATTTTAATGGGAAAATATGGTTTTGTTCTTTTATAGTCCACTAACTGGAAATATTGAATTTAACCCTCACTTCCTATTTCCCATATGAATTCACATAAAACCATGCGTTTTTGTGGTTTTCTATTCAAATATGGATTTCTGTGGACTTCTACAGGTGAATTCAACAGGTTGTTGGGAAATAACACTCTTTATTTTCCATATGAATTTACATAAAGCCATTTTTTCCCATATGGTTTCCCATATAAATTCATTCTTTCCCTTGTGGTTTCCTACATAAATTCATATGGATATATGTGAACTTTTACAAGTGAATTCAACAGGTGGTTTACTTTTTCTGTCAAACTTGCGTCTCAGGACTTGCATCCTTTTCATTGTTACCAAAAGGGATTTGGATGAATACCAAATATTCAGTTGAAAATTTGATTCTCTGATATAACTTAGAAATAAATCTACCGGAAAAATCAACCTTCAATCTTATTAGATTTTAAAAAGATTTTCTTCGTGTTGAACTTATGAAAAGTACATTTTTTAGAGGTTCCCAACTTGAAATTAAAATAAAATTTGATTATATATAAGAAGGTATTCCAATTCTGTAATTCATGATAGGAAATGTATGAAAATGTGGCGCCGCCACAAGTGTGTCTAGAGTACTAACTTTAATAGTACATAGTTTCGGTTAGTTAGTAGTGGCGCCACATTTCCTATCATTTATAATTGCAAGATTGGAATATTTTTTTTTTATATTTATTTAAAGTAAAAAAAAGAAAAATATTTTGAATAGTAATGATATTTTATTGAATGAGGCTTTATTGGAAAGGTAATTGTCATAATATGTCATTATTATTTGAATATGATTTCAGTCATGTGGTTACCACGACTAGCGTATAGATGGCCCAATTTTTACAAACTTTTTGCACCAATTTCAGCCCTATTTTACCAATAACTCGACGAATATTACACGAAAATCTTCTGATTTATTGGCATAGATAAATGGCTTTACATATCCCTACAGAAAATTATCAATTAGGAGTAAACCGCACGATTTTGATGGCCAATTAATAGGACTATTACAGGAAATTATTCGTTGGAGTGTTTAAGTAAATTCTTTGTATCGGATTATGGCGTCATTCTGTTGGAACCACATGTCAGAAAGATTAATGCTAGATACCAGAGAATTGAGGTTCCAAAAAACTTGAGTAAATGTTAATCATTAACCTATTCATTGCTCCTTATATCTCAAATTTGTTCAAAGCATTGCATTGCACACATCACCCATATGTAATACAATTGTATGCAGTTATTTCTTCAGTTTTCATTGACTGATTACTAAATCCATTATCAGTATGATTTATTTTCTTGTAAAATCAAGTATGATAGTAGCCAAACTCAGGGGTGGTTTTCTTATTACCCTTAACAAAACCAATATTTTGATTAAAAAAATCAACTTAATACAAATTAATTATCAAACAAAACAGTGTTGCCAATTCAAAGATGTGAACCTTTTAAAAAAGCACCTGTTGCAAAACAAATCGAATGAAAACATAAATGTGAAATGAAAAAATCATTGAGTGGACATTAAGAACTTAGAGAATTGATAAATAAGTACTTAGAAAATTGTGATTGTTTTTTCATTGGTCAAATATATATTGAAATTTCACCAGAATTTTTCGAAAAAAAAAATGATTTAGTTTGTTATTAACTTTACAGTTTTACATTTGTAAAGGACAATCACAATGTTATCGATTGGATAAACTTTGCTACTATTAATCAGGTATTTTACAATACCTCTTCTAATTTTATCGTTCTTATTTGAAAAATAATTAATTAGGAAACCATACAGAATGTATGTAGTTAGAAAATTCAAAGTTTCAACTATTCAAAAGTGTTTTCATTTGAAATATTTTCAGCACTATATACTACTACAGAAAAGTTGTACAATTTAGGATTGAAATTGTAAAGCTTCTTACGTTTTTGTCCTCTTTGTTCTATTTATGATGTTAGAGAGAAATTTAATAATAAATATTTTGTTTATGAGAAAAGTTTTCGAGATTAAAAGTAAAAAAAAAAAATTTAGATACAGGGTAGGTCCTGTTTTAGATAATATTGATAAATTTGTTTAGTATAATTAAGTTATTATTGAATTTCGCAAGAAAAATTTTTTATATTAAAAAATAATTTTGCAGATAAATACGAGTATAATCAATCATATGAAGTGGAAATGTTCTTTTATCAATAAGTAATGATTACAAAAATATTGTCCAAAAAAATTGTGTAAAAGGCCAAAAATTTTATTAATAATGATTCAATTTTATCTTGAAATAAAATTTACTTAAGGACAATTGATCCTATGACAAATGATCCTTTTAATCCCTGGATTAATTTCCAGACAATTAATCAACCCAATTGATTTGACGTGCAACTATCTATTTGCTGTAATCGTCACAAATCTGAAATATTGATTTAAAGTTTCTCTTTCCAAAAAAAGATTCTTTCAAACTTCGTATGTAAATAAAATCGGAAAAACATATAATTAGATTCAAATTAGGCAAATTTTACTTCTTCCAAGAAGAAATCAATGTGTCTATTGTACCAATTCGGTCGTTTAAAATATAAAAAAAAATAACAAATGGATATATCAACTCTTTTGGTATTTAAATAATTTTTCTCTATTCGACAAAATTTTATTGTGTTATAAAAGTGTTACGTGTTGTCCAAACGTAATAATCAGACAGTGGAATTTTCTCTTTTTTTTCGAAAAATTGGCTAAAATAAATTGAGTTACTTGCGCATAATATATCTGTTGGAATAATTCACGTAATTATGGAGGAAATGAGACCAAAAAGAAATGGAAAAATGAGCCAAGATTATTGTAATGGAGGAGTCCAAAGTGAATAGATACATATATATATATATATATATATATATATATATATATATATATATATATATATATATACATACATACATGTACGATAATGAACATGTTAGAAAAGCAAAAGGCCGTAACCAAGTCGAATGGCCGGACTACTATATGATTGTTGGTATAAATCAGTGGCGGCTTGTTAATGGAGGCTGTGCCTCCGTGAATAAATATTACGAAAAAAATGGTCTTATTTATTTGATTGAGGATTATAAATCATTTTTGGTAGCAAAGAAAAGTTTATCGTTGGTTAAATTTATTAAAAAACATAGATTTTCAATTTCAAAGAATGTATTGGGTGTAGAAATTAGTTTCTATTGTTTGATAAAAGATGGCCTCACCACAAATGTTGCATTGAAATTACCAGACGTAAAAATTAGCATACTAGGAACAACATAGTTTTCAATTGTCAGTGATTTTTTATTAGTATCATAGGGTCTTTTTCTGTCGAAGATGCCAAAACATCCTTTGTGGAAAAAAGGCCCATCGGTTGCTCGAAGAATTAGAGAAGTTAGAGAAGATTTCGTTAGTGGTTTCTAAAGTTTAAAATTGATGAATTCGATGTAGAGAATAAAAAATGCAGTGGGAGATGGAAAGTTTACGAAGACAAGGAATTGGAAGCATTTTTTTAGAGGAAGACTTGTCCCAAATGTTAGAAGAACTTGCATTTATATTACAAGGGATTTAATAAGTAACTTCACATCGTTGGGTATGATTTAGAAGCAAGGAAATTTGGTTCCATATGGATTAAAGACAAGTGGCGTTGAAGGACTATTATTCTTAAGAGAAATGCTTGTCAGATACAAGAGAAAAGATTTTTAGTATCGTGTAGTAACTGGAGATGAAAATTAGATCCACTATGATATCTCAAAAAGAAGAGAATTATGGGAACCACCAACATCGACGGCAAAACCTAAGGTTCCAGAAAAACTTATGCTTTATATTTGGTGAGGTCAGTTTAAATTTATTTACTAGAAGTTGCTCAAATAGAGTGAAAACATTACGAAAGTTTTCTACTGAACATAGCCGAGCACTCCAGGAAGACATCCCCATTGACCCCAAGGTTTATAAAATACACAGGTGGCCTCATGATGGATACGTGACGTATCCAGAAGAAATTTGTACATATCTTCAGACTGATTCAATTTCAAAATTCTTCGTATGACGCACAAACAACGACAATTTACAAACCTTGCATTGACCCCACAATTTCCAGACACTATAAAACTATTCTGCTTCACAAGTGTTAGCACTTATTAAAACCTATCTAGAAACATGTCATTGGGAAGCCTATTCGCCATATACTTCAGATATTTTCCCAGATTACCACCTATTTCGGAAGAAGTAAAGATGAGCTATCTGAGTGTTTTCATCATATGAAGAAACCAAAAATTGGGTGGAATTATGGATAGTCTTCAAAGATGAAGAATTTTTCCGACATGGTATCTATGGATAGGGAAAAGTAGTGGTTAATGATGGGCCGTGTTTTGAATAAAACTTTACACGTCATTTATTCACAATAAATTTCTTAATTTTGAAAGAAAATTTCCGGAAAATTATCTGTCCTTCCATTATCTTTTCATAGAAGAGTGGAAGTCTAAAAGCTTTCCAGGAAATACCTGCGGTAAAAACCGGTAGTATAGACTACTGGCGACTTAAAAGTCGTTTAAATTTATATAATTACTGGACTTCTTTTTAATTTCATCACTATACAATAGCGAAGACAAGGAAAGGTATAACTCATTACGCTTGCCAAACATATGGTGAAGGTTTTGCACTTAGTAATGCTATTTTAAATTTTCGAAAGCTACCAAAATAGTGTTACAAATGCCTTTAATATTACCGAAATAATTATGGTATTTTGAGGAATCTTTTTATGAGATTTAAATCCATTTTTATCAAGAAGATCTAATCAAAATTATTACAATAGATTTCCTAGCAATATTTGGTGGTTTTGTTAAAATATTTTAGTGGTTTCTCTTGTACTTCTACGAAGCTTAAAAGTAAAGGTCCAAGATATCAGTAGTTGAGCTTTTCGTAGCTTTAATCGTGGTACTGATATTCTCAGTTGTTCGACAGGCCATTTAATAAGTTTATTCAAAGTGTAAGGAAAATTTAAATGGTAGAAGATTCTTTTGGAAAGGTTTCAAAGATTTCAAATGGCATTCCAGGGGAAAAGCCTCCATGGTTTCGATTTTTCTTCGTTAGCTTTTATGTCTTCAGTTTTGAGGTTTTAATGTGTAAAAAGCACAAAGATCATATTTGAAAGTTGATTCTTAGATAGGGAAACAAAAGTCCTAAAGAAATCCATATTGTTTAAGTCCTTGTCTTTTTAAATATAATAATTGAATTGTGGGCAATAAGGACGGAGCTTCTTGTGGAATATTATTTATTTTATCGCCAACGTTTCGTCAGTCATTCCTGACTTCTTCAAAGAAAATCCTAAAGAAAGTTTCAATTTTCATAGCTTTGGTTTTAGTCATTGGAATTTTCATCTGAATTTAAATTATTTACCTACAATTTGAAGTTGTTTCTACAAAGCTTAAAAGTAAAGGTCTAAGATATCAGTAGTTGAACTTTTCGTAGCTTTAATTGTGGTACTGATATTTTCAGTTGTTCGACCGGCCATTTAATAAGTTTATTGAAAGTGTAAGGAAAATTTAAACGGTAGAAGATTCTTTTGGAAGGGTTACAAAGATTTCAAATGGCATTCCAGAGGAAAAGCCTCCATGGTTTTGATTTTTCTTCGTTAGCTTTTATGTCTTCAGGGGTTTTAATGTGTAAGAAGTACAATGATCATATTTGAAAGTTGATTCTTAGATAGGAAAACAAAAGTCCTAAAGAAATCCATGTTGTTTAAGTCCTTGTCTTTTTAAATATAATAATTAAATTGTGGGCAATAAGGACGGAGCTTCTTGTGGAATATTATTTATTTTATCGCCAACGTTTCGTCAGTCATTCCTGACTTCTTCAAAGAAAGTCCTAAAGAAACTTTCAATTTACATAGCAATCGTTTTAGTCATTGGAATTTTCATCTGAATTTAAATTATTTACCTACAATTTGAAGTATTTTCTACAATGCTTAAAAGTAAAGGTCTAAGATATCAGTAGTTGAACTTTTCGTAGCTTTAATTGTGGTACTGATATTCTCAGTTGTTCGACAGGCCATTTAATAAGTTTATTGAAAGTGTAAGGAAAATTTAAACGGTGGAAGATTCTTTTGGAAGGATTACAAAGATTTCAAATGGCATTCCAGAGGAAAAGCCTCCATGGTTTCGATTTTTCTTCGTTAGCTTTTATGTCTTCAAGGGTTTTAATGTGTAAGAAGCAGAAGTTGATTCCCAGATAAGGAATCCAAAGTTTTAAAGACTTTTTAAGCCGTTGGGATTATCAATGGAATTTGAAGCATTTACCAGCAATTTATAATTGTGTTGAGGCTGGAACATGTGCCGCAAAATGTAAAAGAAAAACGTTGGTTTTTCCCCTTGCCAACAGTTGTTGTCACGAGCCGCCACTGCTACAAATATGTATAATGTAACGTTTGCGGCCTCTTTGGCCTTTTTATTTTGCTTTTCTTCGTCGTGGACTTGTTTGCTTGTGCTATTATGCACGTTTACATTTCTCTACGATATATCTTTGTGTTGGCTATGATGGACGTCCTTGGGATTACGAGAGCCACGCGTTTACAATGAAATAATAATAATTACGAAAGTGAAATTTTATAAAATTATTCAAGTGTTAGAGAGAAAGGTTTTTGCTCCACAACTCGCTTGCTACCACCACATACATATGTACCTACATATAGTCTTCGTCGGTTCTTACTTTTCCAATTTCAATTCGGTCGAAAAGAAAGGAGTCGTCGACGAATGAGCGATGAACAATACAAGATAGAATACCAGTCACAGTTCAATTACTAATGACTGCTTTTAGCGTTTGCAGCCACTCTAATTACGGAAATAATTCCATATTTTGCTGCGGCAATTTTCGGACCGAAATTGGACTTGTTTTCAATTAGTTTGGTTGGCCTAACGACCCAATATAATCGATTAGAATCCACTCCATTTTAAAACCAGAAAAATTGGAATTTGTAAGCAAAAAGTTGGTTTTCTTCGGTACGTATGTCGTAGTTACACCACCAGATAGCAGGATACTCGAAATAAGTAAGCAGTGCTATGCTGAAGTCTAAAGCAGGCTATTCACGCTCTGACTTGCAGTCCAACTAGTGATCCGACTTTCGAAGTTGGATCTAAAACTGGACCGTGAATGGTATTGTTGGAAGTCGGATGTCTAGTCGGATCATTTAGGCGATCCAACTAGTACTAGTAGTCCGACTAGTTGGACTGCAAGTTGGAGCGTGAATAGCCTACTTTAGACTTCAGCATAGCACTGCTTACTTATTTCGAGTATCCTGCTATCTGGTGGTGTAACTACGATATACGTACCGAAGAAAACCCAACTTTTTGATTACAAATTCCAATTTTTCTGGTTTTAAAATCGAGATTCCAATTGATTATATTGGGTCGTTAGACCAATGAATGAATGCTTAAGCAAAACTTCAATCTCCTGAAAGTAAACACTAGAAAGTGAATAATTTTTCATGAAATTTTCTTCAGAAAAATTGCTGAAAATTACCGAATCACTATTTAAATTAGTTTTCTGGATGCTTAATCCTTTGCATCTTCCACCAAATAAAGATGTCCACTAGTATGAAAATATCTTCAGTAAAAAGTTTCACTTGAAATTCCTTTTCTGACACAATTTTCCAACGAGAAAGTAGGTATAAAAGCCTTATGACGTAATATCTAAATAAGTTCTGCTTAAGCAGAACTTCAAACTCCTGAAAGTAAACATTAAAAAAGTGATTAATTCCTCATGATTTTCTTCAGAAAAATTGCTGAAGATTACTGAAGTTTTCTGTATGGTTAATCCTTGGAATCTTCCACCAAATAAAGATGTCCACTAGTATGAAAATATCTTCAGTAAAAAGTTTCACTTGAAATTCCTTTTCTGACACAATTTTCCAACGAGAAAGTAGGTGCAAAAGCCTTATGACGTAAGAATGCCATATAAATTCATATCAGACCATTTTTATTAATTGGCTCGCGAAATTTACTCTAAAAAGTTATCTTTTTCTTTTCTCATTTAATTGAAGAGAAATTATGCTGGGTATTTGGTTCTTTTGCAAGATTCTTTCTTTTCGTTCATTTCACCTGTATGTAGACTTACATTTGCGTGATGCATTAAATTGCAATTTCATTTTTCGAATAAATTAGATTGTTTTTTATCCGTTAGACTTATTAGTTTTTATATTTTCTTAAGTGTTTCGTTCCCTTCAGCAAATTTTAGTGTGTCGAATTTAAAAGATTTGATATGAGGTCACGGAATTGGAGAACTTTTCGATGGATAAAAAGCTTGGTTTATTTACTGAGTACTTCTTATTTGAATAAAAAAATAGGTTGGTACTCTGTTACCATATCCAGTAGGTCTACTAATGGATACATAAGGAACTAGGGATATCAAAGTCTGGAACCGAAAAAATCGCAAAAGATTTTTTTGCGAACTTTGTTGCTGAGGTTTGTCGAACTCAAATAGGTGAAATTGGAACTCAGGAGACATAAGAAACTCTGGAAAACTCAATTAAATAAAAAAATAGGTACTAAAGGTTCCTCCTCTATAATCCAGCATCAAAACCATTACGTGTCACAGAGCCATCCATAAACCTTACTTTATGGTTTCGCTGAATTTTGCTCTAAAAATCTCTCCATTTTCTTTTTTTTTTTTTTGAATTTGACTGATTTTCAATTCCAATTTGAAAATTTCACTCAAATTTTGCCAAATTAAACTTATACAGTTTAAATGATAAAATTTAGATCTCAGCGTTTATTTTTTTAAATAAGAAGACAATTCAGGTTGTTTAAGATCGGTTTTGTTATTTAATATTTTTATTATTCAATTAGCTACGTTTCGTTACGTATTGTAACTTCATCAGGCTTCTATAAAAAAAAATGTATGGTTGACATATTTTGTAATTATTTTAATTTTTTATAGAAGCCTGATGAAGTTACGATACGTAACGAAACGTAGCTAATTGAATAATAAAAATATTAAATAAAAAAACCGATCTTAAACAACCTCAATTGTCTTCTTATACAGTTTGGAAAACTTTTTGTTTCAAGTATTAGAATGCCAGACCAATTGGAATACATAAATGTGTGGAGTATCGTTAGATAGATCAATGTTGGTCTAAAACTATAACATTAAAACAGGATTGAGTTTTACTGTTAAAACGTATTAAGTTCTGGCTAAAATATTAGTTTTTATAACATATTATAAATGTTAGTTTTTAATTTTTTCACGTCATATTTATCAAAAATTGCACGTGGCAACCATAAATACCTAACATTTGATAACTATTTACCGTCCACACTGTATCAATTTTCACTATCAAAATAATAACTTTTCCAACCTTCAAACGAAAAAATTCGAACAATTTTCCTGAAAATTTCGACGCACTTCAGACATTGATATCATAAATAAATAGTACAAAAAATAAGTGAATCCAAAAAGCATGTTTCTAGGTATTGGTGTTTATTTTTCGAGCGATAAGCACGAAATTCCAAATTGGGTACATATATATTATATATATATTATTTTTTTTCGTAAAAAACCTTCTGAATACTTAAGAGATAATACTTACGGCATTTGTGAAGCGATTAAAACGAGACTTATCTCTCATTTTCCAAATGCTTGGACAAATCAAAACGTCGACCAGTTTGCCGTTTGGTCAATGAACTTGAAAAATTGGACTTTAAAAACGAAAAGAATTCGTCGGTTTTTTTTCCTCCTCTATACAAATGCAATTAGAAAGCCTTCTTTTCAGCAAAGGAAAGTAATGCGGAAAAAATTAAAAGTAAAATCGGATAGTTGACGTAAAAAAGGAAAAAAAAAATTATTGTTAATTAAATATTATTTAATCGAATTGATATAAAGTAACGTATGTAAACGATTTGATGTTACAAAGGTTATCTCTGGGTAAGAAGATTGTTGGAGTTAATTTTTCTCTTAAAAAAATATTTGTTATAAAGATAATTAATGGTCTTTGTAGGCCAATCAATACTTGTTAATAATAGAAAAAGGGTTGTTGAGGAAAAGCTGGTCATTAGTGGGTGAACTCGATTAGAAAAATCGAGGACAACCATAATCGTATAGATTCACCGCTGATTGGGCGATCAAATCAGTGTTTGGTCCCAAAAAAAAAAAATTATAAAAAGAAAATTGGATTACTTTAACAATGGGTGACACGAACCGAAGAAATTGTCGATGTAATAAATGTACTTTCACTTTTAATGTCATACTTAATTCCTATCTGTCTTTTGTATACATTTGTGATTAATCAATTTTTTATGTAACTCGAAACGTAATATTTCTAAGTATTCAAAAATTTAAATTTCTCAATTTTAAAACGCAATTATATTTCCCGAAAATTGACCGTATGGACCAGTGACCAATTGTGGTGTTAATATTTTTTTCTCTCTTTTAAATAATGCACCCTCATTACGTTTTATTTAACCCCATAACTGTCAGTAGACTGTAACAACCCCTTGTTACTCTGGCAAAAATACCGCAAATTAAGGTCGTTATGTTTTTCGTTAAAATGAATGCTTTAATTAAATAATGTAACGTGAAACCATGAACGTAGTTCTGGAAAAATAATGCATTTTTTTGTGGTTTGAAAAAAAAATAAGGGAGGATTATGACTTGTAATTATCGTAGACTTTCAAAGCTTATGGGATTATAAATCGGTTTTTTTTTTTTTTTTTGGTGAAAAGCTTTTGATATTTGACGAAATTTTAATAAAAACGAATGAGGTCGGAATTTCGTCAGGAATTAAGTTCCTTAAAATTTTTCCTCAACCTCGACTGTTATTGAAAATAAAATGTGTTAATTTTATTTTATGTTACATTTTTCAAGGCAACTTATACCGAAAGGTTTCATTTAATATAAGCGGAAAAATATTCATTTATTGTCAATTATAAAATACTAAATCTGAATCATTTCTTAAGTCCAAATCGGCCTAAAGTTTTAACTTGCTAAGTCCAATTTTAATTATTTTTTTTGGTTCCATTAGGAAGGGAATACAAAATTCTATCGAATGATAAACTGATAAATCATTTTAAATATAGAAATTACTAAATAAAACACAAATCGAACACCTGATATCTGTACTAACTTACTGTTAAAATGATTTAGCAGGTTAACACTTTAAGCCGACGATATACTATCTGAAGTGCATTCTTGGTAGTTTGGCTTTTTAGTGTATGAAGGATTTGAGAAAAACTTTAGTAAATTTTTGTCCAGTGATATAAGATTAAAATTAATAGTTTTACTTTAAAGAAATAGTCTGAACTTGAGTTCAGATGATTGCAGCGTTAAAACTCAAAAATTAGACTTAAGATACTATGGTTCTCCGATTTCAGTAATAGTAAATAAAAGTAATATTGGTTAATTAGGAGTTATACGTAGTAGGATCAATTTTTTCTGTGATTTGATTAACGGCAATCTAAGTTTTCCAATTGCTTTCGAGGATCTTCTTTCTTTAGTGATAATATTTTCTAAATATTTGAGTTAAACCACATTTTCTGGAGAGACGTATTTCTCTTCAATATTCCTGTGATTTTTGATTTTCCAGTGTTTATATTTTTCCATAAATTCCACTTTAGCAAGTAGTACCAAGTTAATTGCCATAAATTAGCGATTCATTGTCTGGTTCTTTAGTAAACCCATTTTTTTCAGGACATCCATCAATTTTTTCAATTTACTCAATCGAAAACCTTTAGCGAATCGTCAAAACATATCCTTAATTCCCGGTTCTTGATCAGCACTAATTCTCAGGACTTTTGAGGAATTCTTCGTTCCTTTTATATTTCCGAATCCAAAATTAATGTTATCCGGCACCTTTTCCAATTTTCTGTTTAATATTTTCCATATAATTCCCGATTATTCCATAATCGTTGCAGTTATTTGCTTAAGGTTCTTTTTCCAAGCTTTCATTCGTTGTATCATTCAAATAGTATGAAAACCATTTTTCTGTAAATTAAATGGCATTAATTACTTTAGTTAGTAAATATAAAAAACATTCTTATTAAATTATTACCTGTCATAAAACTTTTCATTTTTCCTTTGGTAGTTACAACCATAGTTGTATTGCAGCTCTAAAAACAATGATGTTTATCAGTAGGTAATAATCTTTTACAATTTTTCATTTTAAAGTTTGGTATTGTATGCTTGATTATTATTTACACACTATTTAAATTAGTTATTGTTGTATGAATAATATTACAGTTTTAAATTTCTTTTTAAACGGTTTATATTTCTTCTATCATCTTAGCCAATAGTACCAGGTGAATTGCCAAAATTTTGAAGGATATTCATTAGTTTTTCCTAGTTCATTGGATTGATCAAAGGCCCTGAAACTTATGCTTATTTCTTGGTTCTTGCTTAGCACTAATTTTCAATACTTCTATGGCATTCCTCATTCCTTCTACCAAATTGATTTTCATCCAAAATGTTTTTAATTTTCCTTTTCAATCGTCACTTTAGTATTAATATTTGGGTAAAACCCTTAGCAGTATTGGAGATGAAATTAGTAACTATATATGCACTGCACTTCTTCGGTTGAGCTTTATTTTGCAGAGTTTTTATTGTACCATCCAAAACACTTGGAGATAGTTTTCCTGTAAATAATTGTGTTACTAAATATAAAAAATAGTTATAGTTAAATTTTCTTTTCGTATACTTACAGCCTTAGTTCTTTTGAAGTTGTTAAAAGCAATAATGTTTATCATTCCGTAATTATCTTTTACAATTTCTCATTTTAAAGTTTGACATTGTTTGTTATTTTAACTTACTTGTAATTTGAATTATTTATTGTTGAATGAACAATAATGCATTTTTAAATTTCTTTTTAAACGGTTTTAAGATCAATGGTTTCCATCCGAATCATTAGCTCCTCCAATAGCCACCAATATATATTATAATTCATCAATTTGATAATATTTTCTACATTTCAGTACAATTTAATGTTGAGGTTATTTTCATCTCAATATTTCATAACCTCTTTTTTGATATTCGCACGCATTTTCCAAAGCACACTATCCGCAAGTAAAAGTTGCGTTAAGAACTTAGTTCCCATAGTTCCAGAATCCATAAATCAAGCGATTCGACGGTTTCCTGATTGTTATAGCTTTTATTTAGAACTGTAACAATATTCATTTATTTGATATTTTCTAATTGAAAAACGTAGTTGAAGCGGGAAATTTTAATTTTATTAATCCTAGATATGAATACGTGTGGTTTAAAGGTTTAATATTATATTTTTAATTTTGCGAACGATTATTTTATTTGTTTATTGATTTAATTTGCAAAAAATGATCAGATATCTATATTTTAAATTTGGTACTCCAAACACATGTGATGGCCACACTTTGGATTAGTGTTTATAGTGCTAATTGGGAATTTCGCAAAAATTATCAAAACCAGATTTAAAACAACCAAAAAAAAAATAATACTTTAATATATCAAAATAAATAAAAGATATATAGAAACTTAAACTTTAGTTATCTTTCCAGTTTTAGTTTTTATTACTGGTAAAATTGCTATCATGATTTTTTACACTGTGGAGCAAACGCTTTCCTAAGCACGTGCCTCAAAATATAAAAATCGATAAAATTTTATAGTTTTTATGCTTATAAATATATCTGTTGTGTCTACAGATATATTTTTTTCCATTTTAAGGCCACAAACATAGAACAGCTGATATTTTTCGTAGAATATTATGGAAATTACGGTGAATTAAAATGGATATAGGGAAATATGTATGTTATTTTCCTGGAAAAACTAGGGGGTGGGTTTGGTAAGTGGGGGTGTTTCATTTGATTTGCAATGTAGACAGTATGGGTTCGTGATGGATTTCCATTTTCATTCCTAGAATGAAAACTATGGCAAACAAAAAAAAATAAATGAGGGAATTTGTTTATCAATTTAATCCGTTTTATATCCGGTTTTATTTATTACGTCAGGACTGGTGTAAAAGTATGAAAATTATACAAGTACTTTAAATATTAACAGCAAAACTCTTTATGGTATTGGTCAAGGTTGTTCTTAATTGTTCTTTTTAAGTTTAGGCTCCGGTTTTGGAATAATTCTGATTTAAGTTGGTATTATTAAATTTTTATAAGTATTCCCTGTTCTGTGTTGAGATTGATAGGAGCTGGAACCTATTTATCTTTTAAAGGTTCTAACTCTTATCGTCTAAAATAAATTTGTTTTTTTAAGAAAAAATAGCCAAAATCTTTATTATTTGTAAGTAAAAACGTTTGGAATCTTCATACTTTTCATCTTTCCATCCCATTTGTTTAAGTCTATAAAGAAAAAACTTGTACTATAGTCTTGCAATTTTGAATCTTCTTCTTCTTCTTCTTGTGCCTCTTTAACTCTGAAGATTGGAGATCATAATGGCAAAAAATGCTTATGCAATAAATACCCCGAAGAACCTTGAATGCAATAATTTCCCGATGCCTTCGGCATCCTTGGGTAGGTTGTTTCGCCTGTAGGGTCGACAGGATAAAAGAGGTACTAGTCCTTGTGATATTTGCTTAGTTATTAGCATTTGGTCCAAAATATTTGAAAAATTTTATATCTACTTGAAGCCAATTTAATTTTTGCCAAAACAAACAAAAAAAATGGAAAGGAAAATGGCATTTTAATATTTAAATTTATTTGGTAATGCAATTTTATCTTAGTCGTTTGACATTATGTTTTTTTTTTAAATTAATGGTCTGACTTTAAGGAGTGGTAAGGGAGGTTCGATTATCCCTGGCGGCTTAATTTTTCTGAGGTCGTTTTAAACGATGATAAAATGATATATTAATAACTAATTTCTTCAAGGGGATAACTTTTTAGGATCTTTTCTAAGATTAAAAGGAATCTTCGATCCAATATGGACTTTAACGTCGATTAAAAATTTAAGATTGGTTCTTTTATTGTTGTTCCACAACAATGTTTTGAATTGATTATATTTTTATGGTCAATTTCATTTTGAGGGTGTTGAACTTGGCGACTATATATCCTTCATCTGGAACGAGTCGTAAAAATTATTGCCAAAAATAATTCTTGCATTTTTTTTCCTTGGCTTTTATTGGCCGAATAAACAAGTTTATATTGGTGTTGTGACGCTGGAAACAATATCGACGCTGGTCGTCGTCGACGTCGTCTCAGTGGCGCCCCCATAAACACGTGTTCAAGCTCCGGAAGTAATGCTCCTTGTTATATTTACACAAAGGTACATATGTATATGGTTTGGTCCATATAAAGCCTCCCACAACTCCCAGAGTCCCTGCGGGATACTAGAAAACCAACTCCTCTCACCATCTCCTTCATTATTTCCACAATGAGTTTTCAAGCAACAAATTACAAAAAGAAAAAAAAAATATTTGCAACACTTTAACCTTCGTTGGAAACACAAAGAAAAAATTGCATCACTGCACTATTGCATTATTATTGACAAAATGAAATTATTTTGCACGTTTAAAACGATAAACAAAAAACAGGCACGAGGAATTTTAAAAATAGCGAAATTCTTTCGCCAAATGCTGTCGTAGGTGACGTAGTGTTTTCTCCACTTGTGTGTGTGTGTGTATTTTTTTTTTTGTGGTGCATTTTTCGTTAATGCATTCATATACAATTAGATATTACGACAATGCAAATATTGCAATCGATTTCTTATAATTGGAGTGGCTTGTGCATAATTGTGATTTGCAAAAAATAAGGCTTAATCATTACGGCCATTATGGAGGCAACCCCTTCCAAATTCGCCTCGAAGGCCCCTTTCTTTAACCCAAATAAGATTTTTTTTTTTTTAGCAATAGTCGATCGTGAAATCTAGACGTGCGTGTATTTAAAATACTCAAGACCGTATTGAAATTAAAAGTAATCCAAATTCCGATTGAAACTGTGTCAATAGAAATTCATTCAAATCAAAGACGACAATGTCGGAGAATGAAAAAGAGAAAGAGAATTGTATTGTGGGTGTAATCAACTCTTATATGTATATGGTGGCAGATATCTGTTATGTATCGCTCTGTATAGTTATAGTACAACAAAAAAACCCCATGTCGTCAAAATCCAATAAAATTGCCGATAAACAAGCCCCGTCTGGAATTTTAATCAACCCTTATTACGCCATTAGATCAATATTTACAAAGCCGGAACTCTAAAAGAAGAGGTCTTCTCTGAAAACAAACGATAAATTTTGGGCAAAAAATCGGCGAATTTGCCTCATTTATGCAAACAATTTTTGCTAATATTAGGCGAAGTTGAACGATTTGGGATATTTAGTAATTAGGTAATCTAGAACTTTAAGGAGTTCTTTTTAAGGAAAATTCATGCTTTTTTTGCCAACTAATACTTTCATATTTGCAAAAAACATTACTCGTTAACCAATGAAGTTGGTCTTTCTCGATACAATAAAATAAGTTTGGCAATTAACTACTTAATGTTTTTGAAGGTTTTTAATGGTTTTACTCAGATAAAGATCTGCAAAACTCTTGGAGGCATTTAATAAAGGTCACCATGGAAAAATGACGTTTCGGATGCCTCTTGGCAAAAGCGAGAATAAAAACGCACGTAAGGTGTTATTCTTGTTTCTAAAACTCTATTTTTTTCTGGTAATAAGGTTAAATCGTTATAACTAGAGTTGATAACAAAATTTGCTTCATTATTAGTACAAAATACTAGTAGCCACCCGTGAAAAATTCATAGCCAACATTGACAACAGATAAATGACAAATATATATTATATATTTTTTACAAGATCAAAAAAAGGACTATTTTTTCTTTTTTTGAAAAGTATATCGAAAATATTGTTTAAGGTAACAAAAAAAAAAAATATCGAGAAGGTTTGAGTCCTTAATATTAATATTAAAAGATCTATCATATTTAATTTCGATTTTTTATTTGTACTTTCATTTTTGCGTCAATGCTGTCAAACTATCAAGGTAAAAAAATTCATCTGCACATATTTTTATAGAAAATTGAATTTCCTACAAAAAATGTCTCTTTGAAAATTGTTGCCAGACACGCCGTTTCCGAATAATCAAGCTTCAGACATTGATATAATTTTTAGATTTATCTTCTTTATTTTGGAATTTTGTAACTGACGAAAAAATGAATAAATAGAATTGAACAGTATAGATTTTTGAAGCGAATTTAATGCTCTACAAAAAAGGACTCTTAACTTTTTTATATAAAATAACTTTTTCAAAAGTTATTCACAATTAAAGTTGAATGAAAAATTAAATTATTGTTTTTTTCGGTGTTGAACCAATTTTGAAAGAGTGATTTTATGTAAAAACGTTAAGAGACCTTTTTTGTAGAGCATTTAATTCCCTTCAAGAATCTATATTGTTCATTTCTATATATTTATTTGTTCGTTAGTTACAAAATTCCAAAATAAAGAAGATAAATCTAAAAATTATATCAATGTCTGAAGCTTGATTATTCGGAAACGGCGTATCTGGCGAAAATTTTCAAAGAGACGTTTTTTTGTAGGGAATTTAATTTTCTATAAATATATGTATTCGTTTTTTCAAAAAAAAAAATGTCGATTTTTTTGGCCCGGTCATATTTTTGTTAGTATGTGTTTATTTTCTTTATATACTCTGTCCTTGACGACATATATACCACTATTGGCCTACTATTACATTGATTTAAAATATATTACTATTTTAATTACTTAGTTATAAATTAAAAAAAATTATAAACAGTTATAATCCTTTTGAAATCTTTGGTTTTACAACAAAGTAGGTGTCAAAGTGGTAATAGGACTAATAACCGACCACTGTGAAATGAAAAAGCACCTGCATCCAATGGGATTACATGTGAATGATCCAAAATACAAACTCTGCCAGGAAAATGAAACCCTTTTTCACGTTTTGGGGGAATTCGGTGCTCTAAATGTATAAAAACATGAGCAACAGGGGATATCAAGTTCTGGAACTTATATAGTCGGAAAGCATGCAAGGCTGGGGCCCAAGAAGTGGGAACCTAAACAACACTGTAAGCTCTAAGGCTGCAGTATTGAGGTTCCATGAGCCTCATCTGGAAAATCCAGCTTAATATATATTATATAAGAAAAAGATAGGTAGAAAATAAGAGAAGATAGTTTAGGTTGTTTAAGATCGGTTTTTTTTATTTAATATATTTTAATATTCAAATTAGCTACGTTTCGTTACGTATAGTAACTTCATCAGGCTTCTTGAACCACAAAAATATGACTCATTTATTTTAAAAGTGACGTAAGTCCATTTCAAGGACGATCTATATGGTGATTCTTCGTAGTATGTTATTTAACTGCTAAGTTTTTAGAAATTACTGATTTCATTTTAGTTGTTAACAAAAACGCCAATTATTCCTTGCTCCTTAGTATCTTATGTTCCTATGGTTTAAAATGATAACACTATAGGGATTGTTCTTGAAATGGACTTAACACACTTTCAAAATAAACGATTCAAATAATAGTTTCAATTTAAATTCAATAAATAAATTTATTTTTTGTGATTCAAGAAACCTGATGAAGTTACGATACGTAACGAAACGTAGCTAATTTGAATATTAAAAAAATATTAATTAAAAAAACCGATCTTAAATAATCTGAATTGTTTTCTTGTTTAATAAAAGCTGAGATCTGAATTTTATCATCTGTTAAGTAGAAAATAAAAAAAAAAATTATTAAGGCAAGGACAGAAGAGAATTTTAGTCAGGAAAGTCAACAAATAGTTGCGGAATAGAAGAATATAATTATCTTTTATTGGTATTCGGTTAATATCGGTGTTTGTTGTCTAATGTGGTTATCACTTGGGGTTTTTTAAATTTCGTAGGACCTGCTGGGTAATTCTTTTCCAGCAATTATGTTTATTTACTGTGGACATGAAACTCATATTCAAGAACTTTTCCGCCGTTTGATTTTTCCTTTAGGTCCTTGTTATTGTAGGTTTTTGTACAAGTCCTACGTTGCTTCAGCTCTATTCTTTTAAACGAATATCTATAAATTTTCTTGAACTTTTCTTTTTTCCCGCATGAAGCGCTGTCCTACACCAACCGTTTTCATTTAATCAGTTCAAGTATGTAAATGAATTGATAGACAAAGTTGTAAAGGTATTATCATAATCATAGATTTTTTTGCAATATTTGTTATCTGAAATTAAATGCAAATATTAAACTTATCACTAATCAACAGTGGGTTTATCCACTTACGTTTACGTTATAGTTTGCAAAAGAACAATATGACACACATGAATTATTAGAACAAATGATGATAATAATTAAAGTGGGGAATTTATTACTATCACTCATAATTTTATTAATAAATCACCTTCGATTTGTTATCAATTATATATGTGTATTTTTTTTTTTTGTTCAATGGCAAATATAATACTTGATTATATGGTGAAGAATATTGAGGGTTTATAGAGGAAATCTGTGTAAAGATTTAAGAATTTACGTGTTATTTGAGGCTTAATGGAAGCCGCAAATGTGAAGGCAAATTGATTATATAGGTATAATATAGCGAAGTAAAAACGAAAGAATTCTTCCTTATAAAATTCAAGGTCAGCACCCAATACATATTTAATGTATCAATTTTCTCGACATAAACAAAGAGAGGTCCCACCCAAAATCGTAGAGATACCTATGTAATCGTAAGTGTTGGGAAGTGCGGGACGGGACGAAAAATTTTTGCACACTCAAATATCACTCGATTTATTTTTATAATCGAGTAGGCTAGGTCGAGATGACGTCACACAAATAATAAATTCTCGATTTGGGTCAATGTAAATTTGTCGTTGGTCTAAAACACAATTATGTCCAACCTATAATTAATATATTTATTACAGTTAGGCTTAACAAAATAAAAAAAAATAAAAATTATAATTTGTGAGAAAAAGTATAATTCTGGCGTCTCTCAATTGTGGTGGTGGTCTGGCCTAGTTGGGGACCAACTGTATGCCACAATGGAACAGGTAGCACAGCTACGAAAAAATCAGATCAAGTTGGAACAATTGAATTTGATGAATAATTAAAATCGATAAAGATTGCATGCCGTGAATAATGCAACAATGTAAACACATGATAATTGATTCATTTTTGTATTTGTTTTGCAATTCTTGCCATATTCTTTTTCTTCATGTTTTTCAATTTTCACAAGGACCTTCTCCAACGATCGTAGGCCATCGATTATTTCCACTATTCGGCAAGGTTTTGTGGTCGCTTAAAGTCATTTCGTAAAACACTTTAATTTTAACAGATATTCGACGCCAATTTCAGTTCTTGTCTTTACGCCAAATTTTGAATACTTTATATTTAGGCACAAAATTATAAATAGAATTGATTTTAACTTAAAAAAATTGATTGAGAATATTTCTTATAAATACCATTACTTCTTCACCTATACATAATATGGCAAATCCTGGATTGCAATTTTCAATCAATAATTTTCTTTTATAGATTTACTTGAGCCTTTATGGTTGTAGTAAACAAATTGCTGGCTTAATTCCAAAAGGTCGTAATCCTCAATATATCTATATGCATTTTGTTCGATTATGATTACCCTGGCAGTATATTAACCGAATTTTCAAAGTAGGAAACTTATAAAAAAAGTTCCAGAGTATGAAGTTCCAATGTATTTTTAGTCCTTGTTAATGTTAGGTGGTCAAAAATTTGGGGAACTAATTGAAATCGGCGTACTTATCCATCTGATCTCTTTCGTTTGAAATCTATATGAAAGCTCGGAAGTAATAGTAAATACCGAAAGGGTTGCATTTTCTCACCATTACTTTATAAGGGATACAATATGCTTATCTATCTATGCATCTATTATTATACAGAGGAAAGATTTGATTGTTTGTTTGCTTTGAATAGGCTCCGAAACTACTTGACCGATTTGAAAAATTCTTTCACTGTTGGGAAGCTACACTATTTCCGGTGAACATAGGCTTTATTAAATTTTCAAAAAAGTTAGGGATCCACACTAAAACTCCAATAATGTAACCCAAGGTCTATAAAAATTACCAAAAAACATTCTTTTATCGCGTGCGCTGCGAAAAATATTGGTTATAGAACAAAATAATGTAGTACGATTTTGCAGAACATATCATTATCTACAAAAAATAGAACGACATCATATTTCTAACTATTATAGTTATGTCACAATAAGTGGTTTTTCATTTTAAAAAATATATATAAATGCCATCGCTATAAAAGCTCTTTTATTTATACTTTGGGATTAATCCTTATTAAAATAAATGACTTCATATTTAAGTTTGCTTCAATGCCATTATATAAGTTTTTGAGTTATTCAATTTGAACATTCCATTCGAAAGATATCACAAATTTAAAAATGTAAGTTATTTGAAAAATGTCGCATGGTCACCGCATTTTCCTTATAATTAAGACCAACTTTATTGAACTTGGCGATATTTTTTATTTATGTATAGATGCTGATTGAGTTACAGATTATTTGGTCTACGGTAGGTATACCTACCGTAGCTATACGCAATAGACATACTCTTTTTAGATATTTATAAATATTTTTTGAAAATTGATTATTACATAGAACAATTTTATTCTTTGCAACAGTTTATTAAATGTGTCTTTTTAAAGTTGACAAAATAGTGTTTTTAAGTATGAATATGTTTTTCGTAAAAGAAATAAGAAATATAAAAATTTTCATATACCACTACAAACGGCAAAATTTGAAAAGAAAACATAATCTACACCTACGTTACGCAGACGAAGTTGCGGGGATCAGCTAGTTGCTTATAATACCGCAAGCTTTGGAGGAGTGAAATGGTGGATTTAAAATTGGCGAGAAGTGTTTTTCCAATCATCGATCCAAAAATGATTTGATCTAAAAATCAACATCAAGAAGACCAAAATTATGATCATTGATCGCAATAATGTCCATCAAAATTAACCGGAAGCCTACTGGTGGCCGAGTGGTCAAGGTAACCTCTCCAAAACTGGTAGGTGTTGGGTTCGATCCTCATATCGAGTAAATTTTCGATATTTCTCCGAAATTTGAAGTGATATGTTGGACCATGATAGAAGCATTGATTATATGGCTCGTTTATTTTGAAAGTGGCGTAAGTCCATTTCAAGGACGATCTATATGGTGATTCTTCTTCTTGTAACTAGAACAAAGTATCTTAATTATTTAACTGCTAAGTTTTCAGAAATTACTGATTTCATTTTAGTTGTTAACAAAAACGCCAATTATTCCCTCCTCCTTAATACCTTATGTTCCTATGGTTAAAAATGATAATACTATAGGGATTGTTCTTGAAATGGACTTGATTCACTTTCAAAATAAACGGTTCAATTATGATTTACAAGCTTTACGTTTTAAAGAAGTAAATGCAACAAGATTGAATCAAATATAACTTATGGTTTTTGAGAAAAAAAATTATTGAAAATCTGCGCAAAACGACGCATATACGTTTGTCTATTATTGTTATGATTATTTAGCTAACTATTATTGATTTATTATCATTAGAAAATTAGCTGGTGTCATTTTTGGCAATTAATTTTAGACCACTTTCGAAGATTAAGCATGGGTCCAATTGTTATAATAGAGCTTGGGACAATCATGGTAATCACATCTTGAAAGACTTGCTTGCAAGTTTGGCCCAGATTTCTGCATAGTTGGACCAAATCGGAGTTTATCCTAGTCCTTTGAGTGGGAGATGTTAAATATTATCCCTTCTCATTTTCCAAGGAAATTATGGATAAAACCGGGTTCCAGGAATGAGTTCTTTGTAAACTCTATTAATAATTTTAATATTTAAAACTCCAACATGAAGCTGTAATAGTCAAAGTTCTTTCCATTCTTTTTTAATATAATTCAAAGAAATGTTTTTTTTCCTTTTCAATTACTGCGTTCAACATCCAACAGTTGAAATAATAATTCTAATAAGAGAAATATAAAATACGTAGTATTTTAATAATTGGATTGCTCAAGGGTGAGAAAACTACAACCTTTAATATTTTATTTAAATGATCATTGAGGCTCCTCTTCAGCAATTTCTTTTTCCTTGAAAATCTTTTCGTCCACGATTGCGTTTCAAAGTAAATAAATGTTAAACGTTTTTTTTTTTTTTTTGTACTATTTAAAGTTTAAACATTGGAATATAGTTGAGGAAAATTACGTTTTTTACTTTAATGATTTCATTTGCTTAGTACTATTACAGTGTTCAGGTTTCATTTACATAAGCTCTATAAAGATAATATTTGTTGATGGTATTACGATTTTTTTTTTACTTTTAAGTGGAGGAAATATCAATGCAAATCGATATGATGTTTGGGGACAAGGGGTACCTCAGCTACAGGTCCAGACCAAAGAACCACCTACGTGTTCAATTAATTATGTCGCGTCCATTAATCACAATTGGAACAAAGGCGAATGCGCTATCATCTGAAATTTTTCAAATACATGAAATTATTTTCGAATAACGGCACTTTTACAAATTGAAACCTTGACCCTGAATGATATTGAAAAAGAACGTGAACCTAATGAAACCTAATGTATGCCTCATTTTGTCCCACTTGTCCCCGTATATTATATATTGCCGTCATACAAACATTGACGTAATATAAAAGAAATTATAAATATCGTAAAACAAAAAATACTTAAACAATAACACATAAATATGTACGTATTTGCACTAATACAAATCCAAACAATTTCAATGACTTTTGACGATATCAGCATTATTTTCTTGTGCTCTATGTATAGTTGAATTTTGTAATTGAATTATTGTTTTGTTTATTTACATATAAACTCTTTCAATATTTATAGTTTGAAACTGGTCTGGAAGTTAATGCTCTTGTCCAGGCCAACGATATGGCCAGGCACCGGTTTTGCCTTTTGCAAGGTTTCATAAAGAAAAAGAAAAAACGCTCGATCTAAGTATAAATGACCCAATTTCCGTTTCATCTTTTGCAAAATATTTACCAAACAGACGAAAATATTCTCATTAAAGTGAAAAAAAAAAATATAAAAATAGTTAAATATCCGTTTTCTCATGAGAGAGTGTCGAACGTGCAGATTGTAATCTACATCGTTACGATTTTATTGCAATTAATTCCTCTTTGTTTGCCAGGCGAGGAAAATTACTATGTTTATGACGTCATACTCACTGCTATAATATATATATCAGACTACTAAAATTAAGTTTTTCGTTGAGCCAAATTAGTGTTAAAGATTTAATTTTTTTCCTTTTTTTTTGTTGTTGTAGCGATTATCATTTCCGTCATCACATTCTAACAATGGCAGCACATCGTTTAAATTTTCCCTGTCGAGTACGGCAGACATGGAAGGACCGGGTGGCAGTTTGGAATGCATTCAACAGTACATGGGCCCGTCGCGAAATGAACTGGAAAAGTTGGGGGCGTTGTCTCGAAAAATGCGCATTCAAGCCAATGAAGATATTTACGAAGCAACGCGACAACGAATGGCCGTTGTCGAGGAAAATCAGAAAAATAAATGGTAAGCTATCCAAAAGCACAAATGTAAATCGAAGTATAGGTAAAGATGCTTCGAAATTTGCCAGCCAGTATTCCCTTTATTGTTCAAATTTGAACCTTTTTGTTCCATTGCAACGTGAAAATTGAATACTGGTTTACTGTAGACTATATAATTCATATAAATTCGTACAGCTTGCAAAAACTATCCGGTTCGAAGGACCAAAAAATGATAATTTTTTTTTAACATGAAATCGTTATTTCAAAGGACAATCATTCCCTTTACATAATAACTGAGTCCATGACCTTTGTCTGTCATATTATCAAATGATCTAGCTCATTGTTGGACCCCTGGGGGTCCGCGATCCCATTTGAAAAAGTTTGTTTTTTGTTTTTTAATTTAATGAAGGAATACTAAAATGTAATATTGTTCGAAAATTGCACTTTTTTTCACTCAGAAGTCCTTGGCATTGTGCTTGATATCCTTGAGGGTCCGCGGCTGAAAAAGGTTAGGAATCGCTGATCTAGCTCAATGGTTCCAGTAGCGTAGCGAGGAGGGAAAGGGAAAAGCCCCGGATGGCACTTGAAAATGGGATTGCATATTTCTGTTGATTATTTCAATGAAAGGAAAAAAATACCTTTACATAATTACTGTTTCCCAGAACTGCGTCTGCTATATTAGCAAATGATCTAAGTGATTCCCGTAGCATAGTGGGTGCTTGGAGGTGGGGGGCATGGCCCCGGAAGATACATGAAAATGGGGCAGCATATTGATGTTGATTATTTCAACCAAAGGACAAAAATTACCTTTACGTAACTACTGTTTCCCAGAACTTCGTCTGCTATATTAGCAAATGATCTAAGTGATTTCCGTAGCATAGTGGGTGCTTGGAGGTGGGGGGCATGGCCCCGGAAGATACATGAAAATGGGGCAGCATATTGATGTTGATTATTTCAATCAAAAAACAAACATTTCCTTCACATAATAACTGATTCCCAGAACTTCGCCTGCCATATTATCAAAGGATCTAATTCAGTGGTTCCAGTAGCGTAGCGTAGTGGGTGCAGGGGGGGGGGGCATGGCCCTGGTCAACACATGAAAATTGGATGGCATATCGGATGTTAATAATTCCATAAAAGATTAGGCTTTAAGAAAAACACTAAAGCAAGCAATTCACGCACCGACTTGTAGTTCAGCTAGTCGGACTACTAGTTGGATCGTCTAAATGATCCGCTAGACATCCAACTTCCAACAACACTATTCACGGTCCGACTTTAGATCCAACTTCGAAAGTCGAAAGAAAAATAGTTAGAGGATTTTAAGTTATTTGAATTTTTATCAATTTTCTGGACTAATTATGAAAGTAGGGACAGTGGATTTCCGGTCGGTCCCGGGCGGCGAAAACATACTCTACGCCACTTAGTGGTTCCCAAAGTTGGCTGGGTTCCAACCCACTTCTTAGGTTTCAATCTTGGAACAAGAATTTCCAATTTTGGGATTCACTTCTTAGTTGTCTTAAAAAAAAGAGCGCTTAAACATTGGTAATGCTTTTGGAAATACCAAATTTATCACTTCTTTGTTTTTATTATTGGACCCATAGTTTGGGAAATACTGATCTAGCTTATTGACCCTTATTCTCTGCAAATGAAAACTCGAAAGAACTTGGTAAATCTTATTGTACTTTTTAACCAGTGTTTCCCAACTTTTGGTGCAAATTTAATACCTATCTTTCTAAAGTCCCAATGCCCTCAATATCATGTTGAGTTTATACTGAAAATTGCTATACAAATAACTTAAACTTTGAACAACCACCACCCCCTTATCTACCAAAATGTTATTCTATGAGGCCCTACGTTAGAAAATACTTTTCTTAAACTATAGGTCCCCAATTTTTCATGAAATATCACCTTTTGCATTGGAAAAAATACCTCCTTTGTCTTATAATTTCTTACAAAAGAAAAAACATTTCAAAAGTTATTCTCAATATTATCTTTTTTCTCTTCATGTAAACCCAAAAATCCCTCGGTAGGATTTTCGAGAATTCATTGGGAAAGTTCAAACATGAAATTGATGTTAATAATTCCATAAAAGATTTTGCTTTGAGAAAAGCACGGAAACTACATTTTTAAATAATTAAGGAATTTTAAATTATTTGACTTTTTACCAATTTTCTGAAAATAAAGACGGAGAATTTCTGGTCGATTCCGGGCGGTGAAAACGCACACTACGTCACTTAGTGGTCCCCAAAGTTGGCTGGGCTACAACCCATTTCTTGGGTTTCAATTTTGGGACTCATGTCTTAGATATCTGAGAGAAAAAAGCACTTAAACATTGGTAATGATATTGGCATTACCAAATTTATCACTTCCTTTTTTTCACTCATGTCTTATAGCCACTGGTCGTGACCCATGGTTTGAGAAATACTGATCTAGCTTATGGATCCTTATTTTGTTCAAATTGCAAAGGAAATTTTAGAAGAATCTTAAAAAATCTTACTTTTACTCTTAATCAGTGTTTTCTAACTTTTTGTGTAATGTTCTATCTATCTTTCTAAAGTTTAAATGCCCTCAATATCATGTTAAGTAAATACTAAAAGTTACTATAGTATGATTAATTAAACCTTTGTACAAGTCCCTTTTAAATTTTTTTCCAACCCCTTGTCTACGACAGTCTTACGTCTATGAGGCGTAAGCCCCACATTGGATAATACTTCTCTAAAGCATAGATCCCCAATCCCCAATTTTCCACTTGAAAAAAATGTTTACCTCCCGTTTTTATCAAAGCTTCAAAGTTATTCTTTCTATATTATCTTCTCTGTCTTCATGTAAACCCAAAGCTTCCTCCGTAGAAAGTTCGAGGATCCATTGGTAAAGTTCAAACATGAAAAAATTCCTCAAATAAAAGGCTTATGTGTATTTTTGACTGAAAATTCTAATACAAATTCTTTTTGCTTTGCAGCACTAGGGTAATTAAGCCGAATCAGACCGATATAGGCCGGAAGGTGAAAGTGAAACAGACCGGAAATCGAATTTTACCAGCGACAACGGCACCTCGACGGGAAGTGGCTCCAGTGGTTGCTACCCCGCCGAAGCCGCTCTCCACACCATACCAATTAAACCCGTTGACTAACCGACCCCCTACGTCAAACCAGCGTGTTCCTCCCAACGGACTCAGCAGCAACTGCGTCACCAGCAGCCGACCAACCCCAAAGCCTTCCAACGTTTCCGACATCTCAAAACGGCCAATTAAAGAACGTTTAATCCACTTATTAGCTCTTAAACCTTATAAAAAACCTGAACTATTCGATCGAATCATCAAAGGTATGGATTTCTTTTATATTTTTTTTGATTTTGATCATTGACTTTTATTTATTTTTTTGTAGATGGTATTAGAGAGAAGGAACGTAATTGTATTACGACTGTATTGAAACAAATAGCCTGTATGCGTGATAATACGTACATTTTACATCGAAATATATGGAATGATGTGCAGGACGATTGGCCATTTTATACGGAGCAGGAGAGGCAAAATCTGAAGCGGCGAAAGCCGCAAAATCTTACGCCACCAGGTAGTAGCGATGGTGGTAGTTCGGGAAGTGGGCAATCGCCGACGAGCACACATCCAGGCTCGCCGCCACCGCCGATCAGTTCATCGACGACATCAGTGAAACGTCCTGGTTACTACGATGGTGCCGACGGGTTGCCCACAAAACGGCAACGAATCTCGCACTATCGGAAACCGCCTGTGATCGAGAACAATGCGCCGCGACGACCGATCACTGATTCGCGAGATTCGAGCAACATGAATCCGCGAAGCAGGGAAAGTTTGGGTGGCAACTACTTAGCAAGTCCATATAATAATCCGTACGATAAGCGGCAATATAGCGATGAGGAAGACGATGATGATAATCCCAGTCGTAAATTACTTGATCTTGCTGTTGGTAATAGTGATAGTCATAGTTTAAGCTTTGGTGTTAATCGTGAAAAGACATTTAGTATTCCGAACAAAATGACCATGTCGTCATCGTCGATAATGATCGATGACTCTAGAAACAAGGAGTTCGACATGAAACCAACATCACGAAACGGCACTGTTAATCACATGAGTTTAAGTATGAGTATTGATGAGCATGATAGGGAACAGGAACGAATGGAGCGGGAAAGGATCGAGAGGGAGAAGGAGCAACGGGAGCAGCCTCGATGGAACAAAGTCACATCAACCACACACAACACCAACGTATTACCAGTTCGAGTCAGTCCCGATAGTCAAAGTGACCCGAAAGAACCGACCATTTTACGTGAATCTGATGGCCAACCCGACGATAATGAATTTCCTGATTTTGTCACGTAAGTTTCGTGAATAGATTTCTGGAAGAAATCTCTTTAGAATGTTCCTGAAATTGTTGCTTTTGTTCTTACAGAAAATACTCTACGATACGGGATCTGGAACAAAGACGGAGATACAAGGCTGATTTTAATGCGGACTATGAAGAATATCGAGAGTTGCACGCAACTGTTGAAAAGGTCTCTCGACGTTTTGCTCAACTTGAAGAGAGGCTCAAACAAGAAAGTTCATCTAGCTCAAGTCATAAGGTACGCATATCTCCGATTACAATTAAATATCATATTAAATCTCCGATTTTTTTTTAGGAAATTAAGAAGCAAATTTACAAGGAATATAAGGAAATTAAGAGGGATGCAAAATATCAGAGGTCGAAACGACGGTTTTACTATTTACATGAGAAATTATCGCACATAAAACGGTTAGTGGCAGAATATGATGAGAAACAATCCGGGGGTCGATACTGACCCAGGCCAACGGCCGCCTGCTGGCCCCAACACCAACGACCACCACCCCTTCATTGCTACTAACTGGCAAATTTCCTTGAAACTCCTGAATGAAAACGTCGCCCTCTTCTCCGATTGAACGCCCGCGTGCTCTGTCTCTCATTCGACATCACCTTGTACAGTAAAAAAAAAAAATCAAATAATTTAATATTAAATACAAGAAAAGTATAAAAAAATCGATAATATAAATAATTAAAACTGAGATAATGGTTAGTGCATTTACCAGTGAATCAAATTGGTGATTTAAAAAAAAATATCAGTGTTAATCATATCTTTAATTTGCCATTTTAAATCTTAAGAACGTGGAAGTTTCGCTTTCTTCTGTGTGGAACTTTGTGATACGATCTAACGAGTGCTTGCATTACAAATGCATATCATCCCCTTCATAACTCAATTGGAAATTCAACACGTCCCTGATTTGAACATAGAAATTGGGGAGCTTACTTCAATTGTGACAACGGTGAGTGTTTTCTCTTGTAAATCACTAGTTTTACACTTCATTTTTTTTTGGTTTTAAATTATTTAGATGACATAGTTTTCCTTTGTTGTAGCTTTGGATAGCCGTATATAAGCCACCCAGGGTGAAGAAGTCGCAAAATCTGTTAAGGAGATATATCAAATCAATGTTCTCAATTTTAAACACAATCTCGTCAAATTAGTTTTATTAAATTCAAAAGAAACATATCTTGAATTGGATTGATTCGAACATATCTTAATAGAAACTACATTTTTTTCTTGAACTACAATATCTGTAGATTGATTTTCTTTGTGCCAAACTTTTCATATCATAGCAGTTGTGTTTATAATTGAGTGTTTTGATAGATTATTGATCTATGCAAGAGAGAAAGATTGAAATTGAGTTCGACAAGCCGAGATTAATGGCCTGATAGAAATACAAATTTGTTCTTTACACTGATCATTTTCTCCTTTTTCGCCATTTAATATACAGTGCGATTCAAATGCTAAAGTGGTCTTGAATGTTAAGCCTAAGAAGTTTAAAGAATACTTTTCAAAAGAATGTTCTTGTTCTTAAATTTTTGGTCACTTAATCTACAGTTGGAACATTGATAATCACAGTATCTTACTTTACATTATTTTAAGTATTATTTATCGGAAGCTGAACTTATTTGACTTGTTTTTTGTTGTGGAAAATTCAACTTTTATGTTGAAAATTTAGATTTGTGAGAATAATACTGAAAATAATCCAAAAACGTTTCGATGTAATACGATATAAGATCACGTTTTTATATTTGATAAATGAGAATACAAATTATTATCATGTAATTTCTACTCATTTCCTTATGGAGCTTTTCACTTGCCCGTTTTATGCTCGGTTTTTGGGTTCCTTTTAAAATATTAAAGTTGTATGAAGTGTAGAATATTACACATGTAAATCTTAGATGAAGTATTGCCCAAAAGCTTAAGAACAGGAACAATGTATGTACTTGCGAATGGTGATCTTGAGCTTTTGTAATCGTACTACCTGTATATTTAATTTGTCAGCCAGTGGACATTTTTTCGTCACAAATTTTAAATTTTTCAAATTTGAAAACCACATACACACTTTAATAAATAAATAATAAATATATAAATATATATTTTTTGACTGTGATTGTTTTATATTTGAAACTGAAAATGAGTAATATAATTTTTTTTTTTTTGAATAAAAGAAATGCTCGCGCTCATTCCTTGGCAGCGTTATTGTCGATCGCTGCACTTAATAAATACTGTTTAGTTAAAAAAAAAGAGAAAAGAAACACGAAGAATTTAAGTAATAAATCTTATATTATTAATGTATAATTAAAGAAACGAAAATTATTATTTAACTAGACGTAATTGTTAATCATATTAGTGTGTAGTCGAGAATGAATTTCGTTTTTGTCTTCTCCGTCTCGCCAAATGATGAAATTTGCATGTCCATGATTCTGTTTCGTGTCCGTCTTTACAAAAGCCGCCCACAATTTCAAAACAGAAGGAAATGAAGAGAAAAATTAAAATTATTACCAACAATGCGCGATCATTTTTCGATCTTGTTATGTAGAAATGTCCGCCAGTCCAAGTGTAAAAAGGTTCCCCCCGAAATTAACCGCCCCAGATCCTTTGATGATAATTTTTACAAGAAAAGAAAAATCAAATGTTACTCCTTCCAAAACTGACGACCTGGCCTGTCCCAATAACCGAAGCCAATAAACTTTTAATATGTACATTTATAAAATATATATTTTAAAAATGAAATTTAAACAACAACAAAAAAATCATTAAAAATGCAAAATATAAATTGACAAAAAAAAATATATAAATTATTACAATATCCACTAAACATATTTGTTATCACCAAATCTAATTAATTGCCTTTTATTATGTTAATTATCATTATTGTCATTTATACGATAGTTTTTTTTTGCTTCTTTTTTCTATTCTCTCATTCATTTTTCTTGCTTTTTTTTTAATTTTTGAAAAAAAAATTTATAGAGAGAAAATCCAAAAAAATAAAAAAAAACATTTATGTATTTAAAATTTTGATTTTAACCGTTGATTTTATATAATATGAATAAATAAATAGTTCCAAGGGGTTGTGTAATTGTTTTTATACGTATTACAAACTTATTAAAAATAATCCACGGTCGGTAACCCCCTTGAATAACTTGCAATATTCTTAAGAAATGAAATCAGATCGATGTGATGTGGGAATTTCTCCCTTGATTATGGTATTTCAAATGAAATATTTCCTTCTAATTTTTCCTAAACTAAGTTCTAATTTTTGGTTTTCCTTGATTATTAAAAGTTGTAAACATGAATCCTAGATAATCTTGGGGTTGTAAACTTTCAATTTTGCAGATACTGATTCGAGTTTTCCATGACCAGAAAACTTCAATTTTCCGGAAGGTTAAGCGTTTAAAGGGCCAGCTTAAGACCAAATTTTCAGTCCAAATTTAAAAAGTTCAAAATGATTCTAAGAAAATGAATATTTCAACCATTTCCTCTGTAAATTAAGTTCAAATATTTCCTCATTTTTTAGTTCTGGAAGTGAAAATCTTATCACAATATTTTTACTCTTTCTGGCCTAAAGAATTACGGGTTGTTTTGACCTAACATACGACGGAAATGTTTGAACCAGCTTAAATTAGAATTTTCCTTTGGTATATTAAAATAGCACTGTATTTTCCATTTTGAATTTCCTAATGGGAAAAAACCCCGAATTTAAAAATCATTCTTTGGGTTAACATTTTAAAACATTGGGAGTTTTCGATTTGGCAAACGAAGATGTTTAAATGAGCTTGAATATAAATTTTCCATTTGGGTACTAAAATAGCTCTTGTTTTTCTATTTTGAATGTCCTAATGGGAAGAAAAACCGAATTTAAAAGTCATCCTTTGGGTAGACATTTGGAAAGATTGGGAGTTCTCGATTTGGAAAACTTGCATCAATTTTCCAGAAAGTCAAGCGTCCAAAGAGGTAGCTTGAAAGCAATTTTTCGGTCCAAATTTTCTTCTCGTTAAAATTTTCAAAATGAAAAGAAATTAGCAATCCTTACTAATGGTTAAAAGGAAACAAATAGCTCAACCGTTCCCACTGTAAATTATGTTCAAATATTTCAATATTTTTTAATTCTGGAACGGAAAATATTGAGATAAAATTTTCATTTTTTTTGGGTCTAAAAATGATGGGATGTTTTGACCTAATATACCACGGAGATGTTTGAACCTGCTTGAATTATAGTTTTCCTTTGGGATACTAGAATAGCACTGTTTTTTTTCCGTTTTGAATGCCCTAAAGAGAAGAAAAATCGAATTTTGAAATCATACTTTGGGTTGACATTTTGAAAGATTAAAGATTAGGAGTTCACGATTTGGAAAACTTGCATCATTATTTATCTGATTTAAGATGAAAGCTTAAAAACTCAAAATTTCCAGCCTTTAGCTATGTGGTAATTAACAGGATTTCTAAGGTCTTTTAATTCACAAAAATCCTGGATTTTTAATCGAAGATGGAAAGCCATCATAATTTTTACTGATAATGAATTTAAAACGTAAATTTTTGTTGTGGTACAGCAAATTTGAGGTCCAAAAGTTTGGAAAGAATTATTGTGGGAAATATTCGAAATATCTGTACAAAATTACTAGAAAATTAAAGCTTAAAGTTGTTTATGTACTTATTTTATATGTTTAGACGATCTGATTTTTTTTAAATCGGGGGGGCGTTCTTCTTAACTTCTCGCAAATGTGAATTGCGTAACGACGCATGGATTTGTGGAGTAAAAATGTTTTTAATTGGTTAAAAATATTCTTTTTTATATTAAAAAAAGACCTTATTTTATTTATCGTTAACTAAGGAATATATTTGTTATGTTTGCGCTTCTACCCCCCCCCCTTTGTCCCACGTGTACACTGTGCAACCACCATATCCCTCGCACCTCCATAAAAAGACCCTATCAAAATAAAAGATACGTGCAGAAAGCCTTTGGTAAACTTTTGGTGATATTCTCCAGACAATCTATACTTTAAACCTGTCCCCCAATCCTAGGAATAAAAATGTACTTAAATCACTCATTTTTCTTCCTCATTGTTGCAACATCACCCAACAGTTTACAATCATTGTTTTCGTGCCAAATTTCTCAAGTCCCCGTAGCGACCCTTATCTTCTCTCTTATCACCTACTTCGTTAATCATCTTTTTTTCCGTTCAATCAAAAATCCCCAAAAAGAAAAAAAAATATTATAAAAAAGCCAAAATGTCTTAATGAATTTCGCCTTTCTCGCCCTTTTTTATTTTGTAAAAAAATTGTTTGGATATTTAGTCAAATTTTTTATGTATATAAAATATTATTAATACTTGCCAATACTCCAACGAAGCTCAAGGACAACAAAGAAAAAAAATTTAAAGAATAAAGAGGAAAGAAAGTGGAAATATATAATAAGATGAAGAAAAAAATATGTTAATATTATTATAAATAAATTAATATTTGTATTTGTAAATAATTTAGCTAAGGCTCTGTACAAATATGTATAGCATTATTAAAGTTATTGAAAATATTAATAATGGAAATGAAAACTGGACACAGACAGTCCCACAGTGTACCACTAAGTTATTAATAATTTTTTTTTAATTTTTTTCGTTTAAAATATTCGTTATTGTGTCAAAAAGTGCCACTCACAGCAAACATAATATAAATCTTTAAAAAAAAAATCAATAAAACTTATTATTTAAATAAATAAAAAAAATGTATTGTAAGATTTTGAGAATTTGTGTAAAAACGCATTCCCAAGTGGCTTGTTATTCAAGTGAAGCTTATTTTGAGAAAATTTGGCAATTATTTATATTTATATTATATTATATATATATTATTATTGATTATTATTATTACTATTATTATTATTATATGTTTAAGTAAATGCCAATGTTTATTGAAAAAAAAAATTAAATAGTAATTGTAAAAACTTTCTACTAATCATGAAAGTTTCAAGGACAAGGACAATTTTTGTTTTAATGAAAGAAAATGAAATAAATATTCAATTGAATTATTTCTTTATTCTTATTTTTTTAACATAAAACGTTATCTTATACCATACGGTACATTAAAAGCATCGGTTGTGTTGATATTTGGCTATTGCACTTAAGAAAATTGTATGCATTGCCACTATGTGACGTCATCGTAGTCTTTGTACGGTCAATGAAAGACGGCTTTGATGTAATCCATGTATTGTATGGTCTAAGAAAGCCATACAAGAAATATTCAATCTCAATGATAAACATAGACAAAAATTATTGTGCAATTTGAT
Source organism: Sisyra terminalis (assembly GCA_958496175.1). NCBI lineage: Eukaryota > Metazoa > Arthropoda > Insecta > Neuroptera > Sisyridae > Sisyra > Sisyra terminalis. The sequence goes on along the minus strand of OY292277.1, from coordinate 9,918,983 downwards.
GCATTTGTACGTGAAAAACTGCATTTGTTAAAACCATATAATACTTTTGATACGGCCAGTCATAGAAAAATTTACCTAAATGTTACCGATTTATTGATGAATCGGTCACGTAACTATTCCAAGGGTTTGTCTATATTTATCTTTGATTTATAGAAAAAAAATTACAATTATTGTTTATCTAGAAAAATTTGTACATAAATATTTTTGATCAACAAATGACTCGTCTCTCTAACATTCCTTTTGTATACAATTTTGTTAAAATTCATCAAATGATATTTTTCAAGTTTCCTGTTTTTTGTTACCGCATGAATTTAAAAAAAAAATTGTTCAATTTTGTCGATTTTCTTCTTGATGGTTACTTGAAAAAATCTCTCGTACAAACTGTGGATTTGTTTTGTCTCCCCAGAAAAAAAAAATCAGAATAGAGCCAAGTGCACTGATTTTCTACGAGAAATCCATCGATTTCTCAAACAATTTTGGCGTAATCTATTTTGATTTTTTTTAAAAATTTAACAAATCACTGACGAGAATAAATCGAGATGCCACTTGGGATTTATTTTGTGCCTGAAAAAAAATTTAATTACGCGCATTATTTGTTTAAGTGATAAGCAAATAAATGTTATTGAAAATATTTAGTATTAATTTATAAAGGAAAATACACTGAATTTAAAGCTGCTGGTATGTTATAATATATTTAAACCAGAAAAATAAAAATGAGTACAGTTTGGGACTCGTAAAAAAATGTTATATTGAAAAAAGGACAAAAATAAAATCATATACTTATATGCATGCAGCAAGTTGACGTTTTTTTTTTATTTTATTCTATTAAATATACTTTTTCTCCAAAATCAAACCGTTTTTATTTGAATCATCCGCTCTTTTTCAAAGCTTCTCCATCTTCTAGCACAACAATGCGGTAGTTGTAGTATACGATATTATTCCAGTCAATAGATGTCGTTTTAAAAAGTTTTAAATCTAAAATGGCTGACGAAGTAAAATTTGACATTTCATATTTGTAAATAATTTAAACTGTCAAAAGATATATTCTTAAAAGAAACGAAACTTTCATTTTCAATTTAATTATTTAATAATAAAATGACAAGTACTGAGGTATTGAATTTGAAAGAAAAAAAAAAACAATTGTCTTATTTATTTATCAAAAACATCCATTTCCTTTTAACATACTTAACCTTTACAGGAAAATTCCCAAGAGTTGAAAGACAAGGGAAATAATTGTGTTAAAAACGGCCAATATGCGGAGGCTGTTTTACATTACACGCATGCCATCAAATTGGACCCAAAAAACCATTCGCTATACAGTAATCGTGCATTTGCCTTCTTAAAATTAAATCAATTGTATTTAGCATTGGAAGATGCAGATCAGACAATTACATTGAAAAATGATTGGGCCAAGGCTAGTAACACCATATGTTTACTGATACAATTTACACATTCACGTTCCCCTCTTATAGGGCTACTTTCGAAAGGCTGAAATTTACCTAGCGGCATTCCAATACTCCGATGCATTAATTTTCTATAGAAAAGCCCTGCAATTGCAACCGAACGATGAGCATATTGTTCAATCGATTAAAAAAACCCACCAGTTACTAGTCAAAGAAAATCGAGGTAATCACCATGATATTCACTGATTTTTATACGTAATTTTCTTCGGTTTTTAGCTGAACAACAAACGCCATGGTTAGGGGCCGGTATCGGATTAATTGTTGGAGTCATAATCGTATTAGCTGATATTATACTTTTGGATAAACCTACATTAAGTGTAAGACTTCACTACATATCTTGAAGTTCATTAAATAAATCAAATATTTTTATTTTAAGAATCCAATTCTTATGGTTCTATTAACGGTGGTTGTCGCCATGATTGGATATGGCATTGCAAAAGTAATGCGATATTTAAACAAATGTCAGAGGGATGGGCTTCTGGAAGCGCCTTTAGATTTATTATCAGGTGTGTTTTTTACCGTTTTTAAATGTGTTTAACTAAAACCTTAAATATTTCAACAAAAATCAAATATTTTAATGATACCAATAGTTTACAACCTTTTTCTATTAGCATATCCTAAGGTATGTCATCTTTAATTGATTATGTTGATAAAGAGAATATATATATATATATATATATATATATATATATATAATTCTTTATTGGTCCATTAACAGTACAATTTATTATTTATAAAAATTAAAAGCTGGAGTGCCAGAGCAATTGCTCTTTTCTTCCTACAAAATAAAATTATGAGTGAAAACTAAAAATATCAAATTCTCTGTTTCTAATGTTGGGAAAAAGGATCTAAAAACCCAACAAGATAAAGAGAATACATTTACGTTCGAACAACGAAATTATTGACAATTAAATCAATTTCTACAAATATATTTTTCTAGTAAACCTTTTGCTTTACAGAAAAGATCATTGATCTTTGAAAAACAGTGTATATTAGTGGCTTTAAGTGTCGGTGTATATTACTAGCATAGCAATATAGGTTCATTAATTCAACATTGCTTATAATAAAAGAGAAGAAAGGCAGAGCAGGTCGGGAGGATTATTATTAATTATATTTATAACTTCAATATAATATCAATATTATTAACTCTGGTCCATTCATTTCTTTGCTTTCTGCTTTCAAACATTGTTAATTTATTTCATTGTTTCTATTATTTAATAATATTAATATTATTTCTAACCGGATGTCCTGCAACTGTCGCTATAATATCTCCTTGTTTATAAATAACTTGAAAAAATTAAGTTATCAATGTTATCAATTGGGAACTGACCACTTTGGTCACGGCGTCTGGTACCAAAGAAAGTACAATTGTATTTGCGCTCTTGTATATACAGCTTTATCAAGTAATTGACTATAAAAAGGAAATACAATTTTTTTTATTGAAATAGAGATTATTAAATTAAATCCTTATATAAAAAAAAAGTTGAGTTTACTGTGCTATGGTTGGTTATGGTAGTAAATCAAAGTACATTAAAATAGTTACAAACTCAATGTAAACTAATGGATAATTCTTTCGTTGCTCACAATACGTAGCCATGTTTTTTAAGCTGCGTTTACTGGTAAAGTTTCAATAGTAAGAAGCTTTTTAGTAAGTTATCAATGTTATCAATTGGGAACTGACTACTTTGGCCACGACGTCTGGTACCAAAGAAAGTACTACTTTTTGTGTGCTCTTGTATTTACAACTATATCAAGTAGTTGACTATAAAAATCAAATTCAAGTTTCTTATCTGAAATGGAACTTATTAAATTAAGTCCTTATATAAAAAAAGTAAAATTTACTGTGCTATGAATGATTACAGTAGTAAATCAAAGTAAATTAAAATATAGTGTAATCTCACTAATCAGGCACTATTAAAAACCGGAGGGTGCCGGATTATTGGAATATTCGGATTGCTGGATTATAGTGAAAAAGTCATAGATAATAAATTAAATAAAGCATTTCCTAGAGGGAATAAATGTAGAGGGGCGAAAGAGGCGTGGACGGAAGGTTCCGGATTATTGGACGTGCCGATCTATCGAAATTCCGGATTAGTGAGATTATACTGTAGTTACAAACTCAATGTAAACTTATGGACAATTCTTTCGTTGCACACAATACGTAGCCATATTTTTTGCGCTTATTGGAAAGGTTTCAATAGTAAGAAGCTTTTTAGTAGAACGATTCTCTTAAAAAATATTTGTTGATTCTTTGCATGACATCAGAAAAAGTTAACAATTTAAATGTTTTCAATGTTTGTTATGGTTTTTATTTCATTGTTTGAACAAAAGGGTTTAAATTGTATTTTTATGACCATAAGCTTCTAAAAAAATCGATTTTCTTTATTAATGCAAACTTGATTTTAATAAAAGTAATTTTATGATCCTTAAAAATTTGACTTAAAAAAATTTATGCGAATTCAATTCAAATTTCTGGGAATTCATTGGAGTAACTTATGAATCGTTAAGAGTTAAAATTTATGATTATGAAAGGGACATGGGGCACCAATTGATTCTATTATTTGAAAACTAGTAACTTTCTGGGAAATATTCACAGCCCAACACTAATAAAACTAACAAATGGCAAAAATTGGTAATTGAAATGACAGTTAAAACCAATTACAACATTCAGTTAGATGAAAATTGAGACTATAGTCAACTATAGTTATTATATTTACATTCTTGTTTTTCTATCTTTGCCGCCATACACAAATTTGCCTATTATATTGACATTAAAAGTAAAAATTGAGTTTAAAATTATATCATATAAGAAGACAATTCAGGATGTATAAGATCGTTTTTTTTATTCGATATTTTATAATATTCAAATTAGCTACGTTTTGTTACGTATCGTAACTTCATCAGACTTCTTGAATCACAAAAATATAATAGTTTCAATTTAAATTCAAGAAATAAAAAAATATTGAATTTAAATTGGAACTATTATATTTTTATGATTCAAGAAGCCTGATGAAGTTACAATACGTAACGTAACGTAGCTAATTTGAATATTAAATAAATAAAAAACCGATTTTAAACAACCTGAATTGCCTTCTTATTTAATAAAAGCTGAGATCTGAATTTTATCATCTGTTAAAATATATGCAGTAAACGCATCTGTAGACTGGAGCTTTCAAGTCTACGTAGTACTAAGCAGGAAACCCCAATTTAAAGTAAATCTCATTTTAATTTCCGATATGGAAAATTGATTTTGATTGGCGGTCTTTAATTTGCCCGAGGGTAATATTGATTGCAACGCAATCAATTAAGCAGTGCACTGACTACAGTAGTCAACGCATTGATTTCCCAGGAAAAGTTCCTAGAAAAAGCTCATTTAATTCCTGATCCAATTCTTTAAAAAAAAAAAAAAAAATAATTAAATCTAATGTGTTACAGATAAAGTGAACAATGACACTGGGGAAAAAGAGCCCGAAACCAAGACGGAAAGAAATCGGTGTACGAAATCGCAGGCTAGACAACGATTTAAAAAAGGACGACTTTAAATTTGATACTTAAGGCATTGTGCATTTGTACCCCTATTTTCTATTTAATACTACATGAAATGTGGTAATTGTTAAATTATTTTCCAAATAAAATATGTGATTGAAATTTGTGAGTTTCTCTGTAATGATGTAATATTTTAACACGTATTAAAGGTGACAAGTTTTTAATTGCTTTATTGTTTTATGAAGATAAAAATTGGACGAAAGGTGATTGAAGTTGGTTGATAAATGTTAGATGGGAGAGGCTGATGTTAACGGTTGGCATTTTTTTTTTTTTTTTTTTTGTAGTTATTAGTTTGTTTTTACGGGGAAATTGGGCATACGTCTGGTAACAACGGTTTACAGGAGACGACTGCGTGTGATGAAAAGTTACAGAAAACGGGAAGGGGTCGGCGATTGCATTTGTTTTATGTTGGTGAAGAGAGCCGAATGTTGCCGAAGCAGGTCGCCTCCCGCTCGGACCTATCGTGTATATGTATGCGCGCTCGCTTTCCTCAGCAAACATTTTCCTAGAGGACAGGGACAATGTAAGGAACGGTACCGTATTTATTTTTTGTACAAAGTGTGCAACGGGTAGAAAATAGTTAGAGTATGGAGCAGGCAAAATTTCCATCATCCAGATTGTTTCAGACGTCCGTTGTTGAAAATAAAGACGATTTAGATGAGGTAAAACGCTAAAATTGACATTATTTGATGTGATGAGCCCCTTGGCAGCCATTGTGCACGCAATGGTTTAACTGCTCGCCACCAGGTGTGGCACTTCCCTCATGTGTTGCAAAGCGCGTGATTTAAAAATTGCCAACATTTTCTTTACTTTGTTTCCCATTTGTTTTGCAGAGATTTGAACGATGTTATAACACGTTGCAAAATTTGACGAAAGACTTGAGTGAGAAAGAGGCGCACGACGTGCTGAACAATGCCGTATGCAAGGAGAAGAGTCACGAGGAAATTTCGTTGGGTTTACTTGTTGTGATATTAACGGAACCAAAGAATGCAGCTAAGAGCTATCGGGATTTGACTCTAATCACGCGGGATGGCCTCGGCCTGGTCGTTACCAATCTATCGCAACTGATTCTCGAGCGCTACCTGCGATTTCATGACACCGTGCGAGCGCAAGTGTTGTGGCTCCTGCGTGAAATGATTCGCAATGCCGTTGCCAACGTTGACAATTTGTGTTGGAACCTAATGCGACATGCAGCCGGTGGAGATGTCTCGCCGAGAAACATCTACTTGATCGACAAACTTCTCGATATCTATCAAGAACATCGAGCCTGGCTCGATAAATTCCCCGTACTTATCGCCTCTGTTGTATACACATACTTAAGGTTAATCGAGGACCATAGTGCAGCTACGTTAAGCAATTTACGACAAAAAGAGACCAATTTTCTGGTTACGCTTATTCGAGAACGTTTCTCCGACTGTCTAGTCTTGGGACGGGACTTTGTGCGCTTGTTACAAAATGTGGCACGGTTGCCCGAATTTGAACTGTTGTGGCGCGATATTCTATCCTCGCCCAAATCGTTGTGTCCAAGTTTTAGTGGTGTTTTGAAATTGCTACAAACAAGGACTTCCCGACGATTTTTACAGTCGCGACTCACGCCTGACATGGAAAGGAAGTTAGTGTTTTTAACCTCACAAGTGCGTTTTGGACATCATAAACGTTATCAAGATTGGTTCCAACGCCAGTATTTATCCACACCCGAATCACAAACTTTACGTTGTGATATGATTCGATTTATAGTCGGTGTTATCCATCCCACCAACGAATTGCTTTGTTCTGATATCATTCCACGTTGGGCCGTCATCGGATGGCTACTCACCACGTGCACCTCGACTGTAGCTTCCTCCAACACCAAACTGGCCCTCTTCTACGACTGGCTGTTCTTCGAGGCCGACAAAGACAATATAATGAACATCGAGCCAGCAATTCTTGTGATGCATCACTCAATGCGATCACATCCCGCCGTCACGGCCACCCTCCTCGATTTCCTCTGTAGAATTATTCCGAATTTCTGTCCAGCGCTCAGCGACAAAGTTCGCTCCGGTATCTACTCATCTCTGCGTCAAATCCTCGAAAAACGAGTCCTCCCACAACTCTCGCCACTCTTCGACAACCCCAAATTAGATCGAGATCTACGCGCTCTTGTTCGGGAAACCTTCCGCGAGTTTTGTGTCGCCAACATGGCAGATTCATCATCAATGCGAATTGATGATTTACAGATGCAAAACACCAAAAGCATGGTCGAGGAAGAAGACTTGCAGAATCATATTAACAATCATAAGGCAGGGTTGGAAACAGATCCGGCGTTTAGTGATGAAGAAGAAGAACCGTCGTTGGTGATTAATACCACCGAGGATGATACCGATGATGATGATATCCCTTTGGCTCGGGTACGTTTGAAAGAAAAGGCAACGCCGTCCGAGTGTGAAATTTCTAGTTTGATCGAAGGCGAGATTAGAACGGCCATGGAAAAATTGCTACAAGAAACCGACAACGAAGTGCGATGCCAAGCGATGGAGACGGTCGTGCAACAAGTGATCGATCAGGATTTTGAATCCGAAGTGCTCACAGCACTATCGAATAGTTTATGTTACTTACTGCGTGATAAACTTAATGCGAATATTTTTCCTGCGGAAATGAACGACGAGGCATTAATGGACAGTATAGGCACGCCTCTGTTCGTCATGTTCCGCAATTTGTATCAAATGTGTCGGGAAGAGGACCAAAGACGGCAACCGCTCGTCACCGTTCTTGCCGAAATGTATTTATTACAAAGTAAACTTGGGTATTTGTTATTATATTTTTTAAAGGTCTGGACCGACGAGGAGGTCAAACGGCAGGGTGAGCAGCCCAAATTAAACGCTATCAAAGCTGGAGTGTACAAAGACTTTTGTCAGGGTGCCGAGAAAAAGTTGGACGCATGTTTGCTCAACGATTTAGAATTGTGTTCAAATGACGATTGTAATTTATTGTTGTATATTGTGCCTGATGTTTATCGCGATTTTAAACAACAGACTATGAATAATATCAGTATATTAAACGTGGTGGTCTCGGTGGTTGACGCCCGACAACTGCAAGACCTCATCTGCCACATTTTACAGGGGAAACTGGTCATGTTTAAGAACGAATCAATTCTCACTACGTTGGAAGCCACACTAGAATGGGAGACTTTTGAACAGTATTGTGTCTGGCAATTGATCTCGGCCCATGACATCCCCATCGATCAGCTACTGCCGCTAATGCCTAAACTGGAATTCAAGAAACACGCCGAGGCCGTCACTTCGTTAATGTTAATGTTAAAAAACGAAAAACCAAACGCGGATTTGATAAAAACGTTGTTTTCACGCGACGTTAAAGACAACTGTGATGTGTTAGTGCTGTCGACGCTCAAGTTTTGGAGTCAAGAGCACACCGATACGCTAGGCGAACTAATTTCGAGCTTATTGAGCACGCGGTATCCTGCCACGTCGCCCAACAAAAGAAAACGAGCTGTTTCCAAGAAGGAAACGGTTAATTCGAGTAACCAAATAAACGCAGGATTGCCCACCGCCGAGCAAGTGCTCAATCATCTCGATCAGCTCCGAAGATGCTGCAGTGGTTTGGTACTGTATAGTCTGGAAAATATGCAACGAGCTCTGTTGCAGGCACAGAGCTACTGCACCGATTCTCAAAAGAAACAGTTCGGCGACTTGTTCGCCCTGGCCGAAGAAGAGGAAGTCCTACCGTCGAGCAAACCACGATCTTCTCGTGGCCGCAAAGCGGCCCCTCGACCTGCCGTTGTCAAACGACCACCCGCCAGAGATGTATCCGACTCTTCCGAAAATTCAAGCGAGGTAAATTATACTTTACAAACGAACTTCGGTAAATTATTCGAGAACTGATCAAATTATTATATAAGTACGTTCATTCTATTGTCAGTTACGAACAATTTACCGGTTCCTTTTTTAAAACCAGAACTAATTTTTTTCTTAATTTTCTTAGGAGGAAGAGGAAGTCAAACCAAAACAGGCAAAAAAACGGAAAAAGATCGTCTACGACAGTGATTGACGGACTTTGTTTAAGAATTTAGCTCTAACGTTATTGTTTAAAAAAATAACAAACATCCACATCAGTCTTTCAATAGAGCAAAAATCTGTTTAGAATTATATTCGAGATTGATTCAGGTTTAATGTAAAAAAAGAAAAGGAAATAATGTGAAATGAAAGTGTTGTTAAATGAAACAAATGTGTTATATAAATTATATTTTATAGTTGTCGATAATTTCTGATTTAAAAAAAAAAAATAAGCAAAAAGGAACAAAAAATATTATGAGAAATATTTAAAAAATATTTAAACTCGTTTAGTAAAACTCCAGTTATTTGTAGACAAATACGAACGGATTTTTTTTTCAAAATGCTTGTAAATTCGCTTTTATATATATATATATAAAAAAAAATTATAAAATTTAAAAAATGACTTATAAGATACATAGACATAGAAGCCTCGAAGACTTTTCTGATAATAAATACAATAGAAAGATTTTTTAAGGAATATTTAAAAAAGAAAATTCATAACGTAAATTATAACAACCAATATTTGCTAAATTGTACGCACTATTTTTATTTAGTTTTTTTTTTTTAAAAATTAATCTTATCAATTTCAAATACCATATCGTAGCCAGAAAGCAGGACTAGTTTAACGTCAATATTTGGTTTATACCAAAAGAAGTTTGACGCAATAAACCCAAACTTCTGAAATATTTTTTACCAAGTTCTTGTTTTTTATGATACCATTAACATATGTGCCACCAAGCGATTGAAAATTCGAATATATCAAAGTAGTAAACTGGCTTTTTTTCCACATATTAATGTTATCACAAAAAGTGGAAACTTGGTAAAAATTGTCATTTAATCTATAAGCAAAATTGAAGCTAAACTAGTTTGGCTTTTCAGCGACGATACAAAAAATTAAATGCTATGCGTATTTTTTCCAATTAGAAAGTACGCATAGCATAAATTTTTTAAACGGTATTGTAAAAAATAGACCAAAGTTGTGCACTTATTGTCATAAATTTCATTTATCCAAAATATTTGAAATGCGAAACATAAAAATGGTGCGTACAATTTGAAATGATTGAGTTACAAAATACACACAAAAATCGAATGGAAAATTTGACATAAGAAAATACGTAAACTAAAAAGGAAAAAAAAAGTATATTCTTTATTAATATTCGCCTAGGGTTGTGGTGTTCAGTTCAGAAAATCTCACTACCATCATTACTTTTCCTTCGTCTAATTTTAATTGAAAAGAAAATCTTGCATATCAATTGTTAAATTTCAAATTTTCTTTCAAAGTTCTATATATACATATATATATAAATCTATGTGTAGGATAAAGATTTTCATGTTGCACTGATTTAACTGTGAAGTATCTCAATTTGGAAAGAAATTACTTATTTATAAGGATAAGTATTTTAATGTTACATTAGAATTGTTTAAAAATAATCGACTTTTCGTGTAGGTGGACAGTGAATGGAATGTAAAGAGATGTATTTTGTAGTTCATTCCAATTTTAAACAAAAAAAAAAAAAAAACTCTGTTTATTCTGTATAAAAAATGTATATTTTTAAATACTTTTCTTTTAATTGAATGCAGTTGAATTTATGTACATAAAATTAAAAATTAATAAAATCGTTTTATAGCAAAAATGACACTAAAATAAATTATAAAATTGTTTTTTACTTTTGATTTTTCATTTGCACCTTTTTTAAATTTCCCGCACTGTATTTTACTTGATTTGTGAACGTAGAAATAAACCTTAATAGGTGTACAACAGAGCTTTTCGTTAGTCATGCTAGATGGCAAGAGTGCTTTACTACAAAAGTATAAAAAAATAAAGAAGACCTAAAGAACTTGAAATGTTTCGGGATTCAATTTTACGGTAAGTATTGTATTTATTTTATTTTTAATTTAAGAATAAACACTTTTCGAGTACCTAACTCAAGCCTATCCATCATAAGGTCTGAGAACCTTCATCCGGCCTAGGAAAGCCAGGAAAGCTTTTCCTTTGATCAGCAAACTAATTATTAAAGTTGTAGCTAAATTGTTAAATTTGTAACTATATATGTATAGTTATTGCATTGCTTTACTATTGGACATATCCTTTGGCCCGCTGCAGAAATAAAAGTCTTAAATCTGGCTCTTCACCGAATTACATTCGACACCCCAGGGCTAAATATATTTCCTGTAATTTTAAAGTTAGCAGACATCGAATTTTTGATTGGAAAGGAATTGATAATTGTGTAGTTATACCCATTTTTCATAGAATCAAAAATACCGACAAATACAATAATAATATTTGAAGATTTCCCTGTAAAAAATAGATCCATTAAAACCGAAGACGTCTGAAAAAGTTTACTTTAAAACTTAAGAAACTAAAACATATATGTAACCATTACACTTAAAATGCATTTAATAACTTTAAACAAATTCTAATGGGGTTTCTTATCATTTAAAATGACTTTTTTACCAGATAATACTAAACTTATGGGGTTTCTTTCTATTCAAACCCTTCCTTGGTTTCCTTTTGTTCTCCTGTACCCAATATTAATCATAAATGGTTCTACATAATGTAGAAATAGTTTCAGCAGTTTATCGTTGAAATGAATCCAAAGTAATGGCTAAATTTTAAATCAAAATAATAGAGCTTTTGGAAGCCTTCTGGTGGTCGAGGGGTCTAGATTCTCTAGATGATCACTCCTAAACTCCTGAGAAATTTTTTGATATTTCTCGATTTATGAATTTTTATCAACCTTAAAGTCGCTTAAGACTTTGGTAATTATAAAGCGACGGTAAATGACAAGACAAAGACTTATAATCTGCACCAGCTTTAAAGAGAGAAAGAGAGAAAGGGGGAACCAAGATGTCGGAGTGTATCAGGCGCTACTTATAATATTAATCACAATTAATTCTATAATAAATTAGGAACAACTCTTTTAAGAAAGGCATTTAGAGGTATTTTGAAATCACTACACTTAAAATGTCTTTAATTACTATAAATGACTTCTTATAGGTTTCTTGAACATTGAAAATTCCTTTAACTGCCTTTTTTTAACAGGGAACGAAAAATAAGTTTTTTTAATTCAAATTAAATATAAAAGGGTAGCAAATCCATAACTTGCACAGAATGCATGTATGATTAAGAACAACCCTACTTACATTTACCAATTTTGATAAAAAGTAACTAATTTTAAGGGTTGTTTCTTCTGTATAAAAATTTCTTGTAATTTTGCCTTTTTTGCGATTTTTCCTTCTAAGAAAAGATGTCATCTTATTCAATCTTTGTAAAAGAAAAGGGGATTAGGAATAACCCTTTTAAAAAAAGCATTTAGAGGTATTTTGAAATCACTACACTTAAAATGCTTTTAATAACTATAAATGACTTCTTATGGGTTTCTTGAACATTGAAAATTCCTTCCATTGTCTTTTTTTAACAGGGAACGAAGAATAAGTTTTTTTTTTTAATTAAAATCAAGTATAAATTGGTGGCAAATGCATAATTCGTCCAGAATGCTTGGGTGAAATGAAGACCAACTCTGTTTACATTTACCAATTTTGATAAAAAGTAATTAATTTTAAGGGTTGTTTCTGCTGTATAAAAGTTTCTTATAATTTTGCCTTTTTTTGCCATTATTCCTGCTAAAGAAAGATGACTTCCCATTCAATCATTATCATAGTAAAAGGAATTATCCAAATTAAAAAAAAAAACGTATTTATCCTTCAGAATCCTGATCCTACTATCCAATGTGATGGCAGAAGTTTTGCGTGATGGAAACCACTGCCAATGGAGGAACTTCCTTACAATACAATTTAGTTACCAGGAACTTTCCTGTATTTAATTCAGATTGTTTTCTTCAGTAAGTATCCAAAGATTTTCATTCATTGTAACCATTTGCTCTACTCATAAAAAAGGGATTTCTAACCAGATTTTCTGGATGGTTAGATTCAAGACTTTTATTTCCGCAGGAATCAAAGGAATGTTTAATAAAGTGGAGGTAAGTGGGGTAAAACCGACCCAGAAATTGTAAAGTTTACTTTAAACTGATGTTTTTGTCTATTTATTACACTAAAACCGAATAATCTAAGTGTTTTAATTTAAGGAATGATTTATTTAGTTGCATTAATTTGGATTCAAAATATCTTTTGAAACTTATGAATTTCTCAATAAATTACTGCAGGTGCTAGGGCAGACTTGCTCCGAAACTAGGGCAAAATAGGTATTATTGACGGTGATTATTGGTAATAATATGATAATAAATTTGATGGACTAATATGGACCTAACGATAAATTAAAATATATTATAAAATAAATTAGTTTCGTTTTAAATGAGGTGCCACCATGCAAAATTTCAACAATTATTTATAAAAAAACTATAGGAGACCTAACGATAAAAATATCGGACCTTAACTGACCTAACGAAGACCCAACGATTAAGATCATTGCCAGTTCGGAAATCCTTCGATGGGGTGCTAACTTTTCATTGGTGTATTATTGTTATTATAAAATAACATAAAAATAAAATCTATTCAATCATCAAGACATTTTTCACATTCATATTGTTTTTTTTTTTCGAACCTTTGGTGCAAGTTATTCGAATAAATAACGGCCTAGGGAAGATTTGCCCCGCGAATGGATTTACCCCACGGTACCTTACATAGATGGCTTCAAATTTTCCAAGTTTGCTGGCTGTAATTGGACAAATCTGTTTTCCAAACCTAAGATGGATTTTTTTTTAATTTCTTCCAGGAATTAATATATTTTTAAAAAGGGTTAATTACATCATTAAAATATTTGCTAAGAATTTATAAGTTTTCGTGGAAATAGAGTTAAAGCCGTTTGCACTGCTTATTGTTGTTAATTCAAATTGGTAGCAAAAAATTTACCTTTAAATATTCATTTAAACCATAAATTTAAATATAAAACTACTTGAAAACTATAAAATCGCATTCCTTAAAATCCCAACAATTAATTTCTTAAACTATTTTCCAGTCAAAGCCCCAAATTATGAAATGGAAATAGCATCCCCAAGCGATTATGATTGTTACTATAAAATAACATAAAAATAAAATATATTCAATCATCATCAAGACATTTTTCACATTCATATTGTTTTTTTTTTCGAACCTTTGTTGCAAGTTATTCGAATAAATAAGGGCCTAGGGAAGATTTGCCCCGCGAATGGATTTACCCCACTGTACCTTACAAAAATGAGTTCAAATTTTCCAAGTTTGCTGGCTGTAATTGGACAAATCTGTTTTCCAAACCCAAGATGGATTTTTTAAAATTTTAGCCAGGAATTAATATATTTTTAAAAAGGGTTGATTATATCATTAAAATATTGGCTCAAGTGTACTTTAGCACACCCACAACCTGGCAATGTTGCATTTTCGACTTTGTTTTTAATTTAATTCGCGATATGTTAATTCAATTCTAATATGATATAATTTTCTCTGTTGTGGCCAAATTTTCATTATGGACCGATTTAATCCTGAATTAAATTAAAAACAAAGTCGAAATTGCAACATTATCAGATTGTGGGTGTGCTAAAGTACATATGAGCCAAAATATTTGTTAAGAATTTATAAGTTTTCGTGGAAATAGAGTTAAAGCCGTTAGCACTTTTAAATATTCATTTAAACCATAAATTTAAATATAAAACTACTTGAAAACTATAAAATTTCATTCCTTAACATTTCCTAAACATCCCAAACATTAATTTTTTAAACTATTTTCCAGTCAAAGTCCCAAATTATGAAATGGAAATAGCATCCCCAAGCGATTGTGAAGCAGAAGTAAACCTCCATAAGTTAAACATTAAGCTTCGAGCAACTCAAGCTAGATGGCACTGATACGCACACGGAGTTTTTCGATAGTTTTCCAGTCCATGTGGACTTGATGTGATCGTGTCAGCTCTGACAAAAAGGTGGAGTTTACACGTAAATGACGAATGTGATTGGTCGGAAATATTTGACGCTTCGCTCAATTCAAAATGTTCTCAGTTTGAAAATAAGGTGGACTCTCATCTATGTCTTCTTACTTCTCTGAGTTAACGATTAACATTTTGTCACATATCGTTAGTTGTGTTACTATTACAATTTTTTTCGAAAATTAATTTAAATTTATCAACGATTAGTAATAAATTTGAAAATCGGCCGATTGTGGGAAAACGAAAAATTTGTTCACGTTATGGTAGTGGCCGGTCGATTGGAATTAAATAAATCATATATGAGGTGAAGATTTTTTTCTTTTTTTTTTTTTTTTTTTGAAAATATGCAATTTGGAAAAATTGGATATATTTACGCTTGAATATATTTGTTGTTTCTTTTTGTTTTGTGTGCGGTACGATTGTGTTGTCTTTTGTACGCGTTTCACTAGCCGTGATTCGGCCGTCGTCGGCTTGGCGTACGAAGTGAGCACGTGGACCCCGGCAACCCTCTTGCCGCTATTCGAACCCAAGCCGTGCCAGATGAGACCGAAGCGTTGTTCGATTTGGATTGTTTCGTCGTGGAATTATTATTCGCTGTGAATCGGCAAAATTGTTTTCGAAACATTTTCCTCGTGTGCTTACTTTTCCTCATTGTCCAAATCCGTTTTCCCGGCTCTTTGATTCAGTTGTGGCCCAGTAGAGCGTACATGGATATATTGTGGGCAACGACGGCCCAAAGCAGGGCCGCCATTTACTTATGACAGTTTTTCAAAACAAGTGAAGTTTGTTAAACAAGTGAAGTACGTAAGAAACAAGTGGACGTCGTGACAACTGGGATAGTAGTCGGCGTTTTGAACGCGACTTTTTTCAAGTATAGTACTAGGAAATTTTAGGAATTAAAGTGTTTGTATTAGTGCAGTGTTCATCTTCTTCATATGCATATAATGTGGTGATTGGTGTTTTGTAGCGGTGGCGCGCGATAAAGACACAGCTGCATTCATCTCAGAAATGTATCCAACTCCGGCAAGACATCCCTCGGCCACGGTAAGGATAACTATATTATCCCATAAACTAACAAAAACGAGACAACCAAAACTTCGCTCCCTCCCCGCCCACCATACCATCCATCTCACGAAAAGACATCCGAGAGATTCTCCGGTCCGTCGGATGGTTTGGGTTAAGGGTAGTTTTTTTCAATCCCCAACCGCATGGCTTCATAACAACATTATCCCACCATTTAACCTTTCAGCCATTTCCTAGCGAACAAACCAAAAAGAATTCCTCCACTTTTTGCCATATCAAACCTCAAATATTTCCACCGCGAAAAAAAATCATTCTAAAATGCAATCAGATATTGATACTGCTGACTACTGCTGTAGGTATTTACGAGATGTAAAATTAATGGTGTAAATTCCATGTATAAATGTGTATGTACACATTTTCGATTTAAAAAAAAAGAAGAAGTAAAAACATGGTACAGAAGATGTTCGATCGTCTTTTTTTTTATCTTCATTTTAAAACACAGCCACATTCAAATAAAATTCCCGCGCTCTCCCACGCGTCATGGCCGCCACGATCTTTCATCTACTCACATCTTTCTCCTCCCAGCCGCACTAAATAGCGGCATCTTCATCATATTTTCTTAATTTATTATTTGACACCTAAGAGCTCTCATCTTTTGAATGATGAAAAATGCCCAACCCGCTGCGTCCCGCCGCGCCGTACCCCTCTATCCGTGGACCGCGTCATGGGTTTTTGGGAATGGGATTTTTTTTTCCTCTTCTTTTGGGTTCCTCGTAACATCAACAGCTGCCGTTCGTTGTCGTTGCATTAAGTGCACACAGCCGCTTTTCGAAAACAAATCGCTGCACTAAGACCTGTGGCCCGAACTAAGTACCACAAATTCGTGTTATGAGTTTAATTATTCAAATTAGTTTCGAGTGCAGAAAAAAATGTGCTAATATTGAATGCGGTGCAGTTTGCACACCGTGCATTTCTCAATACCATGCTTTTTTGCCATTCTGAAAACGTATTAATCAATCATTCATGAGTGTATATATATACATTTTTTTTTAAATTACAAACCAATTCATTAAATTGGTAAACATCAAGTTTCTAATTTTCTCGGAATCTTATTACTTAAGATGGATTTTTTTTTAAAGTCAATAATAATAATAAAATAAGTGTTTCGTTCAATTATGTACTTTGCGGGCTGTATAAGCAAGTCATACTCTTATTTTATGGTTATTTACCGTCGCTTTATAACAACCGTCTTTATCGACTGTGGGGTCAATAAAAATCTAGTACACCTACCTACCAATTTTGGCATAACTATCTTGATCACTTATCCACCAGGTTTCCTCCTTTTTTATACCTAAACTATCCTGAAGGATTTGCATAGTTTAGGATAATATTCCATTCTTGGATTTTTACTATTTAAAGAAAAAAATCGAACTAGAATCTTTGTAGGTTAATTTTGGTTCTTATATTCTTCTAAACTACTGAACTTGATTATATGGTTGCCTCAAATCAAATAAGGCAAAGTTTATATGTTTGAATATAAGAATATAGTCATTCTTATGTCTTGCTATTACCTGGAGGTGACAGTAAAATATGTTAAGGGGTTATATACAGTTAGAAGGCTGAAAAAAATCGAATTTTCCAGAATTTTTTCAGACAAAACTTTTAAATTTATTGATCTAAAAATTTGTACACATATTGTGGTATCTTTTAACTGTATTTTAACACTTAGTATTAGTAAAAATATTTATCCCCCCTAAGATGTTTTGACACTTTCATAAACCTTCCTATACATACCTGTACTTGTAGAAATAAACTGTTTGTTGTAATAGTTATTGTTGATTTTTTTGCCGTCGGCCCCTTGTGCCCCCCCCAAAGAAAAAATCCTGGATCTGCCGGTGTAGTTTGAAATAATATTCCATTCTTGGATTTTTACTATTTAAAGAAAAAAAATGGAACTAGAATCTTTGTAGGTTAATTTTTGTTCTCATATCCTTTTTAACTACTGAACTATAAGTCATATGGTTGCCTCAAATCAAATAAGGCAAAGTTCATATGTTTTAATATAAAAATATAGCCATTTTTATGTCTTACTATTACCTGGAGGTGACAGTAAAATATGTTAAGGGGTTATATACAGTTAGAAGGCCGAAAAAAAACGAATTTTCCGGAATTTTTTCAGAGAAAACTTAAATTTATTGATCTAAGAGTTTGTACACATATTATGGTATCTTTTAACTGTATTTTATCACTTAGTATTAGTAAAAATATTTATTTGGAAAGGAGCTACAGCTGATCTTCGGGAGCTCCTCTCAAAAAAGACGTTTTGTGGTGACCCCTATATCTCTGAACTGGATCCTCTGAATTGAAAATACCAAACAGATTTCGTTAAAGTAATGTTAAATCTAGTAATTAATCGAAGGAATAAGCAAAATAACATTTTTTGACAAAATGACGGTCTCAAAAAAAAACAAACAATTTTTGACCAAAATTTCAGCCTTAAATTGTTTGTAAAAAATATATATTTATATATATTTATTATATTATTTTTATTGAAAACACCATTTTGAGAAAAACGCGTTTAAAGTTTGAAAAGCACTTTAGATAGGATGAAATTTTTTTCTTCAAATTTGAGTGTAACTTCGAAAATATTCACCGGAACGATATGAAATTTTCTGTATGTATTCTTAAATAAATGTACATTATGAAAATTAAATTAAAAAAAATCTTTTTTTTTAAATTCTAACTGTATATAACCCCTTAAATTAACGCCAGATTTAAACATTTGACTCTAAGATACATTAAATAGACGTATAATTTAAAAAAAAACAACACAAGCTTGTACAAAATAGAACTTAAAAAGCCAAGTAGCGTATATTTTGAGGTCAAAGAAATAAATTTATTAAATAATCAATGTTTTCTTTGCTTTTGACGGGCGCCTAAATTTACGTTGTTGTCCTAAAGGAATATATTTAGTTTCCTCAGGGACTTTAATTCCTTTAAACGGATTAGAAAACTAATGCTTGCACTTATATTTTATTTGAAATATTGGACACTTTACTAATATCAGCATCTATATTAAACGCCTAAGTGCCATAAGAATCTGCTCAAAATCTTCAAAAGTTTCCCAGTCTTCAATTATATATTGGGTTATCAATTCTGAATTTATACTTTTATAACTCGAATTTGAAGTACAAGCATTGTATGTATTATCCACTTTAATTATTTTCTTGGCTGCAATGCCCAATGATAAGATTTGGTCCATTCTTTTAAAGTAACAATTGGTTACACAGATTTTTTTTTTGTAGCTTTACAGCTCTGGATTTCTGTCCATAGATCATTTAATTAGTAAATCATTTAATTTATCTAAAAATTGAGAAACAGATAAACGATTTCTTAAAGTGTATTGATTTTTTAATTATGGAATTGGTAGATTCAATTCCATTGTTTAAACTTAGATATTCTGATGCTGTACCATCGAATTAATTTTGAAATGATTTTAGCCACGTAGTGTATTGATATAATTAATAAATTCCCGAACTGTTTTTTTTTTCACTTTTCTACGAAAAGCACTGCTGCCTTTGCAAAAGTTTGCTTATTATTGCAAGTTTGTAAAATCAATTGGATTATTACTTATAAATTAATAAATTTGTTAGATGTATCAATGATAATATCAATTTTATCTGGCGGATAAATTTCAAATCTAAACATTTTTAACAACCTATTATAATATTTAGATGTTGTTCATATTTAAAATTATATTTTATTTATTAAATCCAGGTTTAGGAAGTCATTGACTTTCATTGGGAGATAAATATCAAGGAACTTGACAACAAATTCTGGATTTTAAATAATTTATTTTATATTTTAATTGGACATGTTGTAGACGTAGTCTAAATATCTTCATATTGTCTTTAATTTGAGTAATATTTAAAAAAAAATAATGTTTGATAAGGAAAGAAAGCAAATTTTGTTCAAAACTGTCAAAGAATTTAATTAATCCACCAAAGAATAATTGCCAATTTTGTTTTTCCGCGCTAAATTTTATTGTTAACAATTACCCCGACAGGTGTCCTATGTGAACGCCGGAAATTTTAAATATTCTCCGTTACTTAATTGAGAGATTTCTTAAGCTTGAAAAGCTCAGGAAAAGTGAATGCTTAAAAGTTAAAGTGTATTAAATCACGCTTACAATAGCCAAGTGTAGTTTTTATTACTCATTTATCTGAACTTTATTTCCTGAGAATATAGTTTGACAACGTATTTAATATATTAATATATTGTGTTTATTTAAACTGATAAAAAGTTTATAAAATATATGATTTATGAGGGATATATATGAGCCTGTGGATGATAATGCAAATATGATCGTAAATGAAATATGGGAGGATATTTACTGTATTTTCTTTTAGAAGTTATTATTTTTTTTTCCTATAATTTTCATGAAAAACTATAAGTTTTAGTACTGTTTTAGTACTGTTGGAGCGATAAATATTGAGAAGATAAGTATAGTTGAAATTTTGAACTTGAAAATTGTCCGAATATAAAGCTTGAGTCTAGATCTTGCTATTAAATCATAAAAGCACATGGGAAAATTACATATAGCAAAAATTACCATTATAATCGTAGTTTCTGTTATTGATAATTGGATATTATTACTTTACTTGGATTACTTCTTTAAATGGCGCTCTTTTTTAAACTCTTCAATTAAAATTGCGATTTTGATATATAAAAAATAGTCGGTAACGCAGAACTTTATCTTCTTGACAATTCTTTTTTTTTATTTTTAAATTTAAAAAAATACTTATATTATGAGCTACAAACAATGAGTTAAATTAATTATTATAAATAAATTATTTATTCATCTCGATATTTTATTTTACGATTATAATGGTTTTTATAACAATAAAAACTTTTGTTTAATGTAAATAATTAATCCAAATAAGGTTTTATGCTTGAAAAAAAATTGCCCTAAAAGTTTAAAATTTTCGCTTCTATAGCATTTTTGGGCTTATGTCCCTTTTAGAACCGTCAAATCCTGCAACGTTGTATTTCCTATTTAATTCGCGAATAAATCGGTTCATAATGAAAATTTAGCCACTAAAGAGAAAATTATTTCATATTAGACAAAATTAAAATTGAATTAGCAAAAAAATTGGGAATAGGATAAATAAAAGAGCAGAAAATGTAATTTTTGTATGTATTCAGGTCCATTACTCATGGTTTAAAAAGATCTACAGTACAGAGGGTTCTAGGGTGAGTATTATACCAAATTTGAATATAAGTGCTAATAACATTGTCATATAACTCAAAAGAAATTACCTAATAGTTTCGTGGGTAATAAAATTGTTTTCTAATTATAAGTAGGTACTATTAAATAACTATGAATTTCTGTTATATTAAAAGTTTTAGAGTACATGAAGATCATCAATGTAATATTTTGATAAATTTGGCTTCAGTCTGAATAACAATAAAAGAAGAACAAACCACTAATAAAAATTTAGTATGTAAAATTTTTCGCGACATTTTCTTCATTTTTAAATTTTTTTCCCGCCAAAAAGTTTTGTAATGATAAAAACAAGTGGTAATCGACTGGTGCCACGTCCGGGAAATATGGTGGATGCTATAAAATTTCCCAGTGTAGTTTTTCAATTTTTTGATGAGTCCCCAAAACACTATGTGACCTGGCATTATCATGATGTCCTTCCTATGGAACATTACTGGCTTCTTTTTTTGGACTGTTTTTTGTTGGTAATACTTCTTCGAATTGAGCTTTTCATTTGGTTTTAAAAGCTCATATTCATCCTCGAATGTCCCACCATATTTACTGCATTCTTTTATACAAAATCAAATTTGGTTTATAAGTGGAAAGACCAGGTTTTCCGGGTTTACAGTATACTCTTTTCCTTACATATTGGCGTAAGTAATTCACTTTTCATCTTCATTTATAATTCGATTAAAAGAGGGCTTAATTTTTTCCGATTAAGCAAATATCGTCCTAATTCTTCTGAGTTAATTCATACGGTATCCATCTTGAATATTTCCACAACAATTCTAGTTGCTGAATTTGGTCAAAAAGGGTTTTCCCAGCTGAATTTAAGGGAGTATTCTAGTCTAGAGGCATGAATTTCAGGTAATTTTTGAAGTGTCATAAAAAATAGCCAATTAATATTTTTACTATCCATTTTTTATCAGTTATTTATTAACATTTCAAGAATACAGAAAAAAATAAAAAAGTTAAAAATTTCAAAAATTAGCAGCTGATAAAGTGGGGGGTCTCAAAAAATTGGCACGTGACCATACCCACGATTTCAACCCTCCTAATAATCTGAAACCAAAAAAAAAGAAGAAAAGATTATTAATCTATAATAATGTCGTAATGTCTGGAACTACGGAAAAGTATGAAAAAAAAAATTTTCACGAAATGGCGACTGCCTGAAAGAAAAAACAATTTTTGTACCACTTTTTTTGACTGTTTCGAATTTTTTAAAAATAGTAAAAATCAAAATTTGGAGATGGGGATAGTTCCAGACATAGACAAGTCTATAAAGAAGACTCTCTAAAAATTTCAGGTAAATCGGTTCAGTAGAACCTGAGAAATCGTGGGTATCGTTTTGAAAAAGACAGTTTCGAGTCAGTCTAAGTCTAAACGGCTAAACGGGTTTGGATGCCAGGTCAGCAAAATACCTATATCTCAGAAAATAATTCGAATTTTGAAAAATCCTCTCGTCGACATATTCTTGAATAGTTAAACTTTGAAAATATAAAAAAAACGATTTTTTTAAATTTCTAGACTAGAATACTCCTTTAACCTTTCTACGGTTTCCATTATTGTCAGAAATGAATCTTGTACCAACATGGTGCAGGTGGACAGAACTTCCGGTAGACCTATTTCAATCTTACTTTATATTTGATATGAATTTTAGTATGGAGTGTCCATAGAAATTTGATTTTTTTCCAGTAGTCTAGTAGTTTATAGCAATTGAATCGGTTCATTCCTTAAGGACCTCAACTATAGTTTTTCTTAGGGATCTATCTAGAAATCATCCGAGTAAAGTACTTCTTAAGCTTTTTGTAGTCTATCAGATTCCCAAGAACCAGATTTCATAAGTTCCTTATAATCTTAAACATTAAATCGACTCAGTTGTTGATTCAAATCGTTTTAATTTTATTAAAGAAAAAATTTGTTGAAATTTCAAAACTTTTTCTTTGTTATTTGATTTTGGTGTTACTTTTGCCGCCACAAAGCAAAACGTCTTTGTCTTTCATTAACTTGTTAACCGGGGTACGTTTGTCCTTGTTCGGGTCGTACAATTGTCGCAGTAGTCGATTTGTCCAACGTGTCCGACACTTTAGTGTCGCGGGCGTTCGATTTCATTCCAAGAATGGTAATTATTTCAAAACTAACATTCATTTCACACTCAATTAACGCTGAACACAAACTTTTTGATTTTGCCTGTTTGGCATAAAATCTCCAACACACACAACAATAGTGCTATTAAGAAAACGCGACTCTGCCCGCCCAATCCCCCCAAAACCCCACGCCATCGTTCGTCAAGCATCTCCAATTCCGGAAAGTTTCTCTCAAATCGTTTCTAATCAATTTACTCAATTTTTTTCCAATCCGACTAATGTAAACGTCATTATCATATGAGTAAATAATGAAAGAATTTAAAAAAAAAAAAAAATTAAGAGCCACTCAAACTCTTGAGAGGCAAATGAATAGGATTTTTGCTCGTTTTCTCATTTTTCAAAAGTGCTGTTTACCTTTTTGATTCTCACTTGATTGGTGCACTCGCTTCAATCGCACCCAATTGCCCGGCCATTGAACAAGGACAGACCGACTGCTTACTTGAATAATAGTCGATAATATTTTGACGAGCAAAGTGTCAATAAATATGGGTTTTCTTTTTGTTCAAGTTGGCCTGTACATACGTGTAATTGTGTCCGTCTTTGTCGCACCCAGTCTCGCCTGGAAAATATTCTCTTACAATAGAGCAAATAGCAAATAATAATTATTTGTTTATGTAATTATAATAAGAATGTAATGAGCACACAACAGCCGGAAGTTTTCAATCTACATAAATAATATTACAGTTAAACTTCATCAGCGAGTTATTAAAACATTACCTATATATTTCATATGCACGTAGACATGCCACCTAAATGGCCGTCTTTGTCTAGCTATGCGAGCGGGAAATTGAAAAAAATTAAAAATAGTGTTATGAGAACCGACGTCATTAAATTGAATTTTATTATAAATTTAAATATCTTCTGTTTTTTTTTATTAATTACCTAATGTTTTATTATATTAATGAGGCAAAAAATGTGGTTAGGTTTTTGCAATTATTACTAAATGCATGTGTCACAAGTGTTTATTGGTACATTAACCGATTTGTCCGATTTTTTGCTTGTTTTTCATTGTTGAGGTAATTTGTTTCGTTTTATCAAAAAAAAAAACGGGATGTATACTTATGGACGTATGAAGTTATACTTCTTTGGTATAACTAAAATGATGTTTTTAATTCACTACTGTACCTTTTATAAGTTATACAATCGCATTTAATATGAAAATATATAATAAACAAAGACAATATAAAGTTGTAAGCACATCCAATTGATTGGAATACAAATAAAAGAATTATGGTCTCAAAAATGGAACTTTCATGTCATTTGTTTCAACTGTCATTTCGATTTTATTCAATCGCTATTTTTAAGCATTTGCCAGTTGTATTAGTGTTGGACTGTGGATATTTCACGGATAGTTACTGATATTCAAATAAAAGATTAAATTGGCTATTTATGTATACTGTATGTATGAGACTGGGCCAAAAAAATCGACTATTTTACGGTATTTAAGTATCGAAAATACTATTTTACGGTATCGAAAATATTGTTCAAGGTGACAAAAAAAAATATCGGGAAGGTTTGAGCCCTTAATATTAATATTAAGAGGTCTATCATCTTTAATTTCCATTTTATTGGTGCTTTCATTTTTGCGTCAATGCTGTCAAACTATCAAGGTAAAAAAAATCATCTGCACATATATTTATAGAAAATTATATTCCCTACAAAAAAGGTCTCTTTGAAAATTTTTGCCAGACACGCCGTTTCCGAATAATCAAGCTTCAGACATTGATATAATTTTTAGATTTATCTTCTTCATTTTGGAATTTTGTAACTAACGAACGAATAAATATATAGAAATGAACTATGTAGATTCCTGAAGAGAATTTAATGCTCTACAAAAAAGGCCTCTAAACGTTTGTACATAAAATTACTTTTTCAAAAGTTATTCCCAATTAAAGTTGAATGATATATTAAATTAATAATATTAAAGTAAATCTACGTTTTCGTGTAATAAATAGCTGTTAACCGAAAATAGGTTTGGATATATAATGAAATTTAGATATTTCAATCCATAAGATTGATAAAATGATAATTTTCGATGATGTAAAATATCAATTTGTCCCATTGAGTAAAAGAAAATTGGGTCAAAAACGAAAAAAACAATAATTTAATTTTTCCTTCAACTTTAATTGTGAATAACTTTTGAAAAAGTGATTTTATGTAAAAACGTTAAGAGACCTTTTTTGTAGAGCATTAAATTCCATTCAAGAATCTATATTGTTCATTTCTATAAATTTATTTGTTTGATAGTTACAAAATTCCAAAATAAAGAAGATAAATCTAAAAATTATATCAATGTCTGAAGCTTGATTATTCGGAAACGGCGTGTCTGGCAAAAATTTTCAAAGAGACCTTTTTTGTAGGGAATTTAATTTTCTATAAATATATGTGCAGATGAATTTTCTTACCTTGATAGTTTGACAGCATTGACGCAAAAATGAAAGCACAAATTAAAAATCGAAATTAAAGATGATAGACCTCTTAATATTAATATTAAGGGCTCAAACCTTTCCGATATTTTTTTTTGTCACCTTGAACAATATTTTCGATATACTTTTCAAAAAAAAAAAAAATAAACCGAAGGGGATACTTTGATTTTTCCGGTGCCACGATTTATCGACGGTTTCTTATAGATCTCGACGAAGTAAAACGAAAATGCAGAATACATTTTTCGATATTTTGCATAGTTTACGAAATATTGATACTTAATAATTGATTTTTTTTAAAGGATTTTCATGAAAAAATATTAAATTCTTAAAAACGTAGTAAACAAGGGTACAGATTTTTCCATATATCTAACTATAGGAAACATAAAGATTCATCTATAGAAGCTGTCTTCTAAATCTGGAATACCATTTTCGGAAAATTTTACTTTCTAACATCAACTCTTATTTTTCCACCAAAGTTTCGCATGGAAATCATAAACAAAAAATCTACTTTCCTTAAGAAAATTTCCTCTCCAACTTTGGTGCCATACCCACTGAAGTTTGTACCGAATAAATTATCCAAAATGAAACTTGTACAAATCACTTACTGGAGTCACTTTGAACCGATTAACCTTTAGTAATGAGGATACTGTTAATTAAGTGGCAGGGTTCATTTAACCCTCTTCCATCTCAACATCTAAGTTGGAAATTTTTTTTTCCCTCCGCTTCTCCAAATATCAATTAAGTACAACATGGCTGTAGCATGTAATTAAATATTTACCCATCATGGTTCAGTATCGAATCTAATTTGAAATTTAACATCCAATCGTGTTTCTAGGTGGAACACACCAAAAGAAAAAAATCGTTTCAATATCAAACGGAAAATTATTGAACAATGCCACCTAGTGGCTCGTAATAATCATTATAATTGTAATAATAATAATATAAATTGTAGAGTACAATTATTAAGATTAATCGATGCTGATAGTAATTTATAATAGCGCGCTTGTATATGTGTCTATGTTGAGGTCTATTTGTAACTATCTGTAAAATGCCTCAAGGGAAAATCAATGACGTAATAAACTGTAATTTCCAACGACAAAATACGACCATCATATTCATAATCCCTAATTCATTCAAATCTCGAAATGGATTTAAAGACGAGACTTTTCTCTCCCATTCCATCTTTGTTCGTCTTTTTATATTATCTATATATATATATATGATAAAGTCTCGCGATTGTATTTCAAATAAATCGATACACATTACTTATAGAAAAACAGATGAAAAGAAGGGAAGGAAAATGAAGAATTTATAGTGAATTATTCATAACTTATAGCTTATATTTAAAAAAAAATTTTTCTTTAATAGTGAGATAGTAATTCCATTCGTGATTCCCCTCCACCCTCGAGAGGGGTAATGTGATAGTCAAGGGCGACATTTCGAAAACGGATTTGTCTAGAGTTTGTGTTAATCGTAGAACAACGCTTAGTGAATACTAAAGTTTATGTATCTATAAAATAGAAGGACATTTAAGAGTTTTAATACTGCAACTTTTTACTTTTGGTTCAAAATAAGATTTTTTCGCTGACTTTGAACAGTTATACTGTGTATACAATATATAGAATATATTGCTGTCCAATTTATGTAGTATAATTTAATATGATAATATATAAAATCATAAATTTGAACAGAAGTTCAAACAAAAATATTCGTGACGTTTTGCCCAGATACATATTTCGATTGCCAAGCAATCTTCTTCACTGATCATCAAGTAGTTTGGAGGATCACTTCGTAACTGCTTTGTGATAAATCACAAAATAATCATGGATTGACCTCAATTTATAAGTCGTGCTTTTCTCTTTTTCCGAAATTTGGGAACACCTCCCCCCTCCACCATAACCACATCGCAAAAAGAGAAAGGCACGACTTATAAATTGAGGTCAATCCGTAATTATTTTGTGAATCATCATAAACCACTTGATGACCTCTGAGGAAGATTGCTTGGCAATCGAAATACGTATCTGGGCAATACGTCACGAATATTTTTGTTTGAACTTCTGTTCAAATTTATTAAATTATACTACATAAATTGGACCGCAATTTATTCTATATATTGTATACACAGTACTTTTGGCTCATTTTTCCCAAACAACGTTTTTTAATTGACAAAAAAACTAAGATACCCAATTTAAATAGATCTCTTGACATTAGTTTAACACGATGAAAAGCGTTGGTCATGGAAAAAACAGATGACAATCGTTTGGCGCCATATCCAAACTGGTCCAGACTTTTCAACCAATCTTTTGTAACTTCTGGGTTGCCCTTTCTGTTGATTAGGTTTTTCAGGAAGCGGATAATTGAAGTCTCAAGGCTTTTTGTATTTTCTGGGTCCCTACTTTACCTACTTCAAATAGCTGGGTGAACTTCAACAACCGATGAACTAGGTGCTTTTCGATTATTTCAGTTCCAAGGCTTGAAATCCCCAGTTCTTCATTTCTCCATTCATTCCGGATATGAGAAGCGGTTTCATCCTCTGCCTAAATCACCCACATGTAATCTCATTGTATCCAGGTACTTTTTCATTCCACAGTGACCGATTATTAAGTCCCTTATCACTCTTACCTGTTTTCTGGGAAGACCAAGTATTTCAAAAGTTAAATTTTGCAATGGTTTTTCTATCATCCTTTTACTGAGTTTTTGGTTAGTGGTGTTCCTCCATATTATGCAAAGCTTTTTATTAACTCATTCTTTGATGGTATTTTTCACTGCCGACTTTGTAACACTAACTTGGGATCCTTGCTGGGATAAGAGCATTAGTCCTTTTGTTACTATTAATACACTTGTAGCCTGCCACCTATTCTTGATACTGGATAACCAAAAACTTAGTTCAAACCATCAAAACCAAGAAAATTAGTTAGAACAAATTCAGATTTTATACCCATTACTAAAAACCTTAATCTACTACAATAAACAATTCATTACTTGACATTGTCAATTTATTTCCAAATATATCTGCCAAAGAAGCCTACAATATTGTAAAATACAATCTAATAACTTTAAAAATAAATAATTTTTTGTTAACCAACAATATATTCTTACGATATGAAGTTCCTAAACATCATTGTAAGGGTGTTTTTTTATATTAAGTTGGGTTTCAAGGGTGAGGTTAGTTGACCCTTAACACTGCAGCCTCAGGGCTTATTGTGCTCCCTGGGTACCAATTTTCAATTTCTGGCCTTCCATGGCCGTTGGCTAAAAGCTTACCTTTAGGCAAAGAAAAAACGGTTTAAAAAAATTTTTAAACCGAAAAAATCCCATGGAGTATTCTTGATTTACAACGGTGGTTCCATAGGTACCACTATGCCAACAGACCGTTTACAAGTGCCCACCACTTGATTCTACTAAGATGCATTTAGAAATATTATGTAAAAGAATTGCAGAATAATTATATCATCATAATATAGATGAAAAATCAAAACGCAATATTTGATCGAAGTCTTAAGACAAGGAAAAGAAGTGAATTTTGGTTTGAAAAGTAAGGAAATGCATGTTAAAGTATTAACAACTGGACACCCTGTTCTCGAGGTCACATAAAATCCTTTAATTTTCCCTAAAATGCAATGCCTTTGACACTATTTGTTTTCCATATAAAAGTTAATGATATCTTAGTGGATTATAAAGGAACCAGTTTCCCATTGACAAATTCTTTTACAGACTTGCTTTAGCGTAGCGTAGGTATCTAAAACGAATATAGTATTATTGATTTTTGACAAACTTTGGAATTTCCTAACACTCCATATAAAAGATAATAATATTTTGGTGGATCATAAAAGAACCAGTTTCCTAGTGACAAATTCTTTTACACACGTAGCGTAGGTATATAAAACTAGTATAGTATAGTTGATTTTCGCCCAACTTTGTACTTTTGTCACCCATAAACTTACGTGTATAAAAACGAGATGCCGACTCATACGAGAATACTAGACTGCACTAAACTCGTCATTACACACATGAAACGTAAACAAGTCCGTAAGATATCAATGAATGAAAAGATATTTCCATAGGAAAGTGATTCTTTTATGATATGAGAAGCAAATTGTTTTGAAGGCATTGTTGTGGTTTCCCGATAAATCAATTGATTATTATGTGGTCTCAAGGAACTATTAAATCACTAAAAACAATTAGTTTGGAAAGTTTTAAAATTGAGATGAAGTTACATCAAAAATTTCCAAACTTGGATCCAAGTTGATTCCAAACGTGGCTTGATAAAACTTTCAATTATATTCAAATTTTAGTAAATCAAATTTTCATTTTAAAAGTCTTACCTATCCAATAGTGAAGTTTCTTCATCAATATTTTTTTATCAGTTTACTAAAATAGCTAAAATAAAGATCTTTTCAAAACCAAGCAATACCCTCAACTTCGCTTGTATGACTTTCTTAAGAAGTGTTGATTTATGGGCTCCGAATTATATTCTTTTACTTTTGGAGCATTCTGTTAAATATAAATATTAGACTGGACCCAAAAAATTGACTATTTTTTTTTGAAAAGTATATCGAAAATATTGTTCAAGGTGACAAAAAAAAATATCGGGAAGTTTTGAGACCTTCATATTAATATTTAAGAGGTCTATCATCTTTAATTTCGATTTTTTATTTGTGCTTTCTTTTGCGTCAATGCTGTCAAACTAGCAAGGTAAAAAAGTTCATCTGCACATATATTTATAGAAAATTAAATTCCCTACAAAAAACGTCTTTTTGAAAATTTTCGTCAGACACGCCGTTTCCGAATAATCAAGCTTCAGATATTGATATAATTTTTAGATTTATCTTCTTTGTTTTGGAATTTCGTAACTAACGAACAAATAAATATATAGAAATGAACAATATAGATTCTTGAAGGGAATTTAATGCTCTACAAAAAAGGTCTCTTAACGTTTTTACATAAAATCACTTTTTCAAAAGTTATTCACACTTAAAGTTGATGAAAAAAATTGGTTCAACAACGAAAAAAATAGTAACTTAATTTTTTCTTCAACTTTAAGTGTGAATAACTTTTGAAAAAGTGATTTTATGTAAAAACGTTAAGAGACCTTTTTTGTAAAGCATTAAATTCCCTTCAAGAACCTATATTGATTATTTCTATAAATTTATTTGTTTAATAGTTACAAAATTCCAAAATAAAAAAGATAAATCTAAAAATTATATCAATGTTTAAAGCTTGATTATTCGGAAACGGCGTGTCTGGCAAAAAATTTCAAAGAAACCTTTTTTGTAGGGAATTTAATTTTCTATAAATATATGTGCAGATGAATTTTCTTACTTTGATAGTTTGACAGCATTGACGCAAAAATGAAAGCCCAAATAAAAAATCGAAACTAATGACGATAGACCTCTTAATATTAATATTAAGGACTCAAATTTTCCCGATATTTTTTGTAACTACCGAACAAATAAGTATATAGAAATTAACAATATAGATTCTTGAAGGGAATCAAATGCTCTACAAAAAAGGTCTCTTAACGTTTTTACATAAAATCACTTTTTCAAAAGTTATTCACAATTAAAGTTAAATGAAATATTAAATTATTGTTTTTTTCGTTGTTGAACCAATTTTGAAAGAGTGATTTTATGGAAAAACGTTAAGAAACCTTTTTTGTATAGCATTAAATTCCCTTCAAGATTCTATATTGTTCATTTCTATATATTGATTTGTTCGTTAGTTACAAAATTACAAAATAAAGAAGATAAATCTAAAAATTTTATCAATGTTTGAAGCTTGATTATTCGGAAACGGCGTGTCTGACGAAAATTTTCAAAGAGACCTTTTTTGTAGGGAATTTTATTTTCTATAAAAATATGAGCAAATGATTTTTTTTACCTTAATAGTTTGACAGCATTGACGCGAAAATGAAAGCACAAATAAAATATCGAAATTAAAGATAATAGACCTCTTAATATTAATAATAAGGGTTCAAAATTTCCCGATATTTTTTTTGTTACTGAACAATAATTTCGATACTTCTCAAAAAAAAAATTGTCGATTTGGCCCAGTCTAATAAATATGTATTAAGATTTTCAATAGTGATAAGTATGAGGAAAAGTTTGCTCATCCTATAATGATACCTTATTGAAACCTTGAATACTTGAAAACCAAATAGTAACTGGTGAAGCTTTTCGTGAATTAAGAAAGATAGATTTTTATAGATGAGATGTTAGAGGGATGGAGGATTTAAGAGGTTGTTAAAGGGAAAGTTTTTTTTTACCCCAATTAGATTAGGTCGTCGAAAAATAAAGGAAACGTAAAGTTTCTGGAACAGCGATATGTTATTTTTTGTTATTTTTCTTATTTTGAATGTGACCCAGTTGTTATTTCCCGGAATTATCCTGTTTTATGAAGACATAAAAATCTTTGTTTAGACGATTTTATTTTTGGAGAACGGGAGAAATGGAAGGAACTAAATATTGTTTGAGATGGGGGCAAAAAAAAATTAATTAAATTTCATCCGACGCTGAAAGAGTTTGTTGCGTTTTGTGGCATGGCTGAACACAGTGAAACGGAGGACTCGGAGGAATGAGAATGTTTGTATCTGGGGGTTGGGAAAGGTCCTTTATTTGCAACCTCAACCAAAGTATCGACAAACTTACAAATGGTGCCGCCAGTGCGACCCGTTCCACCACTGCCCCCCCCCCCCCCCAAAGAACGAACAAGCGAAGAATCGACGACACCGCGACCGTTTTCAACCCTCGCCGCCGCCCGCGGGGGTGGTTTGATAAGTCCTCTCGTTTTGTTCCATTCCACGTTGTCGTCCCTATATACGAACTCGACAAGTCGTCGTCTTGTGTGCGGTTCAAAACGCTCGTCGTCACTCCAGCACCGTCGCCTCTAAATCCACAACAAAACGACCTAAGTGGAGCCGCGTCGGGGATGATGCCAACCGGGGTAGATAATTTAAGAGCGCATAATTGAATCAATTTATTAAAATAGAAGTTTTAATTTCATATTTTCCGTCATCGTTAACACTCTACCACTGCCCGTGACCCCCCGCTCCACTTGCATCAAAACTTTTTCCTCCATATTTTTCCCGCAACATAAATCAATGTCTTTTGCTCCAATATTTCTATTATATGCTCATCAACTATCATCTTTAGGTCTCATCAACATTCCATCTTTTTTCCCAATAAAACTGCAGTATAATCTCACTAATCCGGCACTTCGATAGATCGATACGTCCAATAATCCGGTACTCTCCGTCCACGCCCCTCTATACCTATGCATACATTTATTCCCTCTATGAAATGCTTTATTATATTCATTACCTATGACTTTTTCACTATAATCCAGTAATCCGAACATTCCAATAGGTGGTGAATAGTGCCGGATTAGTGAGATTACACTGTAACACTATTTTGATTTGGTACTTTTGTTCTTATAACTACCCTCTTACCTTACAAATAGAAATATATAATTTATCAATTTGATATTATATCTTGTTGGGAAAGGAAGGATATTTGACAGTAACACAAGTAACAACTTTGCATTGCTATCCTGTAAAACTCAATGAGCATACAATACCGAATTTATAATCTTTCGGGTTTTTGGTCCTACCAATTCTATATAGATTCCGGAATAAAAAATATTTTGTAATTTTTACTAACCTAATAAAATTACCAACAAAAGAGCAAATTATACGATATTAGAATGGAATTACCAAAAAAAAAATCGGGAATTAATTTAAAAACAAAGTAGTAAAAGCAAGTTTTCAGATATTGATATCGTTAAAAGGAAAATGAGCCACTTAACTTTTTGGACAATATTCAATCCAACCTGATAAAATTAACAAATGGCAAAAATTTGGCAATTTAATGAAAACGAAATGACAGTTGAAATCAATAACAACATTTTCGGAATAAAAACTATTTTGTAATTTTTACTTAGTTGATAAATTACTCTTATCATAAAATGTCTTTAGTACCACTTTGAAATAACTTATAAGGAGAAAAATGGCAATTGAATGACTGGTTTAAAAACGGCATTCTTTTCCGGTTCACCTAACAAATAGCTAATTTGGCTCATGTTCTTTTTAAGGACATTAATATTCGCCAGTAAATCAGGCTATAATGAAAAATTACCAACAAAAGAGCGAATTATATGATATTGGAATGGAATTACCAAAAAAAAATCGGGAATTAATTTAAAAACAAAGTATTACAAGCAAGTTTCCAGATATTGATATCATTAAAAGGAAAATGAGCCACTCATTCAATCTATTATTTTTAAAACTAGTAACTTTTTGGACAATATTCAATCCAACCTCATAAAATTAACAAATGGTAAAATTTGGCAATTTAATGAAAACGAAATGACAGTTGAAACCAATAACAACATTTTCGGAAAAAAAAATATTTTGTAATTTTTACTAAGTTGATAAATTACTTTAATCATAAAATGGCTTTAGTACCAGTTTGAAATGACTTATAAGCAGATAAATGGCAATTGAATGACTGGTTTAAAAACGACACTCTTTTCTGGTTCAACTGATAAGTAGCTACTTTGGCTCATGTCCCTTTTAAGGACATCAATATTCGCGAGTAAATCAGGCTATAATTAAAAATTATCAACAAAAGAGCAAATTATTAGATATTTGAATTGAATTAGCCAAAACTCGGGAATTAATTTAAAAACAAAGTAGAAAATGCAACGTTTCCTGATATTGATATCGTTAAAAAGGATATGGGGCACCAATTTAATCTTTTATTCGAAAACTAGTAACTTTCTGGAAAATATTCAGTCCAACCTGATAAAATTATTAAATGACAAAAATTTGGCAATTGAAATGACAGTTGAAACCAATAACAACATTCAGTTAGATGAAAATTGAGACTATAGTTATTATATATTATTACACTCACATGTTTCTTTACAATCTTTACAATCTTTTTTTTCTATCTTTGCCGCCAAACACAAATTTGCCTGGATAATAACATATATAAGTCTTTGAGATTCAATTAAAAAATTATTTTATTACAACGCGTTTCGACAGTTTTTGATTGTCATTATCAGGTAATAATTATTATTACTATTATTACCTGATGATGACAGTCAAAAACTGTCGAAACGCGTTGTAATAAAATATTTTTTTAATTGAATCTCAAAGACTTATATATATTATTATCCATTAATTTATTGTGATTCGGAAGTAATTAAAATACTTATCAATGTTAAACAAATTTGCCTATTATATTGACATTAAAAGTAAAAATTTAGTTTAAAATTGTATCATATAAGAAGACAATTCTGGATGTTTAAGATCATTTTTTTTTATTTAATATTTAAATTAGCTACGTTTCGTTACGTATTGTAACTTCATCAGACTTCTTGAATCACAAAAATATAATTAGTTTCAATTTAAATTCAATAAATAAAAAAAATATTGAATTTAAATTGAAACTGTTATATTCTTGTGATTCAAGAAGCCTGATGAAGTTACAATACGTAACGAAACGTAGCTAATTTGAATATTAAAAAATATATAAAAAAACCGATCTTATACATCCTGAATTGTCTTTTTATTTAATAAAAGCTGAGATCTGAATTTTATCATATATTGTATCATATTTTAGTTATCTAAAACTATTGCTAACATGTACTACCGAAATATGCTATTGTAGTGGATTAAACGTTTTTTTTTTTTTGAATTACGACTATAATGTAAGCAGACTTATAATTTTGATGAACAAATTTGGTTGTATTGAAAAGAAATTGAAGTGAATTATACTATAAGAATTTTCTTAATTGTATGATTTTAGACTATAAATTGAGAAGGCTAATTATAGGTTGGATGTCGGCTAAATAATGTATTTTATGGTCACGTGGGTACAACGAACAGGATATACCACTAGCATCGTTTCTAAATAATTTCAGAGTTGAAAATTTTCCCGTTCAATGAGATGGTTTACGAGCGAAATTCGATAGTTGTAACATTGAACTGGATTATGGGATGTGTGAAGCTTAAATAATTTAGCCATTAAGAAAATGATTAAAATGTGGAGAAAGCTCGGTCGGTGGTGGTAGTGAGTAGTATTATGATGATGATGATGATGATGATGACGATAATGACGTATTTATTGGGTTCGATGATCAGAAGACGTGTGACGTGTAAATGGTTAATGTATAGTGAGAGGCGGTCGGGCGCTATCCCTGGGGGGCGAACCTCGAACCTCGCCCCCCTCGAACTATTGTACATGTGAGTATGTGTAAAACATTATGGTAATCAAGTAAATGTTAAACAAGTACTAAAGGTGTGTGTCCGGCCCCGATAAAACCTAATATATCATTATAAATAATTTTATGTCGGTGATGATGATGATGATGGTGAAGTTTGCGTCGATGATGATGATTACAGTGAAATTATGCAAAAGCGAATGTCCAAGTTCGTATTCTTGTAAAAATCGAATGTTCATTGTGTGGGTTCATAAGGTCATCATTATGTTCAAACATTTCATACAGGATGTTCAGCAAAAACGCTGTCGGAATAATCAAAAAAAATTAATAATAAATCGAATCTTTTGGATAGTGTTTTGGCTTATTATCTTTACTCGTATGCAAAGATTTTATTAGCTACTTCTAACAATTCTCAAATTAATTTACTGGCAATTATATAAAAACAATACGGAGTACTTAAAAGTTATATCTAATTGCCGCGTTTTTTTTTCTGTATTCAGCTTACTGCTAGATTTCCCGAGTGTTTAAATTTTATTTAATTGCCTTAATTATTTCTTTTCTTTGGTGATGACACTTTTATTATTATTTATACTATTATTGTTCCTAAATATTTGAATTAAGCCACATTTTTAGTTGGTATATTCTTCACATATTAACTTTTCGGTATTTATATTTGCTCCATAAACTTCTTCAACTACATAATTTGTAATAGTTCTTCCAACTAAGCCAACAGTACCACATCAAATGGAAGATCCATTGCCTGTTACTCCAATGAACTTAATTTTTTCGAAGGATATACAGTAGGGTGATTTTTTTTTTTGGTCCCATCGTGAAATTTTGTTGGAAATACCAAAAAAAAAATCTCTGAAAGTTTGGGCCCTTAATATTAATTTTAAGTCCTCGACCAAGACGTGTAAAGATTTCCCATTGAAAATACACGGAAACTCTGATTTTTTATTTTTAAATTTCTATATCTCAGCGGCATTTAATGGGATCGCTGTTACCGAAGATGATTTTTTCTCAGAATTAAACGCTCTACAAAAGTGCAAAAGTGCCAATTGCGACAAAGTCGTAACTCACACCGGTGAGGTAGTACGGGCCACTGAACCAGATTTTTCCATAAAATTCGCGTTTTTTTTTGCATTTATCTCGTAAATAACAAGAGCTACGGAAAAATTATAAATAGAAAACTTGTAGAGAATTTGATTTCCTACAAAAAAGGTCCTGTAGACTAAATCGCTAAG
The DNA here is from genome assembly GCA_958496175.1 of Sisyra terminalis. Lineage (NCBI taxonomy): Eukaryota > Metazoa > Arthropoda > Insecta > Neuroptera > Sisyridae > Sisyra > Sisyra terminalis. The sequence goes on along the minus strand of OY292277.1, from coordinate 9,881,686 downwards.
ATCAATTTCGTGTCACATGGACAATAATAGATTTTTAAATTTCTTGGTAAACGGTCTTAAAACAAACGGTTTCCATTCCAATCATCAGCGCCTCTGGCGCATACAAACCAAAATGGCAAGCCATGGCTACCCAAGGTTTATAAATTACACAGGTTGCCCCATTAGAAACAAAAAATGATGTCATACGAAGAATTTTGAAATTTGAATCAGTCTGAAGATATGTACGAATTTCTTCTGGATACGTCACCTGGCGCATGAGGCCACCTGTGTATTTTATAAACCTTGATGGCTACCAATCGATAAGCCGAAATTTTCCACGTGTTAGTAAAATTGGCTATTGAGGTTATATTAATTTTCAATATTTCATAACCTTAAGTTAGAAAGAGAAAGAAAGAACTACTTTCTCACTTGCTCTTTCTTGATACTCGATAATCTACACACATTTTATTACATGACGGTTTTTATCAAAGATCTTCAAAAAAAAGTTAAAAAACTCACAAAGTTTAGTTTTTTTCTGTTTTCGGAGGTGCCAAAATAAGTGATTGGGAAGAGGGAATTAAAAATGGAATTCTAGGAACTTTTAGTAGTTACTAAAATTTAGTTGCAAGTTAGGGGAGTATAAAGGGTCGTAATAATTTAAGATCCGGTTACGAAGTTACTACATGAATAAGGGGGCATTCATTAATTATATTATGGTTTTATTACCTTAAGATGTAAACGAAATGTTTCTCAAAAAGTCAATTAATAATATTTCAATTTATGGCTCATGTGTACTTTAGCACACCCACAATCTGGCAAGGTTGCATTTTCCACTTTGGTTGTAATTTAATTCGCGATTAAGTCGGTCCATAATGAAAATTTAGCCACAAAAGAGAGAATTACACCATATTAAAATTAAATCACCAAAAAAAATCGCGAATTAAATTAAAAACAAATGCAAAAATGCAACGTTGCCAGATTGTGGGTGTGCTAAGGTACACTTGAGCCCAATTTATAATACATATAATACTGGCGGGAAATTTTTAATCGGCACCTTATGAAAAATGAATTCCTCCACGTGTAAAAATTTTAAACGGATTCTGTACTCTAAAGAAGGGGTCAAGGAAAGTACCGGAATTCCTTTGGTCATGGAAACTTCAGGGGATTAGAGTAGGATTTAGACATCATCGAAAATAAATATACCTATTATTTAAATAATTTAAATGTAGAAAAAAGTTGTTTAAAATTGATTCAAGTTTCTAAATTGTAAAGTTTGGACATTTTGGATTTGATTTACCATTGAAGAATGCATTTGAATTGTTCATCTATCTATCTATTATTATAAAGAGGAAAGATTTGATTGTTTGTTTGCTTTGAATAGGCTTCGAAACTACTTGACCGATTTGAAAATTTTTTTCACTGTAGGGAAGCTACACTTTTTCCGGTGAACATGGGCTATATTAAATTTTCAAAAAAGTTAGGGATCCATACTAAAATTTCAATAATGTGTGAAAAAATTACCAAAAAACTTTCTTACATTGCGTGCGCTGGTGATTTAACTAAAGAACGGAACAACCGAATTTAATGAAACTTTTTATTAAGATACAACACAATTACTCACGCACGTTAGGCTACTTATCATTCCGTAAAAATAATAAGGGAATGTATGTCCCACGTAAAAACTGAGGGACGAAAAAAAAAATTACTTTAGACAGGCAAGTTATATATCATTGGAACGGTATTTAAAAGTTAAAAAATGATCTGTATTAATCATTTTAGTTGAACTAATAAAAAGTACAGTAATTTAAATTAAAGTACAAAAAATTGCCTTTTTGAAATACAAATGTTTTTATATATAATAAACAATTATTGTAATTATATGTTCATAGCGCTCCAGAAGAACTGGGTTTCGCGCAATTGTACAAATTCCAATTTCGCGGTTGTGTTGTACATTTCAATAGTGTAATAGTTTTTGGAAAAAGGTTCATTCGGGAATCGAGACAGTGAGATGGAATTTCTACTAATATTCAAAAATCTAGACCCTTAACTTCTGTTATTTTGACGCGAGTATTTTGATAACTTTAGACTTTTTAACTCACAATTAAGATCGATTTTATTGAACTTGGCGATATTTTTTATTTATTTATAGATGCTGATTGATTTATGAATTATTTGGGTCACAGTAGATATACGGAATTGAACATACTTTTTTTTAGATATTTACAAATATTTTTTGAAAATTAATTGATTTTTACATAGAACTATTTTGTTTTTTGCAACAGTTTATTAATTGTCTTTTTGAAGTCGACAAAATAGTGTTTTTAAGTATGGTTAGGTTTTTTGTAAAAGAAATAAGAAAAATTTTCATATACCACTACAAAAAGCAAATCTGAAAAGAAAATATAATCTACACCTACGTTACGCAGACGAATTTGCGGGGATCAGCTAGTTCTGTATATAACTGCAAGATTGGCACAACGTGAAAACATTTATATTAGAATTTTCATTTGAATCTTTCAATGCGAAGAATTCCTCAAAGAAATTCAATTAATTAAAAAAAATTAATATGGGAAAAGTGCAGTTAACTGCATTATGAGTCGACATTACATTTGAATCATTTAACAGTCATTTCCGCGATTCCGCGATTTTTATATCTTCCATCAACTATTAACAGAGACGGGGAATTTTCTTTTTTTCGTAGTAATTTGTGTAATTCATGTGTGAATAAATGATTTTTTTAAAAAAGAAAACTAGATACTCATCCAAGTCAATGGAACAATTAAAGTTTCATATTGCGGAAATTGTGTAAAAACTGAGTGATCAAAATGGCATGGAACGATTTTTCTTTGATTATTTATTGGTGCATCTTGCATTTTGACCTGACTATTGAATTTATGGCTCTTTTAACCCATTTGTAATGTCGATTTATGTGACACGATCGTGATGTGGTATGCTCAGACTGGTGCGGGGTAATAGGCGAGTTTTGTTCGCATTTGTGTAGCGTCGGAGAATTTGGTCTCTGATAAAGTTTCAAGCAATTTAAAACATGAATAATTTCCCAGTGTTTGCAGTTGTCGGGAATTTGATAAGGCAATTTGTTTGAAGATCTTCTCAACCACCGGCTGGGTCTGGCGAACGAATATGGGGATGTAGTAGACACTTGAAAATTGGGAACTTAATATGTGGGGAGCTATGAAGACATGTCTAAAGACGTGTAATGGAAAATTAAAAATGGGAACCATAACATTTTATGCAACAAAATTCAAGCTCAACAATCAACCACCTGTTAAATATAGTCCTTTAAACCATTTTCCCGATGAAAGTTAATCAAATATTGCGTTTTTAGTATTGTTTTTTGATCCAATTTTTTATTTGTTTGTTTGAGATTAAATATCGATAAAAAATTATATGTTCAATGGAGGACTTTAACATGGAGATAACGGATTGAAGTGCTTGAAATTTTCAAAATCAATACAGCGAAAAGATAAGGACAAGTGCAGTGTCAAAAATTATAGCACCAAGAATAGTCAAGTGCTGATCAAATCGTTATATATAGCCAAAACTAATTAATTTATTGACAAGATTTTATCGATTTGATTGGGTCATTATCACCAAAATTGGTCTACCTATAATCGAAATAATTAAAGATTAATCCAAAAAAAAAATGTCATGGTTAGTTTTTAAGATCTATGATTCGATTTATATTTTCATTAGACCTATTTTTCAATGATTAACTACTGTTTAGGGCAAAGATTTGAACGACTTTAGGGCTAATTAAAATCTGTAAACCGAGAAGTACTGAAAATTTGCTTGTTATGAGTTTCGAATCCGTCATCTTCATTTGTCCTTCATTAGGCGTTAATTAATAAAGGTGATCAAAATAAAATTTTTTCGCTGACTGAACAGTTATACTGTGTATACAATATATAAGATATATTGCAGTCTAATTTATGTAGTATAATTTAATATAATAATATATAAAAATCATACCACCAACATAAATTTGAACAGAAGTTCAAACAAAAATATTCGTGATGTATTGCCCAGATACGTATTTCGATTGCCAAGCAATCTTCATCAGTGGTCATCAAGTAGTTAATTAGTAATTAATTAGTTAGTAGCAAGTTTTCTCTATCATCCAAATCAAATTTTATCTGGAAGATAAATAGCGTTATCTAAACCATTGGTGGTCAACATACGTTTGTCTGCGGGGTGCATGTGGCCTTCCTGGATGATTTTTCATGACCATATATCACACTTTTACAAAATAATGGTCCAAATAGTGAAAATGAATGTATTAAAAAATATCTACATTATATAATATATAAATTTATAGGTTGTCCGTGGAGTTAAGATTAAATTTTTAAAGTGGTCCGCAAAATCATTTGGGTTGGCTACCCAAATGATTTTAAAGTGCCATAGTCTCAACCGCAACGTATAGATGCAAGAAGTCCAAACGATATAGGCTCTTTCCCAATATTGATGTACATAATAAAAGACCTAGATTATAGTTCTCTTTTCCGTCACTAACAGCGCAAATATTCGGAACGTACCTAAGGTTTTAAGAAGATATTTCAAATTTGCAATGCTTGATGGAAAATGTGTCAAGAATTGGCGCCACTATTAGTGTCTTTACAGTCCTAAGTTAAACCAAAACAAGTGGTTGGCTTTGGGTCCCCGGTTTCGGTTGGACTTTATTAAAAATCTCAGACATTTTAAAGTCTAACTATGTATTTTATGTATGGTAACTAAGGAAACATAAGTTAGTACACTATATACTGTTGTGGCGGCGCCACATCCTAACACATTTGGCCTCGTTAAGAAGATTGAAATTATCAATTGTTAATAACAACACTTCCCGCGAATTAATTTACTTCTAGTGGTCCAAGGTTTATACAATACACTGGTGGCCTCATGGTGGCTACGTGATGTATCCAGAAGAAATTTGTACATATCTTCAGACTGATTCAATTTCAAAATTCTTCGTATGACGTCATTTTTTTTTCTAATGGAGCAACCTGTGTAATTACAAATCTTCCTGGAAGAGTAGCGCGCTCTATCGATAGTGGACCTCAAATTGAATCCATTTTTTTAAATACAGATGGAAAATGTGTCAAGAATTGGCGCCACCATTAGTGTCTTTGCAGTTCTAAGTTAAACCGAAACAAGTGGTTGGCCTTGGGTCCCCGGTTTTGGTTGGACTTGATTAAAAATATCAGACAATTTCAAGTTAATCTATGTACTTTATGTATGGTAACTAAGGGAACATAAGTTAGTACACTATATACTGTTGTGGCGGCGCCACATCCTGACACATGTTCCCTCGTTAAGAAGATTGAAATTATCAATTGTTAATAACAACAACACTTCCCGCGAATTAATTTAATTCTAGTACTTCTAGAAGAGTAGATGCGCTCTATCGGTAGTTCATTGTGTTATTTAAGTGGAGTAATGTAAAATATAAGTAAGAATTAATGTTGCAGATAATTTTTGGGGTATCAAAATAAAATCACGAGTATTAGCGAGTTTTTAACTGAAACAAGTATGCAAATTTAGTAATACATTAAATGATTTTCGGTAATTTTTTTTCCAATTTAAATGTATAGAAATTTCAGATACTTGGACATTTTGTCTCGTGATTTATTGGACAAAATAATGAGGATCATACATACATAGTTACTGAACTTGTTCTATAGAAAACTTTAAAACCACTTGAACCGTCTTCCATTCATCGTTATTGTTGAAACTATTCCGATTTTTCGTAACGAAAATCTCTCTCAATACTCACTCAAGTGGTTTGTAAATCCGATATTGAAATAAGGGTTGTAACTCATCGGCCATTCAAAGCCTAATTAGGGCAACTTTTAAGTGGCCACTAAACGGTGGCCGGTTTTTCAAGTCTTTGGTTCGCTCAACACTTTGGCAAAAGTAAAACTGAAAAAAAAAAAACATTAACTACTTTTTTATTTTGCCATTAATGTGTTTTGCGAAATTTGATTGCAATTGAAAATAATGCCTCGCGAACAATGAGTGTAACGATAAATTAAATTCTGGCGAATAATTCATAACTCAAGCAAATGCAATTTGTAAGTGATTACGAATAAAAATCCGATTTGTTTATTTTTTGCAGTCTTATCGGCGAAACAATATACACTCGGCCTACGCTAATGAAATAAATCATTGCCGCAATTTTATCAATTTAATAATTATCAAAGTTCCCACGTCCTTTATAAACCATTTTCGAGTATTTAATACAGCTTTATATGGGACGATGAATTTAAGTGAAAATTAAGAATTTTTCCAGCATGGTTTTCCACGATCACTGCCAAAACACCTACACCCCTCATTGCAACTCATATAAAATGCATCAAGTCTTATCAAAACCGATATACTTTTCACAAATTGCAACAACAATCGTTTGACTTTTTTCCACCATTGTTCTAATAGGTCTTCCCATTTAATGTCTCCATTGAATTCCAGTCACCGTGGCATGTTTTATGACAATAAAGTCCCGTAAAACGCGATTAATGTGCTACGCTTTGTATGAAATTGCGTCAAAACTTGTCTTTTTTACTACTACTCTAGTAGGTATATCTTTTTATTGTAGAAATGAGCGAAAAAATATCAAATGGTCGCATGTGTAAAAAGGACGCTTACTTACCGGCAGATAACTATTTATTAAGCAAAACCTATTACGGCTTAATTATATTAATTTTTTTTTCTATCGCACTTTTTGTGGTGAACACGCAATAAAACTCGCATGTTTAGCTGAAGATAAGTTTGTAGTCGAATAAATTTTTTTTGCTGATTATGTGTGTACATGTGTGTTACATGAGAGACATTCGGATGTGGCGTGTTTAATATAGATCGCGTTACATAAAATTAGTTTTCTCAAGATTATTAACTTAACGAAAAAAAAAATGGAATCAATAAGATAAATTGAAAAAGAAAAGAAAAATTCAGTAGTAAATGTTTGAAGAAAATAAGGCTATAAGCCTATCGATATGTGCTGCATTAAATCGAATAGCCGAATGGACTCAAGATGGGCTAATTGAATTCTGGAACAACTATTTGGGAGTTAAATTATCAAAGGTTAAGAAATCTCTAAAAATCTTAGGAAAAAATTATATCAGAATATTGATAGATATACTGAGAACCGAACATTAAATTTTGACAAAAAATTTCCATACTTTTCAAAGGATAAAACGAGGAGGAGGAAACTGGCTCCCACCAGTTGACTGCCCAGCTATAACAAAAAATCGTCCTCTTCATACAAACCAGGATAGCCAATAGTTATTGACGAGAACTAAGACGATTTTAAGTTATAGCTGGGTAGTGAATTAGTGGTAGTATCCTCTTTTTATCCTTTGAAAGGTATAGAAATGTTTTCTCAAAATTTAATGTTCTCAATAGATCTACCAGTATCCTATGTTATCATTCTTTGACTGGGCCAAAAAAATCAACTATTTTTTTTTTTAAGTATATCGAAAATATTGTTCCAGATGACAAAAAAAATATCAGGAAGGTTTGAGCTCTTAATATTAATATTACGAGGTCTATCATCTTGTAAGCACATCCAATGGAATGGAATACAAATCAAAGAATTATTGTCTCAAAAACGGAACTTTCATGTCATTAGTTTCAACTGTCATTTCGATTTTATTCAATCGCTATTTTTAAGCATTTGTCATTTGTATTAGTGTTGGACTGTGAATATTTCACGGATAGTTACTGATATTCAAATACAAAATTAAATTTGCTATTTATGTATACTGTATGAAGTAGACTGAGTCCAAAAAAATCGACTATTCTTATTTTTAAAAAGTATATCGAAAATATTTTTCGGGAAGGTTTGAGCCTTTAATATTAAGAGGTCTATCATCTTTAATTTCGATTTTTTATTTGTGCTTTGATTTTTGCGTCAATGCTGTCAAACTATCAAGGTAAAAAATTGCATCTGCACATATATTTATAGAAAATTAAATTCCCTACAAAAAGGGTCTCTTTGAAAATTTTTGCCAGACACACCGTTTCCGAATAATCAAGCTTCAGACATTGATATAATTTTTAGATTTGTATTCTTTATTTTGAAATTCTGTAACTAACGAACAAATAAATATATAGAAATGAGCAATATAGATTCTTGAAGGGAATTAAATGCTCTACAAAAAAGGTCTCTTAACGTTTTTACATGAAATCACTTTTTCAAAAGTAATTCACAATTAAAGTTGAAGGAAAAATTAAATTATTGTTTTTTTCGTTGTTGAACCAATTTTGAAAGAGTGATTTTATGTAAAAACGTTAAGAGACCTTTTTTGTAGAGCATTAAATTCCCTTCAAGATCCTATATTGTCCATTTCTATATATTTATTTGCTCGTTAGTTACAAAATTCCAAAATAAAGAAGATAAATCTAAAAATGAACTCAATCTTTAAAACTTGATTATTCGGAAACGGCGAGTCTGGCGAAAATTTTCAAAGAGACCTTTTTTGTAGGGAATTAAATTTTCTATAAATATATCTGCAGATGATTTTCTTTACCTGGATAATTTGACAGCATTGACGCAAAAATTAAAGCACAAACAAAAAATCGAAATTAAAGATGATAGATCTCTTAATATTATTATTAAGGGCTCAAACCTTCCCGATATTTTTCTTTTGTCTCCTTGAACAATATTTTCGATACACTTTTCAAAAAAAAAAATGTTATAACATAATCATTCTTTCGGAAGATTTTTAAATATGGCTATCGAAATATTCAAAAATTGTTTAATCGATAATGCATTTATTTTGGTGTTCCCTGCCCTGATATGATGTAGCTGGATGCATTACGATTTTTAATTTTCTACACTACAAGTACAAGACAAAAATAAATTTTCTTTCTTTTTACTTTTCCACAGCAAATTTAATTCAAGGCTAAAACATATTTCTAAAACGAAAATTTCAACAACGAGTTGCTATGAATAATTTACACTAGAAATAAGTTCAGGGGGTGAGTTGAAGGTATATAATATGTAGACCAATGTAGGATAGTTCGGGAATTGCCATTATTTATGAATATTACGTGTTCCCTGAAACTTACCGAAGCTTAAACTTTAAAGTTGAATTTTGATGTTGAAGAAAAATTTCTAAAACCACAAGCTTGAAAGATCAATAAGAAAAAAAACTATTGTAGGAAGGGGTGGGAATGTATGTGTTTTTTTAAATCGAATGAATATCAATGTTGAAATACTATTTAAACCACCACCGTTTTAGTCACCAATTGTTTTAAGAGGCCTATAAAATAGTTGAATCATTAGACAAGCATTCAGCTCACCCCCGCACCAAATAAATTGGCACCCGATCCATTAAAAGCTCATTAATTATAATTTTTAAACTGGATGGATTGGAAAGTCGTCCAAAATTGTCAGTTTTACAATCGCCTGACAAACGTCTCATTCGTGTTAATGAAAGCTTATACAATTCAGCCTAATAACAATCAACTAATGCCCTTATAATAAATTTACACCGCTAAAGTGCTCTTTAATTGAATGTTTATTTTTTATTATCTTATTGACAGTCCCAATCATATTTCTCAATCATAAATAAATAGTTTCATTATAAATCGATAGTGGTGAATAAATATAAAGGAAAAATAAAACGATGTATGCACGTGAGAAGTTATACTTCTTTGGTATCGTTAAAAATATGTTTTCAATCCACTGTCGTACCCTAATTCGGTTATAAGTGATTTGTAATAAGTAAAACATGATTCAATTATAAACACAATTTACTTTTAAGCATATATTATGACCGAACATATTGTTAAAAAATTTTAACGAAATTCTTCTTGAGCAACTTTATTTCGTCGAAATTGTGAGTACCTAAGGAATCGGCTGTACATTCATTTGAGTAGCACCTGAAAAACAGTTCGTAATATTATATGATATCAGAATTAATTTTAAATTAGCGCTTTATTTTATTGAAATTTCGTGATTAAGGACGAAATATGCGATTCGAAAATATTTAAATACTTACTAGCATCATTTTCACTATTTTGCACAGTCGAATCATTATTAAACGTATAAGAACTATTATTTTTCTTATTTAATAATGCTTTTCGGCGTGCCCGAAATTCACGAACACGTTCTGTTGAACCTTTTGACATCATTATAGCCTTGTTTTCTTTACTTTTTTTTGGATAATCATGACAATAATCTGTTTTCATTTACGGCAAACTTGAAAATTAATTTTATTAAAATAATGAAATGTTTATGCTCACAATTATAATAAGCAATTTAACACGGTTGTTATTGGTCGCTATGAAAACCATTCTCAAGTAGCGTAATACGCAGGCGCGCACAACCATAAGAAATACTAATGTTTCCTACCTCATTCTCTCATGTTAAATTTTATAGATTTATGTACATGTTTCTCTTTTTATTGGCGCTTTTCGTTTCCGTTTCATAAAATTTCAAGTCACAACGATGCTAAAGAAGTTTTCACTTCAATAATTGTTTCAAATTTGAACTATCATGTCATTAGTTTCAACTGTCATTTTAATTTCATTCAATTGCTAATTTTAGCCATTCGTCAGTTGTGGCAGTGATGGGATGGGAATATTTCACGGAAAGTTAGTGATTTTCAAATAAAAGATTAATTTGGCTTTTTATACAAAATTTATATTTCATATTATATGAATTAACTGTTGATCAATACAGCATGGTTTTAAAAATACTTATCGAAAATATTTACCATATAAAAGTAGATTGTTGCCATAAAATATAATCTATAAATTAGTATAAACAATCCTAAGTAGTAAAGTTCTAAAAATTATATTAATACAGTAGTAATTATATATTTATTTTACCTATTTATATTTATGCATTGAAACTTTTTAATTCAAATATAGAAAAATATAATGTATTAATTGACTTTCTTTACATTATTTTAAATATTGCATTGAATATATTTAAAAAAATATCGTTTTTTTTTAAATTTATTTTAATTATCATAATATTAATAGACAAATGTATGTAATATGTATGCATATATTTTGGCAAAGACAAGGAACAAATTTCGTAAACACATACGTGTGAGTTAAAAGCTATCATTGCATCAAAAGATTTAGCTGGGTTTATATGGTAAAACTGCCCCCTGTTTGATTTATAAAAAGTTGTTTTTTTAACTATTTTTCTTATTTAATATCAACTGAGAGATTAGTTGTCATTGGTTTCAATTGCCATTTGTCAATTGTGTCAGTATTAGGTGAGCGAATATTTCACGGGAAGTTACTAGTTGTGTATTAATATGGATATTTTTTAGACTATAAAATTTGAAAATATTTAGTTCGACGATGCCTAATGTTCTAAATGAAAAATACAAGTGATAGTAACTTTTATTTTGCTGTAATGCCTTTAAAATTCGTTTTTGGTTCAGGACGATCGAATATGGTTCGTTTCCCCTACCGACCAATGAAAAACTTATGCGAAAGCTGAGATCGACTCGATCGCCTCAATAGAGTGTTTTAGTGGTTTTAGTACTGAGAAAATCGCTTCCAAAAGTCGGCCAGCTTTCACCCACTTGAAGTTGCTCACTTAGCGTTTGCAAGCAACTTCTTACTGTAGAAATGACGTCACATTTTAGTAAAAAAATAGTCTGATTATTTTAAAGAAGTATAACTTTAAAATTTTTTTTGGATCATTTTAAACGAGGTCAGGATTTTCATGGTTCTTGTATTTGATGAGTATGAAGGTATACATTGAAGTTGGTCCCATTTTAAATGAGTTATTCATTTGGTTATATAGCCTCGATTTTTTTTTTTTTGGTTTAAATCCAAGTTTTCTGTCTTCCATAATTTGTGTGAATTATGAATGTTATTTGTTTGGTAAATATTGGAGTGATGACGAGTAAAGAGGAACGTGATGATAGAGATAGTTGGGCGTGATTCGTTGGTAATGGTTGGTGCGAAAGAGATGGGTATCCTGCGGGAATTATGCTGTTCTAGATGTTGATGATCAAACAAACTCCAAGTCCAGTTTACACGATTCCAAACATTTACTCAAATTTATCACAAATAATTATTGTCTATGTCAACAAAAACGAACCGTTGGTTCGGTCGATGATTATGTGGATGAATGGACCGACAGACGGACAGACTTGAGATAAAATGTCCCAATGAGTGACAGAGACGACCAGAGATGATTTTTTTTTCAAATTCAAGATATATCACGCTTTTATTTATACTTGTTCACAGTTGAAAAATCCCGATTTTTCATCCCTCAAGTAATGCGGGATTGATTTTCATTGTATGCGTATGTAGTCGATGCTTTGGTGTGGGTGGAAAAAGGAAAATATTGAGGAAAAAATATGAATTTATATCTTCATCGCTTTGCCGGATTCTCGTAGATTTGTTCCCGTACTTTCACACTAACCCCTGGCCGCCATTTTATTTATGAAGTGTTTCAATCGTCAATGAAATAAAAAACATTTGTAAACGAAACATCAAAAGATAAAAAGTCAGCGATGGGCGCACAGTTGGCTTCAGAGTCCTGTGGGATCGGCGACGGTGGAGTTCTTTTTTTTTGTTCGTCAAATGAAGGCCTTCGATGGGAAACAAGCAGGAATAGTCGAAGCTCAGAGCAGGAAAAGCCAGTGGACTGGAAATAAAGCCTGCTGATGACACTTGTGAAAATTGAAAATGCTTTTTTCCCGTTTTTTTTTCAGACGAAACACCCATCGTTATTTTATAGTTATTTTTTTTCCAGAGGACGACTGACTAAAATCAGTCGTGGATGAATTTCCCCATTTCCACAAAATCAATCAGAAAAACACTCAAAACTCTCCCTCACCAACCCTTCGTCTCGCCTGCCATTTTGGGTGAATTTTTCGCGTCATCTTGTGCGATAATCCTTCAATTTTTGCGTTCGATCCCATAAAAACGGGAATCACAACCCCTATTTAGGCCTGAATTTTATTATTGGTAATGTCGTTAAATTTTCGAGTAGACATCAAACGGAAAGAGGGAGTTCCTTCCTCATTTTTTTTCAGCTTTCTATATAGAATACCCAACTCCCTTATTGTATGTTTCATTGCAACCCCTCTCGTAGTGCGGATGGATAGATGAATCTTTTTCACGCGCCCTTAACGAAAAGCTAGGGGGTGACATCGTGACATCATTAGTTGAGTTGAGCAGCTGCACACCCCGACTCAGTTCCATGCGCTTCTCGACCATCGCTGAATAACATAATAATAATGTGATACAGGGGTTGATTTTTCCATCCCCTTATTGATAATCGCGTAACTTTTTCACAGACCATATAAATATTATTCGAAAGAAGTGATTTTGATTTGATAGTCAAAACTTTTAACGTTTTTTTTCCCCGAGCTTTTTTTTATTGTACAGGCTGATTCTTTCTAACTTGTTTACCCTTAAACTTGCTGCTTGGTTTTTTAATTATCTTTGAAAATATCAAATAATTTACCACCCTTAATACCTGATGCTTACGTATAAATCTCTTCATATATAAAGCAATCTTTTATCAACCACCACCCTATTTTCTTACGAAAAAAAATCCACCCCATTATCAACAATAGTTCATTCCTGATTCTCTTAAAATGAAGAAATGATACCACTGCTTTTCTTAGTTAGGAGTGTAATACCACCCCTATTGGGAACCACTGAAATAAACTTATTTAAGCCAATTTTGAGGAAATTCAAAAATCCTTTTCCTATAATTTTGTAATTATTTTAATTTTTTATAGAAGCCTGATGAAGTTACAATACGTAACGAAACGTAGCTAATTTGAATATCAAAAAAACATTTAATAAAAATCGATCTTAGAGAACCTGAATTGTCTTCTTATTTAATAAAAGCTGAGATCTGAATTTTATCATTTATTTTCCGGTAATGTTAAATAGTTGGAATAAAACCAAATTTTTGTGCCCCTCCCCCTTCCCCGAACAATTTTATATTAAGAAGAATATAAGTACATCGATCACTAAATAGTTTAGCAAATATTTTTTTTTATTTAATCAAAAAAAATGATGAAATAATAAGTATTGATAAATGTAGTTATTAGGGTATCAAAGTGACTCCCTAATTTATCCATTTTTAGGGGTTGCAAACATAATAACTGGAGGGTAAAACGACAAAAATTTAATAGCTTCACCCAAAAATATTGTCTATTTATTACAGTTACTTGCAGTTGGTTTCATTTTTACCAATTTACCCGTTTTTTTTCTGATTCAATAAGGGATGAATTAGACGTCCACCCTTATGATGATTTATCTATATCTTAAAATTAAAGTGACCATTTAGTCTAATCTATAATATATTAGACCAATAATCTAATTTACTAATTTAACTTCCCTTTTTTTACGGGGAAGTTCTTAATTTAAGGGATGTTTTCCCCATGTAAAGGCCAAGATAGATTCGAATTTAAAATTCCAAATCTCCAATGAGTTAATCACACAACTTTTGAACCCTCAATTTTCATATCATCATCCCCTAGTTGTTGCGAAAAATAATTATTTAGGTATATACAATAAAAAGTATCAATCTTACCCTTGTCTATAGGGGCGATCCTCTTAAAAATTTTCGAGTACCTACCCTTAAATATGGCAGCATATTTGCTTGCCATTTTGGTCCATTCGCTTCATTGGCCCTCAATGATTTGATTATCTTTGATTCGATCTTAATGCATATTTCATCCCTGCAACCCTTTGGTGCTACATTGACATCCCCTCGTAAGAGCCTCCAGCGATTAATTTGTCAGTGCTTTTTTGTTTGTAATCCCAAATACGTAATTGGGAATGGAATGAAATTTTAATATATAACGATGAATCAAATATTTTTAATGGGGAAATGGGAGAATCGAGGAAATGGGGGTTTGGTAGGGAAAAAACTTGTAAAAGTTTTGGGGTTTAGAATTATAGGTTTAAAGTTATCATCCTGGATATTCACAGGTATTCACTACATCTGTGCTTCTCAAACTTTTTTGTACCATGATCTTATAAATCAGAAAAAAAATCAAAGGATTTTCTCTTCAAAAATTTTAGAATTTAGTAACCAACAGTAGTTTATTTATGTATCATTAACTATTATTATATAAAAATATTTCGCCGGTCTATAGTAGGAGCTCCAATTGTGAGGCTAATGCTGAATATCTTAATGCATCTTACCCCTTAAATCTACCCTATATAAAATCTTAAGATTAGAAGAAAAAAACGATCCTAAATTTTAAAGATTCGTGTTTTTTTTTTCAAGAATTAGAACCTAAATGTTTTTATTTCTTATCAAAATGCTTCAGCGGTTGAAACAGCAATAAATATATATTTAAGTACCTATATTAAATAATTTTAGTGTAATTGCATGCAATTACAATATGAATTTTGATAAAATTCAACCTTGTCATAAACCTAACCCAACCTTGAGTTGAATGGCTGAAAAGTCAGAATAATACACGATAATTATTTTCGGCCGAAAAATGAAGGAAATACTGAAAAAAAAATTTATTACCGTTTTTTTTTTCACTCAATAAAAAGGGGGCGAAATTTGATGTGTAATATTCAAATTGCCCAGGAAATGGTTCTTCTTGGTTAAAAAAGCGCGAAACATGTCCTATTTCAGTTATATTTCATACTTTACCCATGTTTCTTGAGTAATTCGCAGTTTACCCGGGTAAACCTAGGTTTACTCGTCAATCTAACTTTACCCGTAACATATAAATTGACAATGCCAAGTGATGGCGTTTTTACTCTTTAGTAGATATTTTCAGGCTTTTAGTAGTGTTTTCAATGAATATTTATTTTTTTGAATATAATACCGGTTTTTTTTCTGATTTGAACTAAGTTTTTGGGAACCCAGTCTTCAGAACAGATGCTAGACTACAGGATATTAAAGACAACGAAAGGGCTGATGCCCTTTTTCGACAAGAATCCCGAACTTTATTCAAATAAAAATACTTTTTAGGAGTGGGTTTATAAGAATCAATGGCCAATGCACAATATGTAGGAATATCACGGGACCAAAACACAGTAAAGGGGGATGATGAAAAAACCATTTTGCCACCTAATTACTGATATAAAGAGTTATTTTATGTAAAAACTTTAAGAGACCTTTTTTGTAGGGCATTGAATTCCCTTCAAGAATCTATATTTTTCATTTCTATATATTCACTTGTTCGTTAGTTACAAAATTCCAAAATAAAGAAGATAAATCTAAAAATTATATCAATGTCTGAAGCTTGATTATTCGGAAACGGCATGTCAGGCAAAAATTTCAAAGAGACCTTTTTTGTAGGGAATATAATTTTCTATAAATATATGTGCAGATGATTATTTTTTTACCTTGATAATTTGACAGCATTGACGCAAAAATGAAAGCACAAATAAAAAATCAAAATTAAAGATGATAGACTTCTTAATATTAATATTAAGGGCTCAAACTTTCCCGATATTTTTTTTTTGTCCCTTTGAACAATTTTTCGATATACTTTCAAAAAAAAAAAAGAATACTCAATTTTTTTGGCCCAGTCTAATAAATATACATGAGAAACATATTTTTTCTTAATTTAATATGAAAAAAAAACGGTACAATCTTTAAATATTTTCTGCCAACCTTATCCCCAGTAATTGCACATAAAACTCATACTGCAACTCTACAAGTGGCTTTTCCAAATGCATCTTTATGTCTTTAACTCAAATTGGCTAAATAAGTATGAGTGCATTTTCAATTTTACTGCTCTTTTTCAATCTCATAAATTGCAATAAAGTAAAAAAAAAATAAACTAAAACCCAAGTGGTTGCAACAAAAGGAATTCAAATCCATAAATAATAAGAACCATTAAAATCGTCTACACTTGCATTTGGCTTCTATTTAAATATGCCCCAAAGGAATTACCATTCGTTAGAAAGGGAAATTTAAATGAGTGAAATTTCAATATCTAAAAAGCATTAAAGTGTTTGAAATATATAAAAAAATTAATAATTGTGTAAATTCCACGACGATTGTTCTTTTATCGCTGATCATTAATTGTGTACAATCAAATGTTTAATTAATAAAATTAAAATGTAAAAATAAAAAGAAAAAACAATATATACATATTTTAGATGATTCGTTTGAATTTCAAATATATAAATGTTTTCTCAGATAATAATTATTATTTGTTAAATGTCTGCAAATATGTTATTGATTATCAATCAATATCAATATTGGTGTTTCATTTTGTTTGATGTTTTCGAAGACCTTCTGCACTCTTATGCAAATTTAACAAGACAAGAAGTTTCATCATGTTTTTTTTTTTTTTCAAAATTTCTTTTAACATTGCTAGTACTAGCACTGAAAATATCAAAATATTTTAACCCAAAACTTCTTGCATTTTCACGTGAAAGAGTAACAACCACATAAAGTTTTTTTCTTTTTCAACTAGTGCCTTTCTCAAAATAAGATTTTTTCGCTGACTTGGAACAGTTATACTGTGTATACAATTTATAAGATATATGGCAGTCCAATTTATGTAGTATAATTTAATATAATAATATATAAAAATCATACCACAAACATAAATTTGAACAGAAGTTCAAACAAAAATATTCGTGACGTATTGCCCAGATACGTATTTCGATTGCCAAGCAATCTTCATCAGTAGTCATAAAGTAGTTTGGATCACTCCGTAACTACTTTGTGATGATTCACAATATTTATAATATATTTAAAGATATTTAAAAGCAAATAAATAATCATCACAAAGCAGTTACGGAGTGATCCAAACTACTTGATTACCACTGATGAAGATTGCTTGGCAATCGAAATACGTATCTGGGCAATACGTCACGAATATTTTTGTTTGAACTTCTGTTCAAATTTATGTTTGTGGTATGATTTTTATATATTATTATATTAAATTATACTACATAAATTGGACTGCAATATATCTTATATATTGTATACACAGTATTGCCTTTCTTTTCTATTACTTCAATTAGCTGTAAATGATGAATTTCCATTTGAATAAAGTATTAAATCGATACGAATTTCGATCTAATAAACAAGATTAACAATTATTGGTAATAGTATTTATTACTGACCGAGTTTTTGATACTGGGAAACGTAATTAAATTGAACGAAATTTAATTAACATGGCGAGGTGAGGTGGGCAGGCTGGGGATAGCAATAGAAGACATTACAGATCAAATTCCACATTAGCAACAGCAATTATATGCAATAGTGAAGGCTTAAAAAAATATTTTAAACGGAGGTTGAGATAACGACAATCGTCGATTTAAACATTGAAAACCAAAACTTACATAGATTTGCGTGTGGGTGGTCCGATTTCGAATTGGAGCTCAGGACCGGATTTGGTTCGTATTGATTTTGATCTACAAATATAACGAGAGGCAAAGTCTTCAGGGTATATTATAGGAACCAACTATGACCTCCGCAATTAAATACTTGAGTTCTCATTTGATTCAATGAAAGTCCCAAGTACAGTAAGTATTTTATTGGCGAAACGTGTGTTGCATGAATGGGACCGCATCTGGTAGACCAACCGGGGAAATATCACAATGATTTCACCCTCGATATTTTCCAACACATGAAAGCATCCCCCATCCACCACTTGTCGACCCAAACCCCCGTTTTTTTTCCTCTGCAACACAAAAAGAAAATATCAACTTTGGTGGTTTCAACTCTTCAAGTCAATATTTTCATCTTCCCTCCGCACCATCCGCCCATCAATTGTGATACTTTTGCAAATGTTTGCCATTAGCATCAAATTCACTTGTCCTCTCCCCATTCTTGCCTTTCATCCATCGGTATTTATGTTATAATAATTGAAATTGTACTCCGATGAGAATATGAATATATATATATATATTTTTAATGCAGCGTTTGCGTTTTCAAGTGCAATATAATCAGAAAGTCAAAGCATATTTATGCAGACATATTGTCGAGTCAAAGAAACGATTCAATTCAGCACTTAAACGTTGGAGTGCCATGCAGCGCGACCACAACGATGGTTTACGGTCAAAGCTGAAGAAAAAAAAATTTGTATAAATATTTAACGAAATAATTGCCAACAGAGATATAATATTCGAAAGTGTTGTGGTGGCATATTGCATAACATTACAGCAACCACTCAAGATGCTTTGAACTATCGGTGCAGAAAGTCGATTAAGAGGTCTTAAAACTAATTTTTCTATCCACAATTATTTTTGAATTTCCATTTTTTTGCATAGATTAAGTTCTCCTCTAAACTACCTATCCTTGGTGAAGACTATATTCACTTTAGGGGAGTGGTTCTTAATCTTATTGGAGGTACTGGCCTCATCGGTGTTATTTGGAAATTCACCAAACTCGCTTTAATTGGGGGAATAAAATATATTTTTTTCAAATTCCAAACATAAGTATATATTCATGCATAGGTGCAAAAATGAATAAAACCAGTAGCACATTATATTCGCCGAACTCCTGGGGGTCGATTCAACCCCGGTTAAGAATCATTGCTCTAGAACAGGGATCCCCAAACTTTTGTCTCCCAAGACCATATTCTAGAATGCCAGTCGGGCGGCGGGCATCATTTAAATCGATTAAGAGGTCTTAAAAGTAATTTTTCTATCAATTATTTTTTTTTGGATTTCCAATTTTCTGCATAGATTAAGTTCTCCTCTAAACTACCTATCCTTGGTGAAGACTATATTCACTCTAGGGGAGTGGTTCTTAATCTTATTGGAGGAACTGACCTCACCGGTATCATTTGGAAATTCACCAAACTCGCTTTAATTGAAAGAATAAAATATGATTTTTTAAAATTCCAAACATAAGTATATATTCATACATAGGTGCAGAAATGGACAAAACCAGTAACTCATGATATTCGCCGAACTCCTGGGGATCGATTCAATCCCGGTTAAGAACTATTGCTCTAGAGCTGGGATCCCCAAACTTTTGTCTCCCAAGAGCATATTCTAGAATGCCAGTCGGACGGCCGGCACCATTTAAATCGATTAAGAGGTCTTAAAAGTATTTTTTCTGTCAACATTTTTTATTTTAATTAACATCTGATTTAACATCTCCATCCAACGCTTCCTACTCTTGGCGAAGACCATATTCACTCTAGAGCAGTGGTTCTTAATCTTGTTGGAGATACTGACCCCACCGGTATCATTTGGGAATTTACCGAACCCTCCATAATTGGAAGAATAAAATATGATTTTTTCAAATTTCAAACATAAGTATATATTTATACATAGGTGCAAAAAATGAACAAAACCATGAAGAACAAAGAACAAAAGCATTAACACATGATATCCGTCGAACCCCTGGGGTTCGATTGAACTCCGGTTAAGAACCATTGTTCTAGAGCAGGTATCCCCAAACTTTTGTCGTCCTAGAGCATATTCTAGAGTGCTAATCGGGTGGCGGGCACCATTTATTTTTTCACGGTATATTTGCAGTTAGACATAGCAAATAATATATGAAGTAATTGACCAAAAATATTTAGTTCCAAAAAAACAATTATATTAACGTTATTAGAGAAACGAAGACAAACCAAATTATACCTAGAAGATGCTGTTTCAACCGGGAAAATTATAACGATGTATATATTTCTCTTTTCTCTTATTTCTCTGTTTAATTACTAAACATTAATTTTTAAAATTTTATTGTAAACTTATCTATATTTTTAAAGTGGCCGCACAGCGGCGGGCACATATGAAATGGTCGACGGGCACCATAGTGCCCGCGGGCATAGAGTTAGGAACCACTGGTCTAGAGTATCAAATTCCTTTTTTTTCTTGAAAAAATTTAGGTTTCCATTTTTTTCCCAGGAATCTCCTGTATTCTTTTGATAACTCATTAATGAACGCTTTTCCCTATCAAAATTTGATCGATTCGTATTTCTAATTTTTGCAGTTGCATTCCTTTCTAATGCATTGTCCCTATGCACTATTGTGTCTTAGAATTATTCCTAGTTTCAATTGGTCAAACTGGCTCCAGAAATTAATTTCAACAATTAATTTCGACAATCGATTGGATCCCTATAGAAATTTCGTAGCTCAAATCCAGGTAGTTCCAAAGACCTGAAAAGGTTCTAATGAAAAAATTTACAATTAAAGAAGGCATGAAATGTATTTTCCACCTGTTATCCTCAATGGCTGCATATACAAAATTGGGCTCTTATCTTTTATCTTACTCTAACGACAGTGTCTTGTAAACATGCTTTGATACCCTTTGAAAAATTTTCAAGTGACCATAACAGTATAAGGTACCCATCTTAAAGAAGTAAGGGCAGTGATTATTTCCACCTGTTGTTTCATCATATTCGCGTATTATCGTAGGACAAATTGCCCATAAAACTGTGCAAGAAAAATTTGAGTCCAGTGCTATACATATTGGCATACACTAGCTAATTTTGAACGTCTAATTGTCATACTAGCTGAGATATGATATGTGTACATTCTTCAACTTATTTCCAATTGGTTAAGTATAATTAACTTTTTTTTTTTTTTTTTTTTTTTTTTTAAAGTCTTTAACTTATTGCCGAATTGGCTTTCCAGTTTGGCTAATATGTAGAAGCTAACCTTAGTCAGATTCACTTGTCACCTGTTGGGGATTCCATCCCGCGACGGTCCCCACTCACTTAAATATTATTTGTTTTATATATATTTTTATTTATTTCTTTGTCTTTATTTTATATATATTTGTCTTATTTAATTATAAGTTTTACTTATTCGTTATTTATTTTTTTTCACAAATTACTTTTGTTTTATTAGGATTGGTATTATTTTTTTTTTTTTAAATATCTTATGTGATATCATTTATAAGGTCCACGTGTCTTTTGCGTTTTAGCCTCCTCTGTCCCCTCGGTGGTGGCCAGTTTATTAAGTTTTCTCTGACGGTAGGGTTTGTGTGTTCTTCGAACAAGTCTCTTATCTTAGAATATCGTTTGGTTACTTCGTCCTCTGTCATCGTTATCAGCAAATCCTGGTGTAGTATGGAACCTCTTACGAACCAGGGGCAACCCGTCATTAATCTCAGCACTCTGTTTTGAAAAGTTTGGATCCTTTTTATTTGGGTATTAGATGCTATACCCCAGAGTTCGCATCCGTAGGTCCAAATTGGTCGAATGACTTGAATGTAGATTGTTCTTTTTAGTGATAATGCAAGGGATTTGTTGGTTATCAACCATTTGAGTTGTCGTAGACAAGAGCGGAGCTGTACCAATACTTTGTTTATGTGAGCTTTCCATGTCAGTTTTGTGTCCATCGAAAGTCCTAAGTATTTAATATTGTCTGCTACTGGAACCACTCTATTGTCCAGGATAATTGGTTGTTGTCTAGTTTTGGTTTTCAAAGTGAACTTTATGACTTTAGATTTATCAGGATTCAGTCTGATTCTCCATTTTTTACACCATTCTTCAATTTTGTTTGCGTGTGCTTGGACATTATCTGCAGTTCCCTCGCAGTCTCCTTTGCTCAATATAGCGACATCGTCTGCAAACTGTGCCAACATTGTTGAGTCCGTTTTAGGAAGGTCGTATGTGTACATTGTATACAAGAAAGGCCCCAATACACTTCCTTGTGGGACTCCTGACAAGACTTCTCTTGTTGTGGAAAAATCGTTTTCGACTCGTACTCTAAAGACACGATCAGTGAGGTACGACTGGATGATTCGAAAACTGGTGTCAGTCAGAATCGGTTTCAATTTGCAAAGGAGTCCTTTATGCCAAACTTTGTCGAAAGCTTTCTCTGTGTCCACGAAAAGACCCAAGCAAACTTTTTTTTCTTCGTACGCTTCCAATATTTTCTTCGTGACTCGATGTAGCTGGAGGGGACAAGAGTGTTGGGATCTAAAACCATATTGCTCATTGGGTATATATTCAGCGGTTTGTTGGAGAAGGTGCGGTAATAGGAGTTTTTCAAAGATTTTCGAGAATATAGGAAGCAAGCTTATTGGTCTGTAATTTCCTGGATCCTTTTTGGGTTTGTTTGGTTTGTGGATCATTATGACGATCGCTTTTTTCCAATGTTTAGGGAAATACGTTGTCCTAATAATAGCATTATATATTTGTGTCAATTGAACTATGGCTTTTCTTGGTAGTGCCTTGAGTAGAGGTTGTGTTATTAGATCAGTTCCTGGAGTTTTGTTTGGAGTTCTAAGTATTCCGTTGTAAATTTGTGCTGGAGTAAATTGCAAATTTAAGGGACTTAAAACTAGTGGTTGTTGGAGCACTTCTGTTACCTTTGCCTCGTGTTCATCATCCTGGCTATTGTAAGGAGTGAACTGCTGCTGGATTACGTCAGCGAAGAGTTCAGCTTTTTCTTTTGTACTTGTGAACCATTTGTCGTTTTGTAGCAATGGATGTGAAAATGTCCTTTTTCTTGTCGCTGCTTTTACCTTCCTCCAGAATTCGTTATTTGTTTTATTCAAACTTTCTAGCTCCGTTTTTTGAGCTCGCTCTCGTTCCTCCTTTATGGCAAGTTTGAGGTCTTTTGTAGCTCGATTGTAATCCTCTTTAAATGGTGGGTATTTAGTCTCTTCCCATCTGTTTCTTGCTCTTCTTTTGACTACGAGTAGTTGTTCAATGTAGGTTGACAGCTTATTATTTCGTGGTCTTGGGGTGTTATTTTTAGTGCCACTAGAAAGCTTTGCAGCCACTTGAATGTTTCTTGTTAAAGTCGATACCGCTATGTCTATGTCTCTAGGGGTTTTAAGTGGGATGCCCAGTTTTGTAAACGTTTGCATGCATTCCTTGTATATTTTCCAGTTAAAAGGATGTTGAATGAGGGATGGGTTAGATTGTCTTTGAGTGTAATTCAGGTTTATGTTCATTATTACAGGATAGTGGTCAGAGCTTAGTTCATATTTCACAGATGGTACCTCAGTAAAGTTCACTATATTTTTTCCTATGTAAAAATCCAGAATATCTGGAACCATGTTTCCTTCTGGAAAATACGTGGGCTCGGCTGAGTGCAACACTTCCAGTTGTAATCGTTGTGTTACTTCATAAAGCACCTGTCCTCTTGGATTTGCGATATTTGATCCAAAGTATTGATGTTTGCTGTTGAAGTCTCCTCCTAGCAGGTATTGTGCCCCCAGATTATTAAACATGTTTTTGAAATCTTCAGCTGTGATGCTATTATTTGGAGCTGAATAAAAGGACCCAACTTGATAGTCCTTGTGGTTTAGCTTAATTTTTATGCGGGAGACTTGGATATTTTCAGCAGTTATAGGTGGCATGGCATCATGTTCAATCTGCATTTTAACATAAACAGCTGAACCACCTTTTCTTCTTCCACTTGGGTGGTCGGCGCGGTGTATTCTATAACCGGGAAGAAATGTAGCTATATTTTCCGCTAGTTTTGTTTCGGTCACCAGGAGGATGTCTATGTCTTGTGCTTGCATAAAGATTAGAAGCTCGTGGTATTTATTGTTGATTCCTCTGGCGTTCCAGGTGCAAACTTTTAGTGCTGTTGGCGTGGAAGTCATTTATGGGATGAGTTTGCTAATGAGTGCTGGCAGTATTTGCTGTAGAGTTGATATTAGTGGTTGGATAATTTGTATTAGCGAATCCATTCTCTCGCCTAATTTTGATATCAGAGATGTCAAAGTGGACTCACTTGTATTGTGGTTGTCTTGATTTGGGGGGTTTTGCAGGCCTCTTACAGTTGCTTGAGCATAGGTTACTCCCAAGCTTGATGTATTTTTTTGTGGTGTTATATTAACGTGATTCATGTTGGGCTTATCCTGGTTTTTGCGAATTTCGGTTATTTTTTTACCCATTTGATTTTCGCTTTGTAAGCTTTTGTGGATTGGGCAACCTCTATAATTTGCTGTATGGTTTCCCTTACAATTTGTACAAGTGGGTCCCATGCTGGACCCTAGTGTACACTCTCTTGTTGAGTGACTTCCATCACATTTTACGCAGTGTGGAGTTTTATTGCAGTAATTTTTTGTGTGTCCGTACTGCTGACAATTGTGGCATTGAGCGATCGCTCTTTTCGGACGAGGTGGCTCGACCTTTATCACTGCCCCATATAACCTTTTGAGGTTATAAATATCCTCAATATTATTTTTTGGTTTGAGATCCAAAAAGAACAATGATAGGGGCGTTTTGGTGATTGGATGGTAAACCGGGAGCATTTGGACAGGCTCATATCCTAAGTGCGTGAGTTCTTCCATCATAGTTTTCGGGTCGCAACTGTGATGAATTCCCCTTATTACTACCCGAAAGTTTTTTTCATTTTTGAATTGAAAGGAATAAAATTCCGCTTTTTTTGCTTTGAGGTACTTGGTTGTTTCCCGGTACCCTTCAGCAGTTTCGCAGGACAACTTAATTTTGTTGTCCCTGAGGGCCATGTACCTGAACTGTGTTACTCCCATTTTTTTCAATTCATCGATCAGAATATTCATATTTGTGACTCCATTTATGAATATCGGGGGTGGTCTGACATTGTTTATGTTTGTTGTATTAGTTGTTTCATTATTGTTCAATGTGTTCAATGGTTCAAAAGGGTTTGGTGATACGAATGAAGGCGATGCCCTGACTCTCTTAGCCGAACGATGCCTTCTAATTATTTCAGAGTCACTCTCTGGATCGTCTTGTTCCATTTCTCAGTATTATTTTTTTTTTTTTTTAATTATATAAGTTAATTTTGTCTAGATCAAATAATCTAGTTTTTATTAATTATCACTATTTTAAAGTTAAGTTATTTACACTAGATAGATTAAATGCTTAGACCTAATTAGAAAGTAATAAATTTAAGTTTAAGATATACATATAATGTTTTGACATTTGTAACATAAATATTTGTGGTACTCAGCTGTTTGTCCGATTTGTTTTGTAGTAGGATCAGCAGTTCAACAATTCGACAACCAGTTTACACAGCTCTCGCACAAACTCTCACACACACACACACACATGCACTTTTAGGTAGTCTAATTGCTACTTGCAAAATTTTTGTTTACTCGCTCACATACGAATTATAATTACTTTTCAAAATGTTTTCGTAAAAAATTGTTATTTTTTAGTATTTTTTTTAAATTTGACCGTTATTTCATTGAAGAACTTTTGGTCATCTGATCACTGTGTTTTAAAGTTGTTAAGAACACTATTTTTTTATTTGATAATTATTGAATTTATGCAGTTTTTCGGCGAATTTTCGGGAGCTGTTATTGCGACAAACATCACTCACCGAATTCATAACTTATCTCTAATTAACTTTTCTTGTTATTTTTTTCAATACTTTTGTGGATTCTTCTTCTTCATTGTATTGGGGACCTCTTCTAAGCTAATTCTTCTATGCTACGTCCTAAAAGGACTATTGCGCCCCATTTTTGTTTCTACTTCCAACAGGTCTGGTTTGTTTCTGAGATAAGATTTTTATGGATATTCTTTGGTATCCAGATGGTTCAAAACATCTGAGATGGATTTGACTCAAATAGTACGTGGAAGAAAGTTTCCTTTCCTTCACCACATTTCCTATATGCACTTGCCTCAATGTTTATCCCCATAGTTTAGAGATGCTTTCTAAAATTGTAGTCTCCTATTGATAGACGTTTATGTTATATGTTACTAGAATTCGGAATTTTTTTCCGTTCTAAGTTTAGAAGCCTTCTAAAATAATTTACAGATGATCTGAAGTCGGAAAGTGAAAATGGGCGAGTTTTTAAGGGTAAAAAAAACGATTTACCTTGACTTCCGGTAAAACTACAAATCCTATTGAAAAAAATAAATAAATGACAAAGTTTTAAGTAGTAAAACTTAGTTATTTGAATTTTTCACATAAATTTTGAGGTTATGTGAAAAAAGTGTGAATACAAAAGTTGTAGATCTTTTCATTACCTACAATTTTGCTATTTTACTTTTTTCCATAGAACTAGTAATTTTGCCGGAAATCGAAATAATCCGTTTGTAACCCTTAAAAACTCACCTTCTTCCATTACCCATCTTCAGATCTCCCTTTAATTATTTATTCTTCCATTTTTGATATATTCTCTTCTTTTTGCAATGAATTTCATCCTACTATTCTTTTTTTTTCACTTGTACCATTTTCAAAGACTTCGGCCTTGGTCTATTTTGACTATAAAAATCTTCAATTTGTAGCTTGATCCACTTGATTTGCACCACATTTCAATGCTCTCCATAAACTTCCTTTTCCCTTTTCCTGAGTGCTCATGTTGGTACATCCGTTTTACTACTTCAGTTCTTGGGTGTCTATTAGGAGGTTTGTTTTGCTGTTGAAGTGGGTCATTGAAGTCCAATTAGGGATATTTAAAAGCAAATAAATTACCATCACAAAGCCGTTACCCCTGCAGAAAATTGCTTGGCAATAGATATACGTATCTGGGCAATATGTCACAAATATTTTTGTTTGAATTGAATTTTTATATATTACTATATTAAATTATACTACATAAATCGGACCACAATATATTCTATATATTCTATACACAGTTTTGGATGATTTCTTTAAAAACAATAGGAAATACGGTTCTTTTTTCAATAGTAAACTATTAGGTTTGTAATACGAATGGGATGAAATGGCTTCTTTTTAAGGTGTTCCTGATTATTCCAAGAAACAAGAGTAGTAATATTTCTTGAGTTGAATGTCAAGTGATTGAATAATTAATGACGGCAGCATTCCATTACATAATCACAACAATCAACGATTGCTTGATTCATAACCCGAAATGTTGATTTAAATTTTTATGTTGCCATTTGTTAGTTATGTGACCAAAACCTTGATAATTTTTCCCGTTATTGTGCATTATTTTCAAATGCCAATTTCGAAACAACTCGACACATAAGATTTACGTTGTACGCCAATCAAATTAGCCGAATCTAGATGAATGAAACGTAACACTAAACACAAAACAAATATCCATAAAATTTGCAATATTTCACGCTAAATTGTTTTAAACAATTTAATTTTCTTCTGTTGCTTTATGATATTAAAACGAAAAAAAAAAAAACAAACAGTAGAAAAAATATTACAGAATTGACATTATAATTTATTGTGAGCGGAAAATTCGCCGATAATTGTTCATTTGAATTGCGCGCCACCTAATCGGTGCGCGGTGGTACCTACACGGTTCAATGGTGCAATTTTCGCCATACGAATTTTTGAGTTTGACTTTGGACAAATTAATCGATTTCGGTATTGTGTTTCGAGTGTTGTGAAACCGGCACAATTATCCGAAAAGTGCAACGAATTTATTCGCCTGTGTAAATGCATTTCTTTTTCTTTTTTTTGGAGGCATCTTTTGTGTGGACTTTAAACCGGAGAAAAAAAAAGCCACAGATTTGCTTGACTTGTTTTCTTTTTAATTCCATTTTTTCCTCCTCAACTGGTCTATAATTATTTTTTAATTAGAAACGTGTGATTAAAGGGTTCAGTACTTTTTTTTCGTGGTTATGCGTGTGGGAAATGATCGTAGATGCATCCGATGAGAAAATGCAGTGCGCTCATTTGAAATCCAAAAAATCACAATTTAAAATCATTTTTTTTTCAAACAATAAATCAATTTGTCTCTCATATAGGTATTAGTGGTACAAGAAATCGGATTATGAACTGAAAAAAAAGCAGATAAGACCGCGATTGATTGAATTCCGTCTTTCATCGTCTCCTCATTATATTCGATCGAAAACCGGTTCTCAATTCCTTGGAGTTTCCGTATAATGTTCGCACCTCATATGAAACAATTCCACCAGTCGAGAACTGCGCTATTGTTCGCGTGAGATTCTTTATTAAGAAACAAACACTCGCTAATTAATAACGAACTAAATGCTAATTATCTATGCTAATGATTTTTCCATCTTCTTTCGTTTAACCGCTGTGACGTCACAGCGGTTTACATTGTAACACCATACATTTGAATAAGAGAAACGCTAACGCAAATCGCCGTTTTAAATCACTTATCATTAAAATTTCAATTTTCAACTTCTGGCCTCCCGTGGCCGTCGGCTAAAAGCTTACCTTCAAGCCAAAAAAAAATTAATGTTTGCAATAAATATTTGATCTAACAAAGATCATTAAACCGCAAAAATTGCATGGAGTAGTCTTAGTGGTTCCATAGGTTTTTTGTCCTTTGTTCTGGGGGCCTCTCCTGAGAGTTCCTCGGCACTGCGTCCTAAAAGGACTATTGCGGGTTCCGTAAGTACCAATATGTCAACAGCAGTGGCGTGCACAGAGATTTTAGGCAGGGCAGGCAGAAATTTTTAAAAGCTACTTTAATATAATCAAAAATGTTGCATGTTGGTTTTAGTTCGTCGTTATGATGAGTAAATAATGAACCCTATACCGACCAACAAAATTTTAAGGTGTGAATTTTCCGATTTTCCGTTCGTAGAGGTATGTGAAAGAAACCGTTTCGATTATGACCAAATAGTTTTGCGGTAATAAATTAATTAAGAAAAATTAATTAATTAATTGGTCACTGATATAGTAAAAATTTAGGAAACGGTTGGTTAAATGTAAAACTAAAAAAAAAAGTTAAGGAAAACTAAACAGAACCTTCCCCCTTCGAAAAAAAAAATGGAAAAAAAAGGCAACTCAGAAATTATTTTTTTTCCTCAAATTATATTTTCCCAAAATTTTACAAAATAACAAAAATCCAAACATAATTAAACTAGCTTTTCTCCAAAAAATTTTCATCGCTTATGAAAATCAACTTTTCACACAAAAATTTTTTGAAAAAATATATATACGAAGTAGAACATTAAGTGTTTTTTTTACAATTCGGAAAATATTTTTCATTAATTTTTTTTAGTTTTAGTTTTAACCAACCGTTTTCTAAATTTTTCCGCATTTTTGTTATTGTATGTGGCTTTAAACCTTATTTTCTTAACATTTTACTATATCAATGACTAATTAATTGATTTATCTTATGCATTTAATTACCGCTAAACTATTTTGTCACAAACAAAGCGGTTTCTTTCACAAACCTCCACGAACAATTTCCCATTGATTGGCAAAAAACAATTTCGGAAAATTCACACTTTAAAATTTTGTTGGCTAATTGGTATAGGGTAAATAATGATGTTGATATTTTTAACCACAAATATCCATAGAAAGACTCATTTTGTAAACTTTATTAAAGAAATACAATATAATCGTCGGGATTAAATAATACAGATAATAAATAATACATTATTAAAATTTATTAGAATTAAATAATAATAATGTACGTAGATTACTGATCGTTAAATCGATTATTGAAATCAATAAAATTCAAATTTGTAATTACAGCGTTAATGAATAAGAAACGATGCTACTTCGGTAATTATCGTAATTTGTCGTGTTGTAAGAAGACAGTGTCTTTTTATGAGGTTGTATGTGTGGAATTGTATTTTTGTATTATTATTTTTATACGAACGCACACACTGACACATATGTAGCTATGAGTGCACACATATAAATATTTAGGCACAAATAGTTTGTGTCTTTCCCGCTGCTGGACTCAGTAGCGCTAGTGCATTGCAATGCAAATATTACCAGTCGCTTACTTGAAATTGAACGAACGAATGAGCTGGTATAATCTGTATACTGTATATTTTTTCTTTATTGATATTTGATAGTACTCGTAAATAAAATAAATCTAGATATCAGAACAAAATTATAAATATTTATCTGAATTATGTAGGGTAGGCAGTGTCTTTTTGTCTATATGTAATGCACGCCATTGGTCAACAGGTTGGTTACATGTGCCCAGCACTTGATTCTACTTAGATGCATCTAGAAATATTATATAATGGAAATGCAGAATAATTAGATCATCGTAATATAGACGAAAAATCAAACTGCAATATTTGATCGAAGTTGATCGTAGTCTTAAGACTAGGAAAGAAGAGAATTTTGGTTTGGAAAGTAAGGAAATGCATGTTAAAGTATTAACAACTGGACACCCTGTTCTCGAGGTCACATAAAATTCTTTAATTTATCCTAAAATACAATGACTTTGACACTATTTGTTTTCCATATAAAAGTTAATGATATCTTGGTGGATTATAAAGGAACCAGTTTTCCATTGACAAATTCTTTTACGGAGTTGCTTTACCGTAGCGTAGGTATCTAAAACGAGCATAGTGTTATTGATTTTAGTCAAACTTTGGAATTTCCTAATACTCCATATAAAAGATCATGATATTTTGGTGGATCATTAAAGAACCAGTTTCGTATTGGCAAATTTTTTTACAGACTTGTTTTACACACGTAACGTAGGCATGTAAAACTAGTTTAGTATTGTTGATTTTCGGCCAACTTTGGAATTTCGTCACCCATAAACTTACGTGTGTAAAAACGAGTTGCCGACTCATACGAGAATACTAGACTGCACTAAACTCGTTATTACACATATGAAGTGTAAACAAGTCCGTAAGATATCAATGATGTCAATGAATGAAAACATGTTTTCGTAGGAAAGTGATTTTTTTTATGATATGAGAAGCAAATTGTTTCGAAGGCATTGTTGTGGTTTCCCGATTAATCAATTGATTATTATGTGGTCTCAAGGAACTATTAAATCACTAAAAACAATTAGTTTGGAAAGTTTTAAAATTGAAATGAAGTTACATCAAAAATTTCCAAATTTAATGTTATGAAAACAAGCGATTTTTAATTGTGGAGTAAAATTACATTCAATAATACGACACATAGACCAATTTTTAATTTGTTTTTCCGGTAAAAAAAACGTGGCATAAATAGGCCAAAGTTAGCCAAAATATAACTCCCACAGTATGGGAAAGTAGATTTTCTAGAAAACCATTAAATTGAGAATTGTTACTTAAAGAAAACCCATGGCCAAGTCTTACTCTAGTGGTAGAATTTGTAATTGAAAATGAACATCCTTAAGGCAAAAGTTTTTGATTTTTAATTACAAATTCTACCACTAGAGGAAGACTTGGCCATGGGATTTCTTTAAGTAACAATTCTCAATTTAATGGTTTTCTAGATAATCCACTTCCCCATACTTTTGGAGTTATATTTTGGCCAACTTTGGCCTATTTATGGTGTGGTTTTTGACTTATTGACTTATTATGTACTTTTGTCTCCGATGGATCTCCATAACATGTTATGGAGTAATAGTACATTAAATAATACGACAAAGTTTTATTTGTTTTTCCGGTAAAGTCAAATCCCCACCATAAATAGGTCAAAGTTGGCAAAAATATAACTCCAAAAGGATGGGGAAGTAGATTTTCTAAAAAACCATTAAATTGAGAATTATTACTTAAAGAAAACCCATAGCCAAGCCTTCCTCTAGTGGTAGAATTTGTAATTGAAAATGAAAAACTTTTGCCTTATGGATGTTCATTTTTAATTACAAATTCTACCACTAGAGGAAGGCTTGGCCATGAATTTTCTTTAGGTAACAATTCTCAATTTAATGATTTTCTAAAAAATTTACTTCCCCATACTTTTGAAGTTATATTTTGGTCAACTTTGGCCTTATTTATGGTGTGGTTTTTGACTTATCCGAAAAAACAAATAAAAATTTTATCTTTATGTCATAATATTTAATGCACTTTTACTCCATAGCATTCTTAATCCATTTTATTTTTTATGAATAAAACAATTTCGATTTTTTTTTTAAATTGTGAAAATTTTACGAGCATTAAACATATGTGATGCATTTCAGTGCTATTTCCATAATTCAATTACTTGCATTGATTTGTTGACCTTCAGTGAAATTTAACATTGATGCATTCGTATAATACAAAATTTCTATTTCATATCTTTAAGATAGTTTTCTTTTTGGTTAAAAAATTTTTGAAAAAAATATCCCTAGCTTATATAGGTAAAGCGGGTTGAACATACAAAATGTGGTACCCCTGTGGTAAAACGTTGTTTACTTGTTCTGGTTATTTTCTTCAATTGAAAAACCCGTCGCCATTTGCAATTGTAATAATATTACATTAGTTGACATTAGTGCATATGCCTTTGGTGATTTGAGTGACATGTGTAACGTTTTTCCGGAAAATTATTCAATTAGTTTGGTATATATGTTTGTGGATGTGAAAAAGAAAATGTGGTTAAGTGTTTTCCGTGAAATTTGGTGAAAATTTTTGATGAAGCTGGCCAAATATGTACAACAAATTTATCATTATTAAGGTTAGATTTTGTTTTTGATATTTAAGATGAAAAAAAAACGAAGCAATTACTTAAGAGAAATTTCTAGAATTTTCGATTTTTAAATTTAATTTCATATCTCAGAGTAATATTAGTTATATTCAGGAATATATTAAGGATATTTAGTTTTGTTTTTCGATTGTTTTCTAGTAGGTATGTACCGACTGTTTGGAAAAATTTTTTGAGTTAATGCCGTAGGTGATTACCGGAGTTTCGAAAAATGACTTACTTCTCATATGCAATGAAATATTTCCTTTATTAAATTTACTGATGAAACATTTAATCGATATCCTTTATAAATTATAATTGTTTTAAATAGGGTTTTAGTGCGATTTTTTTGAGTTTATAGATCCAATTATTTCTTGACAAAAGAACATTTGGGGAAAAAACCAAGACAAAACAAGATAATGTCCCACTAGACTTAATAAATTTAACCATGTTTTTTTCATTTTACAATTATGAAAGATCAGAAATTGGGATGAAAATCTTTTGGAAGCCATGGGGTCTAATAATGATTGTACCCCAAATATTCTATACATTTTTATTCCAGAGTTCCAATTATTATTTCTTGTACAATCCGCTAATCCATTGGGATTTTGTAGTGGGTTGTATGGCTTTTCCATGTCGATTTCTTATCCAGCGTTAAACTCGGATTTTTAATCGAATTAGTATGTGGTATTCTTTCTCCATTGAACCATATACTTATAGTTTGGATATTCCTTCTGTATATGGCAAGAATATCCCTAATTTGGACTTTTGAAGATTCATTGCAACTTTCCATTGAGCGCACCATTGCTCAACTTCTGCACTCTATAATAAATTCAACCTAATCTGATCTTTACAACTTTATAATCTTTCGTGAAAACCACTTTTCAAATTCATATTTTTCTAAAAGTGGCAAACTCAGAAGTAAAATAATATTATTCCATTGGTTGAATCAACAAACAACAAAAAATAAAGCTTATCCATAAAAATCAGTGCACTGTTCTGCAAATCAAACTTTCATAAATTTTTAGCATTAATTCTATAAAAATAGATACGCTCTCCAAAATAAATAAATAAATATATATCACTGCTTTTTTAAACAGTAAATTCCATATTTATTATCATTTAAAAAATTATCGACGCCAATTTAAACTGGCAATGTTTATTTAACAATGACCCTCCGTAAAACCGAATCCCCAAACTCGTTTGATGGTAAATTTTGGAATAATAAAAAAAAAGAGTGGAGAGAAAAATAATATAAAAAGTGATTGTATTTGAAATATGTTAAAGCCATTAATGAATCAAGAAATATAATTCATAAAATAGAAGTTCATAACAATTAATTTAAAAAATAAATATTTATGAGGCATAAAAAAGCAAATAAAAAATTGATTATGAATGGTCGAATATGGTTGTAAATTTTATTATATACAACTGATTCAAAATTCTATGTATTTTTATTTCCAGATCATATGAAGTTTTTTGTAATAGTATTGTCATTTCTTTTTGTTTTTATAAGTTTATATGGGTAAAAATGAGATGACAATATGGCCTAAATGGGACTATTTAGTTGATAAAATATTCCTTTCATAAATTATGGGCTGTATTGAATAAATGAAATTGAGTAGATTAATTGTATAGATTTTAAAAGTACCATGGAATGATATCATTTGACAGGGGAGGATTATGAAAAGATACCTATTTGAAACATTTGGAGAGGAAAACCAATTTTCGCACTTTTAAGGGTTTGCAGAAACTTGATTATCTCAGGCCCTATTTGTCCTATCAAAATGAAACAAAAAGCAGTATGTTTATAAAAATATAAGCTATAAGGTTGTAATAAGACGTTTTCACCAAAATGTAGTTCTAAGGGGTGAAATTTCAGTCTAAATTTTTAGCTCTCATTTGTAAACACTCCAAATTTCACGGAAAGATTGTGAAGGAAGGGAAAGAGTCTACACGTTAAAACTTTTTTTTACAAACAATTAGGCACTAGTTGTATCCAAAAACAAAATTTGAAGTCTGAGACTTTAAGCCTTTTTAAAATAAAAAATAACGAAAATTGTAAATTTTCAAAATTTGCAATTTTCTGAGCTATATATCTCTGGTGAGGGACCAGATAAAAATCTGAAATATCACCCCATTATAGTACTGTATGATAGTATTATGCACCTAAAATTTGAAGTTTGAGATTTGACTAGGAGCAGAGAAATTGCAAGCACAGAATGTCAAAATAATACATACTCAGTAGGTGAATATAATGTATTTAACCATTTAATATGTGACATATACTTGACAAAAAGGGAATTTTACACAAAACAACATATACTCTGGGCTAACTGTTATTCATATCTTAAATTTAAAACATATATTTCTTTCTGAAAGCTAATACTATACTGTGTATACAATATATAAGATATATTGCAGTCCAATTTATGTAGTATATTTTAATATAATAATATATAAAAATCATACCACAAACATAAATTTGAACAGAAGTTCAAACAAAAATATTCGTGACGTATTGCCCAGATACGTATTTCGATTGCCAAGCAATCTTCATCAGTGGTCATTAAGTAGTTTGGATCACTCCGTAACTGCTTTGTGATGATTCACCAAATCCGTCAATCCGTGATTATTTTGTGAATCATCACAAAGCAGTTACGGAGTGATCCAAACTACTTGATGACCACTGATGAGGATTGCTTGGCAATCGAAATACGTATCTGGGCAATACGTCACGAATATTTTTGTTTGAACTTCTGTTCAAATTTATGTTTGTGGTATGATTTTTGTATATTAATAAATTAAATTATACTACATAAATTGGACTGCAATTCTATATATTGTGTATACAGTATAACTGTTCAAAGTCAGCGAAAAAATCTTATTTTGACTAATACTATATGTACGTACCCATGGTCATGGGTACATGGCCCATGGGTCATGGACCTCATGGACCTAAACGTAAAACTACCACTAGGTATATCGTTAAAAAGATTCCCCAACTGCTGGCTGCTTTATATTAGGTTGTTCGGAAAGTAATTTCGTTTTTTTTTTGTGATAATGAAAGGCAATTTTCGTATAGTGAATAAATATTTTATTAAATTATATATTGGCCATTCTGGTTCAATACCTTTTGCTATTTTTCTGGCTGTAATATGATTTTTCACTAAAAACATTGTTGCTTTCTTTAGCCAAAAACTGTTCTTGAGGGGATTTTTGACTTCCTCATTTGAAGTAAAGGTTTTACCGTCTAAAAGATTTTGCAGTGGTCAAAACCCATAATAAACCGAAGGTGCCAGATCTGTAGAATATGATGGGTATGGCATTTTATCCCATTCAAGTTGTAAAAGCTTTAGGCGAGTAATAAAAGTTATATGAGGTCAAATTTCTCCCCATAAAAACATAGGGAACCCATATATTGAGGTTCGAGGATAATCTTAGGCCTTTCAAGTGGGTCATTAACAATTGAATTTGGTAAATTTTACCTTTTATCGATCTGACGTGCTGTTATTCACCGATTTGCATCAACTAATGATTTCATTGTAACTTTCTTAGCTTCAACCGGTCGTCCAGACCGTGATGCATCTTCGACATGAAAATCGCCGACGATCAAAATTTTACAAACTAGTTTTGGCACTGGCGTGCTGCCAATGCACCTTCTGCATATACATCGGTTAATATTTTCTTGATTGAACAGCATTTTACCTTTTCTATGGTGAAAAAGTAAGATATGAGGAAAATTCTGGTTTTTGCTCTCCATATTTAAAAGGACACGCATCAAAAACTTGCGTAGAATCACTTGAGCTTTTTCACATACAAGCTTTGCTATATTAGCTCTCAAAACATACAATGATTATTCGGCTTATTTATAAAATGAGTGCAAAAAAATACAATTATATCTTTTGTCGGGAAAAAGCGAAATTACTTTCCGAACAATCCAATACTTTCAAAAATATAGATTTAAACCTTGGAAATTTGTCTTAAAAAATGTAATAATAAAAAGATAGAATTTTCCAAAAAAATTTAAAGATATGGTCTTTTTAGTTTAGGGTAAATAGTCACTAAAATTCGTTCTTTAAATGTGGGAATTGAGTTTTGATTCACCCGTATGCATTCTTCTGTACTTTAAACTGGAAAAATTGGAATGGAATACGAAAACTTAAGTCTTTTTTACTAAAAGTTAGGATATGGTAAATAAAAAATTTAATTAATTATACTTTATTGAAGATGCTCCATTCATAGCAAAACTAATTTAAGTCAATTTTGGAATTTGAATTGTCCGAATTTTTTTCGTCTTTAATATTCATGACATTCCGAAAATTTTGCCGCCCCTAAAATGGTGCCGTCCTAGGCCTCGGCCTTACGGGCCTAAGCGTAAATCCACCACTGGGTATATCGTTAAAGAAGTTCCCCGACTCCTGGCTGCTTTATACTTTAAAAAAAAAAGATTTGAAGCTTGGAAATTGATCTCGAAAAATCTAATAATTACCAGATAGAATTTTCCAAAAAAATTTAAAGATATTATGGTTTTTTTAGTTTAGGGTATTTTTATAACTTCCTAAAGTTTACTTTTTTGTGGGAAAAACACTTGTGAAAAACTGTGATGTATTATTATTAATGAAAGGAAACTCCAAAAGATTTGCGAAATGAAAAATTTGCTTAGGTAATATTTATTGTTGCATTATTGAACTGTAATTTTCATGTTCTTTTATATATATTTGATAATACATTGTATTTGAAAATAACCGTTGCTTCTTCATTTCTGGCATATCTCAAAATTTACGTACAAATTGGATACAGGAATAATTACGAAACTATTCCAAATAGTTCTCAAATTTCGACGTTCCTGATCCAAGCTTATACCAGAAAATTTTTACTAACACGTTTAAAAGGGGGAAAAATTAGTCACTAAAATTCGTTCTTTAAATGTGGGAATTGATTTTTGATTCACTCGCATACACCCTTCTGTACTTAACCTTTTATACTATATTTTTTTTTTCATTTATCCTCATATCTAACATAATTTTATCGAAATCTGATCTAAATTACGTAGTTTCAATAGAAATTTCTTGACCATTTTGTTTCCTTTTTAGAGAGGAAAGAAGTTATTGTTGATGGCAGTTTTGTTTGTTGTTAATTTGTGCAACGAAAAGGTTAATAAAAGTTGCGATTACGACGATAAGAAATGGTATATTTTAATGGTCAATTGAGTCGGCGAAGAAATGTTTTCGGAATCTATTATGTGATTGTGGCGGTTACGAGGAAAAGGTTGTATTCTGATGGTATCGTGGGGCTATGTGGTGGTTCAACCGCAGAACTGTGGTCATTTACGATTGGGCAGTGTCTTGCGATGGTGGCACCAGATACCGGAGGCGGCAGAAATTACCTGACCAAAGTAAAGTGTGGCAACCGCCGTCCTAGACGGCTTGTATTATAGTATACTGCATGTTTCGCATACTGCTCTTTTCCCGTCTTGTTTCCATCAAACGACGAGGACGGCGAACTGTGCATACTGCACCCCTCCGGGGTGCATCGGGCTATCAACATACCTACATAGGTACCTCGGCCGCAGCTTCTGTATTACGTCTCGTTTCCCTCCACACCCCGGCATCCCATTCCAAATGCAACTTAAGCTGCAATTTACATTTGCAGTGGTCTCAAATATGTCTTGCTTGCGAAAATTTATCGTATTACTCACACATATGTACATATATTTCCTATGTCTTTTATATATTTAATATGCTACAGAAAAGTAATTAATTTCTCTTTCTTTTTTTGTTTCAGGTAAGTGCAGATTTTATTACGGGTCTTCACAAATTTTCAATCATCCAAACCTACAATTGGCCTGATCGTTATTCGTCACCGCTTAAAAAAAAACGTAATAAAATTAATTAAGGCTTTTGGAAAAAAATATTTAATAAATTAAAATTAACTAAAAGGGTTTATTAGGCGAAAATTCCGACACGGTTTTAGCTCCTCAAACACTACCTTGAGAATTATGACGCCCCATGGAATATTCCCAAAAATGCCCTACCTGTTGTTTTAATGTTTTTCAATTCTTTGAAAGTTTTCAACTCATTAAAAATTTTAACAACTACTTGTTAAGTTAACGTTTGGTTTTCTAAACCGAAAACAGGTAAAAATCTATAGCTGAAGATGATTTATTTTTTTTGAGATCGAAAAGTTTATTAGTTTTGTTCAAAATTTGCCCTGTTTATTAGTAGATCAAGTATGAGAATTTTTTGCTGAGTTTCCTTTAATAAGAAATAACATACATTTTTGTTGGATTCCTTATTTTTCTTGTAGGTACATATTTACTGGATAATATTTTTGATCAAAAGATTAACTAAAGAGTACTTTTGTTTTTCGCGTAGTTAAATTCTTTCCTTCAGCAACACGCCTTCTGCATTTGGCGACTTTTTTTAAATCGATGAATTATCCTCTTTTTAATCCGTTTTCTTCCTTTATTCTTGGGAACTTCCAGCTTTTATTTTATATCATCCATTATGAGCCCTTTTTTTCTTGTTATTACATCAATGGTTATATTTTTCTATAGGGTTTACCAGTTCAAACCTTAAAACTATAGCCTTCGACTAGTGGGAGTGGTTTTTAACCTTTTTGAAGGTACTAGAAATGGTCATGATTTAATTAGAAAAATAAAATACCTATGATTTTCTCAAATTCAAAACATTGGTGCATAAAATGAACAAAAGCATTAAGAACTCGTCGAACCTAAGAGACTGACTCACCGAACCCGTAGGGTTCGATTGAATCTAGGTTTAGAACTACTGCTCTAGACTTATTGTGTTTCTTGAGTCCCTATTTCATCTGTTGTAAACCGAGATACCGAACATATTTCAGTGATCAGTCAAGAAGATACTGTTTGATTAGTTCTTTATTGGGATCGGAGATCCCCAGCTCTTTAAGTAGAGTTGTGTATTTCAACTGAATACGAGGAATATTTTCATCCTCTATCTGACAAAATCAGCAGTACCCAACAGTTCCCAATTGTATGAAGATGATTTGTCAGGGCATTGTTCACATAAATTTTGTATTTCAACTGTTAGATTTTGAGAAGGATATTTTACCATTCTTTTACCGTGTTTTTACCCTTTAGGGCTTGAAAATGAATCTGTAGGGAACAATGATTAGTATAAAGCCACTTTTTGATGGTTTTTCTCGCCGATTTTGTGACCTCCAAACATTGGTTCTGGACCAATGAACACAGTCACCGCGCCTCGACAGGCAAAAACATTTACTTTGTCATTCCCCAGTATGCCTTCTTGAATAGGAATGCCAACGATACATCGATTTTTACTAACATCGATATATCGTTTATAAAATTCAATGTTTTAAACATCGATGTTTTTTATGAGCAATGTCCCATCCCAATTTATGACCCGGCATTCGACCTAATGTTAATTGGTATTTGGACACGCTAGGATTTCCATTCTAGTTTGGAGTGGATTTGTCAAC
Organism: Sisyra terminalis; assembly: GCA_958496175.1. Lineage (NCBI taxonomy): Eukaryota > Metazoa > Arthropoda > Insecta > Neuroptera > Sisyridae > Sisyra > Sisyra terminalis. The sequence continues at coordinate 9,841,129 of OY292277.1, read as the reverse complement.
GTCTTTATCACAATCTGGCTTTCGAAGACTATATGGAATTCAATGATATTTTTTCTACGTTAATTCTCCTCAATCAACCCCATTTTTTCCAGTGTCATACAAAACTTTGCTCTGATAAATTTTTTTTTTCCTTTCCATAAAGTGTTACCATTTTTTACCCAATTTGGCTACTTTAAAGATTTTTTTTTGAACTTGGATACCATTTTTTGCGAGCAATACTCTTGAATTTTACTATTTTACTAGTGAATTGTATTTAGTGAAAAATTAGTAAATGTGAAAGATAAGGAAGCCAACAAAAAATTAAACCACCAAATATTTGAATATATTTCTATTATCAAAAAAAAAATATTCTTTTCTGAATACACCTTAGGTTCTTAAGCAGGACATTCACGCTCCCACTTGTAGCCCAACTAGTCGGACTACTAGTTGGATTTTCTAGTTGTCCCTCTAAATGATCCGACCAGTCCGATTAGACATTCAACTTTCAACAACACCATTCACGATCCGACTTTAGATCCTACTTCGAAAGTCGAATCACTAGGTGGACTGCAAGTCGGAGCGTGAATGACCTGCTTTAGGGTTTTAATCGATTTCTGTAGGATATGATCTACAGTTAAATATTTACAAAAGGGAATACGAATATAGAGTTACGTATAACTTTCGTTGATATCTGTCTTTACTTAGTAAAAACTCGTTTTTTTTTATTCAAATGATACTTTATCTATGTCAATAATTATATGGCAGTTTGGCTGCTATCCTTAGGTATATATTTAGCTGCACTTGGGGTTGAATTTAAAATTTTCCTTTGGGATCCTCTGTCATATAAAAACTATTGTGTTCCATCGTTATTCTTAATTCCCAAAAGTTAGATTTGTCAATCAAATGGATTTTTCGGAATCTAATTGATAGGTATCATGTATATAATTTTGTGGAGGACCAGATTTAAGATTTTTATTTCGGTAGCGGGTCAAAGGAATTATCCAATAAGTAATCCTGAAATTTTGAGGAAAATAGTTAAAGAGATATTCAAAGTAGATATTTTTATGAACATTTTCAGGGCTGCAATACGTTTTATACACGGAAGAAATCATTTTTATGTTGAATTAAAAATTTTCCTTTGGGATCTTCTGCACTTTGTCCTGTAAAAACTAGTGTTTCGTTATGCCTAATTCCAAAAACTTAGATTTGTTAATCAAATGGATCTTTCGGAATCTAATTAATAGGGATGCGTTTAGTTCAGGAGTGTCTAACATGATTTTTGGAGGGTCAGATTTAAGATCTTTATTTACGTAGCGGACTAAAGGAATTATCCAACAGGTAATCCTGAAAATTTGAGGAAAATAGTTAAAGATTTTTCAGGGATATTCTTCAAAGTGGATATTTTCGTTTACAATACTTTTTTATACGTTTAATGCACGGAAAAAATCATTTTTATATAAGAAGCACACCATTCTTATTTACAACAATATTGTTCACTCCGTAATGAAAAGGCAATTATATTTTTATTGATAATATTTCTTAGTTGAAAGACTTTAAGATATTAAGTACCTACATTTTCTTGACCACTTAGTATTATTTATGCGTCTAACGTACTTTTGCGGAAAGTATTATGAGAATATTGTAATAAAAATATAATTGAGTTTTATTATATAACAAGGCGCCGTACAATTAGATTGTTCCCCCATACTTGGTAATCCTAGGTGCCTCTTAAAAGTCACGCCAAATCGGGAAAAACGCGAAAAATCCAACAGAGAGTTAGTGTTTAAAAAATTGCTGGCAAAAGAGGCGGAAAAAAAGCACACGAACGAATTGAATAAATGGGACGACGGGGATGAAATTACTTACCAAGGTTTTTTAAAAGTGTTCTCATTTACTTTGCACACGTTTTCTTATATTTTTGTGTGGCAAAAATTCCTCGTTCACACGAGCACCGTGAAATATTTCTTTCCTTGTCGCTTTGAAGTATCCCCAGGGATGAACCCAACAATGAATAAAAATAAAGCATACATATACATAGAGGATCGAAAGAAAGATAAAGAAACAGAAAGGCATTGTGTGGTATATTTGTTGTTTCTGTTACGGTCCCAATTCGCCAGGGATGTTGTAAAACATGACAATGGTCAGGGACGCAGGTGAAACAGAAAATTCTTCGTATGGCTCTGTACCTTTTGCTCGGGAGAATGTGTGGAGTTGGCGGCTTCGAGGATAGAATGTTCATTCAATGTGAGATTTGCTTGAATAGAAGCGGAAAAAAAAATTATGGTTAGATGTGGAAAAAGAGAGAAACGTTGCGGATTTATGTTCACTTTGATTTTGTATGTGCGAGATTTGTAATTTGAAATCGGTTTTTTTTCTTGTCCCCCCAGTAGGTACTACTTTGTACACTCTTCCTCGTCTTTTATTTAGTTCATGGTTCTTTTAATTCGAATTCATTATATCAGCACAAAATTGAGACGTTTTTTTCTTCCACGGCTCTGCAAATCCATTACAATTAATTCGCCTCTTTTCGTAATTTGAAAAGAACCGTAACTAATCACTGAAAAGTAATCGAATAGCATAGTTTTAAGAAAATTTTGATGATTTTTTTTTGATAGGCATCGCTTTGTTTTCCCAATGTAGATTCAATAAGTTCCAGTTTAATTGTTACCTCTTCTATTGTCCGATATTGGTACACTTAGAAGTCCAAAGTTCGCGAAGATTTTCTTGCCAAATAGTTAAAGAAAGGCAACTTTTGAGTTCTTTTAAAGTACGTCGAATGGCCCGAATTTCGATTCTTTATGATAAAAACATTTCACTTTAGCAACTATTTCCTTCCCCATGTTGTCAATCATGCCAAGATTTATTACCTGCAAGAACTGGTATTTTATTAATTGATTCTTTACAATTTTACTATCATACACATTTCCCTTATAAACAATAGGTAAACATAAGTCCTGAGGGGTGAAATACATTGATTTGTATATATGGATAGACCATGTAAAGGGCGTGATATAGAAATAAGAAAAATCTAGTATGTTGTACAAAATGTCATATATGAAGGCACAGTTTTTATCAGGGCTGTGGAATCGAAAAAAAAACACGGCTCCGACTCCGACTCTGATTCCTATATTTACCAACAACACGACTCCGACTCCACGACTCCAACTCTAAGACTCCAACTCTAAGACTCCAACTCCATGACTACAATTCTTCGACTCCAACTCCACGACTCCAACTCAAAAAAGCTCAATTTTATCAGGTTGTTTCCTACCTTTCCATGTAGCCATTTTTTTCATGGCCATTTTTTTCAGGGATAAAAATAAAACAAGATCAAACTTTAATAATGATTTCTTAGAATTTATTCTTGTGACCAATGCAGAACGGTAACAACCAAAATACGCGTAAATTGCGTACAAAAAAAGGAGATATAAATGCTCCTTTTCTTTCGACATGAGATAGAAGGGGACAACTGACAAACCCATTCTAATAGACTTTATGCATTCAATGGATCTTGGTAATTCACCATAAAAATTAAAAAAAAAATTATATTAAATTTAAACGAAAAAGTAGTCGGAGTCGTTCGTTTTTTACGACTCCTACTCTGACTCCAACTCCGGCCGAAACACCGCGACTCCGACTCCACAGCCCTGGTTTTTATGATAACTAAAAATAACAGTTAGTAATTGAGTACCGATAAGAGCCACTTTATACAAATGAGCTTTTGAAATAAATCTAAATTTGTGCGACCGTAGATGGCGCTGGTAGTTGTTTCTAGTGCGGCTTCTTGTTTACAGTACAATGTTCTATCCACATATGCAGATCAGTGGGGAAATATGATTTTTATTAATTTATAGTAGACGCATAGATTTTCGCCTTTTTCTGCATTTTCGATACAGAAAAAGTAGTTGGTTTCGGGTCCCCGGTTTTGGCAGAAAAAATTATTTCAGAAAGCCATATATTGTACTAATTCATAGCTGATAAAGCTTAAATTCTACTCTTAATAAATCATGCTAAAATATTACTGGAAAGCTTAGAAATACCGTAAAACCCCGCTTAACGCGGGGGATACGTTTGAATATGTTCCAGCGTTAAAAGAAACAGAGTTAAACGAAGCAGGTTCTGGAATAGATTATCCTATTTTAAATAGTAAAATAGGAACTACATTTTTCTACCCATATTGGCGCGGTAATTTTGAATATAAATGTATCCCATAACTTGAACATTGCAGAACTGTAATTTGTTAAATAATTTGGGATTCCCAATACTAGCGTTAAGCGGGTTCTTACTGTACTAGAACATTATGGACCTAACCAGGATTTGGAGCAAGAGGTTGGGGTAGAGTAAGGAAAAACAAAAAATTAGTTGTATAAAGAAATTAATGTTACTACTAATTATACTGTTAGCTTTAAGCCCGTAGGATTTTCGTAAAACTATTTCATGATTTCCCTTATTTATGAAGGGATGTCCCTAACCTTATCTATACCCAGCTTGATTCATGTAATTGAAAATATATTTTTTTTAAAGAATGAATAGTGAAAAAAATTGAACTAATTAGCTGATAAAATTTAAATCATACTTTAAAAAATCACTGTATAATCTAACTAAATGCTTAGGAATATTCTTCCAGCGCCAATTTCCGGCAGGTACTGGACAGGTGAAAGCCCTTTAAGGGCAATAAAAGACATTTTCTGTTTTCAGCGTTGTGTATAGTAAAGAAGAAACTAATTTTTTCTATCCATATTGGCGCGGTAATTTTTGAATTGAAATTCATACCATAACTTGATTATAAATTGCAAAACTGTAATTTTTTTAATAACTTGTGGAATCCCAATACTACCGTGTAATTTTGATTAAGCGTTAAGCGGCATTTTATTGTACTTGGATATTGTGAACCTAACCAGATTAGGTTCCTAGTTGCAACCAGAATTTGGATTAAGAAGTTGGGGTAGGGTAAGGAAAAACAATAGTTTACTTTTATGAAGAAATTAATAATGTTGCTAAGTATATTGGTAGGTTGAAATCCGTAGGGAATCTTTTGATGATTTATCTTATTTAAGGAGGAATGTCCTCTCCCTTATTGATACCCAGCTTGTTTCATGTAATTGAAAATGAAAGACTCATTGAATAAAAAGGAAATCTAAAGTTTAATTTTTTAACTATAAAATTCTTTACATTTCCGTCTCCGTTCACCAATTTTTTTTTCGAAGACCAAACTACAATCCTGAAATTCACTTTTCCCGAAGCTATATGATAATTATAATCGAGTGTTCCGAATATTTTCACGCTTTTTTCACGCTCGTTTTAACGACATGAAAATGCTCATTATCATTAACCTCAACGTGCTGAATGAACTAAGTACGTAGCAATTCGCCACACGACGACGACGACGACAACGTCAGCCTGCCAACCAGGAGTTTAGTGGGACCGGGCGTCGGGGTGCATGTAATTAATTAGAAAGTTTTCAAAGTCATTTAGGTCACATAAAATGCTTGTTTCCCCGAATCAAACAGGTCGATCCACCAATCGACCACCACGGAAATTCGGAAATTCAACCCCACTGTCACAATTGGGGGGTTCACCCCTCAAAAAAAAAAATGTGTTGTTAACGTTTGTAATTCATATGGCGAGAAAAAATCGCTTTGAAACTTTCGAATTGGGTGACGTTGGAGGCGGTTGGAGCCGGGGGGTTTAGTTTGAATTTCTCAATTAAGATTGCTTTTCTTTTTCCCTGCTGTTCGATTTCGTTTAGAAAAAGACGGGAACGATCCTTGTTGCTTGTTGGCTCGACTCACAAGTAACCTTGTTTTGTTCGTTTTAAATATGAGAATTTGCGTCAGAGTACAGCATTTTTATTAATTCCCGAACGGATCGTGATCAAAAGGGGTGGACTAGGAGTTGAAAGAGATAAGGGTTGAAAAACAGGTGGTGCTTATGTAATTTGTAGTATATTTCATTTACATAGTTGATGACATTTAAATCTGACAATGTCGTAATTTTCCGTTTAGCCTGTTCGGTATCGATTGAAGTTTTTCTTAACTTTTTTTTTTCTTCTTCGTTTTAATTTGCGACTAGGTGGCGTTAATGTGGCGTGGCAGAGTGTGGGGGTTTTGGTCGTCTTATTACTTTCTGCGTTTCAAGAGATTACTGCCATTTTATCCGGAACATTAATGTAATTGTATTTTGATTGATTCGCTCCTTGATGCCGTAACGGATGGATTCCAATTGATTGTGTTGATTCGTTCCAATTTTCGTTACGCCGATTATTTAATCTCGACTTGAGGAATTTTTCCTTGAAACCATCGATTTTTTTTCCCCACTTGTCCTTTCAATGCTTCGATTGACCGGTCCAGTTTGGTTGAATTTATTTCCGTTTTTAATTTATCCGGGGACCAAGCACGAAGCCAAAATCGTCCCTCAATCGAATCCAAGGGTTCGAGCCACGAGCCTTTTGATACTAATAATTTATTTATTCCCGTGCAGACTCCTGTCATTGAGGTCACAAAACCAAACATTAAATATTCAAAACGGTTTAGCTTTGAGCGTTTAACATAGTAATAAAAAGAAGAAGAGGAAAAAAGAATCCGCCACCCGAAAGGGAATTTCCAAGACATTTTCCGTAAACTCACCCCTCGGGGGGGGGGGGGGTGAGAAAACGTGAGGCAGAAGACATTCGTCTTTGATCACTCCTTCAATTTCAAGCTGGCTTTTTCATCAAACTTTTCTCTACCCTCTGTTATTATTATTATCTAATGTTGGTTTGTAATTTTTTCCAAATAGAAAACTAAATGTTTATTACGTAATTACGTAAGGATTTAGGGGAAGAGGAGATCATTAGTTTGTTGAGTCTCCAATGATTACGTACAAAAAGGATATTAATTTGTATTTTGCATAGCTAGGGATTGGAAAGGGGGTTAAAATTGGCATAATTTGTCTTACATTGTTTGTGAATCACTCCTTTATGTTTCCCAAGATTTGTAAATTACACAGGTTGCTCCATTAGAAAAAAAATGACGTCATACGAAGAATTTTGAAATTGAATTAGTCTGAAGATATGTACGAATTTCTTCTGGATACGTCACGTATCCATCACGTAGCCACCACCATGAGGCCACCTGTGTATTTTATAAACCTTGTATGTTTCCAGCAATTAAGGGTGGATCACCGTCAGAAAAAAAAAATCGATTTGTTTTTCCATAAATGTCTTCTTATAACATTCAAGAATAACGTGTTAAAAGGATTTGTCGATATTCGAAATATTTCGAGTTATAGACCAGAGTTCCCCAAACATTTTTGTGTCGTAGACCCCTTGCCATGTTTTACCGTGTTGGGTAGACCCCCTACTTACCTGATATTGATTTCCTGTAAATTTCTAACTGCAGTGAAGTTTAGTGTTAAAAACTTGAAGTAAAAACACATGTTAATTTATACATTTATTAATTGAATTTAAATTAAAACTACTCAAAATAAAATTTTCAAAATCAATGTCTTGATATTATAAGATAGTATGATGTAAGTAAATAGGTACTATCAGTGTATGTGTTGAGATGCACTATCGTGGACCCCCATTTTCATTTCATGGACCCCCAAAAATTTTTTTCGCTGACGTAGACCCCTAGGGGTCGATATAGACTACTTTGGGAATCACTGTTATAGACCTATATATACATAAAAATTGAATAAATTGACAATAACATAAAAAAATATTTTAAAAAAACTTTAAATGCGTTTTTCTCGAAATCAACTTTTTAAAACTGGGAGACAAGATTTCTCAGAAACTATCCAACGGATTGACTTAAAACTGGAAAGTGTTATAGTTCAACACGTCTTCTTGGTACTGAACCTCTGAAATTGGCCAAACATCCCCCCCGTCAAAGTGGGAGAGAGGGAAAGGTCCAAAAAAATATCGTTTTTTTTAACTTTTTTTTCAAAGTCGCGCCATTTTGTGAATTTCAACTTTTTTCGGATTTTCGAGGTTCAGTACTAAGAAGACGCATTACCAAAACCTACCAAATTCTTTGGAAAATCATGATCCGACTTCCGGTTTCCGAGAAAACTTGTCTCCCGTTTGCCTCCTCATTTTTGAGGACCCTTTTTCAAAGCACTGTAAAAGGGAGAGGGGTGAAGACATATCGGGGCAAATAAAAAAAAATAGTTCAAAATTTCAACTTTTACATGCCGAAGACCGTTTTTTTAATATCTTTAAAAAAAATTGCAGCAGTTTTAAAAAAGTCATTTTTTTTTACGTTCCGACGGTGATCCACCCTTAAAGGTGTATTCCTTTACTACTGTGGTTCCCAAACTTTTTGAGTATCGGCACGATTATTGTAGCGAATTGATACATACATTTTGGGAACCCCTCTAGTTTACAAATAGAAGTATATATTCTTCCAGAAGTATGCTATAAGTGTTGGTCAAGTCGTCCACTTGTTTTAAATTTTAAATTAAATTTATTGGGACCACTGTGTATCGATTCTGTATCGATGTCGGTGGCTGTTTGTTGTTTGATCGAATAATTTGTGGTGAGCAATTGTAAATGTTAGGGAGGGGGGTTGAGTCAAGATCAAATAGTATTAATCCCATGAAACCGGTCGGACACGGGATCTCGGGGATGAAAGCGAGAGAAATGGACCGAGGGCATCGAGGGATTTTGCGGAGTTGTGGTAAGAAATGGACTTTAGTGTTTCGGTCGACGTATAACGGGTGAGGGCGCATTCGCCTTGTGGTTAAGCGCAAACTATGCATGGGAGCGCTCGGCTACTGTACAACCCCAGCACCTAGATGGGGGATGCCAGGACTCGGCCGACCCTTGGTCAGTTGACCAATTCAGAATATTCCGCTTTCACTCGGGGGGTGTACGGCGCCTCTCTCCCGTGTCCCAAACTCGGCCAACTTTAATCTACCCCATAATTGTAGCACAAACCGCACAAATATAACTAAACAATTCCCACCCCATACAACTTTAAAGTTTATCAACGGGAATTAGGGAGATCCCAACTTTTGTGTCACTAGGAAAAAAATTGTTTCGGTTATTTCACATAGTTCTGCATTTTTTTTTACTATGCAGTAATTGGAGTACTATTTGTTTACTTTTAAGTCCAAAAATCATAACATAATTATAAATCAAAGTTCATCAAAAATGGAATCTGATACTATTGTAGAGTAGAACAGGTTATTTGGCACATATTTGTTGATACTAATAAAATGAATGGACAATAACAATAACAGGTACCGTAGTAATTATATGAATACTATCACTATTGCCTTACCCACATGACCTTATAAAATGAGTCGAAGATATCTACTACCTGATAGATTTAAATTACGCGAAAACGAATGAATGCAAACCGGCACTCGGTTCTTGATTCTTGGCATCGTCACATAAAAAAGACCAAAAAAAAAATTACATTAATATTAGTAATACTAGAGCCAAAAATTCCTTTAGTAGAAATTTTTTATTACAAATAAGGTCAAGTAAAAGTGAATTTTGGTCTGAAATGCCAGGGGAAAAGTTAGAGAGTTTTATTAATCCGACAGGCGAATCTGGAAGACTTTGCTAATGATAAATCAATGTGATTTTCGCTATTTTCATGATTTAAACCAGTAGTTCTAAACCATCCTATTTGAGTCGTGTTTTGAGGCTTGAAAATGTTTAGAACTTCTTGTTTTAAACTCTTTGGTAGAAGATACGTTTTTGAATCATATCTTTTGGTAAAATATTTGGTATTAAACTCGATATTTTATGTCGGCGTCGTTTACAATACCTCAGAGGTACTTAAATAAGGAATTTTTCTTGCAACGATGTTCGACTTGAAGGCCATTTACGTCCACATCAACCATAGTTTTCGATCGTTATCAGACTGTATCTTATTCTACATCCGACATTCCCTCAGGAACCGTTAGATTTTCCCAACCATTTCCACCATTGTCCCAACGGGACTACCTTGTTTTAATTTCACCCATATAAAAGTTTCGCCTGCCAAAGCGGCTTGGACATAATCACGAGAAGTTTTTCGGGATTTATTGGTGCATATTTATTGATCGGAAGGCTTAGTTAATTGAGTATAAAATGGCGAATGCAACATTGCAGAATCAATTTTTTGGTTGATTAGCTTTTAAGAGGCATTGCCCGTTAAGCCGATTGGCGATCTTCACGGTGCATTTGCATTTTTAGTGTGCAATATAAGGCGACGTGGGAGTTGGGGAAATCAATGCCAGTGTTGTAACTTAAGGGCAACAATTAATCGCTTAAGGGCAACAGAAGAAAGCAAAAAAGCTACAATCGTTTTAATTTGATCTTATGTTTTTTTTTGCTGTTATTTTCAAGATGAGTTTTAAAGCTTTTAAACAAAAATAAGCAGGGCCTGGAGCCAAAGTTTTGTGTCCTTGATTGTTGCACGCTTTGCTACTTAGGGGCCGTTCATAAAATACGTCACGCTAAAATAAGCTTTTTTTGACCCCCTCCTCCCATTGTCACGCTGTGTCACATTTTCTAAGACCCCTAAAAATATTTCGTTATAAAACTAAGACATCCCCTTGAATATGATAAATTTCAATTAAAAGTGTACAAATTTCTATATATTTAATCTATCTATTATTATAAAGAGGAAAGATTTGATTGTTTGTTTGCTTTGAATAGGCTCCGAAACTACTTGACCGATTTGAAAAATTCTTTCACTGTTAGGAAGCTACACTATTTCCGGTGAACATAGGCTATATTAAATTTTCAAAAAAAATAAGGATACATACTAAAACTCCCCTAGTGTGTGAAAAAATTACCAAAAACTTTTTTACATCGCGTGCGCTGGTGATTTACCTAAAGAACGGAACAACCGAATTTAATGAAACTTTATACTAAGGTACAACACAATTACCCACACACGTTAGGCTATTTATCATTCCTTAAAAATAATAAGGGAATGTACCCCCTACGTAAAAACTGCGGAATGAAAAAAAATACTTTAGATAGGCGAGTTATATATCATTGAAAATGTATTTAAAAGTTAAAAAATGATCTGTATTAATATTTTTAGTTGAACTATTAAAAAGCACAGTAATTTAATTTAAACTACAAAAAATTGCCTTTTTGAAATATAAATGTTTTTATAGATAATAATCTGACAGTAAACTTTTTTTTTACAAAATTGTTGCAAATAGGTCCTTAGGGTTGCTCAGTAAGGAAATATTAACGAAAAAAATGTAATAGTAATACTAATAATAATAATAATAGTATTAAGCTTAAAATAAAAACGTTTCTAAAACCGTGCATATATAAAATGGTGTATTTATATTCTCCTCTGACTGATGAAATTTTAATATTCGGTGTATTCCTTATAGGAAGTAGGCATGTGATAAGATTTTTTTTTGAAAATTCCTACCCTAATGGACAAGGGTGGATTCAGGATTTTTTTCTTAAGGGGGGACAATATCTTTTATTTGCAAGTACGTGAAAAAGATCACGAAAAAAGTTCGCAATTCTAGCCAGAAATCATCATAATGATAAATAATAAATAATCATATCATCATAATGATCAAAGAAATTTAAAATCTTCTTCCAGAGCAAAAGGCATACGCCAAATCTTGTATGGTGAACTCTGGACTATCCAATATGGTTTAATTATATAGTTGAAATTCAGTTATTTCAATAATAAGTTTAAAGATACATAATGGTTATACATGATTATGGAAGAACTGGGTTTCGTGCAATTGTACAAATTTCAATTTCGCGGTTGTGTTGTACAGTGCAATAGTGTAATAGTTTTTGGAAAAAGGTTCATTCGGGAATCGAAAAAGGGAGATAGGGTTATTTTGACGCGAGTATTTTGATAACTTTCGACTTTTTTTAGTCATAATTAAGACCGAATTTATTGAACTTGGCGAATTTTTTTTATTTGATGTATGATGTAGTATGATTATATTTTTCGTAAAAGAATAAGAAAAATAAAATACGTTACGCAGACGAAGTCGCGGGGATCAGCTAGTATTTAATAAATACGAAATGAATGACTTTTTATCATGATAAAAATTGAAAAAGAAAAATAGTCGAAAGATATATTAATTTAAAATTTTTTGACGAACGGCGAACGTCACGTTACCGAAGACCCCCCGCCCCCCTGTCACATCTTGTCACACTCAGCAAGACCCCTCTCCCCCTTGTAGACGAACGTATTTTATGAACGGCCCCTTTGCAATAAATAAAGTAAACTTCATATTTAGGTTGCGGATTAGTTATTCTATGGATAAGTTTTGAAGAAAAAAATTCTCATGATTACTTCAAGTATTCTTTTGAAACATTTCAACCACATCAAATTTTCAACAAACCCCTAGAAATCATTCGACATTGATTAATTTTTTCCCGGTCTCCCCAATTTGTTATTATTTTTTTTTTTTCAATTCGACCACCAAAATCGTTTTTCCCGAGCCCTTCAGCTATAATCGGTTTAGCCCTCCATACAATGTCCATCTCGACTGACAGAATTGCAAAGACAAATTTCCTCTCACAATTAGATCATTTCATCCCTTAATAAAATAAATTGGGGAGAAGTTAAACACCCGGTCTTTATTGACAGACGGATTTCTTCCCGTTCAATCGTATGATAAGATTATAACAACGCAGAAAAGAAAGTAATAATTGAGGCTTTTAAAAGTGTGCAGGTATCGATTTTGATTTCTTACGGGGATGTTTTTTTTTCCCGTTGTTGTTGTGATATAGAAACGACAATAGACCTCGTTTAAATTCTTTAGGGAAATCATCGGGAACGATTGCTTTTAAATATGGGACTTTCGCTTTAGAAATGTTTACCTGATAATGGATTTAGTTTCAATGATTTTTTTTTCGTTTTTATGGAAACGTTTATTCAATCAATTTGATTAAAAGTAATGAGCGAATGGGATGGAAGATAATTTAATGAAAAAAAAAACAGGGATAAAAAGGTGTGATGGTGGGGGATGGGGGAAGAAGAAGAAGAAGGTAACTTGAGAAACGATGAGAGATATACATCAACTTCTATCCCGTTCATCCCTTGGGCTATAAACGTAGAGACAGTTTGTTTCCGTGTCGCAACGCCTGGGTTGATATATGTTATTTGATGGTTTGGGGTTGAAACGGGGAATGGGGTTGGATCACTAATGTTACGCGCCTCATCAGAAACCGCACGGTTACCCTTTTTATCCACGACACAAACGCGTCACACCATTCCCCCATTTCGACAAAAATAAAATATCATCATCCCCTTCACCCCGATTTTCCCGCTTCGGTTTTTCGAAAACGAATCTTCATCCCCCGTTTTTCGGCGTTCAATCCCGTTCGTAATCGGCGTTCACTTCACTTGGTTCATGTGCACGGGAATTGTATACTACAGTTTTCCTCCAGCTAAGTGTAATCGGCTCGGGGGGATGAGGGCGGCTCAAATTATAACGGAGCGAAAAGAGGAAAAATGAGAAAGTTTCCGAGCGAGACAACATGATTGTTGTGGCGAAAATAAAATGGGATGGAATCAAACGGGATGATAAAGGGATCAACGGGATAAAAGAATGGTGACACGGGGGTGGATTGGGATGGTTTTTATTATTTTTTTTCTGCAGGTTAGAATCAAGTATTCGTTATGTATTTTTTTTTTTTGTTTCGGGTGTGGAGAATATTCTTATTTTTTTCGGTGAATTTACATGATTTTTCTTTTATACAAAAATGTGTTTTTTATGAAATGGAAATATGAAAATATATGGAAAGTGATATAGGGGCTAAGGGGGTGCGATTGGGATGATGACATACATCCCTCACTGTTGTCTGAATGCGCAGCTGGAGCGTGCAATTCCATTAATCACTCGGAAATAGAAACCTGAAGAATATTATGCTATGGGAAAAGGAAAAGTCTTTACGGCAGGATTTTCAGATCAATTCATTTGGAGTTTTGAATCGAATATTCCAAGTTTTTAATTTTTTTTTTCGAGTCAACATATCTCACCCTTAACCCACCGCCCGTTATCCCACTGTTCCGTCATTCCGTTATCCTGTATTATATAACACATATTTATTATTTTTCCCGTTTTTTATTTATGTTTTTTTTTTGCGTTGCCTCTTCCAATTCCTCATTTCTCTCATATGAAATTTTTCTCACTTGTGCTCGTGGTTCTCTTGTCATTGTCGTTTTTTTTTTTCATTTTCTATTTTGTATTATCAATTCTTTTCGCCTCTTTTCCACGCTTGCTTCCCTCTCGTTCTGATCTATTGTTGTCGCACTTTTTGTTTTCCCTTTTTTTTTTTTAATATTTCCTTTTGTATATTTTACCTCGGAGTGCACCCCCCGACACGTCCCGGACTTCATGGTGTATGCTTTTTTCTGGTTCATTCTCCCGCCTCACCACCACCCATTCCACCGCACAATATGGCAAATACAATTTTTCTTTTCTAAATGGAAAAATACTCATAGAAGAATGACGGTGATGATTATTTCTCCCGCATATCTAACTGTCTATCTCATACATGTTCTAAATGATAAATTTTATTTCATGATAAATATCATCCCCGTTTTGCCTCCCCATTTAAACAAATCCACGCTACAGTAATTTGATTTTTTTTCACACAAACCCCTCTAGAAAACTCTCCGAAAAAAATATACATACCTATAAATACATAATACTTAAATAATCCATTCCAATTACCTACCGAAAAAGTATAATTTAAAAAAATAACTCTTCATTCCAGCATCGCCCCCATCCCCTGTTTTATCATTTAACAAATCATTTTTCTTTCCATTATTTGTTGCTGTGGCATTTTTTTTTTTGCTTTGTAAACTGCATGGTATCACGTTTGAATGAAACATCATCGATCGAAGAATCTGAGTTGAACTCTTTTATGATTCAAATAAAATAACAATGAGTTCATAATGCCTCATACTACCTCATACTACCTCATACTGTCCGCCCGCAACAAAACGTTTTTGCGTCGGTTTATTGTTTGTTCTTTTTATCTTCAATAACTTTTTAAGATTTGCGGTAAATTGAAAGTATTTTACGCTTTAGAGCTTATAAAAGCAATAAAAGCTCTTTTATCTGACGGGGACTAGTTGCCGCCGGGTGGTTGCTGGGGACGGTGGGTGATGGCATTATAAGGTGGTTGTGTTTTGTAATTATTATGACATAAGAATTGTTGATTTTTTGAACCGTTTTAACGACAATATTGGGACTTTTACGTCATTAAAGATGTTTTAATGTTTTTAATCGTTTTTTTTTATTCGAAAGCAGAGAGTTAATTATTTTTTTTAACGATTTCATCATTTGAAAGGGGAAAATTAAGATACTTAATCAAAATAAGATTTTTTCGCTAACTTTGAACAGTTGTACTGTATACACAATATATAGAATTGCGGTCCAATATTGCGGTCCAATTTATGTAGCATAATGTAATGTAATAATATATAAAAATCATATCATAAACTTAAATTTGAACAGAAGTTTAAACAAAAATATTCGTGACGTATTTCCAAGATACGTATTTCGATTGCCAAGCAATCTTCCTCAGTGGTCATCAAGTAGTTTGGATCACTCCGTGCTTTGTGATGATTCACAAAATAATCACGGATTGACGGATTTGGTGAATCATTACAAAGCAGTTACGAAATGATCCAAACTACTTGATGACCACTGAGGAAGATTAGTGGTCATCAAGTAGTTTGGATCATTCCGTAACTGCTTTGTGATGATTCACCAAATCCGTCAACCCGTGATTATTTTGTGAATCATCACAAAGCAGTTACGGAGTGATCCAAACTACTTGATGACCACTGAGGAAGCTTGCTTGGCAATCGAAATACGTATCTGGGCAATACGTCACGAATATTTTTGTTTGAACTTCTGTTCAAATTTATGTTTATGATATGGTTTTTATGTATTATTATATTAAATTATACTACATAAATTGGACCGCAATTTATTCTATATATTGTATACATAAGATACTTAAGTTTTCCTTTATTGAAACTAAAATTCCTTTTACCACTTTTAACAAGTGGTTATTTAAAATTTAGGTAAAACAAAGGTGCCATAGGAATTGCAAATATAGTAGGGGGTGGTCAGGCAAATTTGGCATTATTTGCTTAGTATTTTGATGGAAATAGACGTAGATTTTATCGTTCTAAAGAATATATATGAAAATATGCAATCTTATTTGATTTTATCGCAAAATCTTATAAACCAAAATAGAATCAAGTTTTTTTGCTAGTTTTTTTTTTTTTTATAAATGAGATTTAGGAAAAGCGAAGTATTCTAATTTTGCCCCTCTTCCCTTCTGAAGAATTTTGACAAAAAGGTCGTAGGAAAGGGATCATGTAGATCAAATAAACCATGTGATTGAACATCTGAGTTTATGGATGGCATAGATATATTTGATAACCAAATTCGGGATCAAAACAAATGAAGGGGTAGGCGCTAGAGTAGGGGAAGAAAATCCCCGAAAACGAATCGTCGTAGGCCTAGGTAGGGTAATATAAAAGAAGGTATTCCAATCTTGCAATGCATGATGGGAAATGTGTCAAGATGTGGCGCCGCCACAAGTGAGTCTAGAATACTAACTTGCCGAAACTATGTACTTTTGTGCTAGCGGTTTAAATTAGTACTCTACACACACTTGTGGCGGCGCCACAACTTGACACATTTCCCATCATGCATTGCAAAATTGGAATACCTTCTTATATATTTCCTTAGGTTTAGGGAAAATGCCCACAGAAGTTTACGCTATCATCTGCCTATTATTTGCCTACAGGAAAATCAATCCTGGAATAATAACTAAGGAAGCAAATTACCAATGATTTATGAGAATGAAACTTTTGAAAGATCATAGCAAAAGACTTGTAAATCTAGGGTGGAAGGAAAATATAATTCTGGTAACATGAAAACTAGTTAATACACTGCAATTTTTAAGAAAACATCTCCAAACTCTTGTATGTACCTGACATCTATGCAGGAAATGCGACAGGGGAGAGGAAATTATAAGTATTATAAGTTGCTTCATTTCCTGATGACAATAGGGGAAGATGGAATCTAAAAAATGGTTCAAAAATCCGTCCAATGCCTGCCAAGTGATTGATAATTTTTAAGGGTGGCAATAAGGATTATTAAATTCATGTCAGATAATTAAGCGAATGAAGTTGGCAATGTTCTTTACTAAAAATTTCTTCTGAGTCTCAGAAGACTTTAAAAGTCATTCATTCTTCGAATACTTTCATCCTAATTGATTTGAAAATAGATTTTCTCCAACATTTGCGTTGTCGTCGTCGTCGTTGTCGTCATTTCCCAAATTTCTATCATAAAATAATTCCCAAGACAAAAAAACATTGAAAATATTCTTAGCATTTTCCTCTTTTTTTTTAACGAAAATAAACGACAAACGAAAAAAACAAGTTTCAAACATTTGACTCTCGTTATCGATTCGTTTTTGTCGTTTAGTTTTTCTTCTTCGTTTGTTTTTTGCCTCCAAAAATAATAAATTGAGGAGTTATATATTTGTTGTTTTAACTGTCTGTCTTGGAGACCGTATTTGTGTGACAGACTGTTTGTTGCTCGATCGAGTTGGCCGAATTTTTTTTGCTTGTGTGGTTGATGGGGTGGAAAAGTTGAGGGGAGGTAAGGGTGGAAAATGGGAGCGATTGGTTTTACGTCCCGAGTGTTAAAACAACAACTACGAATTGCAAAAATCGAATTGTGCTATTGATTTACCGGGGGATATGTAATTTGTTTTTAATTTTCGGTCTTATTCAGTACGGAATGTTTTCTTTTGTGTTTATTGAAATATTATTCTAGACCGTTCTAGACGTACACATACGTTTGAATTGAGCTGAAAACGGGGTTGTGGCAGTTACATTTGAAAAGAGCGGCGCCGATTTGGGGATCAGAGAAACGCTATGGAGGAATGGTGATGGCGGGGGCGGCGATAAATTGAATTGATTCCCCAAGTGAGAACACGTACTAGTAATCGTGGAAGACGGGAAGGGTGGAAAATGGGATTTGGGGATGTTCGTCTACGAGTCACATCTATCTCATCCCCATCTAAACACTTATATGATATGCTTCAAGTCCTTCTTTCCCCATCGGTTAAAAGTCTCAACCGTAAATGGCAGAAGGAAAAAAAATTACGTCCAAATATAATTCACAACGAAAAATTTTGCATATAAATTGAAAATTAACATTTTTTTTTGCTTTTGAAAAAAAAAAACCGTAATGACTAATATAATTTTTATCAGAACCAACAAATCTCCTCAAATCTGCGCCTCATTTGCAGATAAAAATCTCCAATTGCCGTCGTTATTTTACATATTAATGAATTCAATGATGAAATTAACATTTTAAAAATGGGTGGTTTGGGTCATTATATCGATATTATCGAAAGTTATTTTTAACATCTTCAATTTTGCTTACCAAATATCGCAATTTCCTTGAAGAAATCTAGGGATTTTTATGATTATTTAGTTCGTAGAAGTTCCCTAAATATATAGAACAGGAAAAGCCAATTGTGGTAATTAACATATTTTGGTATAAAAAGTATGTTGGAACTTTTGAGTATAATCCTCAACTTGGTCTTTTTTTTACAAATTTTAGTCCACAAAATTCAAATTAAAGCTTTTATGCACAGAACTATTGATATGAAAATTTATTAAAAGGCCTTCATAAATAAGAGGAAAAATATTTTACAAAATTATAGTACAGTGGTTCTGTTCTTAAATAATGGTTTGTATCATTGGAATATCATCCATCGGACATTTAAGGGAAGCAAATAAGAATATAAAAGAAAAGGAGCCTACTGGTGGCCGAGGGGTTAAGGTGAGCGCTCCAAAGCTGGTAGGGGTTAGGTTCGATCTTTGATCGAACAAATTTTCAATATTTTTCAAATACGAATGTTATAAAGCGACGGAAAATTACATTTATTTATTTTATTTAAATTTTATTTATTTATTGAATCAGGATATATAAGCATGTGCATTAGACTGATTCAAAAAAAATAATCATTTTTTTTTCTTAATTATATCGAAAATATTGTTGGGAATGACAAAAAAAAAATCCTGTGAAAGTTTAAGCTCTTAATATTAATATTAAGAGGTGTCGCATCGCAAATTTCGATTTTCCATTGAAATAATATGGGAACAATATTCTCTTGCACTTTGGAATTTTATAGCTCACGTTGGTGACAATATTTCGGAATAACCAAGGTATATTCTTGTAGAAAATTGAACGATCTACAAAAAAGGTTAGATACAAGTTTTTGATATATTTATTCCTTCAAAAGTTATTCGAGGTCAAAGTTGAACTAAAGAGAAATTTTAATATTTTTTCAATTTTTTGACGCAACCATCAATTTTATGAGAAAATTTAGAGGGACATTTTTTGTAGAGCCCTTTTTTCCTATATCTTATCTCTATAAAAGTTTTTGAGATTTTTCACAAATCCTAAGTTATTTAATGAAAATAAAAAAAAAAATTATGTTAAAAATATAATAATTCAGGGAATTTTTAGTTTAATGCAAATAACTTAGAACCTGTGAAAAATATCAAAAACTTTTATAGAGATAAGTTATAGGAAAAAAAGTGCTCTACAAAAAATGTCCTTCAAAATTTTCTCATAAAATTGATGGTTGCGTCAAAAAATTGAAAAAATATTAAAATTTCTCTTTAGTTCAACTTTGACCTCGAATAACTTTTGAAGGAATAAATATATCAAAAATTTGTATGAGACCTTTTTTGTAGATCGTTCAATTTTCTACAAGAATATACCTTGACCATTCCGAAATATTGTCATCAACGTGAGCTATAAAATTTCAAAGTGCAAGAAAATATTGTTCTCATGTTATTTAAATGGAAAATCGAAATTTGTGATGCGGCACCTCTTAATATTAATATTAAGAGCTTAAACTTTCACAGGATTTTTTTTCTGTCATTCCCAACAATATTTTCGATATAATTAAGAAAAAAAAAATTTTTTTTTTTAATCAGTCTAATGTGCCTACAAAGTATGCACCTATAGAGGTGTTACAAAAACACCTGTACATAGGCCTGGAAAATATTCTTATTAATCTAATAATCTAAAACATATACCGATAACAAGCATTATTACAAATGTTTATAAATTTTTAGTATTAAGGAAAAAAATAAACGAGATTCAAATAACAATCATTGTGATCCATTTAGTTTATCCAGTTAATGATCCATGATCCAGTTAATTTTACTTTTTAAATTTAAAATCTTTAATGTTCTTTAATTTGGTAGTTTATTATAATATTTAATTGCTATATATATTTTGAGGGTTTATAATAGGTTAAAGGTTATATATTTATTATAATATTGCTTTTATTTATCTTTGGTAATTGCAAAAGTTTGGCCCTGGCTTTGCCTTTATTGTTATATTCACCATTACAATAACAATAGTGATAACATTATTAACATATTCTTAATATCCAGTATTGGTGTATTATCATCTTTATCACTCAAAAATCTAATTTGTTTTGTATTTTGGCCAATATTAATATAAAGTATATATTATTATAAAAAATAAAGATAAAATAAAAGAAAAGGACATAAATATACTCCCCAGTGAATCGATAACTATATTAAAATTTTTGACATAATAGTGTACCATGCAAACGAAGTTTAAGGTATCATTCAAAATACTATTGGAGTTCTCCGATCAATAGTTCAATATCTGTTTTTTCTTTATTGAAAAAATAAACAATAAACGCATTAAAATAATTTCGCCAATTAACCCCTTCAGCCCTGAGAACAAGAGGGTGCAAGAACTTCAAGTATTATTTGGACAATAAACAAATTAAATATTGACCAAATCAATTTTGCTTGTTAACCAATTTTTCTTTAGACATTTTTTATTAATACCCCATTCAACTTAATTTCCATTGGCGGCTTGATGTTTCGTAGGGGATGAAATATATAAACATTGAAAATAGTTCCAAGCCACACGTAATTTTCCCTTCAATCAAATCAATTCGTATCGTTTTTTTTCAATGCAACTAATTTCGCTTTTGTCGGTGGAAAATCGCTTTGTTTTTCCTTGATTTGTTTTATAAATGAGATTTTTCACTAATTATTTCCTCTAAATGTTGTACAGCTTTATGCCGTCTACGGTGGTGGGATTATGTGGTTTGAATTTTCTTTGACCATGTTAAATAGTATGCAGAAATAGCTTTGGCTGTTTTGACGCCCCTGAGCGATTTTTCCATGCTATTGCTACTCCTAAATGCATTCTCGGTATTTTGTGTTGGTTTGGTTCTCGGATTTTCATCCGCTTGTTGTAAACTCCAGGGGAGGCTAGCTCAATGTTAATTTTGTGTTCCTCCAAATGGCTATCTTCCGGGCGTCTTTTACTGAGGGCGCTAGTGTAGCATAGCCGATAATAACGATAACTACTTTTAACCAATTTTAGAATTTTATGCGCCCAATTCAAATTTAATTTATTCCTGAAATATTTAAAATATACTAACGAAAATTTGATGGAAAATTAAGTTTTATTTATTAAAATTGAAATACAAAATATTACATAATTTCACATTGTAAAATTTAATTAAAGTTAATTACAGACATGCTAAAGTATATTTACTTAATGGCGTCAATGGCGTTAGTTTAGAGATGACAGTTGAATCCTGGAAATTGTCCTTTTCTATCGCTATGAATTGTGATTGCCTAAAAAATTCGTCGAATCCTTGCTGAAAGAAATTTATTTTACTTAAAAAATAGATTCAAAATTTCAATTTAAATCATATTTTTCCCCATAAAAAAGTCGGTATTAATTAGTAAATAAATACATACCTTCATAATGAATTGGGCAGTAGAAAAGTGTATTTGATGTTGATCTTTTGACAAAATGCACACAACACTGCCATTAAATGTAAAATACGTTATCCATGATGGATATTGAAAAGAAGACCGCAATTCCAAATAATCAAATTCGGCCATTGCTAGTTAGCGGCGTTAGTTTTATTTTAAAGTTAGCCAAAAAACTTTCACCCTCGTAATTTCTTAACTACCAACTTCAACACTTCCACCAACTTTACACTTTACGCTATCTAAAAGTCCCTTAAAACTTGAAATATTGCTTACCGCGCCATCTGCGTTTGACGCCCCAACTATTAATTTTTGGGAACCAAGACTGCCATAAAAGCTTGAACCACATGGACTCGTGGTACTCGAAAAATATTGTAAATTAAATGTTTAAATTTTTTCGATATTTGATTCCTTTATTTTGAAAGTGGTGTAAGTCCATTTCCTGGAAAATCTATGTGGTGATTCTCCTTTTAACTAGAGCAAAGTATGTTAATTACTTAACCGCTAAGTTTTCAGAAATTACTGATTTCATTTTAGTTGTTAACAAAAACGCCAATTATTTCCTCCACCTTAGTATCTTATATTCCTATGGTTAAAAATGATAATATTATAGGGATTATTCTTGAAATGGATTTAACTCACTTTCAAAATAAACGGTTCACTTAATATATCTAATCTTCCTTTTTTCTTGGAGTTTTCCTTTCTTTTATAATATTGAATTCTTTTGAGATTATTGCTTTAATCGCTATAATCAAAATAAGATTTTTTCGCTGACTTTGAACAGTTATACTGTGTATACAATATATAGAATATATTGCTGTCCAATTTATGTAGTATAATTTAATATATAAAAATCATACCATAAACATAAATTTCAACAGAAGTTCAAACAAAAAATATTCGTGACGTATTGCCCAGATACGTATTTCGATTGCCAAGCAACCTTTCTCAGTGGTCATCAAGTAGTTTGGATCACTCCGTAACTGCTTTGTGATGATTCAATACGTCACGAATATTTTTGTTTGAACTTCTGTTCAAATTTGTGTTTATGGTATGATTTTTATATATTAAATTATACTACATAAATTGGACCGTAATTAATTCTATATATTGTAATAATGGCTATATTTTTTGGGCATCCTCGTTCATTAACTTCATCTTGGCAATAATCTCATTTCATATTGATTCTATTAAATCATTGTTGGTGATTATTTGGAAAAGTTCTTCCAATACTTTGACAAAGTCTTTAGAGATTAGAATAGAAAAATACTAAATTTTTGGATATAATCTTAGCGTATTTATATCTTCGTGCAGTTTTGATTTTCCCGAAATTTTCCATTGCAGCATATACCCACGTACCGAATCTTTAAAACCGTAATTTCCCCAGCTTGTCAAAACACTAATAAATTCCAATTGAATTCATAAATCCAACACATCCATTAAACGTTAATTTCTTTTTCCTCATTGCACAATGTGCGAGAGTATAGAGAAAATCTGCTTAAAATAAAATAAATCGAATTGGCCAATTTATTTATTTTTTCTTGCCGCCGAAAAATATTTATTATGGCCATTTAATCACCAAATAATTTAAACCGGAAATAAATCGTTTTACACTGTTGGCTCCCACTTTACTCCTGCCCGCATCCCTTGCACATTTGGCACCATTCGCGATCCCATTATTCCCGTCCATCCACGGATGGTGGGACTTCGCCCGCGTGCATCACTCATTCGCAAGGAATCGAATTTTTGGCACGTGAGTACCCCATTTGTGCGGTTTGCCAAATCCACTTGATTTATACAAACACAACTGTTATTATACTTCGCATCATTTCTTCTTTCTAGCAGAAAAAAAAAGAAGAAGAAGTTTTTCTTGCGACCACATTTAACGGAAAACGTAATTGAAACGTAAACTTCATAACAAACTCCGTTACGAAAATATTGTTATTGCCGTCGTTATACCATAACGCGCGTTTTACAATCGCAATTTTTTCTCAGTTCTGAGTTTAATTATCGATTTTACGAGACACGGCGGAGGATAATTTGAATTTATGATTTAGACGCGGGGTGGGAAAGAGGCCAGAAACGAAAAGAAATGATGCATGTAAAGCGATAAAATGCGATATTTTTAAGACTTGAGTATAATATGGATCACTTTTTGATTGATCCAAGTTGGAAAAGATAAAAATGCGTTTAAGGGGACATAAAAGGTTCGATAACAAGGATCGTTATAAACTTAAATTTAGTTCGACGTTAATAAACCGCGAACGCTAAATCGACCAACAAAAAAGACTTAAGCCGACATGGCGATGCGATGTGGCTCCGAACTTAATTAGTGTAATTAACATTTTATTTTATTGCGTTTCCGATTATTGAATTTTATGACCAACCAACATCGTCCTGATTTGTTAATTTGAGCTTCATTAACTCGAAGAATTAGTCATAAATCTATTTTTAAATGTGCTTTTTGGAATAACGTGCTTCAGAACGAAATTACTGGGGTATCCGTTTTGATGGTAGTTAAGTGGTATCATTTCTTAAAGTCACTCTTGTGTTTAATCGTAACTGTAGGAAACATAGTAGCAAAGAAAATCTAAATTTTTGAACCCTTTTAAATGTAGAAAGTTTACAACTTTAATACATTTCTTGGATTAATTCCATTAGGCACCAATGCAAAGTTAGCACCCCTTCCAAGGATTTGCGAACTGGTAGTGATCTTAATCGTTTGGTCTTCGTTAGGTCCCTTAAGGTCCGATATTTTTTTCGTTAGGTCTCCTATAGTTTTTTTATAAATAATTGTTGAAATTTTGCATAAAAAAATTTGCAGGTTAGCACCTCATTTAAAAGGAAACTAATTTATTTTGATGTTTTTGCATTCCTTATTGCATTCCTTATCGTTAGGTCCGTATTGGTCCATCAAATTTATTATCCTATTATTTGTTTTACTTATTTTATTAGTAATTATAAATTAATTAAAATTAGCGCATGCGCATATTGTATTTGTTTCCAACATGGGTCATATGCGAGAAGCACGCACCAATTATCCCATACGATATTATTCCAATTTTCGAAACTATTCCACAAATTTTTTTATGCAAAATTTCAACAATTATTTATAAAAAACTATAGGAGACCTAACGAAAAAAATATCGGACCTTAAGGGACCTAACGAAGACCTAACGATTAAGATCACTACCAGTTCGCAAATCCTTGGATGGGGTGCTAACTTTGCATTGGTCCATTCGGCGCCCAAAACTGTCATAACATCTGATTGCTAAAAAAATGTTGTGATAGTTGTAGGAGCCTAGAGGAAGTACCTTTTGGAATTGGTAATCTTTTTAGGATATAATGTATAATATATGGTTTGTTATTTAAATAAATGAAATTATGAAACTTTGTAGTGACATAGGGTTTATGGGGGAAGGTGAAATGACACAGGGTGATACATGCCAAAAAGGGCTGCATATTGGCATTGATAATTCTACAAAAAAATCACTTTGAGAAGAACACGAAGGGTACATTTTTCAATAGTTGAAGAATTTAAAGGTATTTAACATTGTAGCAAATTTCTTGACTAATTTTGAAAATAGGGGGCGACAAATTTTCGGTCAGCTACGGGCGGCAAAAACCCACCCTACGCTACTGAAACTATGTGCTTAAAAATTCTGCCAAAATTTCCTGTCAAAATCTCGTTTCTCTTTTCTGTGAAACGCACCCTAAGTGTATATTCATACTATATTGGTTTCTAAAGCTTTAAATGCATTTATAATTGGTCCAGGCTTGGACCAAGGCTGGTCTCCCTTCTAAATGATATCCATGAAATAAATAAGAAATCTAGGAAAAAACATGTCAATTTTTACGACTTAAAATAATATAAAACCCAAAAAAATTAAAAAACGACATTAGGTATGACGATTAATCTTGATTGAACTTCGGGGATAACGCTTGGCCAAGCTTTGAGTATTGGGAGTTCCTACATTCCTACAACTTCTAGATTTCATTTTGGTGCCCTCTCGTGGAAATTTATTAGACATAAAATCGTTAAAAAAAAGGTTATAAAATGTGGTGTCCATTACAGATATATGAAATATCACAACGTTTTTTTCATGTCATGATTTTTAGTTGGTATAGAAGTTTTTTAGGCAGAAAAAGAAGCAAATTTTGGTCGGGATAGTCAGGGAACTTGTATCAAAGAAACCTGTAGAATCTTGATTTTATTCTTAGCTTCCATAAACCTTTATTTGCGATATAAACTTCCATCTGATACTCCTACGCATTTCGGAAGAAAATAGTCGTTAGAAATAGATAGATATCCAATGGGAATGCAGAATTTTTTCTTTTAAGGTACGGAACCCTAAAACATAGCATTAGTCTAGATATAGTTGTGATATGCCATCAAAAACGCGGATGTCAGCTAGTTATTATGACAGAAGTTTAGTTAAATGAATATTCCGAGAATTTAAGGGATGACCTCCCTAGAGCTTAACGATTGTAAAGCGTGATTTAACAATGATAGAATTGTATGGAATCGAATATTGGTAGGAATTAGGATTAGTTTTCCGATCGCTCTAGTTCTCCCGTCACGAATTATGTCGACCAACGGAAAGTGATACAGAAAATAATATGTGAAGTTAATTTCAATGTAATGGATTAATGAAAACTTTTAACTCGGTTGACCAATAATAAAATGTATGAACTGGAAAAGTTTTCGAATTCAATTTCATTAGAGAGCATTTTCGACCGACTCACACTCCCCCCCCCACCCCCGCCCACTACCCGATTGTGCCACCGCACAAATGATAGTAATCTGATGAGCTTTTGAAACTTGGCCAAGTGTGACTACGACGAGATAATCATATTATAAAATGGAAAAATTATATTCAATTTATTTATTTATTTTCATTTTTATTTTAAATGGGAAAATAATTTTCGCCAGTTTCCAAATTTATCGAGAGGATGTGTCGACACTTGTGTATCGTACGAAATCGTTTGACGTACGACGTCGATTGTGGGTGTAGAAAACAGTGGCGGCTTATCGTTGGAGGTATGTGAGGCAGTGTCTCCTTGGAAAAACTATTGAAAATTGATGATTGTTTTTCACTAATTTTAAGGTTTTTAAGCACCAGAAACTTGTAGTATAGGCTCCGGATGCGAAATTAGTACATGAATAATATAGATAATCAAAATCTAATTTTTAAGTACTTTTACAAGTGGTGGAATTCATTTTTTATAAGATACCAATTAAAAATTGTTCGTCAGTACTATTAATTGATTTTTAGAGGATCATTTCGTTTACATTTTATGGACATAAAACACACACCACTTCACAAGAGTGTATTTAAAAAATTTTAAAAGCACAATTGCTGCTGATCGCTTAGCCGAAACCTCTACGCACTTAAGTGTAAACAGGTGTGATTTTCGTCATGGGAATCATCACAAAGCAGTTACGGAGTGATCCAAACTACTTAATGACCACTGAGGAAGATTGCTTGGCAATCGAAATACGTATCTGGGCAATACGTCACGAATATTTTTGTTTGAAATTTATGTTTATGGTATGATTTGTATATATTATTATATTAAATTATGCTACATAAATTGGACCGCAAAATATTCTATATATTGTATACACTAGACTGATTCAAAAAAAATGATGACTTTGTTTTCTTAATTATATCGAAAATATTGTTGGGAATAACAAAAAAAAAATCCTGTGAAAGTTCAAGCTCTTAATATTAATATTAAGAGGTGCCGCATCGCAAATTTCGATTTTCCATTTAAATAACATGGGAACAATATTCTCTTGCACTTTGGAATTTTATAGCTCACGTTGGTGACACTATTTCGATATGACCAAGGTATATTCTTGTAGAAAATTGAACGATCTACAAAAAAGGTCTCGTACAAGTTTTTGATATATTTATTCCTTCAAAAGTTATTCGAAGTCAAAGTTGAACTAAAGAGAAATTTTAATATTTTTCAATTTTTTGACGCAACTATCAATTTTATGAGAAAATTTTATAGGACAGTTTTTGTAGAGCACTTTTTTTCTATAACTTATTTCTATAAAAGTTTTTGATATTTTTCACAGGTCCTAAGTTATTTAATTAAAATAAAAAAAATAATTTTTATGTTAAGAATATAATAATTCAAGGAATTTTCAGTTTAATGCAAATAACTTAGGACCTGTGAAAAATATCAAAAACTTTCATAGGGATTAGTTATAGAAAAAAAAGTGCTCTACAAAAAATGTCCTATAAAATTTTCTCATAAAATTGATGGTTGCGTCAAATAATTGAAAACATATTAAAATTTCTCTTTAGTTCAACTTTGACCTCGAATAACTTTTGAAGGAATAAATATAACAAAAACTTGTACGAGACCTTTTTTGTAGATCGTTCAATTTTCTACAAGAATATACCTTGGTCATATCGAAATAGTGTCACCAACGTGAGCTATAAAATTCCAAAGTGCAAGAGAATATTGTTCCCATGCTATTTAAATGGAAAATCGAAATTTGCGATGCGGCACCTCTTAATATTAAGAGCTTAAACTTTCACAGGATTTTTTTTTTGTTATTCCCGACAATATTTTCGATATAATACAGAAAAAAAATCATATTTTTTTTTTTGAATCAGTCTAGTATACACAGTATAACTGTTCAAAGTCAGCGAAAAAATCTTATTTTGATTCACGACATATATTTATTCCATTTGTACCATAATAGAGCTTTTTTTTCTGTAAATTTCGATTTCATATTAATAGGCAAAAACTAGACAACCTGTACAATAGTTAAAGTTTTAATATAACCATAATATTTCCCTGTCATCTTCCATACCTTCTATCGTATATAAAAGGAAAATTGTCCCGCGCCGCCACTGGTGTGAAAGACGTTCGAGACGCAACGTTTTTCATTTCAAGTGCTAACTGTCAACAATTCTCATCTCTCGAAAAATTCAAGTCTTCAAGATGTCAATATTATTTTTAGAAAAGCGATGAAAACTTGTGAAAACGATGAAAATTGGTACGAAAGAGAGCGAAACCGAAAAAATTCCACCTCTTCTTGCACCCTCCCCTAATCAACTCTCGTCCTGATTCACATCGTCCCAACGATAAAATAATATTTTCATTTTATTCGATCAACTTTATGAAAATATTTTTTTTATTATTAAACCTTTTAAAATCATTCCAAGTCAACAACTTGATATTAACTCTTGTGAAATATCACTCAATCAATTTCGGTCGCTAATATTAATTCAAAGCGGCGTTGAAAGGTGGAGAGCTTTTTCCAAAAGCTTTCGCTACCGAATTCAAAATTGGGAATTTACTCTTTGACTTTACAAAACTTGGGATGAAAGGATTGGAAATTCATTGATATCATAATCAAGATAAGTGTTAATTGAATAAAACTGAGGAAATAGAGGTCTAATGTTTTGTCAAAGCTCTTATTTACTTAAGTATAAACCAAGAAATTTTAGATCCCTTTTGATGATTATTAATTTGGGGAATAGTTTCGTATTATTTTTATCAAAGACTAATCAAAAATCAATAGTGATAAGTTGATAACTATAATTTATGCTGGGCTAGGTAGAGTTTTGAGCTTTCGAGCATTTGCTAGTGCCCCGGTTTTGGTGTATTTCCTGGAGTCACCTGTTCTTTTCTTTGCTTTATGTTGACATATAGCCATTATTTTTTGAAGCAATTTAAAGGCGATTTCCTGTGCTGGTTTCAGTAAGCTCGTGAAGCACCCAGGCTTCCAATTATTCGGTAAACCACATTGAATGACGATGCTTGAAAGTTGTTTTATGATCTGGATTAATTTTTTTGACCAATTCACGACTTGTTTGGTGGTGGTCCTCCTATAAAAGTGCTTTGAGATATTCTTCGTCGAATTCAGAAGATCTTCGGCTGTGGGAAGTGTCGACGATGTTAAAATAATCATTTTTGGACTTTGCAAACCTTCCCCATGCTGTATACTGCCCTTGCCTATGACATATTCTCCCTATACGTTCCAAAAATTCCGGGTTATTTCAGCTTTTTGGCCTTGATAAAAAGCGAAGAAGAACAAGTGCCGGAAATGCTGCTTTTTACTTCCTGGATATTCTTTTTTTAAGCTTCAGAAGTAGTAAAAAATCAAATTACTCAAAAAGACGGTAATATTAAAGGAGAAAAAGCTTTTTTAAATTGTTTTTAATCGTCGCTTTATAATAACCAAGGTCTAAAGTGACTCAGGGTGGATAAAAATTTGCTCGATATGAAATTCGACCCCAGCATGTACCAGTTTTGAAGTGGTTACTTTGACCACTAGACCTCCAGTTGACTTACTATAAGTCCACTTTATCAAACAAGAAAAAAATTGTTGGAAAATAAAAAATTACTAATTTATTCCTCAACTTTACATATAAGCATAGCAGAATCTGCCAAAATAATGATTAAAAACCTCTTCTTTAAGATATACATTTTTGTATTAACTTTTGGGAGAAATCGCTATACTTTTGAAAATCACTACACGATCGTACATAGCGATGTATATAAATTAATAAGCCAACGTTAAATTAATTATTTGTATATTTTTTACTATTAATTTTATTATTATTACTATTTTCGGTAATATTATTACTCTATAGTAGTTTTTAAGGTATATTAACCACAATTTTGCAGTAAAAAAAATAAATATAAAGAATACAATGGGACAAAAATTTATGCTCTTAAAAATGCACAGCAAATACGTTAACCACTGCACTATAATAAGGGGTCCAATGTTGACAATGTTTGTTTAAAGTATAAACATATTTATATTTCAAAAAGATACTACGTAGTTGATGGACAAATTTTGTTACTGTTTTTCTTCTTTTTCCCTTATATGGTCCAGTACCAATCTACAATAGTCAATCAAGCTAGAAGAGCTTTTTTCGTATCGCTAATGTGTCGCATTGTCGACCTCCAGGATTATTTCTTATCCAAAACCCAATTATTTTGGAGGGAAGAATTATTTTGGAATTATTTTAAAAATAATTATTTTGGACCTTCCTTCCAAAATAATTGGGTTTTGGATAAGAAATAATCCTGGAGGTCGACAATACGACACATTAGCGATACGAAAAAAGCTCTTCTAGCTTGATTTTCCAGAAAATTGTAACCGAAGTGAAAGGAATGAACTACAAAAATAAGTAAGAAGTGGCTGCCTATGGTTTTCCGGATTATTTTTTCTTTTAATTTCTAGTATTCAACTTTTTATAACTAATTCAAGAAAAGTTTCTTTTCTTCACCTACCGATCTTTATATATATAATTCTTCTTAGGACAAAACTCCTCCTAAACCGCTGGACCTATTGTCCTGTATTATGAGACTTCCTGAAAGATGGAAGAAGATAGCAGATCAAAAGGGTTCTTATATAACAACATTTTTAACATTGTGTACTCATTTGAAAGAAAAAGGAAAGAAATTTATGAAACATTCTATTTTTTTGGGTGAATAAAAATAGCCACCAGAACTTGCCTTTCCGGCGGTTGCCTAATATCATTAATTGACTCGTTTATTTTGAAAGTGACGTAAGTCCATTTCAAGAACGGTCTATATGGTAATTCTTGTTGTAACTAGAAAAAAGTATGTTAACTATTTGACTGCTAAGTTTTCACAAATTACTAATTTAATTTTAGTTATTAACAAAAACGCCAATTATGCTCTTCACCGTAGTATTTTATGTTTCCATGGTTAAAAATGTTGACACTATAGGGATTATTCTTGAAATGGACTTAAGCCACTTTCAAAATAAATGACTCAATTGTATCCTTACCTTCTTATAATTTTTTCTTATTCCTCTCTTTTGTTATCTTTAAATCTACCAACGCTTTACTTCTGGATCACCTGTATTTTAGAAGTTATTTGGTTTGCAACTACCTTGTAAAATAGTGAATGTTTCGTAAATATCCTTAAATTGTGACAACCTGCTGGAAATGTCAAGAAAAAGTCACGGAATTTTGTCAAAAAAAAATATTTTCAAATTGTTCCGCATAGAATATTAATGAAGTAAGGCATGGGTCGGCAACCTTTTGTTGTAAAAGGGCCAAATATTTTCCATGGGGATCAGTGCGGGCCGCACTTGCAGTATATACCTACAATATTTATGTACAAATATTTTAGTTTTAAAAATAAAACGCTATGTGTCCGTCATGTGCGTTGCGGCGAGAATCTTGCGGGCCGCACCAAGATGTCTCGCGGGCCGCAGGTTGCCGACCCATAAAATAAGGGATGCTTTTTGGTGTTATATTTGTCTCGTTGTGATCTGAGTTCAAATTTCGAAAGTGTTTTTTTTTGTTTATTTTACTGCATTCCGGTAGTGCATAAATTTTATTAAAAAAATCTGTTATAGTATTAACTTATTTTTCCATTAATATTTTCCAAGCTGATTGACATTTCAGATATATATTTTCCTCGAACCATATCAAAACCCCTTTTGATCATTTCCATTGTTAATCAAACATAATACAAATTTCATTCTCGTCTATCTCTCTATATAGACGTATATGTTCTCGCGTTTGGATTTTTGTGCATTTTAATTTTTCTTTTTTCCAAACCAAAGGAAAAATTTCTATTAAAATTTCAGTATTAATGGAATTTTCTTGCATCAAACGAATCCGTGCACTGCAACATACGTCGCTCATTCTGATTGGTTCACCGAATTCATTTTATACGTTCGTCCAAAGCGCAAAAAAAAAAAATACGGAACACACTAAAAAAAAGTATGACGACACGGGGTGAGCTTCAACTGTGATGGAGATTAGGGGTGGATGAGTGTGGGGGTTGGTTGGGAGCACCCCCTCGAACGAGAGGAATATTTATATAGGTATATAGAGGACGAACATGAACAAAAAAAATTACCGAGTAATAGGTCATAATTTTTATAACGACAGAGACGACGCATTTGTCCCTTTCACGGGATACATGGGATGCACGAAGTGCATCGAGGGTTCGTGGATAAGAGGCTCCAGAGTTTGATTCTGGAGAATGAGTGGTAAAGCTCCTCTGCAACTTTTAAACAGATATGATGTTGACGTTGTCGTCTCACTCCCGCCTATTGTGTGGGATTGTAAGTGAATAATCCTTATCCTGCTCTTTTGCTCTGGCGTGTCTCACTTTGAGAGCACCAACCGCGACCCCCAGCACATATCAACCCCGTCACATCGTCTGATAACAACCCCATCGCCTCGTCCTCCTCAATCAAATCCCAGCCACCCTCACTTTCGCATGCTATATGCGACCAATCCTTCAATTTTCCATCAGGTATGAGACGAAAAAAATAAGCGATTAATAATTCCGATATAGTCACCCGACAAATCCTCCACCACCGCCACCCCAATTTTCTCGCTCAAGACCTGTCTCTTTGTGATTACAAATAATTACACCGGCAACAGTTAATGGTTATCTCGAGCGATTTTTAAGTTGGTTTTTTTGCGTTGGTAAATTGGTTTGTTCTTGTTTGTTCTCACTTTTTCCTAAGACCTTTGTCCGTGACTAATGACTTTATAATCATACGTTGTGCTTTGCGAAATAGTAAACGTGTGGTGGATGAGAAAAAAGTGTCGCTTTTTATTGATTCGCCTGTTTTATGGGAGAGAGTGTGTGTTGCGCCGCTATATAGCACTTAGTCTGTCTTCCTGTCTATCCGTCTGTCGGGCTTATCCGTGTGGAGGTCTGTTTTTCTGTCGCATCATGTATGGTGAGAGACCGATGCGAATGTCTTTGTGAATGTTTTTCCAGACTATCCATAATAATTGGTTGTCAATACATCCAGAAAAAATAAACATACACCGATCGAAAGGGTTCTTCAGATACTACTCAAAAATATCTCCCTCCTCTCCACCGAATACTTTTTAATGTTATAATTAGGAATTGCAATACCGAACTAAAAGTTCAATATTTTTTAGATCTTAATACTGGGATACTAGTTTTAATGCTGCGGCTAGTGCTATAGTTGAACACTTCCGATTTATAAGGATCTCTTTATCTTGAAGAATAACACTTTCAAGTTTCCCAAACGTTGCCCATTTCCGATTAATTCTTCTGGACAAGTTGCTTCTTTCGTCCCTGGCTTCTCATATTCTAGGTTTAATAGTATTCGATAGTGTCTTTTTAATAGTTCTAGTAGTACCTCGTCTAAATGGATTACTATGTTTTCCTGACTCATAACCTTTATTTTTTACCTATGTCGATTTGTAACCCAATTTTACGCGATTCCCTATTAACTAATTTATATTTTAGAGCTTAATTGTACAACTACTCAGTTATAATATCATCGGCAATACATAAGTGATTTAGGTATTGATCATCTATTGATACACCTCTTCCTTTTCAGTTGATTTTTTTTAGGTCTTACATAAGGAACTTAGGTAATATTTGCTCTATACCACCTACTGAAATTCGATTTGTTTTCATTTTTTTCTCCAGCTTCATTCAATGTGCTTTTTTTTGAAGTGAAAACTTCTTTAGCATCGTTGTGACTTTAAGTTTTATGAAACGGAAAGCGGCAATAAAAAGAGAAACATATACATAAATCTATAACGTTTAACATGAGAGAGAATAAGATAGGATACATTAGTATTTCTTATGGTTGTGCGCCTGCGTATTATGCTACTTGAGAATGGTTTTCTTAGCGACCAATAACAACCGTGTTAAATTGCTTATTATAGTTGTAAGCATAAACATTTTATTATTTTAATAAAATTAATTTTCAAGTTTGCCGTAAATGAATACGGATTATTGTCATGATTATCCAAAAAAAAGTAAAGAAAACAAGGCTATAAAGATGTCAAAAGGTTCAACAGAACGTGTTTGTGAATTTCGGGCACGCCGAAAAGCATTATTAAATAAGAAAAATAGTAGTTCTTATCCGTTTAATAATGATTCGACCGTGCAAAATAGTGAAAATGATGCTAGTAAGTACTTAAATATTTTCTAATCACATATTTCGTCCTTAATCACGAAATTTCAATGAAATAAAAGCTAGTTTAAAATTAATTCTGATATCACATAATATTACGAACTGTTGTTCAGGTGCTACTCAAATGAATGTACAGCCGATTACTTAGGTACTCAAAATTTCGTCAGAATAAAGTTGCTCATGAAGAATTTCGTTAAATATTTTTTTAACAATATGTTTGGTCACAATATGTGCTCCTTTTGTGAACGATTGTGATTCCAACAAAATTTAAAACCCACAACGTTCAGGACATGAAGATCTTTTATGGATAATAATTAAAAATTCTAATGCAAATGATAATATTTTACTGTGCTGCACATATTTGCAAGCAATCGAGAAAAATGTAATTCCAACTATGTCCAAATACAATAGTTTCAAATATTAAACGAAACCTGCATCTTTACCACTCACTGGATTTATTTCATACTTCCATTATTATAAGCTTTCGTATCATTTATCGAAAATGAAAATTTGGATTCAGGATAAATTTATATTATATAGATGTTAACAGATCGTAAAATAAACCCTACAATTATCCTATTTATAAAATTTTGCATTCGTCTCAATATCTTGGAGTTCATATTTTTTGAAGGTTTCACTTCTACCACGTGTGAACTGCACACATGTGCTTTTTTATATACATTTCAAATTACCTACGTAAGGCGTTTTAATAGTCCTTTTTAGGAGTAAACCTACATAGGACAAAGCTCAGGCGTTTTAATTTCCCTATCCTCCGTAGGTGTAAAATATCGTGGGATAAGGAAATCCCTTTGCCTTCTTATGTCCTATTGTTTACAAAAATATTATGCTATCTAAAAGGTTATTGATTCGGCTACGAATTGGGTAACCAATAATCGATCGATTTTATCGATTCTCGAATTTATCGAATAATCGATCTTAAAAGAGTTTTGTTTTTCAACTTTTCCCCGTAGTAAATTTTTTCCCGATTAGGAGACCTCAGCTCTTGAAATCCCTACGAGCTTTATCTTTAGATCGATAAAAGATCTAGTTGGAAACTAGTGGTCAGATTTCATTAAATCATGTAGTCTGGATTCCAGTTTTTAAATTTTATACAAAGTATTGAAGAATTTAAATTTGGATTCTAAGTTTTTCCAATTTAGTTCCACTAATTTTCCGTCAGAGTGCTTTTTTCTCAATATTTCGATAACTAATAGTTATATAATAGCTTTATAAAAGCTTAGATCTTAAGCGACTCTAAAGTTTGTAATAGTTCAGTAACCTAATCACAGAGTTCGAACTCAAGAAAATATTCATTGACGTAAATTATATACTATTAACAGTTGGTACGCATTTTCATATGGAACACATTTTTTTTTTGTTCTTTTAAGAACTTTAGTATTCATCATTTGTTATTGAACAATCAATAATAGAAAATTGATTTTTAATTAATTTAGTCAATAAACAAATGTTTCAATATATCCGGAAGCTTAGAAAAAAAAAAAACATGAATCTAACCATTGAAATATCAATGTTACCGGTAGAAAAAAATTTAACTTTTTTTGTACCTACGCCATACATACGTAAATACAATGGAAAAAATTTATTATTTTTTTTTTATTATTATAAAGTGTTATCCGGATTATAAACGACATGTATTTTTATAAATTTCACATTTATACGCGCATCCGGCGTGTGATATGTTTGAAAGCTCGGAAAAATGAAATTTATTTCTTACCGATTTGGAGAGGTATTTGTTTGATATGTTGGAAAAGTGATTGGAATCATTGAACGAGGGTGAATTGCCTGAATTAAGGGATGGGGGTTGGGGGGGAAGCTACCCCAATCGCTATACATATTTAATTATAATATCAACATCGACATTAACATATATAAACATTGTTCGGTGCGATGATGGATGCTGAATGATACAGCGAGATGAGACGGCAATCAGATGAGCACAGCGCTAACGCCCGCACCGGGGGATGAATGGGGAATGGGGACGCGGGATTGATTAATCTAAAGGTTAACCGCAATAATACAATTGAACCGTTTGAATTCCATACGACCAATTATTTACAATTAAACGAAACTTTCTCTAATTAATATTTATTGTTAAATTGATAATGATTCAATCGATTTTTTTTTGATTTGGTAAATATTTCAATCAGTGCTGCTTATAATTTATAATTAGTACGAGGTTTTCTCTAAAAATTCTGTAAATATTCCGAAAATACCATCAAAGTAAATCCCTTTCTTTTCGGATAATTAATTCCTCTTAACAATGGATCTTCCTTTCTGGAATTCATCCAACTTTTCTTCTATAATATTTTTTTCTTGTGAATATATCAACCTTAGTAGCTACCTTATAAGAAATGGGTTCTGGGTTCAAATCCAAAGACGAACCAAATTTTATTTGTCAATCTACGAATTCTTATAAACTCTAGAGTCGTTGATGACGTTTAAAGAAGCATTAGTTATGCTATCTTCTAAAGAGAACAATATGATTTATAATATCGTCCTTCGATGTACCAAGGACATAGACCAATATGTAATAACAGAACTCCTGGGGTTGTTTTTCATCTTTTTTTTTTTAAAATTGGTTTAACATATAGTGGAACACGAAGGGAGTAACATATTTTTCGTACAGGATAAATTCAATGAAATGTCTGAAATCTATGTTTTCTGAAGTCTATGTTATCTATGTTTTAACAGTGGTTTCCAAACTTTTGAGTCTAAAAACACATTCCAGGAAATCAGAAGTATGATTGGCATTGTTTCGCTACCAAATAAATGATATGGATTTTGGGAATCATGCAAAAATAACAATTTCTTCTAAAGAATTGCGCATCTGAAATCTATGTTTTTAAACAGTGGTTTCCAAACTTTTGAGTCTAAAAATACATTCCAAGAAATCAGAAGTATGATTGGCATTGTTTCACTGCAAAATAAATGAATTGAGTTTTGGGAATCATGCAAAAAAAAAACAATTTCTTCTAAAGAATTGCGCAGCAATTGAGATAATCAAAATGGGGAGCGGGCATAAATTTGGGATTCTCGATTCTAAGGCTTCTTTTTTTGAAATTAAATAGTTTAAAATCTTTTAATATATTGCTTGGATTCTGTCTATAATAAGTGAATCTGCTGAACTTGTCCGTCGGATAAAAGATTATTTACTCTGTGTAGATATGGCAGCTCCAAAAAGGAAATTCGGTTTAATCCTTGAACTTTCCCACTACCATGTAGAAATCTCCAGAGTTGCACAAAGGAGCCATGCTTGGGTCAACACTGGGACCCCAACTTTGCAAAACCTATATTTAGTTAGATTTACCATTGGGTAGATACCTATGTCATGATTTGCCAAGCTTGGGTGAAGATTGGCGAGCCTAACTTCGGCTAATTAACGGCAATCCTTTCTAGGTCGAAAGTGGGATTACTTAGCCTTATTCAAGCCAATGATTAGCCAAAATTGAGCTAAAATTGGAGAGTCTAACTTTGGCTAATTAATGGCAACCCAGATTTGGTCCAAGATATAGTTACCCAACCTTGGCCATATCATAGATTAGCCAATCTTAGGCGTTAAATATTGTTGAGATATTTTGTTTAAGCATATCTGGTTATCTCTTCCTTAACTGTAGTCCTTCCTAGATTTTTTCATATGTCGCATTTTGTGACAACTATGACGTATTAGTTTTGAACTGAAATCTTTGAAGAATCTTGATGTTTGGGTTACTAGAGATTTTCCACAGTTGGATGCCATACGTTCGAAGAAGTTTTAGGATTGCTTTTTGTATGGCTAGTT
The DNA here is from genome assembly GCA_958496175.1 of Sisyra terminalis. Taxonomy (NCBI): domain Eukaryota; kingdom Metazoa; phylum Arthropoda; class Insecta; order Neuroptera; family Sisyridae; genus Sisyra; species Sisyra terminalis. Next base: position 9,802,599 of record OY292277.1, on the reverse strand, counting down.
TGCTGTCCAAGGACAGATGCAAGTTGGTATCCAAAAACCATCAGAGATTAAATCAGTGGCTTCCAATCGTAAACCCGCGGGCACCATGGTGCCCGCTGACCATTGTTCATCAGCCGCTGAGATATAATGATACAAATATTGAAGTTTTTCGCAACAATTAATTTATCATGAAAAATAAATATTGTTATTTATTTTTTTTAGCAGAAAAGTGGACTTGAAAGATGTAAATCCATATACTAATTATTAATTCAGCGACGTTTCAATCCTTTATTTGACCTTCATCAGGCTCCTTAAGGACCCGAACGTCGCTGAATTAATAATTAGTACAAGGATTTACATCCTTTAAGTTCACTTTCCTGCCAAAAAAAATAAATAATAGTATGTAAAGTATGGACACAACAAATTTATCGATAAATATTGTTGTTTGTGCTCTTAAGCTCAATACAATTGAGGAATTCTGCTTTAGAACATAATTCCCATATGGCTTCTTTTGCTGAAGATGTTGTTCCTCCAAGAGTGTCTTCCATCCAATCATATCTAACTTCTGTGATTTGAGGTAGTTGTTTTCTATAGAAGAAAATGGGAGAACAGGTGTCTTTCCTGGTTGCAAAAATATATAGAAGACTTTGATTTATTTACATAAACCTTCTTTTTTTCGGACTCCTGTTGAATCATGGCTAAGTCATTATGTAGTGGAAAAATACTTACAATAGTACAGTATAGTCTCACTAATCCGACATTTCGATAGATCGGCACGTCCAATAATCCGGCACCCTCCACCCACGCCTCTCTTGCCCCTCTGTCACTGCATATACATTTATTCCCTCTATGAAATGCTTTAATTTATTCATTACCTATGACTTTTCACTATAATCCAGTAATCCGAATATTCCAATAATCCGGCACCCTCCGGTTTTTAAGTGAGATTACACTGTATTTTCCGTTTTTTACCCACATTTTTTTGTTTCTCAGTCGAAGTTGCGGATATCAGCTAAAAATAATATGACTTAAATCAATTTAATCCAAGGTTTATAAAATACACAGGTGGCCTCATGCGCTACGTGGCGTATCCAGAAGAAATTCGTACATATCTTCAGACTGATCAATTTCAAAATTCTTCGTATGACGTCATTTTTTTGTTCTAATGGACCAACCTGTGTAATTTACAAACCTTGAATTTAATCGACATACTGTAATAATATGACACGCAAGTGAAGTCGAGGGAATCAACTAATTAAAAATAAAAAGTCCAAGTACCAGAGCATTGAAAGCTGGGTTCTGTTCAAACGTGCTTCTTTCATTGACCATTCCATGTACTCTTTGTGACCCACTAGTTGGCTACGTGACCAGAAATTCTTGCCCCTCATTACTCCATCAAATTAAATCCCAAGAAATAAAAGATTATATTTTTCCTGTTGACTTTTTATTTTGCGAGAAAAAAATCGATCTTTCATTGAAGATGGAAAAAAAAGCGTTGATCAGAAAGCAACGAATTCAAAACATGTATTTAATTGCTGCATGAATTCGTGGAGAATTTCAAACAGGTGGAGGAGTAGCCGTCCGTCGCGGCCTCCCATTGTGTCAATATTAATGCAAATAATTGCGAAAATATTTTTCGAAAATTGAATAAATATATATGCAGAGGTATTTATTGTTCAATAAAAGCGTACGTTCTTAACAAGCTGGTTGTTGTGTATAAACGCGCCAGAATGAAGCCCAGAAGGGAATTTAATGAAAATTTATTGAAGTGCTCGATAATTGATTGGACGGAATTGGACGTAAAGACGACGTAAAAACGACATGTTGCCCGAGTTGGTCATGGATACGTAGATTGTTCCACCCTTACCTTCCCCATTATCTTCATCGCTTATCTCTTCGTTATGTTATCGTCGAACAATTGTTGAAAAAGACAAAACTCCTTTGGCACTTCAATGAAAATATGGGACATTGTTATCGCTGATAAATGTCACCATTGAGATTTTAAATATCGCGCCTCATTTTCGATACCAATCACACCATGATATACTGGCAGAAAAAAAAGTTTACATAAAATCCACTTTCCAATTGAATGATTATATTAATAACCAATAATTGAATATAATAATTAGTGTGAATGTAATTATTGATTTGATGCCCTCATTAATGTGGGGGTGCAATTAAAATTTAATGCAAGTTTAGAGAAAAATGTGGTGGGTGGAGGTATGGAGGTGGTGGTGGTGATTTTGTGATTGTATTGCATGTTGAATCCAACATGTAATTTGGAATTTGGTTTCATTATTGAAGGAATTTTATTGTCAATTATAAATATCGTTTAATGGAACAACAATGATTATAGTGGAATAAACTAAGTGAACAATTAATATATCAACTAATTGATCGGATTGAGTTTACTTGAACTGCATCAATTGAAAATTTGGGAATTATTCAAATATCCTAGATGGAATTTTAGAGTCAGTAAACTATGAAGACACTTTTTTTTTAAATATATATTAGGGTGAATTTTTAAGTCCTTTTTTTAATTTTAAGTCCTCGACCAAGACGTAAAAATTTCCCATTGAAAATACACAGAAACTCTGATTTTTTATTTTTAAATTTCTATATCTCAGCGGCATTTCATGGGATCGCTTTTACCGAAGATGGTTTTTTCTCAGAATTAAACGCTCTACAAAAGTGCCCATTGCGACAAAGTCGTAACTCACATCGGTGAGGTAGTACGGGCCACTGAACCTGATTTTTCCATAAAATTCAAGGCTTAATATCTCGTTTAATATTGATCTTCGCGATTTGGTCTACAGGAACTTTTTTGTAGGAAATAAAATTCTCTACAAGTTTTTCATTTATAATTTTTCCGTAGCTCTTGTTATTTACGAGATAAATGCAAAAAAAAAAACGCGAATTTTATGGAAAAATCAGGTTCAGTGGCCCGTACTACCTCACCGGTGTGAGTTACGACTTTGTCGCAATGGGCACTTTTGTAGAGCGTTTAAAAAATCAGAGTTTCCGTGTATTTTCAATGGGAAATCTTCACACGTCTTGGTCGAGGACTTAAAATTAATATTAAGGGCTCAAACTTTCAGAGAATTTTTTTTTTTTGGTATTTCCAACAAAGTTTCATGATGGGACCAAAAAAAAAAAGTCAAAAAAAATCACCCTAATATATATATATATATATATATATATAAAAATCGGCCATCAGGATCTAGGTCCTATAATCCGATTTGAAGAAACTTAAGTTTTCTTTCCGTCTTCTAATAACTTATAAAACTCTTTTCTTGCAAAAATTTTCAAGTTTTTAAATATATAAAGGATTTGAATTGCAAGCCATGTTTGATAGTCATAATGGCACATGATTATGACGTGATAAATCGAAAGTTATGAGTAAACATGCGACAATAGACCATGAACAGCAAAAAGAATTCACCAATTGGATCCTTGACCAACTTGCTGATTTTGCAAACAAAATAATTTTCAGTAATGAGGCTATTTTCACCTCGATGGCTTCGTGAATAGGCAAAACTGTCGCATTTGGGGCTTTAAAAATCCACGAATGATTCATCAGAAAGCAATGCATCCCAAACGGGTCACTGTATGGTGTGCATTATGATCTGGAGGAATAATTGGACTGTTTTTCTTTGAAAACAAAGAAGGTAATGCAGTAACGGTGAATGGCAAACGTTATCGTGATATGATAACAGTTTTTTGTGCCTCATTTGAAAGCTATTGATCTTGAGGACATGTGGTTTCAGCAGGACGATGCCACATACCATATTGTCCGTGAAACATTGACGATCTTGCACGAATTTGTTCCTGATCCAGAATTGGCCTCCCGGTTTTCTGATTTAACGGCTATAGATTTCTGGTTGTGGGATTATCTGAAGTTACAGGTTTATGCTAATAAGCCTGCAACTTTCGAAGCATTGAAAGCCTAAATTAGAGACTGTATCAATGAAATACGACCACATTCAATAACGTTATTGAAAATTTAGTCCAAAGGGTATGCAAATGTCAGCAAAGCTGTGGTGGTCATTTAAAAAAAAATTGTTTCATATATAATTCCCAAATGTATATTTTCTAAATCAATAAATATTGCAATACTTTGCTACAGAAAACCATGTTTTATTGAACACTGAAATCTTGCGCTTTTATTGAAACATTCTTTATATCGAACTTAGGTAAAGATACAAACAAATTTGGCAAAAAATTGTCACCTGTTTCAATATAGCCTTATAAGGCATCTTAAGTAGGGATGCAAACGATACATCGATTGTTTAAGGCATCAATATATAGGATAAAAACAGTTTATCGAGATTTCCGGCAAAACTACAAGTCCTATGGAAAAATGTTAAATGGCAAAGTTGTAGGCAATAAAAATATCTACAACTTTTGTATTTACACTTTTTTCGCATATCCTCAAAATATAGGTGAAAAATTTTAAAAACAAACATTATCTCGAAATTTCGAGAAATTCGTAAACGTCCTCTTACTTAAGAGACTTTCTAATCATACTCACAAGGAATTTCCTTAATGGTCTAGAGAATTGTCCTAGTGCAGTAGAACTAGGCTTGGAGGAAACTATAAAACAAAGAAGGCAGAAGCGGAAACTCCCTCAAGGCTCCAAGAAATTGCAGTTGCTTGACCACAAGATCAAGAATAATCAACAAATAAAAAAGACAGGAATTAAATTCGACTCCTCCAGCTACTTAAACGCCACTAAAATCAATTGCCTTCTATCACCACCATAATAGTCCACAAAAAAGTTTAATGTAAAATTTTTATAACTACGATTATATATTTTCGATACCTAATTAATAAATGACCCCCCTCCCCGTTCTATTTTGCTTATCAACCACCTATCCAAGTATTTCTGTTCCCTATTTTCCATTATGATCCACGAATTATACAGAAAACTTACAAAACTCTCAACTTTTTTATAAGAATTAATCTTTTATTATCTAAGTACTAACCAAATTTATAAAGAAATTAAAAGTTTCTAAAACTTAAGTTCCCCGACTCATTGAAATACTTTCCAGATTTCCCTCACCGTTGGGTACTGGCAAGAGCTTTCAATTCTCAAAATAATTGACTCATTCTCAGGAAATTCATATTTTCAACTTTAATGTAAAATTTTTATAACGACGGTTATATATTTTCGATACCTAATTAATACATGAAGACCACCTGTCTATTTTACTTGGCCTGGAAAATTGTCCTAGTGCAGCGGTTCCTAACCTTTTTCAGGAATCAAGCATAATGCCAAGGACCCCTGAGTGAAAAAAATGTGTCATTTTCGGACAATATTATATTTTAGTATTCCTTCATTAAATTAAAAAACCGAAAACAATTTTTTTCAAATGGGACCGCGGACCACAGGTTAGGAAACAATGTCCTAGTGCAGTAGAACTAGGCTTGGGGGAAACTATAAAACAAAGAAGGTTAAAACAGAAACTCTTTCAAGAGCTCCAAGAAATAACAGTTGCTTGATCACAAAATCAAGAACAATCCACAAATAGAAAAATAAAAAAGACAGGGGAATGAAGTTCGACTCCTCCAGCTACTTAAACGGTGCTAAAGATCAATTGCCTGATCACCACTATGATATAGCGACACAGTGCTGAACTGGTACAAATTATATAATAGTCCACAAAAAAAAATCCTTAAATGCGCACACTTGACCCGAATGACTTTATGTTCTGTTTAGTCCTTGTTCTGTTTTGTCATAGAGCAAATAACATGATAAGATTGAACATTTTTTTTTTTTTTAATTTTTTCTCTGGTTACAAAATGGGGTTTAAAGTGAGTGTAATGTTGGAAATATGTGACGGATGTTTAACTGATAGTAAAACGGTGATCGCCATTACACCCGAACTAATTAACATCGCTCAACCCTCATCGAGTTAGCGGCGCCCTCGACCGCAGCTTTTTCGGCCGAATATCATCATCCCTATCTTTGTCGTAAAGCGTAAAACACGCGTCCCTCGTCCATTCCGACAGTCCCTCACGTATAAATAGGGATGAACCTGAGAATTATTGTGCTCGTCTCGAATTAAACAATTATAGAAATACGGTAGAATATTCCATCGGTTTTATTATGTTTGTTGCGAAATAAAATTGGAAGGACCCCCATTTACGAGAGGGTGGGGGGTGGGGTGGGGATATAAAATAAAAATAAACGGACTCGGTATTCCGAGTGGGTGTTGTTTTCCCATTTTATTTATATGAAACGTTGTGTCACATTGACGACATTATCCTTTTCGCTCTCATTCCCCGAATGAGAATTTTCCGATGGTCGAAAAAAAAACACATAGCATTTTCCCTCAA